>CAWUFW010002530.1:0-1200000 GCA_963921515.1 Calotriton arnoldi | reverse complement strand
ATGGAGCTACTCATCATGCAGCTTGGAGCCCCAACAGGGCCACAATACCCACCGCCACCACACCCATGTCTGCCACCCCCCCCAGGACCCCCCCGCCTCCCCCCTGGACCACCACAAAGGCAGCGCAGACAAAGACAGCGGACCTTCAGGAAATGCACCAGCCTCACAGACTTGACACCAGAGAATGTCATTGCCCACTACAGACTCAAAAGGTCAACCATCCTCCACCTCCTGCCCATCATTGCCCACAGGCTGACGGTACCAACACAGCGGACAACCAACATCCCACCTCAGACATAGCTGCTGGCCGTGCTGCACCTGTTGGCCTCTGGGACATTCCAACCAACAACCGCCAGAGTTGGAGGAGTCTCACAGCCAGCCCTATCCAAGTTCCTCAAACCTGTCCTGGATGCCATCATCAGCTTGGTACCCCAGTACCTATACTTCCCCCACACTGTGCAGGAACAGCTGGAGACCAAGCAAGGCTTCCCGCACGTGTTGGGGGCAATTGACTGCACACATGTCCTACTTGTGCCCCCTGCCGACACTGCACACAATTACCGCAACAGAAAGCACACGCATTCCATCAATAGGCAGGCAATAGTGGACCACCGGGGACTCTTCACCAATGTCGTCGCCAACTACCCAGGCAGTGTACATGATTCGTACATCTTCCGACAGTCCATCATCAACCGGCACTTCTAGGATGGCACCTACGGAAATGCAGTGCTCGTTGGTAAGTACCAAATGAACACAGCACACACCTCAACTCCACAATCATGCAACTCACAACCCTGGGAATGCACATGTTACAAACACACATACAACATGCCCACCCACCATACACGACAGCACAACGTACTGTGGAAACCTGGGCTAGCCATGACCATGAGCCATCAACGGCATGGCACCTCAGCCACACAATAGCAGTATGTGGGGACAGGTGGGAACCAGGCATGTGCGAAGGAGGCAAGTGACCCATGAATGAGAATGCACACAATGCCAAGTGTGGCGTGGAAGTGCTGGACAGACTGCAGTATGCAGACCACAGACATATCCATGTCGACATATACTGCTGGTGGTGGCAGTGTTGTGGACAGTGGACGCAACCAAGTCACCCCAGCCAGTGGGGAAGGTCTCGGAAATGTAGCTTGTAACGTCCCCCCCTGTAAGCGCGTGCGGAGTGGGCTGGCCCGGCGTACGCCAGGCCAGCGTAGGGGTGTGAATAAAAAGCACGAAGCTCTGGGCGTGGTTCTCTTCCGGAATGCCCAACGTGTCGGTCAGGGTGGCGCCTCCCACCCCGCCATGAGGCGGACGCCGTCGCCGTGAGCGGTGTGGCCTGCGATCCTGTGCGCCTGCCGCAGCCCGGGCCGCTGGTCCCCGAACCAGGCTCATCCGCCCCTGCGCATCCAGGCCTCACTGCTCACCTGCCGACACCTGCGTGTCTCCAAGAGGGACCACCACATGCCGGTGCTCGCACCAAGCCAGAGGCCCTCGACCTTGGCAGCCTCCTCAGACCATCACGGCCTCTGCGGGCAAGGCTCGCAGTACTCCTTTGTCGTTGACGTACTCCACCGGCATACACAGCGGACAAGTAGGTCACACATTTGGAACTGAGTCTTGATTACACAATGGCAGAGTACACATGTTAATGCAGAGTTTAAATCAGTATACTCCCTTCGATGTGGTGCCACCAACTCTGTGCATAGCATTCCGACCACACGTGTCTGTGGGCCCTTGCTGACCGCTGCCTCCGGCCTACACTGTGGTCCAGCAGGCCTCACACCAATCCAATACAGTCTGTAACAGGCAGGACACAGCATCGTCGCTGGCTAAACACCCGCTCAGCTCTGGTGCCTCCACCTCCATCAACCAGGAATCTTCTCCACATGCCATTTCAACGCCGTGTGTTAGAGATTCAGGAGGAGCTGGCTGCACAGCGGTTGCCCCGCGCTGACCACTGCCTCCGGCACCCACTGCGGTTGAGTAGGACACACAATTGGAACTGAGTCTTGATTTGTTCATTGCAGACTTCATATCATTATACAGGCCTCATCGCAGACTGCATCCCCTTCCGACTCTGGTGCCACTGACTCTGTGCCACGGGAGTCATGGACACTCTCTGGTTGAACTCTGGTGGCATCTGAGTCTATGGCCTGGGGGTTGTCTTCATCATCATGTAGCTGATACTGACATCGTGGGAAAAAGGAGACTGTAGCATTCAACTACTCCATATTGCCTGTTTCTGCTTGCTACTGCCCTCTGCATCATGCCCTGGATGACACCTTCCACTGTCCCCCGTAACACTCTGCGACACTCTCCTTGGACATTAACGTGGGCCCGCTCAGCTCTCGTGGCCCTACCTCAGTCTATCGCAAGTCACCGTCCCGTGGCGGTGTGCCTGTGCCGGCCGCTGTGCATCCGGGGCCACCAACTCTGTGCAGCTCAATTCATGGAACCTTGCTGTTTGTACTTTGCACTTCTGATTGTCTGATCACTGTTGTAGTTGTTGCCAGCACCAACCAACCCCTGAGGGGTGGCTTACACTACCCAACACCCATACAGCACTGGACATGTGACCCTGGCAATAAAAGGTGCCGGGCGCACTTGCCCGTAGCCAGTTCCACGGATAATCTCAGTGTGTCCGTGTGGTCATTATGTATGCATGAGGGCCCCGGGCCACACCACATTACATTGTGCTGTGTACAGCGGGCACAACCTTGTCACCTCAGACAGTGGGGTAGACCTGGGACATGTATCTGTGTCGGACCCCCCTGTGAGCGTGAGGGAGTGGACCTGCGTACGGCAGTACGGCGTAGGGGTGTGGTCATTCAACATGTGGCTCTGGGCGTGGTTAAGTTTAGGCCTTGCCAGGGAAGTAACTAATGTGTGCATCTCAGGTGTAGTGTCGGCGCCACACGTCACGCAATATTCAATGTTGCCATGTAGCATGCACCCGGAATACGTGCTCGGCCGAGGGGTAAATGAGGGTGCACCGGCCCGCTCGGGGTCAGGGATCAGACATGCCAACTGTTGTGTGTGTCGCTATTTCCGCAGCATAAGTCAAAGGTCTACCCTCGACCGCATGGCGTGTTCAGCCAGGCATGAACTCTACATCTGTGTCCGCCCTGTCCTTACCATTGGCCTACACACACGTGTCCGTCCACCTTCAGCGCACAACATCACTGTGTCGTTGTCAGGCTTGTGGACATGCGCAGACAGGCATGACAATAGTGTGCCGTAGGGGTGAAAGTGATGCAACGACGCTGCGCACTGTAGTGAACATGCTCGGGGGAGGGAGGAGCAGCATTGAAGCTACGTAATACACATTGATGCCGCTCATTTGCAACAAGCAGTACATGTCATGCAGGAATCACAAAGTCACACATATCACACACCAATGAACCAGTGAGCCTGCCAACACATCATGCCGAACAAACTATTGACTCATGTCTCTCTGCACTGTCACAGGTGACCAAGGATATGCACTCTGCGCTTGGATGATGACACCCCTCCGAGCCCCGAACACACAGGCCCAGAGGCAGTACAATGCGGCCCACAAACACACCAGGGGCATTGTGGAACGCACATTTGGCATGTTGAAGTCACGTTTCAGGTGCCTGGACATCACAGGTGGGAGGCTCACATTGTGGCAGTCCTTGGCAGTAATGGGACAGTACAAAATGACCACAGGCACAGCATGTGCAAATAAATGCATTCGAAGAACACTATCCCTGAGTGCATGTCTCTCATCTGTACAGGCACATTACTCAGACAAGTGTGAGTGCGACATGTATTGCTGACAATTTTGTGGTTTGTTCATGTATGGTGGGTGTGTCGCCTCTGTGCAGGGAGGCTGTTTAGGGTGTCACGTATTCGAACTGCCAGTTCTGTGTGTCGCAGTTAGTAGGGAATTACACTCTTCGGCGTTTCACATGTGTCCAGATTCATTCCATTTTGGCTGCCATTTGTGTCCTGCAGGTGACAACAGGGCTCCTTTTGGGGTCAGATATGTACCACCATGATGCAGGGATGCCCCCTGTGACTCAGGTCCCACAACATGGGCAACATGTACGTAAGCGGGAGTCACTGCCCCTACATTCGTCCACGCTTTCATAATTGATTGATCATGGTCATGACACGTCTGTGTGCAGGAGGGGTTGCTTGTCCCTCTGCAATGAGAGGGGGAGATGCGGTTTCACTGTGTGTTACATGCATAATTCAGCATTTGCGCAGTTTACATGCAGACTGCATGTCAATGTACATTGTGACTGTGGGGAGATGCCTATTTGATGCGGGACGATGCTCATTTGTTCTACGTATCGGATGTGGGGTTGTGCTCGTACATTTTTACCGTTTTTTTACTCTGCTTTTATTGTGCATTTTCCCGCATGACGCGTGGGAATTGCAGGCCTCTCACTGGTTATCGCTGATTTTTGTATCGCGATTGGCCTCATCGCTACTATTTTCGCGTTTGTGTTTCGCGTTTTTTCTGCGTCGCGTTGGTTTTAACACGTTCATTTGACGCGTTATCGTTGGACTATCGCATGGGGCCACCGCGTTGTGAATTCCACGTTAACACGGAGTTGTTTTCCCGCAATGGACTGCGATGTGAAGAGTTGCGTTAGACTAATTTTGCGGTAGTTATCACACGTTCTTGAGAATATGCCCCAGAATGTGTTTACTTTCATCAAGTTATGCCAGGTCTAATGTAATTAAATACTTGCATATGTCAAGAAAAGTGGGAAACCTCACAGATGTATGCAAATCATGTCCCAAAGGTATTTAAAAAACTCAGGTATAGATAGACAGCGTACCGCTCTCGTTCGGAGTGAGGCTCACACCTTGCAGTACACCTGTCAAATGAGCATTCTACCTTGTCTCTTGCCTTCAGTTGAGTTTTGCACCTCGGTCGGGATAGTCATCGATCCTGTTACCTTTTCATCCAGAAGCACTAAAAATCTGGTTAATTTGCACCTAGAGATATCAGTTGATTCACCCTCTGTCCCATAGCTCTTTAAAGAAAAACAGATACTGTGCCTTTCTAACACTGGTTGCATGAAAAGACACCACACACTTGCAAGCATACAAGTTCGTTACAAAGCAGACAGTGCTGCGATGCAGTTTAATAAATGCAGGCAGAAAATGAAACTGTGCTTTTGTAAAAAGCGACGTGCAAAATCCTGTAGATGCATGTCACACAAAGGATCTTTCATGCAAAATATACCTGAGAGTATGTCAGACTACTCTGAGAAATGGCACCTTTTTTTGAGAAAGCACTGAAAGCCCTCTACTAAGGTGCACAGTGTTCCTGGTATTCTCCCCAGGTCTTCATCTGGAGCTGTCTGCTTGAGGCACACTTTCACAAGACACTCTGGCCCTGCAAGCCTGGGCTTGTCAGACACTCACCTTCTCCCATGATTTGTGCACAATGATACTACCTTCTCTCCAGTTCACACAGAACAACACCCCGTTCCTGACCGCCTCCTGGTGTAGTGAGCTACATGGCCACTATGCAAGTGACCCTGACCCATATTTAGTTGCACAAGGCCGGGCATGGCCCGAGGGTATAAATAAATGGGCGCAAGACTGCTCAAGGTCTTCTGGCCTGCCTGAGAGCTCCATGTGTGTGCCTGTTTATCCTTGCCTCTTGTGCGGCCTACTTACCTCACATTGGCGATGAAGGGAACTCTCCCATGCCCAACGCCACCGTACTGCCACATCACCTTTGGCAGCTGCACTCTGCAACCCTTGATACCCTTGGGTTAAGAGCGCTTTATAAATCTCTTTTTCATTTAATAGAACTTTCACTTCGACCCGACCTCAGCAGCCCTGCCCATGCAACTGTCCAGGATGGCGCAGCAGCCTCAGTGCCCTAGTCACTTCCTGCTCATGCCAGCCACATGCCATAACACAGCCCCCTTACTTGCCAATGATTGCCTCCTCGTCTCCTGCCACCAGCTTCCCGGGCACAGTACATCAGCACAGCATCTCAGCAGTGTGCTTCGAGTGCCAGGAGCTGATGCTGTGCCAATTACGCCCACGGTGAGCCTGGGTCCAGCCAATACTGGGTTCAGGGACACCATGGAGGGTGTCCCTGAAACCATCCAGTTGGCACCTGCCTGCCACAAGATCACAGAATTGTGATGTCAGCCTTTTGCCAACACCCCATGCAATGCTGCTTTGGACACCACATCGTGGCAGACCGTCAGTACCCACAGCATGCCCCTTGGCCTGCAGGGCCAGAAAGTCATGCCTTATTCACGTGCGGAGTATCTGTAACACACATGCCATGGTGAACGTGCCAGTGCCACAAGGACCCCAGCACCTCCCACACTGCCTGCAACACTGCAGCATAACCCTGTTGCAGCTCTTCAACCATTTAGTGTACTGGCCAACCCTGCCACCGAAGCCCCTAGATAGAAGGCGTGGGTGGGCTCATTGAACAACTACTTCAGAGGAACCTGCCAAACTGATTGCACCGTCAAGTGTTCTCTCCTGGTCCACTAGCGGAGGAAATAAATATATACGGTCTTTAAACACCACTCAGCAACAGGTACAGAAGAGGACTATGAAGCAGCAGTCAAAGCCCTAAATGCGCATTTCGACCCCTAACTGAACCCAAAACCCAGACTTCGAATGCTTCAAATTATGACAGGCCACTAGCTCGAAATGGAGTCAACTGATAGATTCTATGCCCACTTCCATGAACTGGGCAGCACCTGCACTGCCAATGACCAGCAGAAGGAAGTCCGAGTGCAAATTATCCAAGGATGTGGTCTAAAACCCTCCGAGGTCTGATCCTGTGACAATCCTACATCAGCCTGGAAGACATCATGATCATGGCTCAGTCCCACGACCTCTCTGTAGTGTGACCTAATGAGATAGAGATGGCTCCTACCCACAGCAACAGCAGAGGCAGGCCACCCATCATCAAAATGGAGACCGTAGCTGCAGTTTCAAAAAGAGCTTCCAGCATCTGTATCCAGCACACAATGCAATAACTGTGGAAGGGATGAACACCCCCTAGAAAGCTGGCCAGTTCAGGGGAAACATGCTCCAACTGCAGTAAGCTCAACGACTTCATCAAAGTGTGCTGCAGGGCCCCGCAAAACCGATGGTCCAGAGGAAGAACATCGGCAGCGAAGGCCATTGAACAGCCCTCATTGAACAACCCCGAACATCAGAGTCCAGCCCCCCGGCAATCGTGGCTGAGCAGCTCCCAGAAGATGAGGATGTCTTCCTTGTATCATTCATTGAGCACCTCAAGAAAAATCAGAGGCCACAGTTCATCTGCAAAATCTATGTGGCAGGCTTGACAATCAAAGCCCTCATTGACACAGGAACATCCGTAAATGTAATCTGCCTCCAACAATACGGACACCTCTGCCCAAGGCCGATACGCTCGCAATAAACTACCAAGATCTCCACATATAAAGGGTGGACACCCCTACCACTGAAAGGAACAATGGACGTATGGTCCTAAGACAACGACAAGGAGTCACCGGAATAGTGCCATGTCATTGTGGGGGAAGCGGAGATCCTCACAGGATGCCTCCCGAGAGAAGACATGGGCCTCGTATCATTTGCCAGGAATGTTCAAGCCTTCCAGATAGACAAACTCCTAAGCCTGTTCAAACCTCTTTTGAGGGTTCGAGTGCTTCAAGGGCCCTCCAATATAATTACACATAGGGAAGTGAGTCAAGTTAGTGACACTCCAACACTGGAGAGTCCCCTTTCACCTGCACCCATTAGTCGAGCATGGTATGGACAAGTTGTAGAGGCTGGGTGTCATTGAGACAGTCTCTCACCTTCCGCCATGTGTGCCCCAAATGGTCATTGCAGAAAAACCCAAAGAGCTGGGCACGATCGGCCTGTGCATCGACATGCACCTCCCCAACAAAGTCATCAAGAGGTAGAGGCACATCACACCCACCATGGATGACATAATCGTTGACCTCATGGGGCCATGTTGTTCTCAAAGCTCGTACTGAATGCTGGGTACCACCAACTTTAGCTCGACGAGGATAGTAGATACATTACAACCTTCTCAACACACCTAGGCCTGAGACTATACAAGCGCCTGAACTTTGGGATCACTTCTGCGGCGAAGGTATTCCAGAATGCTATTCAAGAGGTTCTCTCCGGCCTTCAAGGGGTAATGAACATTAGTGATGACATCCTCATATTCTCCGCGACAGCTGAAGAATACATCATCATTTTAAAGCCACCCCAAAGTGGTTGAGCGATCAAGGCGTCACTCTCCACGACGAGAAATTCTCCTTCTTTGAGACAAGCATGGAGTTCTTCGGCTACATTTTCACAAAAGATGGTATCCAAGTAGACCCCCAGAAGTTGCATATGATACAACAAAACCAAGCACCTTACACTGGCGCAGATTTTTGCAGCTTCCTCGGGCACTTCATTCCTAACATGGCAACCATCACAAAACCCCTAATGGCCTGATGAGCGCAGACACCAGGTGGGCTTGTGGACCCAATGAGGAGGACTCATTTGCACAAATTAAGTCTGCCTCCCTTAGCAAGATGACTATGGCCTATGTTGACCCCAAACAGAGAACAGAGCTGCTGGTGGATGCCAGCCCAGTAGGGCTTGTGTGTTGCTGACACAAGATGTGGAGCTGGGAAGGTGGGTGCCCCTTGCTTTCGCAAGTAGGACCCTCACACTGACGGAAGCCAGATACGCCTAAAAAGAAAGAGAGGTTCTTGCCAACAAGTGGACCTGCAGACACTTCCATCTGTACCTCTGGGGACAGACATTCTGTATAGTCACTGACCACCAACCGTTGGTTCCACTCTTGAAGGGCACCCGCCACATCACCCACCAAGAGATGGGAGATACCGCTGCAGCAATACTGGTTCGAGATTGTATACTGGCAAGGCTCCAAGAACCCAGTATAATTCCTCTCCAGACATCTATCACCAGAGGGAGACACAACTGGACACGATGTCTGACAAATGGGGGAGTACATAAAGCTTGTGAACAGAGGAGATTGACCGAAGGCACTAACCCCCAGAAAATCAGCCACGCTACAACAGAAAACACAGTACTCGTGAAGGTCATTAACATCATACATAAAGGTACCTGGCATGTGTTCCTACAAGATATCAACCAGTAAGGAGCCCCGACAAAAAATATCTGATGCAGCTCTAGAGAGTTATTAATACAAGGGTGGAGGGACTTGGGCTTTTTGTAAGGTCCAGCACACGTGCCTCTATAGCTATGAGAACAAGGAGTGTGCAGTTCCTGTGTGGGTATCTAGGTATTGTAATGTGGTGAGTGAAGGGGAGTGCTCCTTTTAGGAGCAAGGACCCTCACACACCCCAAGGGGTGTCATGCTTCAACATCGGGCAGCTCCTTAATGGGCCGGCGCTGCAATGCCCGACGGGGCCCCTCGAGGGGCCTCTTTACCGGAGATCTTTTCTTTTATGCCTATGTAAATTGTGAGGGTGAGTAAGGAAATATGAGTAGAATGGGTGAGGAAGGTGTGTTTTAAAAATGACTAAGGGATCCGAGAGAGAACTCAGTTTTAATAATTGGGTCCCTTTGTCATGGTTAAAAAATGTGAATCGAGCATATAATAGATGTATTGGTCTATTTTAGCTACAGTAAGTGTGAGTCAAAATGTCATCATGTTTCATGCTTATTACAGTCCCGGAGGATCATGGCATTTCATCAGGACGAAGAAGAACTTATTCTACTCCAACAGGGATGGATAGGTAAAGTGTGTGTAAACCATGCCCTGTATACATTACTTGGATATTCAGTATATCTACTGGGGTAGACCTAGATTTGGGGAGACAAGAGGGTACAAGGAAAAGATTAAAAACAAATATTCATAATAACATGCAAATAAAACTTTTTGGGGGAGAACCACCAGTGCTGTGCTGATAGTATTCCTAATTCGCGTAAATGCATGCTCATCACAGGCAAGCGAGCAAGCAGGATGCTAGTGGTATGCAGTCACAGGTGTCATAAATTATGTTATTTATCTGATACGTTCGTCTTCAAGTTAGCCAGCACAGTGTTCTAGAGTTTAATGAGACATTGTGATCAATGTCCCTTGTCAGGATCACGGAGTGGCGTGGCTGTCACCAGAAAAACACACACACACACAAACGCAGATGGCCTCATCAGGACAATGAGTGTAACCAAATGTATTGGGTAACTTACAAAGAAAAGACATACGGCCCCAGTCGGACTGGTCAGGGCATACGCTATTGTGCATGCCGACAGTCCTGTAATAGAAGAAGGAGACAGAGACCGATCAGTTTTCTACACTCGGTAGTGTTGCCGCAGCGTGCATTCCAAAAAGCGTGCCCAGCAAAGGCAGCAGGCTGCGAAAGTTGAAATGTGGCTTTTGGCCGCAGGGGAATTAGTGATAGGTGACAGGTAGAAAGGGGGGGGGGGCTGTTGGTACTTACAGTATCGGAGCGTGGTTCGTCTTCTGACCTACCCCTGGCTCTGATGGTGCCGTAATAGAGTTGCCGTCATTGTGGCTCCTAATCTACTTCCTGGGTTTCGTCCAGGTGCTGGAGCATAGGTACGTGATGCGTGTGGGACAGACGGCGGGTGCCATTTTGGAAGTGATTTTGTCCTACTAGGAGGAGCCGTGGAGAGAACAGAGAAGGTGTTCCTCCTGTGTATTAGACAGAAAAAAAGATTCAAACCAGGGAAAGTGGATGGTTCCCTTGTGATGGTAGATGCAAATTGATCAGGACAATATAGTGCGCCTTCAGAGATATCCAGATTCATTAGTACGCAAATCTGGCTATTGGCCACCAGGGAGCTGGGCCGTATAAATGCAAATGCTGGCAGAGCGCACACTGGGCCCCATAATGAGAGGGGGTGTCCGGAACCATGGGGCAAATAAAAAACCTGTCTCCCAAGGTTAATTAAGGAAAAGGACGAATACTGGGGTCAACCAATATTACAGTGGGTACATTGTACCGAAGTGCGGTCCTGTTTTAAGCAGAGACAAAAGGTGGCCGGGGGTGCTTGCATGGTGGCGGACGTCCCGTCTGTGAGTGGGATTGTGACAAAGGGTCTAGAAAGTAGTTCCAGCCAATATAAATGTATCGCTTGCTGGGTGTATAGCATGTGTTACGGTTGACTTGGGTGTTGGTTTTTATGTACACGGTATGCGACACCTAACATAGTCTGTTAACGGGGGGGGCACTCCGTCCGGTCCCCGGTGGGGCCTGTCGCTCTGCAATGATTCCAAACAACATAGTATGAGGTGATACCAGTGTGGTACCTACAGTGATACTTCACTTGAAATGCACAAGGGACTGGCTCATCTTAATAATAAACACGGCAAAACAGCTGGCAGATGCCTTGACCATAAGAATCACCATTGCTGAAAATGCCTTGAAAACTGGGATTCAAATAACAGCCTATAAAACAAATCTAGAGGAATTGAACAATGAGTTAAACGAGAGTAGGGAGTATCTGCTTAAACAGAAGATCACCAAGCTCCAGAAGGACATCAAGAAATTTGATAAAGAGACAATCTACCCCTACTTAAGGGAAGACTATATAGGTGGGGTAGAATCTTCATCCAATGAGAGTAACCCTCCACGTAGACGTAACTGCTCTTGGAGTAGCAACTCCAGCACAGGTAGCCGGAGCGGTGAGGAGACAAGAAATGGACAGTGACCTCCGCCCTTAATGTGTTACGGTGTGCCCCCTTATCAACAGCCGCCGAAGGGATGACATCCTTATCAAGTATATCCCCAGGGACCCCCCACACGCTTTCCCTCAACCTTACTACCCCCCTTTTTTAGGCAGAGGCTGGGGCAGAGGGAGAGGAAAATGAAGCGGCGCCCGACACAAGTACGTCCAGTGGCAAGAAACCCCAGCGGAAACCTCTTGACAGACGAGGAGCCAAACGAGCTCGAAGAGAAACTAATAGTCAACCAATCAGATCAGCCCCTGTCTACAACCGAGAAACTTGTACTTCAGAAAGGCCTGGGGCTTGTTCCCACGCCAAAGACAGACAAATTCCACACCACCCACGAACTACATCAGTTCTTCCAGAACATTCTATTGCAAGCCTTCTTTCTTGGTAAACCCCGAACTGATAATAGCGACTCGGATTTACACCCAAAATCAACCTTCACACCTTCGAGTGGCATGGTGCCCAATGAAGTGCTTACATCTGAACAGGCAGTCTTGAGAGAAGTTGAGAGATATCCACCAAAATGCACCTTTTACAATATTTCCAACCCTGAAACCACTGCCATGAAAACTCTGGGCAATGACACCACGATCCCTATAAAACCTGCTGACAAAGGAGGTGCAATAGTGATCATGAATACTAATGATAATGTGATAGAATGCCAATGACAACTGGGGAACCTGGCATACTACACCCCAATCATGCAGGACCTCACTGAAAAGCTGGGCCGGCAGATAACCGCACTGGTGACGTTGGCAGAAGCACAAGGCTGGATCAGCAAGAAAGAGTCAGAGTTCCTGTTCAGCAAGAATCCCAGGACTCCAAATTTCTATACCCTCCCCAAAATCCACAAGGGTATATACCCCCCCCAGGTAGACCTACTATAGTATCAGGGATAGGATCTCTCCTGAGCCCCTGTTGCAATTTTGCGACCACTTTCTCCAGCCCCTGGTAACTAAGACTCCTTCGTTTGTCAAAGACACCACTGATGTCCTCAACTTACTGAGTGCCATTGACGACGACACCCAAATTTATTTACTGGTCTCGTTAAATGTCGAGGCATTATACACCAACATACCCCAGGATGCCACACTAGCGGTGATCGAGAACACCCTCCTACTAGAAGAGGAGTCATCACCCACACCAGTGAGCTTCATCATTGAGTGTGCCACCATCGCACTAAAAGAGAATTTCTTTCAGTTCCAGGATCAGTTAGACCATCAAATGCAGGGGACCTCTATGGGCAGCACCTTCACCCCGAGTCTGGCCTGTCTTTACATGGAAGACTTTGAACAACGACACATCTGGGGGAGATGAACCCCTTTTCCAATAACATCTTGATCTGGCGCCATTATATTGACGATATACTGATTCTGTAGCAAGGCACAGTAGATACCTATGAAAGGTTCTACAAATGGGTCAACACTTTAAATCCATCTCTGAGGTTCACCAAACATATCTCAGCGATACACCTACCTTTTCTTGACCTGCTGATAACTCTCAAAGACGGAATGCTGGGCACATCTACATACAAAAAACCAACTGACTGCAACAGCCTGTTATGATATGACAGTCACCACCCACAGCACCTCAGAGACAACCTCCTTTTGGCCAATTCCTCTGTCTATGTCGCAACTGTAGTTCAGTTAGCGACTTAATAGACCAAACTGAAACCCTCACTACAAACCTCATTGCATGTAAAAAACCCCCGCATGTAGTCCGAACTGCCTGCAAAAGAGCAAGGAATAACAACACGGCGGGACTGCTAAAACAACATGAGCATCCAGAAAGTGAGGTATTAACCTGTGTTTCTTCATTCACTCTGCAATCCAATCAAATACAGAAGATCATCAAAAACAGTGGTCAATTCTAAACACTGGGCACCTGACATTGACCCAACCACGCTTTGCTTTCAAAATGCACCAGCAATCTCAAAGATACCATTGTACACACAAGACAAAAAATCAACAGACAGGGAACCCAACAAACACTCTGGGGTCTCCCCCCCAGTAGGGGGACACTACCCATGTGGATCATATACTGTATGTACACTTACACAGCCTTCAAAAGAAATCCATTTCCAAACTTTGAAAACATGGGTTCAGTGGTCACATACTAACTGCAATACTAAGAACTGCATCTATATGATCACCTGCCCATGCAAAAAGCACAATATAGGCATGAAAACTAGGGCAGTCAAGATAAGAATCAATGAACACCATAGCAATGTGAGATGTAAGAGACTCACAACCAAAAAAAACACACAGTACATTGAGAGTGGACATAACCCTAAGGATTTACGCTGGACAATCATTGAGGCACATACACACATATGCAGTGATGATCTATTCCGTAAGGAACAACAATGGGTTTTTCGACTTTCAACACACATCAATGGTCTCAATGATGAAATAACGTGGGATGAAGTATCCCTGTAGGGACCACACTGGTATTACCTCATACTATGTTGTTTGGAATGATTGCAGAGTGGCGGGCACCACCGGGGAGTGGACGGCGCGCCCCCCCATTAAAGTACATAGTTAGGTGTCACATACTGTGTACACAAAAGCCAACACCTGAGTCAACCTTAAAACATGCTGTGAACCCAGCAAGTGATACATTTTTATGGCCTGGAACTACTATCTTGACCCTTTGTCACCATCCCACTCACAGACAGGACGTCTGCCACCATGCGAGCGCCCCCGGCCACCTTTGTCTCTAATTAAAATGGTACTGCACCTCAGTACAATGTACCCACCATAATACTGGATACAAAATTGCAAGATGCAGCCAAGGGATACAAGGTCGCACAGCCTGAAGTGTCACCACAATCTCCAAAAGAATTGGCAAAAAAAACTAATGTTGCCCGCCTCAATGGCCAACTGCTCATAGACCATACAGTCAAACAATATAATCAAAATAGAGAGGCAACAATCATAAGAGAGTAAGGGAAAAGAAAGGAAATTTCTTGACTCTTCAGTGTTGAAGCCAAAATCTTTCTTTAATGTGCAATTCCACACAAGCGCAGCCAACGCGTTTCACCTTCAAAAAGGCTTCATCAGGGCTGCAAATATTATAATACAATCAAATACCTCATGTTTAACAAGTGGTCTCAATACTGGTTAAATACAAAAAAAAATGTAATACAAAAATATTCTTACTCTTTTTTTAATAAAATTTATCAACAATTTTTTTTTTAATAAAAACTCAATTGGTTGTCTAATGCATCTAGTCTCAGAAATGCCTTAGGCACTTTAAATAACATTATAGAACCATCAACCATAAACAAAGGTTAGATACAATCATAAATTGAAAAACATTTCAGAATAGTGAAAGAGCTAGAAAAGTCTAAAGAGATCTAAGTTTCCAACCGGAGTAACAATACTAGTGTTTCAGAACAAAAGTCCCATCCAATACATCAGAAAGTGAAGCAACAAAAATAGACCATGAGAATGTGATTTAGCCATGTGAGAAAAAAGTTAAAAAAATAAAATTACAGAAAAATAATTAACAGAGATACTTGCAAAGAAAGGGGCCATAAAATTAAGCCAAAAGAAGAAAAAGAACTGTCAATGCAGTGTCTCTTTATCATACCCAAAGAGGGTTTGTGTGAATCTCTTGCCCATTAAAATCCGCCTCAGTTTGCAATCGCAATCCTCTAACCTTCCTTGATCTCTATCAGAGTTAATTATAACACCTAAGACAAAAATTGAATAATTTTGCGACATTTGGCCCACCATCAAGAAAAAATATTGTGCAATCCATCTAAATTTTACTAAATTATAACTTACAATTAGTTCAATAATACCTATTGCACAGGTGTTCAATCAAGTTGCCGTGTTAATCTTCAAACTTGATCCAGAGGCTCATTCCATTCAACAAGCATTAAGTGGTTCACTATGTCGAATCAACCAAGTTCTCTCTCTATTCAGAGAGAGACAGGCGTATAAAGTGCTACAAAATAAAACATAGCACCAGTCAGAAATAAAGTGCATTGGATCTTGGAGCAAAGGTGGCAGATCTAGTTCTTTAGCCGAATATGCGAGTTTTCAATTGAGTTTATTCATATAATGCAAACAAAGCGGGTCAAAGAGAAAAACATAAGAGTAAACCATTACTCTCACGGCCACAAAATGCAATGAAGTAGGTAAACGATTAAATTCGGTGTAACATGTTACAAACACACAATCCACAAACGTTTGCATGGAAGCAGGGAGAATTACAAAAAACACAATTACTTGAATTTCCACGATGTTACCCAAATCTGCCGGTACTTCGAAAATCACCCAGTAACAATTGTTCTGTTCGTTTAATAATAAACAACTCCTAAAATGAACGGTGCTTTGCAGATCACCTCGCGCTAAGCATATTGTGTAAAAACTAAAAAAGCCATCTCGCACTAGTCATATCATCTCAAAAAACATTTTTGGAAGCCACATTTAGCATCAAATAATATAGTAGATAAATAATGTGACCCTCTCTTCGATGGCTGATCTGCAATAAATAACTAGGTTAGATATCTAATATAGAATATTGCTAGTATAGACACAGGCGTGCCGCTAATGATCTAGCTGGTCTTTTGTGGAAAATGCAATTTCATGACACCAGGAAACAATTCAAAAAACGGGCGCCCTTATATCACATTAACTCACCTGTGTAAAGCACGGAGACCCATGTCTCGTCTCCTCTGCGTCTGGTGTACTGACCGGACCAATCAGTAGTGTCGAACAGTTGAAACATCTCTACTGCCCATTATTTAACTGCCCCAGTACCCGGATGAAGCGTCACGGGGTAAAAGCGTCACGTTCTCCCTCCCAACGAAACACTAGACTATCAACAACAACAATTGTATCAAAAATAAGAAACACGTACATATCGTGTCTGCAACACCATGTTTTCGCGCCATGTGTGCTAGAGTGTCAAGCACCAAAAGCATATCTAAACATAACGACACATTGTCCCATACAAATACTACATTTAATTTCTATTGCCTACTCAACAAAGGTATGGTGACATTTTATTGTGATAAATAAAAAAAACACAGCTACAAGTAAACATGTCAGGGATCTTCCAAAAAAATAAAGTAAAAAAATAATAATAAGAAGAAAGAACAAGGACAGGGAAGGGAGGCCCAGAGAAAAAACCATAGCGTATGAAAGGGCAGCAGCTGAGAATATTTCGAGTCCTGAAGGGGAGTGTTATGCAGGGGAAGTACAATAAGGTTAAAAAGTCATAGCAAATGATCCAGATCCGGAATTTCAAACTTAATATAATTCTAAAATAAATAGATCATTTAAAGACCTAAGTTTTACACCGCTTTTCTACTGTAATTTGATTATTGATGGGCCCATACTGTAAGTGATTCAAAACCTTGAAGGGGCTGGATAAGTTTAACACCAAAAACCTCTGCCTCCTTCTTCTATTACAGGACTGTTGGCACGCACAATAGCATGAGCCCTGACCGGTCTGACTGGGGCCGTATGTCTTGAAATGCCTGGGTAAATTACCCAATACCTTTGGTTACACTCATTGTCCTGATGAGGCCATCCGCGTTTGTGTGTGTGTGTTTTTCCGGTGACAGCCACGTCGCGCCGTGATCCTGACAAGGGACATTGATCACAATGGGTCTCAATAAACTCTGGAATACTGTGCTGGCTAAATTGAAGGCAAACGTATCAGATAAATAATGAAATTTATGAGACCTGTGACTGCATGCAGCTAGCATCCTGCTTGCACGCTTGCCTGTGATGAGCATGCATTTAAACGAATTACGAATACTGTCACCACAGCACTGGTGGTTCTCCCTCAAAAAACTGTATTTGCATGTTCTTATGAATACTTGTTTTTAATCTTTTCCTTGTACCCTTTTGTCTCCCCAAAATCTATATTGAATATCCATGTAATGTATACAGGGCATGGTTTACACACTTTACTTAGCCATCCCTGTTGGAGAAGAATAAGGTCTTCTTGGTCCTGATGAAATGTCATGATCCTCCGGGACTGTAATAGGCATGAAACATGCTAACCTTTTAAATCACACTTGCTGTAGCTAAAATAGACCATTACATCTATTATATGCTCGACTCTTGTTTTTTAAACATAACAAAGGGACCCAATTATTTCTCTTTCGGATCCCCTTAGTCATTTTTAATACCCACTTTCCTCAACCATTCTACTCACATTTCCTTTCTCACCCTCACAATTCACATCGACAAAGAGAAAAGATCTCCGGTAAAGATCCCCCTTGAGGGGCCCGTTGGGTATTGCAGCACAGGCCCAACAAGGAGCTGCCCGATGATGAAGCATGAGACCCCTTGGGGTGTGTGAGGGCCCTTGCTCCAAAAAGGAGCACTCTCCATCGCTCACCACATTCCAAGACCTAGATACCCACACAGGAACTGCACACTCCTTGTTCTCATAGCTCTAGAGAGTCAGACATAAGCAGAGTAACACCTCGGAAGGCCTGATATTACAGGGGCATCGCATAGTCATTCCCGCAAGGCTGATGCACCGCATGACAGAGCTAGCCCACGGAGGTCACTAAGGAGCCATCAAGAGATAGAGTCATCTAAGAGAGAACGTATACAGCATTCTCCAGTTTCAGACCTGCACTCAAGAAGGTCCGGGCTCTGTTTGGACTCCGGGAAGAGATCAAAAACGACAATAGCCCACCATTACAAGGTCTAGAATTCCAAAACTTCCTGCAACACCTAGGTATATGAAACCAACTAATCATCCCACTGAGGCCTCAAACGAAGGGGAACGTTGAGCATTTTATTTGCACCCTAAACAAGACATTGAGGATTGCAGTACATAAAAAGGCAAATCCCGAAAGCTGCTTACATGAAATCCTGTAAGAGTACAGAGGGACTCCACACTGCACAACCTGGTGCCCCCAGTGGACCATCCTGCTAAAAGGACACCAGCGGGACACAATCCTGGTCCACCCAGAATGGTCCCCACCAGAGGATGACCCAGACAACACACAAGTCCGAAGAGAACAAAACAATACAATGGCTAGCAGGGATTGAAAAGCCCATTTCTGCCCCTTGGGACTCAGGAACCACGTACTCCTGCGAGACCACCAACCTGGCTGGAAGTTCCACACACCCTATGAGCCCGGAACATGAAAGGTTACTACAGTTGAAGGTACCATGGTGATCCCCTACTGGGGTGAGGAGAGAGTGACCTAGAGTATATCAAGAAAGTAGATGCTCCCGTAGGGGAAGAGGAGGTTGGGGGGTTTGGAGGAGAATTCAACACACCAATGTGCCCACAACCAGCAACCTGGAGAACAACAGCTGCCAGGCCAAGACTACAGAGGTGACCAAACACCAAACTTTGCTAGAAAAACAGACATTTGAATTGAGATGATTCAGAGTGTCACTGGTGTTGTAGGGTGCTCTCTATAGGTGCTGCTCTCCACCTAAAATTGGGAACTACAAAGAGATCTCTGCTTCCTTTTTTGCATAATGTATGCAGCACTGAAAGCGTATTTCATTACTTATACTGGGTGTTCCCTTGTGTCTAGAGAATGCTAAATCTCTCTCAAGAGCTGTAATGACAGCAAAACATGTGTCAGGGGTTTCCTTTTTTTCAGTCCAGGTTAACTTGGATGGTATTTTACCAATTCAAAGCTGTAATACTGTGCCTAAAGTGGTAAAAGGCTTTTGTCATCTTACAGCTCGGCATGCATGGCACTAACTAATCCTATGCTTAAAGACTTTGCTGTGGAAATGGCAAAATACTTTGTCCCTTTCAAGCTCGCCATGGATGACACTGGGCTAATCCTATGCCCAAAATGTTGCTGAAAAAACAAACATTTGAGGTGAGCAGATACAGAGGGTCGCTGATGTTGTAGAATGCTGTATATAGCAGCTGCTCTCCACCTAAATTTGGGAACTACCAAGAGTTCTCTCCTTCCTTTTTAGCACACACACAAACACACACACACGTACACGACACACACATACGTAATATGGCAGTCGGACCGCCGAGCTCGCAAAGTTCAGACCACCATTGTGGGGACCGCGGTCCACAGACAGTCAAACTCGTAATCAGGCCAGAAGTGTTTAAAAAAAATTGTTAGCTATATTTTTTAATTAAAAACTTTATTAAAATATTGTAGCATAAAATATTCTTTTTATTTTTATATATTTTTAACATTAAATGATACAACTTTTAAAAAGTCTTTATACATTTTAAAGATTTACATTTATTTTAAAATAATTTTTCATGAGGTTCTATGTTAAGTTCCTGACTCCATTATTTTCAATACAAGGGTAGTGTGTTACAATTGGTTATCCATGTGCAGTGCTGCATGAGTGTAGACATGAAAGTCAATACTTTGTAATAAATTTACACTCTGAAATGGAGGATAGCCAAAAGTAGTACATTTACTGCAAAGTGTAAGAGTAAATTTACACATATAGACCACAAAGTCGGCAATATCAACTCAGCTTGGTTTTCAGCCTTTGGAATCCGTGTGCACTTCATAGGACTTTATTCCAAGTGGAATGGTAAATGGCATTGTTCCCACAAACATTGTTTTGTGCAAATATAAGAATTCCAGGTTTTGTGGTTATCACAGCATCTCTGCAATTTTCCTCTGGCAAAATTAGGGAAGTCAAATCTGTTGAAACTTATCAGGGCAAATGTGAAGATAGCTTAGAAAAACGTGTGAGTAGACACTGTAACTACCTCTTTCCACATGTAGTTCCTCATTTTGCCCTCGTCAAACTCGTACTCGTACTCAGAGTTATTTACCAGACCCTATAAGTACTGGTGGCGCAGGGGGCTGCTCCATATTTACAAGGAGAGGAAAAGCCACCCTGCGTGACTTTTCCTCTCCTTGTAAATACGGCCCCTTCACACGCAGCACTTTGCGGTGAAGGGGCGTTCCATGGGTGTTGCTGTGGGTGTTCCCACGCAACACCCATGGAACAAGACACATCTCCAGAATTACGAGAAATCGTAACTCTGGAGATGCGTTTGAAAGCTACGCCACCCTAGAGGTGGCGTAGGGAGGCGCACCGAGGAGAAATGTTTTCATTTCTCCTCGTTTCCTCTTTCAATGCGTGCTGCATTCTGCAGCACGCATTGAAAGAGGAAAATGGTTGTAGTGATTGTTTTTGTGCAGGAAGGTTCCCCTTCCTGCACAAAAACAATCTCCCACGACGCAGGCATCCTTGCACCATGGTGCAAGGGTGCCTGCGCCGGCGCATGGCTGCAGTTTGTGCGCCAGCGCAGGGGAAGCACAAGGATGCGACATATTCTTGTAAATATGTCACATCCCTGTGCTTTCAAACTAACGCAGCATGGCGCAGCAAAATGACTTGCTGCGCCGTGCTGCGTTAGTTATTTGTAAATCTGCCCCTAAGTGTATATATATATATTTATATATATATATATATATATATATATAAAAGCTCCAAGAGTACCCAACGTACAAGGAGCACTCGAACAGCAGCCACAAGCAACGTTGGGTACTCTTGGAGCTTTGACATATATATATATATATATATATATTATCTACTGGCGGTCGCCAGTAGATAGTTATAGTTAGAACCTATTTTCCATAGGAAATCCGCGACATTCTATTTGAAATAACTCTCTTGCCGGTTGACGTATCTTCGCAAAACTTTCAAACTTTGTGGGGCGCTCCGGTCCGCTCCTACCCTGAAAGTCTCGGGGTGATTCGTCAAGCGGGGCCGAGAAAAAGGGGGTCCCAAAACGCGTTTTCCCCATTCATTTTTCCATAGGAAACTTTAGACACGGCTACAGCCGAACTGCTGAACGGAATTACACCAAATTTGGCAAAGAGGTAGTTCTTGGTTCAGAAAGAACCCTTTTTGTTAATTGGTGTAAATCCGTTCAGTAGTTGCTGAGAAAATCAAAAGTAAAAGTACATATATATCTATGGCCGCGTCGGATTCGCGCACCCTCCCGATCACGAGCTGCATGCTAATTGGCTGTCAACACTCCAAATCAGGAAGTGTTGGCAGCCATTTCGTCCCTCGGTAGAACCGAGGGACAGAAACAAGTGCGCAAAACGCACAAAGGGGGCAGGGTAGAAACACCCTGACCCCCTAGGTCTGCTCAGAGGGTCCCACAAGGACCCCCTGGGCAAAAAAATTTTTTTTTTTTTTTTTAAATCGGCAGGATGCGCTCAGGGAGCGCGGATCCTGCCGGAAAAATCGAAGCGCGGTCTCCGCGCTCGATGTTAATTGGCCCCCGGGTGGCCCAAGTCCCGGGGGCATGGTGGGGGGTTTTAATTTATGTAGGGGGCCTCTAAAGCCCCCAAGCCTCGGGACCGCCACCCCCGGGGCTTTATTTAAAATGATGGCGGGAGGGCTCTGAGCCCTCCCGCAGCCCGGGACCGCCACCTCTAAACTAAACATTTAAATATGGGGGTCCGTTACGGACTCTCAAGCCCCGGGGACCACCACCTCCCCGGGGCTGTGCACTGAATGGGAGGGGGCCGCGCGGCCCCCTCCTGGAGCCCTTGATGGCCCTGGGGACCACCACCCCCAGGGCCGGCTCCTGCAGTGTCCCGGGGTGCCTACCCCGGGACACTGCTGTTTGCTATGACAGGACGGGAGCCTCGCGGCTCCCGTCCTGTCATAGCAAACTTGGTTTGCATTTTGAAAGAGAGAGCAGGAAACCTGCCTCTCTTTCAAAATGCAAACCAATTGCTTTCCACATGGGGAGCAGCATGTTAGCTGCTCCCCATGTGGAAAAGCAATGCCGGCTTCCGCAGGAGGCGGGGAGCCGGCTGGGACTGTGGGGGATTGGGGACCCCCCACAGTCTCCAACGTGAGGCCAGGCCCCGGGGATGGGGTCCCCGGGGCCATAAGTGGCCCAGGAGGGGGCCACGCAGCCCCCTCCCCAAAGTTCAAAAAAATTTTAAAAAAATAAGGGAAAGGCCGCCCCGGGGATGGGGTCCCCGGGCCTTAATGGCCTGAGGAGGGGGCCACGCAGCCCCCTCCAAAGAAAAATAAATAAATCGAGGCCATGCCCCGGGGATGGGGTCCCCGGGGCCAATACAGGCCCAGGGAAGGGGGCCACGTGGCCCCCTTCCCGTTTTTTAAATTTAAAAAATAAAAATGCTCAGGCCCCGGGGGATGGGGTCCCCGGGGCCAAAAGTGGGCAAGGGAAGGGGGCCACGCAGCCCTCCTCCCATTAAAAAAAAAAAAAACGAAAAAAACGACCGGCATCGTGCCGGAGGCCCCGTCCCCTCCCTGCAGTACTCTGCAAACGCGCCCTGGCGCGTTTGCAGAGGGGAACGAATTCCCCTTGAATACTGGGGGTCCTGGGGCCAACTAGCCCACCAGGAACCTCCAGTATGCGCCAGGGGCTGCCTTGCAGAGACGTGTACATAGGCCACGCCCCTTTTTACACCTCTCTGCAACGCAGCTCTGTGGCGCTTTTGGAGGTATATAGTGGGCTAGTTGGACTCCAGGGACCCTCAGAATTCAAGGGGACTTAATCCCCCAACTTAAAACGCGCCACAGGGCGCGTTTGCACAGTGGTGAAGGGAGGGGGCGGGGCTTCATGTGACATGTGTGCAAACAGGCCCCGTGGCGCGTTTTAAGATGGGATTAAATCCCTTCAATCCTGAGGGTCCTTGGGGCCAACTAGCCCAACAGGTACATCCAGAAAGTGCCACAGAGCTGCGTTGCAGAGAGGTGTAAAAGGGGTGTGGCCTCTCTACACGTCTCTGCAACGCAGCCCCTGGCGCATACTGGAGGTTCATGGTGGGCTAGTTGGCCCCTAGGGAACCTCATGATTCAAGGGGACTTAATCCCCCAACTTAAAATGCGCCACGGGGCGCGTTTGCACAGATGTCACCTCAGGCCCCGCCCTCCCTTCACCATTGTGCAAATATTCCTCTAAAATCTGCCTTACTACGAATTCCGATTTACTCACCTGTTATCAGGAGAGACCTCAGTGCTGCATCTTTCAGCCCAGTACTGGTCCTGAAAAGTAATTTTAACCGTACTTACCGGTAACTTGAATTTCCTTCATAGGCTAACATTGACTGGTTTCACTTGGAAATTCTTCTGTGTGGAGTTTTGGAACTTTAAAATATTCCTCTAAAATCAGCCGAAATACGAATTCCGATTTACTCACCTGTTATCAGGAGAGACCTCAGTGCTGTATCTTTCAGCCCAGTACTGGTCCTGAAAAGTAATTTTAACCGTACTTACCAGTAACTTGAATTTCCTTCCATAGGCTAACATTGACTGGTTTCACTTGGAAATTCTTCTAAGTGTGGAGTTTTGGAACTTTATAATATTCCTCTAAAATCAGCCGAACTACGAATTCTGATTTACTCACCTGTTATCAGGAGAGACCTCAGTGCTGCATCTTTCAGCCCAGTACTGATCCTCAAAAGTAATTTTAACCGTACTTACCAGTAACTTGAATTTCCTTCCATAGGATATCATTGCCTGCTTTTTGCTGAAAAAGTTTCTAAGTGTTGATTTTTGAAACATACAAATATTCCTCTAAAATCAGCCGAAATCCGAATTCTGATTTACTCACCTGTTATCAGGAGAGACCTCAGTGCTGCATCTTTCAGCCCAGTACTGGTCCTGAAAAGTAATTTTAACCGTACTTACCGGTAACTTGAATTTCCTTCATAGGCTAACATTGACTGGTTTCACTTGGAAATTCTTCTAAGTGTGGAGTTTTGGAACTTTAAAATTATCCTCTAAAATCAGCCGAAATACGAATTCCGATTTAATCACCTGTTATCAGGAGAGACCTCAGTGCTGTATCTTTCAGCCCAGTACTGGTCCTGAAAAGTAATTTTAACCGTACTTACCGGTAACTTGAATTTCCTTCATAGGCTAACATTGACTGGTTTCACTTGGAAATTCTTCTAAGTGTGGAGTTTTGGAACTTTAAAATATTCCTCTAAAATCAGCCGAAATACGAATTCCGATTTAATCACCTGTTATCAGGAGAGACCTCAGTGCTGTATCTTTCAGCCCAGTACTGGTCCTGAAAAGTAATTTTAACCGTACTTACCAGTAACTTGAATTTCCTTCCATAGGCTAACATTGACTGGTTTCACTTGGAAATTCTTCTGTGTGTGGAGTTTTGGAACTTTAAAATATTCCTCTAAAATCAGCCGAAATACGAATTCCGATTTACTCACCTGTTATCAGGAGAGACCTCAGTGCTGCATCTTTCAGCCCAGTACTGATCCTCAAAAGTAATTTTAACCGTACTTACCAGTAACTTGAATTTCCTTCCATAGGATATCATTGCCTGCTTTTTGCTGAAAAAGTTTCTAAGTGTTGATTTTTGAAACATACAAATATTCCTCTAAAACCAGCCGAAATCCGAATTCTGGTTTACTCACCTGTTATCAGGAGAGACCTCAGTGCTGCATCTTTCAGCCCAGTACTGGTCCTGAAAAGTAATTTTAACCGTACTTACCGGTAACTTGAATTTCCTTCATAGGCTAACATTGACTGGTTTCACTTGGAAATTCTTCTAAGTGTGGAGTTTTGGAACTTTATAATATTCCTCTAAAATCAACCAAAGTACGAATTCCAATTTACTCACCTGTTATCAGGAGAGAACCCAGTGCTGCATCTTTTAGCCCAGCACTGACCCTGAAAAGTAATTTTAACCGTACTTACCAGTAACTTATATTTTCTTCCATAGGAATCCATTGTCTGGTTTTCAGCAGAAAAGTTTCAAAGTGTCGATTTTCACAAACTACAAATATTCCTTAAAAATCGCCTGTATGACTTAAACGCATTCTTTCAACTGTTTACAGGAGATGCACCAGTGCTGGATCCAGGATCCAACACTGAGTAAGAAAACGTAACGATAACAGTTTTTACCTGCTAAGTGAATTTCCTTCCATAGGATAACATTGGTGATTCTATGAGAAAAAGTTTCTAAGTGTCAACTTTTAAAATACAATAATATTCCTTAAAAATCACGACTGTAACCAAAACGCTTTTACTCAACTGTTTACAGGAGATGTACCAGGACTGAATCTAGGATCCAGTCCTGTGGTTAGAAAAAGTAATCCATAAAGTAACTAATTGCATTTAACTAGAAATTCACATTGAGCTGAATGTTGCATTGTGTTTGAAAATGTGTTGCCCATTGCAACAACTGTAACTACTGTACTTAAAAGTCTATTGCCTATGTGCAAAGTATTTAAACTAAAGTAATTCATTCTGAGAAAGTATTTTTGTAATGTAATGTATAATGTAATTACAATGTAATTTAAAAAATAAAATATGTAAAAAAAAATTGTTTCTAAAAATGTAGTAAATCAGTATGAAAAAAATTAATATAACAATTAATACATTTAAAAATTGTCATTTACAAAACCTTTGAAATTCACTGAAAAAACCGTAGGTTTCAGACATGTTATAGTTAGGAATTAGCATTTAAAAACCTTTGAAATTCACTGAAAAAACCATAGGTTTCAAATATGTTATAGTTAGAAATTAGCATTTAAAAAACCTTTGAAATTCACTGAAAAAACCATAGGTTTTAGGGACAGTTATAGTTAGTTGGACATTTTACTCGTACAAAACCCGTGAAATTCCCCCGTTATAGTTAGTTCAGCTAACTATAACTCGCGCCCCGCAATGCACTGCTGATGACGTCACATATTACATCACTCATGACATGGTCAGTGACATCACTGATGACATCACTGATGACATCTCAAATGACATCACTGATGACATCATCCACGTGATAATCTGATGCAGCTCTTCACACCCTAATATAACCTTTGATACACCCAATCTAAATTACAGACTGCCATTCGCAAAACCATAGACACTCCAACACCAATAACTACATACCCACTCACTGATTCTTAGGTCTACACACACACATCCACTCACTCACCCGTACAGTCACTCATACTTATGGTCACTCAGTACAGGACTATCATATGCACTCTTACTCCTATATAGACACTCAAACACCGCCACTCATCCATAGAGGTACTCACACACCTAGTCAGTCATGCAAATAATTAAACACACTGCCATTTACTCACCTATACAGTTATACACACACCAGCTCACTTAATCATACAAATACTAGCACATTGTTACGCTCTTATATAATCACTGATACAAGCACAACTCATCCATACAGCCACTATCACAATCACTCACTCTCGCATATAGCTATTTATATACTCCAACACACATATATACTGCCTTTCACATATGTAGTTACTCACACATGTACCACTGGGACATACATTCACTCACTAACACACTCTTACACACACTTACCCACCCATACAGTCTATCACAGATGCACTCTTGAAACCATCCACCCAGTGAATCACCCACTACACATCTATGCACAGTCGCACACACCCCATCCACACAAACACTCAGGCACCCATACAGATACTCAGACAACAAATCAATAACTCTTATAGACACTCATGTAGCTATTCACAAACCCATGCAGCCACTTACACAGCAACAGACAGACGGATACAGACATTCACCCAGTTTAGTCACTAACCCATGCATTCAGTAAGATACGTTAAATCACTCACTTATAGAGTCAGTCACGCACCTACTAAATCATCCATACAGACACTTACACACCCACTCATTCTTCAATACGTCTTTTCCTATATATATTAAAAATATTTAAACTTTACAGAAACACACAGTCACTGGATGATGTCATCAGTGATGTCATTTGAGATGTCATCAGTGATGTCACTGACCATGTCATGAGTGATGTAATATGTGACGTCATCAGCAGTGCATTGCGGGCGCGAGTTATAGTTAGCTGAACTAACTATAACGGGGAATTTCACGGGTTTTGTACGAGTAAAATGTCCAACTAACTATAACTGTCCCTAAAACCTATGGTTTTTTCAGTGAATATATATATATATATATATATATACATATATATATGCTCCAGCCCCCTAATTTCGCCAAGCTCAGAATTAGAAATGCAATCATAGATTGAGTGCATTATTAAATTCCCACACCCATGCAAGCCCCTGTTTGCACAGGTTTCAAAATTGTAAGTCTGTCTCTAATATCTGGCAGTCGGGCTTTTCCCAGAAAAATTCATTTTTAAAAAATAACAACATGCAACATTTGATAAACACCTTTTTCTAGTAGAATGACAAGATTATTTTCAGGTCTGTACTCTATGTTTTGGAACTGGAATATGAACCTTTTTTTATCTCTTAATTTCTTTTATTGGATTGTGAGAAATATGTTAAAAAGAGTTTATAATTTAATTGCAGCAAGTTTTTGTTAAATCTTCGACAGCTGCCCTGTTCACTATATACTTGTACTCGACTGAAAAATGCTTTGCCTGCCCTTTATCATTCGCCACAGTACCAAGCCGCTGACATTTATTGGGCTTAACTAGAAAGCATGTTTATTGTACGTTTGTCAACCATTTCATTTGGATTCTAGATTGCTTTAAAGCACAACACTGTCAAACTAAAGGTAAGATATGTGGCAAGATTTCGATTTTTTTCACACATACTGCTTCTCCTGTTGCAATTGGATATTGTCTTTTTTTTTTTAAAAAAGAATACCCCATCGCCCTTAAGACCTTGAATAAACAGTAATTCTGCACATTCTTTGCAGAAGTGATACTTCTATAAGAACAAGATAGCATTTTATCATTCTAAAGGCTTAATGTATCATTTTAGAAAATTTAGCTCTGAAGCATCCATATTCCTTGTATCTTTATATGCTGTGCCTGATGAAGATTTATTTGCCCTCAGGTGCTGCAAGGTAAGCCTGGTATAGTTGCTGCTGGGAGAGATACTTTAGTGATTGCTTAGCAATGATGATTTGTGATATACTTAGAGTATGTTATCCCCTGGAAGCTGTTTGCTTCCTCAAAGTTAGTGACAGCTAAAGAGGCCAAGGTACTCTACCACATATTTGTGAGGTTATATCTTAACAATTATTTGCAACCTCCCATAGCTTTTGTTTTATCTCTGACATCCATGTGCAGTGGTTGCACCTTCTTTCGTATCTGTTGCCTTTTGTTTGTTGTCCAGTCCACTGCTTCTCATTCAGTGCAGCACTAGCTCTTCTGCATATTTTACTGCTCAAAGCATGTATCTCTTACCCACAAGCTCAGGGCTTATTTGTGTCTCCTCTGCAGACTGCACACCAGGTTAGGCTACAAAGTGGATTTGTTCTTATTCATATCCACAAGCACCTCTCACATTCGGTACCCAAAAGTAATTAAACTGCATAATGGGGTCACTTCTGCAATGTCAGAACCTATTCAGGGTATGTAAGGCCAGCAGGGGTTATTGGGCATTAACTCTGCTGGTTTTGACCTTTTACGACAGACGACCTGGGAAAGAACAAGTATGGTACTAAATGTGAGAAGTTGGCCTGGTATATGCTGTCCACTAATTATAGTGGGCACCTTGCACCAGTCCAAACAACCCCTTATTGGAGATAGGTTAAAGACAACCTTATTGAAAGCTATCCTAGTGGTAGCTATGGAGAGCAGCCTTCAGGCTAAGTCTTGAAGGAATGTAAAGCAGCTTGTTTTACCAGTCTATAATCTCTTGAGTGACCAAATGAAAGAGCACCACACCAGGTATATATTCAAAATATATGTATTTATTGCTAAACACACCCCTCTAGTCTCTTTATGAGGCTAGAGTTCGAAATACATAAGTTAGAAGTTATTTAAACACAGTAATAGCACAAATACACGTTTGGGCCCTAGGGGCGTACCAAACCATATACCAATAAAGTGGTATAAGAACCACGACTGAACTAGACACTAGGCCTAGAGCCTCTAGAAGTGCTTGGACCACAAGGAACCACCCAAGGTAGTGACACAGGGAACCCACGGGGGACGCGTGCAGTGTAAATACACAACCGCGATACGCCGTTGACTTCTATGGAGAAAGTCGTGATCGGGAAATTAAAGGAAAGGGACACTTAAAGGAGGACTTGGAGCAAACCCTTTGAGATCTAGTACTTTGAAGAGTCTCTACCCACGGGAGCACCGGAGTACTCGTGTTACCTCACCCAGGGAAGCCGGGTGCATAGGTGTCTTTCGGGGTCGGGTTTCGTCGTCGATTTGAATGGCGATCTGCTGCAAAGTGCTGCTGGCGACCAAGTGGAAAGTGTCCGGGTGGATCCAAGAGTGGATCGGAGATCTGAAGTACCTGAAAGCAGAGGGGACAGAGTCTGGGTCACTAGCCAGTGACCAGGAAGGCGATGGACAGATGCCCACCGATGTCGAGTGCTTCAGGTGCGTTGATGGTCATCTTGACTCTTCAGCCACGAGGTCCAGGAGGCGTTGTCGGCGATCAGGAGCAGGATTCGGGCTGGTACACGATGTTTGTCGAGTGCTGAGGTGTCGGCGACCGGATTGGACCCAACAAGACTTGGCAACGGCAAGTCTCAATGCAGAGGAAGATCGTCGATGGTGCAGACCAGCAACGTCTGGGGAACTCACCCAGCAAGGGTAAGTGAGGGCAGGCCTGGAGCAACCAGGATGCCAAGTAAGAAAAAGATTGGCCTTCGTTAAGGGCTACTAGCCAACGGGCTAGCGACCGCGAAGGAGCCTCGAGACGTCGCACGTGGATCTGGCTCACAGGACACTCGTGGAGTGGAGGCCAGTGATCTTTGGTGCAGTTGGTGCTGGAGGCTAGGGCTACTCGGAGCCCAAAGCACGACTTTGTGGAAGACCCAGAAGAGGATGCACTTGCAAATGTGCTTGGTGTCCAGGGGTCACGGTCTCACGTCACCCACGATAGCTACGGGCCTCAGCTTTGCTGGGGACTCAGGGTAGCCTCGGGGAAGTCTGAGAATCCATCTCTGGTGATGCGATGACTTCGGCGTCCAGCGGGAGCTTCAGAAATGCGAACCGGACAGATGCTTCTTTGGTGCCTGCCAAGCAGGGGAGTCACTCCTTGACCCCAAGGGAGATTCTTCTGTCCTCTAATCGTGAGTAGAGCGTCGAAGGTCCAGGATTCTGTTTCAGAGTTTCGTCCAGGGATAATCTAAAGTCCTAAGGACTGGGTTCCTATACTTATACCAAGTTTAGGGGTTGGACTACTCTGTGGCCCCACCTATGGGTGGGTCAGGGCAGAGGGGTGGCTACACCCCTTTCCCTTTGTCCAGTTTGCGCCAAAGCAGGGATGGCAAGCCCCTGATCCGGTTTGAACTGGGGTATGCACAGGCACACCAAGTGTGCCCCCAGTGCAGGACTTCAAAGCACCCAAAAGTGCTTCCGCCCAGCCCCAATACACATTATCCTGTCTGGGGAGGTGGTCACACCTCCCTGGGACAGGAAACCTATTGTCCAGGCCTCCCCTGCCGGAGTTTCGTCCAGCAGCAGGAGGCCAGACTTGTGTCTGTGGCAGCAGCATCCATTTTGTGATGCCAGGCTTTAGAAAGAAGTTACCGGCCAGGCCAGAGTTAACATGTCTCTCCCTCTAGAAGGGTGGAATGCTACCCCCGCCGCCAGAATTGGTGCAGCCATTCCAAAGTTAGCATTTAACGCGAGGTTATAATGCGCTTAAGAGTATATGGTCAGGCTGCACTACAAACAGCATCAGAGAGGGGTCTCTGAACGCTGCAGAGGGGCCCTGCTCATGCAGGGGCACCCTCTCACATAGGAACCACGCACTCTGCCTTCAGGATTGATAAGGCCTGCCTTAGGAGTGACTTATAGGTTTATATGTGTGTATATTTTTAGTGATATAGGTAACCTATATCACAGTAAAGAGTGCATGCACCACCTTACCCAGGCTGCAGTAGCAGACCTGTGGTGCCAGTTTGGATGGCCTTCCAGGGGTGGCATAATACATGCTGCAGCCCCTGGTAGGCCTCTGAGGTACCTATGCCCTTGGTACATAGTATACCATATACTAGGGACTTATAAGGGCACTCCAGATTCCAATCAGAGATGTGCCTAGGGCACATGGAAACCTTTTTACAGAGAAAGCAGATAGACTGGGGCCCTGAATAGCAGGATCCCAGTCCAACTAAGTCATAAACCAGCAAAACACCATAAAAAAAAGTTGGGGCAACCATATAGTCAGATTCCACCTTCCTACATAACCCCCCCCCAAACAAAAGGAGATAAGGCTAACCTTGACCAGTTGAGCCTTCATTGACTAAGTGGTCATATAAGGAAGCACCTGCACTAGCATGGTTGCCCCCTGTCTTATGGTCCAATCCCTCACCCTAAGGGTATGAGAGGGTCTCCACCATGGGGAATCACTACCTGTGGTGTGCTTAGGTAAAGTACAAGGCTGGTGAGGTGTCTGAGTAGGGAAGTGAGGCCCTAGGAATGTTGGCCTCAGCTTCCTCAGATCACTGGTCACCATGTATGCCTGTCTTTCCATGACTGAGTTGCACTTTGCTCTAAGGGTCAACCTTTGGCTGCCTACAGCTGGGGGTTGGGTCCCTTTGGATGGATTACTGGAGGGACATGGCAGGTTTGGAACCTTCAGGTCCCAGGTTTGCCCTTGCCTACCAGAGTCCTTCTGGGGGAGGTCCCTACATAAAGGCATGGGGGATCCCTCAGTGTGTAGAGGAGTTTTCACCTGGCTAGGGCTACTAGACTGGGTGCCCCTAATCTGCTGATGGGGGGTTCCTCTGGACAGGGGGCCCTGGGGGTCCACTGACCTCCCTGACCTCTGCAGCCCTGGGCTGACTGAGGCAGGGTAGAGAGGGGCAGGTTACCTGCTCCAGACTGGGTACCACCTTGGAAGGGTCCTCTGCCCTCAGGGGTGTGGCCAGGCCAGGCCTGACTACCTCTGGGGCAGTTCCTTCACTAGGGGTAGGGTCAGTTCCCTGAGGAGGCTGACCCTTACCTACTGTCTGGAGGAAGAAGACTTTTCTTCAACCCTTGTGCTCTCTTTTGGGGGAGAGTGGGCCATTCTTTCAGGCTCCATCTCTCCAAATTCTTGGGCTGGGGCTGTGGCCATCACAGCCCCACTAACCTTTACAGGGACGCCCAACATCCTAAGGTGGGTTTGGTGTTCAACTTCAGCCCAGGCTGAAATCTCCAGATCATTGCCCATCAGGCAATCTACAGGTAAGGTGGGGGACACTGCCACTCTCTTTGGGCCTGTGACCCCCTCCCAGCTGAGATTGACTATGGCCATGGGGTGATCTGTTCTGACACCATCAATGTTGGTCACCTGGTATTTAAACTCAGGTAAAAGCTGGTGAGGGGGACTAGTTTCCCTGCCACCATGGTGACACTAGCCCCTGTGTCCCTAAATGCCACAGCTTTCTGACCATTAATCATTGGCTCCAGTCTGTACCTGCCCATTGCTGTGGGACCCATGGTAAAGGTGGCAAATCCTACACCACCATCAGAGTCAGAGGAGTCTGTTGAGGGGTCCCTGTCTGAACCAGGGCCCACCTCTGTTCCTGTTGCAAAAGCACCTAACGTTTTGGGTGCACTACTCCCAACTGGAGGATTACTACTGGTAGTACCAGGAGGGGGGTAGTAGTTGCTGGGGGAACATTTTCTTTATTGCCAATCCTGGGGCAACTGGGATCAGATTTCCAGTGCCCAGGCTTTTACAGACATGGCAATATGGTTTCTTTTCAGGAGAGGAAGGAGTTTGGGACCCACCCCCAGAAGAGGAATTTTGGGGCCCTGTAGTGGACTTATCCTTAGATTTATCCCCACCTTTCTCTTGGGACTTAGTAGAATCTTTCTTCTGGTCACCACCCTGATTTCTAGTCTTTACTCTGGTTCTGACCCATTTGTCTGCCTTCTTTCCCAATTCTTGGGGAGAGGTCAGATCAGAGTCCACCAGATACTGGTGCAAAAGCTGGTTTTGACAATTATTAAGGATCTGCTCCCTCATAATCAAATTGTACAATCCTAAAAAGTCATGCACTTTGTTGCCATGTATCCAACCTTCCAGAGCCTTTGTAGCACAATCTACAAAATCAACCCAGTCTTGAGTCTGAGCTTTTTGGGTGTCTCTGAACTTCAACCTATACTGTTCAGTGGTTAGGCCAAACCCATCTATCAGAGCACTCTTCAAGACTGTGTAATTGTCAGCATCCTCTTCTCTTACAGTGAGGAGCTTGTCTCTACCTTTGTCTGCAAAGGAGAGCCACACGATTGCTGCCCACTGCCTCTGGGGGACCTTCTGAACTTTACAGGCCCTCTCCAGTGCAGTTATCCATTTGTGGATGTCATCCCCACTCTGGTAGGGAGGGACAATCTTGTTTAGGTTTCTATGGTCATAAGACCTTTCCCTATCTCTAGGGATATTGCTGCCACCATGCGACTCTAGTCCCAACTTTCTTTTCTCTCTAAGGAGATCTAAGGACTCCCTGTCTAAGGCTACTTGCTTCCTTCTGAGTTCAAGCTGAGCTTCCTCATATTGAATCAGCCTTGTTCTCCTCTCATGAGAGGATTCCCTCCTATGAGATGAGACAGAGCTCCCTATTGAGGTGCCAGAGTGGTTAGACTCCTGAGAAGGAGATCTAGACTTCCTGGGCACACTCATAATCCTTCCTGGGGGGACAAAGAGGGCATCATCCTGATCCTCCTCTTCATCTTCCTCAGGAGGGATTGGATTATCCAGGTCAGGGTCATTTTCACCCTCCTGGCCAGTTTCACCTGGTCCCATCCTCATCTTCTGCCCCACCCTCAGCTCCTACCCCTTCAGTCCCCAAGGGCTTACTAAGGTCATAAGCCACCAACAACTCTTTAAGGTGTTGGGTGGTGGGACTTTGGCCTGTCCTTATTTTTCTCAAGTTACATAATGCTCTCAATTCCAAGAATGGGAGTGTATCATACTTGGAGGGTGGAAGCTCAGTGGCTTCCTGCAAGGATTCTTTAGATCCTACCCTTAAAGACATTACTAGTGTGGTGTGGTGTATGCACTACATACTCTAGTGTGGCCTACTAAACTCTCTTGAGTTGTAGAAAGGGTGTGCTATCCCTTAACACACAACTCTAAGTTCAGTAGAACTTACTGTATTCTAAGCTTAAATTATATGTACCTTAGGTACCTTTAGTGGTTTTCAGTTGATCAATTCAATTAAGATTATCTGGTAAAACAATAGCAAGCTGGAATCCCACACGCTGCACACCAATGTGAGAAGTTGGCCTGGTATATGCTGTCCACTAATTATAGTGGGCACCTTGCACCAGTCCAAACAACCCCTTATTGGAGATAGGTTAAAGACAACCTTATTGAAAGCTATCCTAGTGGTAGCTATGGAGAGCAGCCTTCAGGCTAAGTCTTGAAGGAATGTAAAGCAGCTTGTTTTACCAGTCTATAATCTCTTGAGTGACCAAATGAAAGAGCACCACACCAGGTATATATTCAAAATATATGTATTTATTGCTAAACACACCCCTCTAGTCTCTTTATGAGGCTAGAGTTCGAAGTACATAAGTTAGAAGTTATTTAAACTAACCCTGGGCAAAGCACTACGCTACGCTCGCGTAGTTTGCGAAGTTTGCGCTACTTCGCACAACGCGAATTGCACGTAGCACAGTGCAAACACGCGTAGCGTAGCGTAGCATAGTGCAGCAGGCATTTTTTGCTTGCTTGCGGTCCTCAACGTCAAGTTGGCGACCGCGAGCAAGCAAAATGACATCCCGGCGAGACTTTTTCCTCGTTCGCGATCAGCAACATCAAGTTGCCGATCGCGAGCGTGGAAAATAAACCTCCGGCGAGATTCTCAACGCGGGGAGGTCAGGTTTCTCATTGCGAGTGGTCGCATATGCTCGCGACCGCTCGCGATGAGAAACTACCAGTCCGCGTTGAGAAGCTGCCGCTCGAGTAAAAATCTACTCGAGCGGCAGTAAGAGACAGCTCGCACTGTGCAAGATGCCGTTTTCAATGATTGCACAGTGCGGACAAGCATCCGGCACTGTGCAATCATTGCGAACAGTGCACTACGCAGTTCGCGTAGTGCTACGCGTAGCTCGCGTAGTGCGAACTGCACTTTGCGTAGCTTCGCGTAGCGCTACTTCGCGAACTACGCCCTGGCTTAATTTAAACACAGTAATAGCACAAATACACGTTTGGGCCCTAGGGGCGTACCAAACCATATACCAATAAAGTGGTATAAGAACCACGACTGAACTAGACACTAGGCCTAGAGCCTCTAGAAGTGCTTGGACCACAAGGAACCACCCAAGGTAGTGACACAGGGGACCCACGGGGGACACATGCAGTGTAAATACACAACCGCGATACGCCGTTGACTTCTATGGAGAAAGTCGTGATCGGGAAATTAAAGGAAAGGGACACTTAAAGGAGGACTTGGAGCAAACCCTTTGAAATCTAGTACTTTGAAGAGTCTCTAACCACGGGAGCACCGGAGTACTCATGTTACCTCACCCAGGGAAGCCGGGTGCATAGGTGTCTTTCGGGGTCGGGTTTCGTCGTCGATTTGAATGGCGATCTGCTGCAAAGTGCTGCTGGCGACCAAGTGGAAAGTGTCCGGGTGGATCCAAGAGTGGATCGGAGATCTGAAGAACCTGAAAGCAGAGGGGACAGAGTCTGGGTCACTAGCCAGTGACCAGGAAGGCGATGGACAGATGCCCACCGATGTCGAGTGCTTCAGGTGCGTTGACGGTCGTCTTGACTCTTCAGCCACGAGGTCCAGGAGGCGTTGTCGGCAACCAGGAGCAGGATTCGGGCTGGTACACGATGTTTGTCGAGTGCTGAGGTGTCGGCGACCGGATTGGACCCAACAAGCCTTGGCAACGGCAAGTCTCGATGCAGAGGAAGATCGTCGATGGTGCAGACCAGCAAGGTCTGGAGAACTCACCCAGCGAGGGTAAGTGAGGGCAGGCCTGGAGCAACCAGGATGCCAAGTAAGAAAAAGATTGGCCTTCGTTAAGGGCTACTAGCCAACAGGCTAGCGACTGCGAAGGAGCCTCAAGACGTCGCACGTGGATCTGGCTCACAGGACACTCGTGGAGTGGAGGCCAGTGATCTTCGGTGCAGTTGGTGCTGGAGGCTAGGGCTACTCGGAGCCCAAAGCACGACTTCATGGGAGACCCAGAAGAGGATGCACTTGCAAATGTGCTTGGTGTCCAGGGGTCACGGTCTCACGTCACCCACGATAGCTACGGGCCTCAGCTTTGCTGGGGACTCAGGGTAGCCTCGGGAAAGTCTGAGAATCCACCTCTGGTGATGCGATGACTTCGGCGTCCGGCGGAGCTTCAGAAATGCGAACCGGACAGATGCTTCTTTGGTGCCTGCCAAGCAGGGGAGTCACTCCTTGACCCCAAGGGAGATTCTTCTGTCCTCTAATCGTGAGTAGAGCGTCGAAGGTCCAGGATTCTGTTTCAGAGTTTCATCCAGGGATAATCTAAAGTCCTAAGGACTGGGTTCCTATACTTATACCAAGTTTAGGGGTTGGACTACTCTGTGGCCCCACCTATGGGTGGGTCAGGGCAGAGGGGTGGCTACACCCTTTCCCTTTGTCCAGTTCGCGCCAAAGCAGGGGCTGCAAGCCCCTGATCCGGTTTGAACTGGGATATGCACAGGGACACCAAGTGTGCCCCCAGTGCAGGACTTCAAAGCACCCAAAAGTGCTCCCGCCCAGCCCCAATACACATTATCCCGTCTGGGGAGGTGGTCACACCTCCCTGGGACAGGAAACCTATTGTCCAGGCCTCCCCTGCCGGAGTTTCGTCCAGCAGCAGGAGGCCAGACTTGTGTCTGTGGCAGTAGCATCCATTTTGTGATGCCAGGCTTTAGAAAGAAGTTACCGGCCAGGCCAGGGTTAACATGTCTCTCCTCTAGAAGGGTGGAATGCTACCCCCGCCGCCAGAATTGGCGGGGGGTAGTATTCCAAGATGTTTGACACCAAACACGACATGTTTAGGTGCAGCCATTCCAAAGTTAGCATTTAACGCGAGGTTATAATGCGCTTAAGAGTATATGGTCAGGCTGCACTACAAACAGCATCAGAGAGGGTCTCCGAATGCTGCAGAGGGGCCCTGCTCATGCAGGGGCACCCTCTCACATAGGAACCACGCACTCTGCCTTCAGGATTGATAAGGCCTGCCTTAGGAGTGACTTATAGGTTTATATGTGTGTATGTTTTTAGTGATATAGGTAACCTATATCACAGTAAGGGGTGCATGCACCACCTTACCCAGGCTGCAGTAGCAGACCTGTGGTGCCAGTTTGGATGGCCTTCCAGGGGTGGCATAATACATGCTGCAGCCCCTGGTAGGCCTCTGAGGTACCTATGCCCTTGGTACATAGTATACCATATACTAGGGACTTATAAGGGCACTCCAGATTCCAATCAGAGATGTGCCTAGGGCACATGGAAACCTTTTACAGAGAAAGCAGATAGACTGGGGCCCTGAATAGCAGGATCCCAGTCCAACTAAGTCATAAACCAGCAAAACACCATAAAAAAAAGTGGGGGCAACCATATAGTCAGATTCCACCTTCCTACACTAAAAAACTGAGTGCCAACTCCGCAATTGTCTCTCAGGGTAGTGAGGGCAAGCAGTCAAAGGCTTTTCGAGGAGAAAGTGTAGGGTAGAGACTCAGGGGTTTATTTGCATGCCACTTGTGCCACCGGTGCATCACTTTTAATATGGGAAAAAGTGATGTATCTGCGGCGCAAGGGGCTTTTAAATAAGTCCCTCAGAACTCAAATGGTTAGGAAACAGGAACAATAAATGCTATCCAGCCCAGTGGATTATAATCACACCAAAATGGCTAGCAAGATTATGTCATAGGTACAAGATCAGAATAGCATAGGTGACCAGCCTTCCTTGTTCTGTAACCCATTGATGAGTTTAAATCTTGTTTCACTACTAAAATGTTTTCTCAGCCTTCAATACATAAAGAGCAAAATGTCAATTCGGAATAGTGATAGAAGCACAGTGAAAGTTCTAGTTCACTTGGTTGTTTTACCTGTAGTGTCAGGCACTTGGGAATCTTGAGTGCAAGGCTCAGATAACAGCAGAATGAGTGGTCCTTCTCGTGGTTCACATTAGGGGCATGGGCAGGTGGCTGTGCCTCCTTTTCCCACAGTCATTCAAGGAATGCACTTGCTCTGGCAAAGCAAATCAGACCCAGGTGGTCCCACCACCCAAACAACAAGGAGTTTATCCTCCCCACAGCTGGATGTTGCTGATCACAGGTCCCCCAACTGCAGTGTCATTCCCCCGACAGAGGAGCAAAAGTTAGTCAAATCCTTCCAGCAGGTTGCAATATCACATTTGTGCTGATAGTCATGCTATCAAGTTATCACCTGTGCAGGCATACAAACGTAGTCATGAAGCTTACTGGAAGGCCGAAGGTCCACTCCTAGACTCAGCACCAGTTACACTCCTAGACTCAGCACCGGTTACACTCCCTTGATTTAGTTTACTCTTCTGAGCTGTACCATGCTTTGAGCACAGCACCTCGAATTATCCTCCTTGGGCAGTCATATCCCTGGAAGGACAGAAGCTTCTTCCCCCACACAAAGCAGGTCAGGCAGGTTCCAGGGCACCATGCAGACCTGCAGCTCTTTCAACAAGATGGCATAGACTTCAAGTGATGTCCCCTCACCTCTGAGGTTAGCAGTCAAGGACACCAACACTGGATATCACCAGTTCTCTTGATCATGAGAAAACTGGAACCAAAGGGGTTGTCTTTTGTCCCACTCTTATAATCATTTTCCAGGCAGGGGATATTGAGTCAGCCGGCATGGCTCTATAACCACTTTGAAGTGGTTCCTTTTAAAAAAATGCATTCTCCCTCTGCGGAGCATATGCAGTCTTTGTTGAAGGTTATGGCTCTCACAGCAGGTGTTGTCAAGTGTGTCTCCAAACTAGAGTACACAAACATTAGCACAATGAACGGTGAAGACGCTGTATTTGGCTGTTATCAGACTTTTGAGTAGCATTCTGTGTAGCGACAAAGGGGCAGGCCCTGCCTAGTAGATTCCCTCTGCACAACAAAAGAGAGCACCCTTTTCAACTACTCACACCCAATGCTAACCAAATGGCATAGCTCAAGAAGGGATGATTAGCAGGGCCTATCTAACAAAAGGTATTACATAAGTGGCTTAGTACTGGCATGTCCCCATCTGTAAACCTCATTGCACAAGCAGACTATTTTGGTGGCACATTGTTACAATGTGTTTCCTACATTTGCATAAAGAGGTACACAACTCCTTAAGTTAAGTTATGAATGTTGGCTGAGAAGGTGATTCTAGAGTATTTGCTTTGCATTCCATTTATTAGATTGATCAGTGTCTCTTCAGGGACCCTCTCCACCATTAAGATGTCAACAGTGTGCAGAAGGCTACTGGCTCTTCCTTGAGCAGACATTACTGAGATTTGACTTTGGCCCCCAATTCAGGAAGTGGGTGGCGGTGCTCTTCAACAGCCCGGTCGCGATGGTTAGGGTTAATGGAAAGACGTCTGCCGAATTCCCAATAGTTTGGGGAACCAGGCAAGGATGTCACCTATCCCCGCTTTTGTTCACCTTAACATTAAAATCCCTGGCATGTGTGATGCAGTTGCACCTTGGAGTTGAAGGGTTCCGTATCTCTGCTGCGGATGAACATGAAGAAAAAATATTGTTATATGCCTACGATATACTCTTATATGTAACTAACCCAGTGACCACTATTCCAGTGCTCTTTCAATTGTTGGGGTACTACGGGGCTCACTGAAAGCTATAAGATTAACTGGTACAAGTCAGTGTTGTATGCTCCGTATGACCTACGGGAACCATTGCCATTACCGAAAAGGACTTCGGGTGGCTGAAGATGGGGATATTTGTTACATCACGAAAGGAGCAGTGCTCTTGTTGTAATGTGGGGAGGGTACTCTCAGGTTTTCAGGCTGACATCGGAAGATGGAGGAGCTTGCCTCTCACCCTGATGGAGCGGGCGGCCCTATTCAAAATGATTACACTCCCCGGGTTCCTATATGTTCTCCAAAAAACATTCTGCCCAGTCTCCCAGACAGTATTTACTAAGATCAATGGAGACCTGAGGACCCTGCTTTGGGACTGGCGACACCCGAGAATATTGTTAAAAATACTACAACGTACCCAATACAATGCAGGGCTCGCACTTCCAGATATTGAAGAGTACTATTGAGGGGGCTCACCCGACAAATATGAATAATTGGATTACACCTAGACTTGAAAGTGCTCTGTTGGAGCACAGAACCCACCTACACTATCTACACCACGGAAGCACCCCTCTGGAAAGTGACTTGGCTGAAGAGGTTCACGAAATTGCGAAGCTTTGAGACGTGGATACCAACAGGGAAGACTAGCAATCTCCTTCACTTTCAGAACAATCATGCCGGATACCCTAGGTCAGTTACATGAGAGGTGGCAACGGGATGTGGGTGAACTTGAGGACATAGACTGGGAGGTGGCGCTGATACACTGCATGAGGTTGCTATCAAGTCGCCCCTGTGCTTGATACAGTTCAAAATCCTCCATAGAGTTTATTATGATCATCACAAGCTGCATACTATTAGGAGGGTGTCTGCTCCGAGCTGTGATGACGCTATAGGGACCTTCATTCACATGTTCCGGGAGTCTCCATGCATACAACTATACAGGACAACGATCATCCAGGAACTCTCAAGCATTCTGGAGGTCTCACTTCCACTTGAACCACAGTTTGTTCTGTTGGGGAACCCAAGTGATGTTGATGTCCCTTGTTATAATTATAAACTTCTTTTTAGTACATTGGCCCTTGGTAGTGGTCAAGAGAGATGTAGCCAAGTACTGGGGAGTGCCAGAGGTACCCTCCATACAAGAGTGGAAGTGGGGGATGGACCTCTATGTGGGGCAGAAAAGGTGACATGTGGTGGTAGAGGTTGTCCCCGTACGTTGTACAAGATCTGGGGGTGGTGGAAAGCTTACCACGGATGGGGTCCAGGTAGGGAGACCTTGGGATAATACCGGGTCTGACTCCCAATAAAACAGGCAGGATTGCTTTTGTGCATGAAGGGATACCTTTCTGCACAAAAAACATCCTTAAAAGCATTTTCCTCTTTGTATGTGTGCTGCAGAATGCAGCGCATCCAGAAAGCACAAGTAACAAGGAGAAATAAAGATATTTCTCCTCATTATGCCTGGTTCAGGGACGTGTAGCATTTTGGAGCAATCCCAGGTTTACTCACCTTTATAAACCTGGGATTGCTTTAAAACAAGTCCTTTGAGAACTATCAAATAATGCAAATATAGACCTTATCTCAATAATCACCTAGGCCCTGCAAGGCCTGCAGGGTCAGGGCCTAGCCCATGCCTTGTAGTTAAGCGTCACTGTGCATGGTCGTAGATTTGCACAATGGGTGTTGGTCATCTGCCATGGATCAGATACACCGCCAAGGACTGCAGACTAACCTGCCACACATGGCTGAAGGACATGCAACCTGAGGGGTGGCAGCCAATCCCCTCTATGCATGACCGGAGGCTGTATACCTGGGGACTGGCTGCTTTCCCTGGGTTTGGCACATGGCCTGGCTGAAGGCCAGCCCCTGAGGCCAACCCTGCTGCACATATCCTTTCAGTTCTGTAAACTATTAAGCTTTTGGGCCTAGAGGCTCTGATTGGCAGTCAGCAGGAAATGTCCTCTCACAGTCACCATTACAGGATGCAGGGCATGCTCCTATCATCTTGAAAACAAAGGCCACTTAAGGGGCTGAATGAGCACACCCTGATCCCCAGGCCTATGAAAGGGACCCCTTTAAGGTCCCCCGAACATTTGGAAATAAAAACAATGCTTTTGTAGTAGGGGCCAGAAACAACCCATAGAAGTTGTGGACCTTGACAGGTTCAAGTCTTTCTGCAATTGCACTCCAAAGTCCATGGTCTGCGTTCAGATGTTCACTTCAGAGCCTACAATGGTCCTCTTCCATAGGCTGCGATCTTGGTTACAAGCTTGAGGACTAAAGAAGCCATTTCTGTAGTCAACACATTCAGGGATGGTTTAAAATTTAAAAACTAAGGGGCATATTCTCAAGGACTTATCGCCGATTTATCGGCACTTTAGCGCTGCAAAAGTGGCGATAGATTTATCACCCTATTCTCAAGCTGGTGCAAACTGCCGATATCGCCAGTTTTCCAGCGATAGCTGCCGCAAAAAACATCGCCACGGATGAGAGCGACAACTAACTCTACGGATATGCAGAGTAGGCGTTCCCGTGCAAAAACACACGAAAACAGCACTTCACGATATTCTTAACGACCAGCCAGATCGGCGAAGCGATCCAAAAACAGGCGATAAGGCACGTTAGCAGCAGGGATTTAACACCTGCCTATTACTGGTGTTAAGCAGGACGACAACCTGCAGTAGAAAGGGAGCCCAGCCCAGAGCCACATCTGAAGACCAACAGATGCCATGGAGCCAATGATCATGCAGCTTGGAGACCCAAGAGGGCCACAACACCCACCGCCACCACCCCAAGGACCCCCTCCCCCGGACCACTCCCCCCGGACTACCACCTAGGCAGCGCCGAAGACGACAGAGGACATTCCTAAAACGCGCCAGCCTCAGACACTCAATGCCAGAGGATGCCATTGCCCACTACAGGCTCAAAAGGACAACCATCCTCCGCATCCTGACCCACATTTCCCACAGGCTGACGGTACCAACACAGCGGAGAACCAACATCCCTCCGCAGACAAAGCTGCTGGCTGTGCTGCACCTGTTGGCCTCTGGTACCTTCCAACCAACAACTGCCAGAGTCGGAGGTGTCTCACAGCCAGCCCTATCAAACTTCCTCACACATGTCTTGGATGCATGTCCACAAAAGCAACGGCGGGCCCCTGTATCTGCACCACACGCTAGTTCCAATTCGTAGTGTTCCTGCGCAACCAACCCCAACGCCAGCCATTGCTTGACGCCTCTGTGCTCCAGATCCAAGATTGTAGTTACTGAAATGGGGGTGCGCCAGGTAATGAAGTCCAGTAGTCAACAGTAGTGTAAAAACAGTTCTTCATTACAAATACATAAATCAACAATACGAAAAGCTCAGCCAACGAGTTCCATTCCCAATGGGGAACTTCATCAGGGCAACGTGTGGATTCAATTAACTGCATATGCTGCGGGAACTCCCCAAAACAATTCCATATTCCGAAAGTCAGTATTCAGAAACCTGTTGGATAAATGGTGACAATAGTCAAGCGTCCGTATAGTCACAAACGTAATCTGGTACAGTGTATTGCACTTGGACAAACCGGAATGCTAACAGGTATGATAAATCCTGCATAAAAAGACCGTAACAGAAGGTTGTGTGGTTGTAACCTTCATAGGAAAGAAAAGGAAGGTTACGACCACACGAACTTCTGTTACGGTCTTATTATGCAGGATTTATCATACCTGTAAGCATCACGGTTTGTATCAGCTTGATACCCCTGCACCTTCACCTCCCCCACACTGCGCAGGTACAGCTGGAGACCAAGCAAGGGAACTACGCCATAGCTGGCTTCCCGCACGTGTTGGGGGCAATTGACTGCACACATGTACTACTTGTGCCCCCTGCCAACACTGCACACAATAACCGCAACAGAAACCACACGCATTCCATCAATGTGCAGGCAAGGGTGGACCACCGGGGCCTGTTCACGAATGTCGTCGCAAACTTCCCAGGCAGTGTGCATGATTCCTACATCTTCCGCAAGTCCATCACCAACCAGCGCTTTGAGGATGGCACCTATGGAAATGCACTGCTCGTCAGTAAGTACCAACTGAACACACCACACACCTCAACTCCACAATCATACAACTCACAACTGTGGGAATGCACACGTTACAAAATCACATACAACATGCCAATCAACATGCCCAACTACCAGACATGACAACACAAGTAACTGTGGTAACCATGGCCAGCCATGTAGACAAACCATCTACGGCATGGCACCTCTGCCACACAATTGCAGAATGTGGGGAGAGGTGGGAACCAAGTATGTGCGAAGGAGGCAAGTGACCCATTAATAAGAATCTACACAATGCCAAGTGTGGGGGTGATGTGCTGGTCAGACTTCAGTATGCAGAGCACAGACATGTCCATGTGGACATATACTGCTGGTGTTTGTAGTGTTGTGGACAGTGGACGCAAACAGGTTACCTCAGGCAGTGTGGAAGACCTTGGACATGTAGCTTTGTCGTCCCCCCCTGTAAGCGTGAGCGGAGTGGCCTTGGCCGGCGTATGTCGTGAATAAATAGCCCGGGGCTCTGGGCGTGGTTCAGTTCCGGGATGGCCACCAAAGTAACTACTGCGTGTGTCTCTGTGTCCGCCATATCCTGTCCATAGGCCTACACACATGTGGCCGACCACCTTCAACGGCCAGATTTACACTGGAGACGAGGTGGCTACGTCCCAAGCCAACCCATGCACATATCGTCATCGCATGCAGGGTCGTGTCTGTCAGGGCGGCGCCCCCCACCCAGCCATGAGGCCGCCCCTGTGACCGGTGGTGCCTGCGCGATCCTGTGCACCTGCTGCACCCCAGCCCTGGTCTCCAGACCGGTCCGCCGCCCAGCAATGACTAGCCACCCCTGCGCACCCAGGCCTCAATGTTCACATGCCGCCACCGGCGTGTCTCCAAGAGGGCCCACCACGTGCCGGTGCAACCTCCTCAGCCGATCGCTGGATTCCACGCCACAGGCCCCCAGCGCACCCTGCGGCACCGCACCGCGGAGTCATCTGTGTGCTGACTGCTGCCTTCGCCGTACACTGTGGTCCAGCAGGGCTCTCAATTCAAATCGAATCTTCATTGGCAGGACGGCGTATCGAGGTCTACGCATCATCGCAGGCTGCACACCCGCTCAGCTCTTCAGGTGCCCCTACCTCAGTGCACCGCAAGTCACCGTCCCGTGGCAGTAGGCCCGTGCCGGCCACAGTGCATCGGGTGCCACCAACTCTGTGCACTGCAAGTCATCATCCCGTGGCGGTAGGCCCGTGCCGGCTGCAGTGCATCGGGTGCCACCAACTCTGTGCACCGCAAGTCACCGTCCCGTGGCAGTAGGCCCGTGCCGGCCGCAGTGCATCGGGTGCCACCAACTCTGTGCACCGCAAGTCATCGTCCCGTGGCGGTAGGCCCGTGCCGGCCGCCGTGCATCGGGTGCCACTAACCCAATGCGCCACAAGTCATCGCCCCTTTATGATTGAGTCTTGTGGTGCGGACGCATCATGTCACCTCCGGCAGTGGGGAATGTGATGTGGTAGGCCCCTTTTATTGGCAGGGTCACATGTCCTGTGACGCCTGTGCTGGATGGGTGTGGTGTGGGTGTAAACCAGCCCTCAGGGAGTGGCTGTGGCATGCTGACAACTAGACCAGTGATCAGCAGATCACTACAGGGAAGACCTGGGACATGTAGCTTTGTCGTCCCCCCCTGTAAGCGTAAGCGGAGTGGGCTGGGCTGGTGTATGCCAGTCCAGCGTAGGGGTGTGAACAATGAGCCCGGGGCTCTGGGCGTGGTTCAGTTCTGGGCTGGACAAGAAAGTAACTAATGCGTGTGTCTCTGTTGTAGTGTCGGCGCCACCCGGACCGCAATCAGCAATGTTGCACCCTGTGACTCAAGTCCCACAACATGAGCAACATGGACGTAAGGGGGAATCACTGACCCTACATTCATCCATACTTTCATACTTAAATGATCATAGACATGACACATCTGTGTGAATTTGAATGTTTTATTCACATTCAGTGGAGTGTTGAAGCTGGAGCAGTACAGGGCCATGCAAACCCCACTTTACATTGTTGCCCCGTGGAGGGCCAGCCAGAGTCCTTTAGGGAATGACAAGTTCATCGGAAGAGGAAGAGTTCAGTCCGCAGTCTGATTGCTGTGTCATTGGTAGCCAAACAGAATATGGCAGTCCATGTCGAGGTCCAAGGTGAGTGTCGCAGAGTGTATCGGGGGACAGTGGAAGGTGATGATGCAGAGGGCAGAACCAAGCAGAAACAGGCCATATGGCGGAGATGAATGCTACTGCTTCCTTCTTACCACTAAGGCAGAATCATCCGCATCTTCGTTCTCTGATGTTTCATGTGCCTCACATGTGGGTGGTGTTGTTTTGTCTGCATCACTGTGTGGCAGTGTCACATCAGTGGCCGGAGGTGGATTGTCTGCAGCACTGTGTGTCACTGACACATCAGGGGGCGGAGATGTGGATGTAGAAGCAGCAGCAGCATTCATCGGCGCCAGGCCTTGTGGCGGCAATGCCATGATGAGAGTCTGCAGGGCATGGGAGAACCCAGCTACATCTCGCTGGTGTGCAGCCGTGGCAGCCATTCTTTCCGCCTGCATCCGCTCCATGTTCTCCATGATCCTCCGCATGTGTCCCAACTCCCGGCTGACATCGCTGGAGCCACTCTGACTAGACAGTTGTTCTTGGCTCAGAGTCAGGACTCCAGCGATGTCAGCCATGGATTGTTGGAGAGCATGGAGCGGACAGTGGGTGTCCGTTAGGGACTGTAAGTCGTCCCTGATGGGACTTAGACACCCACGTATGGCATCTAGTTTGGCTGCCATGAGGTCAAACCCCACCCACAGCTGATCAGCCATCTTCTCCTGGCACCCTAACACACGGCGTTGGAATGCCATGTGTTGGTCGTGGGGGTCCTGGGAGACAGCCGTGGTGGTGGGTGCTTCCTGCTGTGTGGTCTGTGCAGGGGGTGGGGTCTCCTCGATGCTGCTGGGCTGCCCTGCTCCTGCAGGTGGGGTGCCGAAGCTGTCCATGAGCTGTTGGAGGGCGACGGTGTCGATGTTGGGGAGGTCCTCTTCATCATTAGTGCTGAGTTGTTGGGTCTGCTCTGCAGGAGGTGTTGATTCTCCCTCTGCAATGTGAAGGGGAGATGCAGATTGACATTGTGTTCACATGTATGTTCACGCATTGTACAAGTTTACTAACAGACTACATGACAATGTACATTGTGACTGTTTGTGAGGAGAGCAAAAACAACAGTTGATGGACAGAATGCAGAACAATGTCATACATTCACCCCAGTACAGAGATCTGGGCCTAAATCCATCGTTTTTTTGCTCACCATGCCATTCCAGTTTGAACCCAGCCATATGCAAATCAGTCTTGATCCTGTGCCTCATGGGAACAGTCCAGCCTGAAATGCCAAGCCAGCTCCTCCCTGGACTGGAAACAAGCATCCTAGGACCGGTTTCGGGGTTTCACCCCTCTTCAGCCAGGATAGCTTGATTCCAGTGGCATGGAGAGCACGGGACCCACGTCTGGGCATACCCGTCCCACTCGGGGTGACAAATGCAAAAACAACAGTTGATGGACAGAATGCAGAACAATGTCATACATTCACCCCAGTACAGAGATCTGGGCCTAAATCCATCGTTTTTTGCTCACCATGCCATTCCAGTTTGAACCCAGCCATATGCAAATCAGTCTTGACCCTGTGCCTCATGGGAACAGTCCAGCCCGAACTGCCAAGCCAGGTCCTCCCTGGACTGGAAACAAGCATCCTAGGACCGGTTTCGGGGTTTCACCCCTCTTCAGCCAGGATAGCTTGATTCCAGTGGCATGGAGAGCACGGGACCCACGTCTGGGCATACCCGTCCCACTCGGGGTGACAAATGCAAAAACAACAGTTGATGGACAGAATGCAGAACAATGTCATACATTCACCCCAGTACAGAGATCTGGGCCTAAATCCATCGTTTTTTGCTCACCATGCCATTCCAGTTTGAACCCAGCCATATGCAAATCAGTCTTGACCATGTGCCTCATGGGAACAGTCCAGCCCGAACTGCCAAGCCAGGTCCTCCCTGGACTGAAAACAAGCATCCTAGGACCGGTTTCGGGGTTTCACCCCTCTTCAGCCAGGATAGCTTGATTCCAGTGGCATGGAGAGCACGGGACCCACGTCTGGGCATACCCGTCCCACTCGGGGTGACAAATGCAAAAACAACAGTTGATGGACAGAATGCAGAACAATGTCATACATTCACCCCAGTACAGAGATCTGGGCCTAAATCCATCGTTTTTTTGCTCACCATGCCATTCCAGTTTGAACCCAGCCATATGCAAATCAGTCTTGACCCTGTGCCTCATGGGAACAGTCCAGCCCGAACTGCCAAGCCAGGTCCTCCCTGGACTGGAAACAAGCATCCTAGGACCGGTTTCGGGGTTTCACCCCTCTTCAGCCAGGATAGCTTGATTCCAGTGGCCTGGAGAGCACGGGACCCACGTCTGGGCATACCCGTCCCACTCGGGGTGACAAATGCAAAAACAACAGTTGATGGACAGAATGCAGAACAATGTCATACATTCACCCCAGTACAGAGATCTGGGCCTAAATCCATCGTTTTTTGCTCACCATGCCATTCCAGTTTGAACCCAGCCATATGCAAATCAGTCTTGACCCTGTGCCTCATGGGAACAGTCCAGCCCGAACTGCCAAGCCAGGTCCTCTCTGGACTGGAAACAAGCATCCTAGGACCGGTTTCGGGGTTTCACCCCTCTTCAGCCAGGATAGCTTGATTCCAGTGGCATGGAGAGCACGGGACCCACGTCTGGGCATACCCGTCCCACTCGGGGTGACAAATGCAAAAACAACAGTTGATGGACAGAATGCAGAACAATGTCATACATTCACCCCAGTACAGAGATCTGGGCCTAAATCCATCGTTTTTTGCTCACCATGCCATTCCAGTTTGAACCCAGCCATATGCAAATCAGTCTTGACCCTGTGCCTCATGGGAACAGTCCAGCCCGAACTGCCAAGCCAGGTCCTCCCTGGACTGGAAACAAGCATCCTAGGACCGGTTTCGGGGTTTCACCCCTCTTCAGCCAGGATAGCTTGATTCCAGTGGCATGGAGAGCACGGGACCCACGTCTGGGCATACCCGTCCCACTCGGGGTGACAAATGCAAAAACAACAGTTGATGGACAGAATGCAGAACAATGTCATACATTCACCCAAGTACAGAGATCTGGGCCTAAATCCATCGTTTTTTTGCTCACCATGCCATTCCAGTTTGAACCCAGCCATATGCAAATCAGTCTTGACCCTGTGCCTCATGGGAACAGTCCAGCCTAAGTTGGCGGGGATATGCCCAGATGTGGGTCCCTTGCTCACTTTGCCACTGGATTCAAGCAAGCCTGGCTGATGACGGCTGGAATGCCAGAAACCGGTCCTAGGATGCTTGTTTCCGGTCCAGAGAAGACATGGCTTGGCAGTTCGGGCTGGACTGTTCCCATGTGGCACAGGGTCAGACTGATTTGCACATGGCCATGTCTGAACTGGGGTGGTGGAGTGAGCTAAAGAATGATGATGGATTAAACCCAGATCAGTTGACTGGGGGTGAGTGTTTGATTGGCTCAAGCGTTCCGTCCATCATCCCCCTTTGTATCGCTTTGTTCGCCCTAAGTTGGCGGGGGTATGCCCAGACGTGGGTCCCTTGCTCACTTTGCCACTGGATTCAAGCAAGCCTGGCTGATGACGGCTGGAATGCCAGAAACCTGTCCTAGGATGCTTGTTTCCGGTCCAGGGAAGACATGGCTTGGCAGTTCGGGCTGGACTGTTCCCATGAGGCACAGGGTCAGACTGATTTGCATATGGCCATGTCTGAACTGGGGTGGTGGAGTGAGCTAAAGAATGATGATGGATTAAACCCAGATCAGTTGACTGGGGGTGAGTGTTTGATTGGCTCAAGCGTTCCGTCCATCATCCCTTTTGTATCGCTTTGTTCGCCCTAAGTTGGCGGGGGTATGCCCAGACGTGGGTCCCTTGCTCACTTTGCCACTGGATTCAAGCAAGCCTGGCTGATGACGGCTGGAATGCCAGAAACCGGTCCTAGGATGCTTGTTTCCGGTCCAGGGAAGACATGGCTTGGCAGTTCGGGCTGGACTGTTCCCATGAGGCACAGGGTCAGACTGATTTGCATATGGCCATGTCTGAACTGGGGTGGTGGAGTGAGCTAAAGAATGATGATGGATTAAACCCAGATCAGTTGACTGGGGGTGAGTGTTTGATTGGCTCAAGCGTTCCGTCCATCATCCTCTTTTGTATCGCTTTGTTCGCCCTAAGTTGGCGGGGGATGCCCAGACGTGGGTCCCTTGCTCACTTTGCCACTGGATTCAAGCAAGCCTGGCTGATGACGGCTGGAATGCCAGAAACCGGTCCTAGGATGCTTGTTTCCGGTCCAGGGAAGACATGGCTTGGCAGTTCGGGCTGGACTGTTCCCATGAGGCACAGGGTCAGACTGATTTGCATATGGCCATGTCTGAACTGGGGTGGTGGAGTGAGCTAAAGAATGATGATGGATTAAACCCAGATCAGTTGACTGGGGGTGAGTGTTTGATTGGCTCAAGCGTTCCGTCCATCATCCCCTTTTGTATCGCTTTGTTCGCCCTAAGTTGGCGGGGGTATGCCCAGACGTGGGTCCCTTGCTCACTTTGCCACTGGATTCAAGCAAGCCTGGCTGATGACGGCTGGAATGCCAGAAACCGGTCCTAGGATGCTTGTTTCCGGTCCAGGGAAGACATGGCTTGGCAGTTCGGGATGGACTGTTCCCATGAGGCACAGGGTCAGACTGATTTGCATATGGCCATGTCTGAACTGGGGTGGTGGAGTGAGCTAAAGAATGATGATGGATTAAACCCAGATCAGTTGACTGGGGGTGAGTGTTTGATTGGCTCAAGCGTTCCGTCCATCATCCCCTTTTGTATCGCTTTGTTCGCCCTAAGTTGGCGGGGGTATGCCCAGACGTGGGTCCCTTGCTCACTTTGCCACTGGATTCAAGCAAGCCTGGCTGATGACGGCTGGAATGCCAGAAACCGGTCCTAGGATGCTTGTTTCCGGTCCAGGGAAGACATGGCTTGGCAGTTCGGGCTGGACTGTTCCCATGAGGCACAGGGTCAGACTGATTTGCATATGGCCATGTCTGAACTGGGGTGGTGGAGTGAGCTAAAGAATGATGATGGATTAAACCCAGATCAGTTGACTGGGGGTGAGTGTTTGATTGGCTCAAGCGTTCCGTCCATCATCCCCTTTGTATCGCTTTGTGAGGAGATGCCTATTTGATGCGGGACAGTTGACATTTCTACACCATCAGGGATGTGAGGTTGTACATGTACATTATCATCTCACAGTTTCGTGCTATGCCAAATGCGAATGGCCATTTTCTACACACAAGCGGCAGCAGTTGTGTCCTCTGTTCTGTTGTGAAAGTGTTGCAGTTTGTACCACATTGTTGTCAATGTTGAGGTGCTCTGATTCTTATGTGTGTGTGCTGCATTGTGGGTGTGTTGCCCCTTCAGCTCTGATTTGGCTGGCCCTTATCCCTTTCAGGCGGTGTGCCTTTCACTTCTGTGCTTATACAGTGCTGAGATGTTGCAGACTTGGGTAATTGGGCTCTTGGTCGGAGTTGTGACTCTTGGGCATGGTTTGTCCGCAGATGTGCTATACTTAATTGTGCATGTGTGCCATTGTGCATATCTCCCCCCGTCCCCCCAGTCCCTGGTCGTTACTGACCCTGTTGCTGTTGGCTCAGGTCATGTTGTGCAGTGTCCGGTCCCCCAACTCCTGCCACCGTCTCCCCAATGATGACTCGGGTCACCATTTCCTCCATGTCATCCAGCTCCTGGTGTGTCGCTGGACTCCCACCTCCAGTCTGCATTGCTGCTTTCAGGTTGGCTGCGAGTTTCAGCTTGGTTTTGCGCTTCACATCAGTCCAGCGCTTCTTGCTCTTCACTCCGACTGCATTCACCTTGGCCAAGATGGACTGCCATATTGTACTTTTAGTTGCCAATGACACAGTGGAGGTGATGAACAGTTGGTGGTGGTGTTCTATCACCTCCGTAATGAGGATCTGGTTTTCCTGCGTACTGAAACGCGGGTTCCTCTTCTTCTTCTCCTTGCCCTTCCCTGACCCCGAGGTCCCAGCCTGGTCCTCCGTGGGGCTTGCGGAGTTCTGGTTGTCCTCTGTACTTGCTCCGGCTACCTCCATGGTGCTTCGCAGTTGTTTGTGTTTTGTTTGTGTTTTTTGTTGCCGCTTTTATAGTGGTTTTTCCCGCCTGACTTGTGGGACTTGCAGGCCTGGTGCTGCTTATCGCTGAATTTTTTATCGCAGTTGGGCCCAGCGCAACTTTTTTCACGTTAGGGTTTAGATTTTTATCGCCGTCCCGGTAATTTTATCGCAGACATTTGACGCATTATCGGGAAACTATCGCATGTTACCGCCATGTTGAGAATATGACGTTAACACTGAGTTATTTTCCCGCAATAGACGGCGATATGAAAAATTGCGTTAACCTATTTTGGCGATGATTATCGCACGTTCTTGAGAATATCCCCCTAAATTATTCCCTCAGAAAATTGGCCAATAAGTTGTGGAGTGGCATCATATACAATTTTAGGGCACATTTGTAGTGAACATATCTTTAAAGAAAATATGCGATCTTGAACTCAACATTCAGTGGCAGGTCAAGTCAGGTACAGAGGCCCTGCGGCCAACCTCCAATGTGCACAGCTGAAGGCCAGTCCCAGCAGGAAATCGAATCACTTCATATAAGTTGGATGTATTATAGTATCAAAAAAAACAGAATGTGACAATAATAACTACAGTTAGAGTGAGGTATAGTTAGATTCAATACACTTTGAAATTTACTTAGAGATCTACAACTAAAGTACAGATATGGTTAGGAATAAAAAAAAAACTAAATTTATGGTTAGCTCTGCAGTCCAAAACTCGCTCACTAAACAGCCATGCAAACCATGATTCAGACATCAATTGCGATGCTTATGACCTCACAAAGCTTATACCAATAAATAACAACACCTAAAAGCAAATCATATTTAAATTAAAGCACATATTCAAACTAATGAAAAACAATATATTCAAAGTCATCTCGTTTATACAGTTAATGGTAATCTAATATATAACCTGGCCCAATCTTCCATTTTGAGTGGATAAAGATGGATAAAAGAAGTACTTTCTCACATTCGGAAGGGCAGTTACTGTTTAGGGGCTAGAATTCTAATGAACTAATAAAATAAAATAAATTTGACCCATAGTTTATATAATTATCACAAAAATGTACTGAATCAGGCCCTTTTTGCTGGGTTACCCCAGAGTTTTGCATTCCTTTGTTGAACCTATTTTTGTTGGCTTTTAGGACTCTGCACACTTTACTCCTGCTAACCAGTGGCAAAAGCGCTTGTGCTGTTCTTTCAAAGCATGGTAAAATTGGTATACATCTGATTGGTACCTTTAAATTACTTATACGTCACTGGTATATGGTACTACATGAACCAAGGGCCTGTAAAATAAATGCTACTAATTGACTACATCAGGTATTGTGCCACTCACTAAACTAGGACTGTAAACGATGTCTCAGGCCTGCAGCCAATGCAGCCTATAGTGCAGTTTTAAACTACCTTATTGACCTTGGAAAATAAACCTTTTGCCAGGCTTAAACCTTCCTTTTTAATGCTTATAGGTCACCACACAGGTAGACCCCAAATGCTCATAGGGCAGAGTGCATGGTATTTATTGAGTAGGACTTACATTTTACATGTCCTGACAGTGAAAAACGTCTGAAGCAGTTTTTGACTGCAGCAAGGCTATCTCTATCTCTATCACTGGGTTACCATATTTCATTTTATAAGTGATAACTTTAGTTTGGGAACAGATAGAGAAAGACTTTTTCCACTCATTTCATTGTAATTTAAAATTCTCTTTAATGGTAAAGTCAGAGTTTAAGTCACTATTCCGAAAATGTTACATTTATAAAATTGGCATTTTTTTGCCTAAACCAAGTGTGCCTTTCTGCTAGTGTTTAGTTTCACATAACTGTGGATGGCTCTCGTGTCATGTGGTGTGTATTCCTTACAGACTTGGGGACCAACAGACCTTGGGTGAAGAGCAGGGTGCTCCTCTCCTGAGCAGGATGGCCTGGGAGGTTGTTCTTATCCCTTCCTGAGCTTCAAAGCATATCCTGAGGGATGTGCCCACTGCTTCCTGACTTTTAAAGCTGCCTGCCCTGCCACTGACGCATGTAGCTCACACCTAGGCCTGTCTGTCTTTCACCCCCTTGACAGATTGGAGCCAAACCCAGGAAATGGGGATGGTTAGACAAAGGGGGCATTCCCAATCCACTGGCTGGCACTTGGTATAAGAATAGCACCCTCAGAACCTCTCATCAGAACACTCCTGGACCTCTGGAAGATTCTGAAGGACTGCCCAGCTATCTGAAGAAAGAACTCCGCACCTGCTGGCATTTAACCCAGGTTTCCCAGGAGTGCCTCCAGTGGTCAATTGGGAGAATTCCTAATTGAGCAACAGGCACACAACAATCTTCCAATGGCCTCCTCTGCAACTGCCCAGCTGACCAACCCCAACTGGACCTGCCTGAGATCTGCTGTTAGCCTCTGCTGAAGTAAGTCCTGACCCCCAAGAAGTGCCCCACCAGGGCCAGGACCCTTGGCTGGCATCAGCATGGCACACCTCTTACTTCAAAACTGCAGGAACTGGACTCCAGGGGTAAATCCAGAAGTTTGGAGATCCTTGAGACCGCGAATGATGCCAGCATTTCATGCCAATGCAAAGATCCGACGGCGACCTGCTCTTTGCATCAGCAATAACTGCTCGGATCTACTGCCAATGTGAAGCTCCAGCGGAAACCAGCTCTTGGCGCCAACAAGGATCTCCTTGCAGCCTCCCAGCCCCATGCTAGAGCAGAGGCTCCTTGTATGGATTCAGACTGAGAGAAGATAAACTCTTCTTCGGGATGACCCTAGTCAGTGCTTCCCACTAACGCTCCATCCCGGTCTGCCTGAACGGGTCCAGCATGGCCAGGTAACCGCAAGTGGCGCTTTCTCCTTTTTGGTGCTATTTTCACCTGAAAATTTAAAAATCCATAACTCTGGTTCTACTGTTTGGGAATTTTCTGTTGTGTTGTCACTTTATTATTGTTTGAGTGCAGCATAAATACTTTACACATCACCTCTAAGTTAAGCCTGACTGGTTTTGTGCCATGCTAACAGAGGATTAAGCACAGGTTTATTTAGTGACTTTTGTGGTTTGCCCTGGCAAGTATTGCGTTTATTACTTGAGTAAAGCTCTCACTCCTCTCAAGTAATAACCCAATTTCTTACACAGTCGTAAATAATCACCAAGTTATTTCCAATCATCTGTTTTGTTCCAGATCGCCTCCTTTTCCTTATGAGAAACCTTATGTTACATAGTCTTTAAGTAGCTATCATCACTAACATGATGAGATGAGGGGAGATGACAGTCTTCGTCACGTGTTCCCTGACCTAGAATAAGATTTCTTTGCATTGCTAAAGAAGTGAAGTTGACACTCAGCATGAGTCATGAAAGTTCCAGCTGAAATTATTAATTTGTTCATGTTAGGCCCTCTGTAGAGCAGAAATAGAATCACCCAGCTTCCTGCCACATCCCTGCACAAGCACCCCCATACATCCTGTATGGTCCCACTGACCCGCAATATCATCTGTTGCATCTCAACCTGGCACCCCTTACTTATGATCTTGGGAGTGACAGCCTACTGTTTAATAATTTGCTGTTGTGGGATGTCCCACCGTGGGACATGTTGAAAGGAAATCATCACAATGGATGTGGTCAAGAGTTCCCACTCTGCCCAAGCAAATTAAATGAACACTGGGAAACTTTGACCTGCTTTGCGAGGACCCGAATTTCCTATATTCACCTGTTTACATGAAAATAAAAGGAATTTCACGAACCCCACCTCTTGTTGCATGGAAAAATGTATACTATTTCTATGTACTATTGTACAATGTTTGTAGATGTCGTTGGTGGCTGTTATTAGTCTAGACATCAGTGACTGCGAAGTTTCTGAGATATCCACTAATGGAAATGATTCTTTTTTTATTTTTTTTAATTGAGTTTTACAATTGAAAAATTAAAGTTAACAGCGTAGCTTTGCATTGCATGAGTCAAGAAAACAAGGTAGAATAGCATCTACATGGTTAAGTGTCCAAGTGCACATGAAACAAGACCCATATAACAATAGATACATAATCTGTACAATAGGGAGAAAGCAGAGGAACCAGTTAGGCACATAACAGTTCCTACAACGGTGCATTCACATCCTCTATGTCACTGTTAGAAACAATGCTGGCGGGCACAGGCTGCCCCTGGGACGGGGTGTTACCACCATCCCGCGTTGTCATGAGATAGGTTTGGAACGGTAGCCAAATATCAACTGGTCTGGAGGCCGGTGGCTGTAACTGTGCATAGGTGTCACTGGTGGTATTGCAATAGGTCATGCTGTGTAGCCAGGTTTGGAGTGTAGGGGGGAACGTGCATGCCCATCTGATGGCAATTTCACGCTTAGCAATTAGAAGCGCAATGGCAACAAAACGGCGCCTAGACCTAGGGAGGTCATGCACGTACCCCAGTAGTGCCAACAAAGGTGAGGGCGCAACCTCCATCTCAACCATCGTGGATATTTCCCCAAAGACCGACCTCCAATAGCGCTCTAATCTGGTACAAGTTCATGTCATGTGTGCGAAGTCGGCCCCTGGGGAATGACACCTCGGGCAGGCACTCGACCGGGGTCAATACGATGTAGCTTGCTAGGTGTCACGTACGCCCTCCATAAAAACTTGAAATGTAGTAACTTGTGTCGGTGGTTAGAGGACACTCTAAGTATGTGTGCACAGCACCAACTCCACTGCCCATCCGTTAGTGGGTACCCAAGATCACGCTCCCACGCCGCTCGCACCTCTGTGTCATGGCACGGAAGCAGTGCTATTGCAGCCTTGTACATCCGAGCCATTAAGTGGCTCCCGTCCCCATCCTTAATTACCCAAGTGAGGATTGAGAATTCAGAAGGCTCCAAGGGGTACCTACTCAAGCATGCGCGCAGTGCCCTCTGCAGGCTGAGCAGCACAAATTGGTCCATAATGTTGGCGTGTCTAAAACGTGGATCCTCTGTGCGAGAGAAAATGTGCCCGCCCGGGAACAAATCTGCAAATGTTGTGAGGTGGTATTTAGCCAATGTGTGCTTCACTAAGGCCTCCTGAAGGATGGGAACCCAACCATTGCCCGCAAGAGGCAGCGCAGGAGAGTACAATATATGGGAACCCGTTACTCGCAGTAATTTGTGCCATGCCCAGCTGGTTGTGGATAGTGTCTGATGTCTTGCGGGTCACGAGGGAACCCAGAGGGCAGTAGGGTATGAAGTGGTGCAGGAAGCGCCAAGTCTGCCTCGGGTCTATGATATGGGATCCCAGCGTCTGCGTGACACCAGTGGCAGGCAAAGCTTGCTTGCGCCACTAGATAATAAATCTGAAAGTTCGGCACCCCAAACCCGCCCCTCTCATATGGTAGTACTAAGGTTTTCCAGCGAAACGGGGTTGCTTGCCTCCCCACACTAGCCGTAGCAGCAGCGTGCGCAAGGTTGCGAAAAAACTGTTATAAAGCGGAATAGGGATGTTTTGGAAGAAATATAAGAATTGCGGTAATACCACCATTTTAATTAAAGCTATTCTCCCCGCCATCGACAGGGGCAGTTCAAGCCAACGTTCTACGTTGCATTTCAACCTTTCAATCATCGGGCCATAGTTCAATTGGAGGATACGGTCCCTCTCCCTGTGGATATGGACACCTAGATATCTCACGGAGTACTCGCATCATGACAGCGGGTAGTCCCCCGACTTACTACAGTGGGCCTCAGTCAGTTGAAATACTTCCGATTTCTCCCAGTTATGCACAGGCCTGACTTAGTACCATATCTCGTCACTTCCCGGAGCAGAGGTGTTAAGTTGTCATCAGGGTTGTGTACGTATAGGATAATGTCGTCGGCATATAGCGTGAGTGAACGTCCTTCCCTGGTTTGGGCAATAGGATTATAACTGCCTCCCATAATGTGGGTGGGAGCTCTCCTGTCTCTATTGCCTCCTGATACAGGTCAATGAGATGGGGTGTAAGTAGGCTCTTTTACTTTTTATAAAAACAGCCCGTAAACCCATCGAGCCCTGGTGCCTTGGAGCCATCCAGTACATTAATAGCCTCCGTCACCTCATCTTCAGTGAAGGGTTCCGCCAAGAACTCCTGGTGCGCCCTTTCCATCCAGACCAGCGACACCTCGTCGAGGTAATCACTGTAGTCCAGGGGGGTGTCGGTGTTTTTGGAGGTGTTGAGTGTTCTATAGTATTTAAGTACCTCTTCTAGGATCCCAACCGTGCCCGTTATTAGCTCCTGATCTCGACCGATCAGTTCTGGAATATATGTGGGCTTGCAGTATTGTTGCATCATCCTGGCTAGTGTTCTACCGGGCCTCTCACCCTCCCCGTAGCGCTGCGCCATGGCGTATTTGCCTAAAAAGTGTGCCTCACTCTCTGCAGCCTCCCTGAACTCATTCAGTAGCGCCGCCCATTTTTGTAGATCAGGGGGGCCCGTATCAGTAACTGCAGTGCTATCTATCTCATGGAGTTGTGTTTCTAACAACGCTAGTGTGTGGCGCAAATCTCTGAGCACTCCTGCGTTCTTCGAAATACACACTCCCCTGGCGTATGCCTTAAAGGCTTCCCACAGCGTGGCCTTAGTTTTAACGAACCCAACATTGATTTTGAAGCACTCAACGATGGCTTCCCCTAATTCAGCTGCAAAAACAGTGTCCCTCAGGGCCATATCGGGGAATCGCCACGGCCGCTCCACCTCCCCTGCTCTGGGGATCCTCAACTTAACTAGCACGGGGAGTGATCTAATAATGTACGTGATAAGTGAGTAACCTCGTTAACCCACAACACCGCACCAGCTGATAGACACCAGTAATCCAGTCGTGTCCATGTGTCATGGGGCGCCGAATAGTGAGTGTACCCTACGTTGTCTGCGCAATGATATCTCCATACATCAACTGACCCAAACCTTTCTATAGTGTCCAAGACTACCCGTCTCACCCTAGGTTTCGTGGTCAGCATGTGCGCCGTGCTATCCCGTTCTGGGTTAAGCAACAAATTAAAATCCCCCCTAAGTACATGTGATCTGCCGCCATACGTTCCATATGTGAGTGAACGGTATCAAAGAAATCGGGATCATCATTGTTGGGAGCGTATATGTTAACAAATAGGACAGAGTGCTCAAGCAGACAGCCCTTCACCAAAAGGTATCGCCCTCCCACATCTCGATAGACCTCCTCTTCCCGGAATGGCACCCGCTTATAAATCAACACTGCAACCCCTCTGGCATATGAACTATATCCAGCGAAATATTTATGTGCCCCCCAACCTGGCACCTGCGACATGCTAGCATGTACGCAAGATGAGTCTCTTGTAAAAAGGCAATGTCCACCTGGTGGCGTTGCATATAATTAGTCACCTGTTTACATTTACGAGTATTGTTTCGGCCCCTAACATTCCAAGACATCATGACCACACTGGCCTCTGCATTTACCTCATTAATCATGATCCATATTTGGCATTTTCATCACCCAGGCACCTGGCACTATATGACTGCACTGCAAGTAGCTTCCACTAAAGAACGAACCTGCAAACTTTAACCTATCTACCCAATTCCCTTCCTCCCCCCACCCATCCCCCTTACCCAACTCTAGAGGGACATCCCCATCCCAAACAACCAATTTGGAATTCTGACATGCACGAAAACAAAATATAGCATGGATCCCCAAAAACTGAAACAGGTGCATCTGCACTCGGGGGGTGGCAACACCCCGCCACTGCCCCTTATCCCGGCACAAGTGTCTGTGATTAGTGTGTCTTTGGTCCATGGCAGTAACCCATCGTGCTCAAGCACTGGTGCGCAGCGACGCAGTTATGTTGCTATTAGACAAATCGGCTTACGCCCACTGCAAGTATGAAAGAGTACCGTAGGTCTAACTGGTAGTGAAGAGATCAGCACTGGCACCAGAGTCTGGAATGTCCTGAGACTACTGCGGCGACGGAGCACCGTGCTTCATCCCGGCATTGGAGTACTTCTGTCAAAATTCTTGGGCATCATGGGGCGAGTCGAACACTCGGGACTGTCCGTCGATGTCGACTTTCAACCATGCTGGGTACAGCATTCCGTACCGTAGCCCCATCTTACGTAAGGCCGCCTTTACCCCCGCATATTTCCTGCGTGCTTCCTGCACCATGGCAGTGAAGTCCGGGTACAAGGAGATGTTCGAGCCTTGCCATTCAAGTTGGCCCTTCTCCCGTGCCAACCGTAGAGCTGTGCCCCTGTCTCTGAAATTCATAAAACGGGCTATGATCGGTCTCGGTGGGTATCCTGGGTTGGGTCATGGCCCCAGGATATGGTGCGCAAGTTCAACCTAGAAGGTGGTCGTAAAGGACTCACTCCCGAATAAATCCGTGAAGAGCAGCTCCACAAAGCGGTCAAGGCGCCCGGTGTTGGTGGATTCGGGTATACCCATAATTCTAACGTTGTTCCTCCGCCCTCGAGCCTCCAAATCCACGTTCTTAAATGTGACAGCCTTAAGGAGTTCACATCTCTTGGTTGTCTGGGCCGCGCCATCTTCCAAATCAGAGATTCTGCCCTCCGCCGTTGTCAACCGCCCTTCCTGCTGGTCCAGCTGGGCCCCCATGGATTCCAATATCTTATCCAGGGCATCGAAGCGAGTGTCCAGTGCCCTGATGCCCGCTCTCAGCTCCAGCAACAGGTTGTCAGGCCCTGACACCTCCGTGGTATGCGTCTCTCCTCCCTCTGCCATGTTAGCCAATGGTGGTGCAGTACCGGTAGACGGTGGCTTGAAGGGCAAGGTGCTTTGCTTGGGGTCCTTGCGCCCCATGCCCCACTCCGTTATTAAATTAGACACCTTGTAGGGGACCCAGGTCGTGGGGGAGGTGTGGACCACTGTGCGATGTCACCCTGGCCCTCCGTTAGACGTGTGTCACTCAGTAAGCCTCAGCTGTGGTAGTGTAACAGCGCAATTATCTCTCCACATGCCCCATGTGATATTCAGGCTCTTCACGGCCTCGCCGGCGTTTCAAAAGATGCCCCGGATCAGCATGGGATGTCTACCCAGTCGCTATTCGTGGGTCGGTACAGGCACGCATACTGCCCGTTAGGGAGGGGTCAGCTGTGCATATTCAGGCGCCCACAGTTGGTCCAGGAACAGGAGCCGCCAGCTATGCGCCCGCGTGGCGCAGCAATCTTCAGCCCAGACAGGCCCTATAATGCACCTCAGGCTGCAGCACTACGTGGGGAATCCCACCGCCCCACACAGCGCCAGGCTCGCAGGCCGCGATGGGGGTAGTCCCAGTGGGTGCTACAGTACCCGTCCGGTCCCCAAGCCCACCCGCGGCCCCTGACACTGCGGGGCTTCCGGGGAAGGCCTGTGCCCCACTATGTGTGCCCAGCAACTTTGAACCCCCACTGCAGCCGCTCACCTATATTTCGGTTGCCGCCCATCACACCCCGCGGCAGTACCGGCAGTCCCGCGCCAGGTCCGGCCAGAGCGCAAATCCAGCTCCCGGCTCCACAATACGCCGTAGGCCGCGGCTCTCCACGCCTCCGCAGTTCGGTGCCGATCCGCGCCGCGGGTCTCAATCAGGCCGATGCTTGCACCGGGGGCCGCACAATCGCCCCCTACATCTTCCGCAACACTTTGGTGAGCAGGGACTCCGCCATGAACGCCAGGATGGGCGTTTGAACAGGAAGCAGCAGCGGAGCTGCAAGCCTACGCGGCCATCACGGTCTGCGGCTTGGCCACACCCCCAATGGAAATGATTCTTAAACAGGGCTTCAACCATGGTGGAATGAAATGCATGGTGGAAATCAAGATGCTTTTACTGACTGAAAATGTTTCTGACTGATTGGGCAAATGCTTGTTGCTCCTATGACCACAGTGTTGTGCTGCTGGTGCTGCCAGGCAGCTCTGAGACCGATGAGAAGGACACAACTACTGTTATTTGCTTGTGAAGTTATATATTTTCTGTTCCAACCTTTTTTTTCCCCACAGATACAGCTTGACCTTCAGCTTAAAGAGCAGCCGGGTAGAATTGTTCATGGTAGCCAAATCCCTGCTCTCTCCCACTTGACATATTCAAAGGCGCTTGATTAGCCATGGATTTAGCAGATGAATAAACTTCCTTTCGAATCACAGTGTCTGACATATATATTTTTTAACACGTATTTAGCATTTAGCGGGTAGAGTCCTATGAAGTCAGAATCTCCTGTGCAAGGGAATGTTAAGTGGAGCGTGTTAGCTTGCTGCAGTGCCCTCAACTGTTTTGGGGCTTCAAAGCAATGTTCAACATTAATGAATGAATTAATTTTGTTCTTGCAGAAGATAGGCAGTATTTCGCGAACCTCTGCTTCATATGTTCAGGGAGTCCTACGCATTAAGATCCATGCAATAGGAAAAATAAAGCACATTACCATTGTTGTTGGCAACAAAGCCAATGCTTAAACTCCTAGGGCCCGATTCACAAAGATAAACTTAGACCAAAAGTCTAAGTTTATGACTTTCGGTACTCACAAAGGCAAGTTACGGGCAGTATTTTTACGTCCGCACTCGGGGTGGAGTCTCCGCACCACACTCCGGGCGGATCTCCGCCCTGAGTGTGGAGATTCTGCCCCGAGTGCAGACATAAAGATTCTACTCGTAACTTACCTTTTTGGATACCGAATAGTAGTAAAGTTAGACTTTTGGTCTTTACTTAACCACTCAGAAACGTTGCAGCTGAGTTTCTTGAGGACATTGACAGCTGTAGGCTTCTTGCCTTGCTGAAGAATAGCGATTGTTGTATACTGATGACTGACTTTTACGGCAGAGCAGGTGGTGAATGTCCTGGTACTAAGTGCCAAATGGGCAATAATGCATATTTATTGATTCTCCATATTGGCCACTGCTTTACTTGTCTGTTGTCAGAGAATGATGTGCATGGTTGATACCATCAGTTGACTTGCAACCAAGGCTATTATTGTCCTGTACAGTTCTGGCACAGCTGCATATGCATACATCAGAGCTTGGTGTTCTAATATATGGATATTGAGGTGTGTAACATTGTACACCATTCTCAAACATAGGCACTGTAGATTGAGAAGCTGAACCAGCAACCACACCAATTCGCAGTTTCTTTAGGTGTGTGTTCAGTATTCACCAATATTGCTTAGCAAATAACACCATTGGCCCCTGTTGCTAATGTTTGTTCAGCTTCCAATAATCCACTCAAGCATGGCAGACGTAGCAAAGTACAAATTAACAGTGGTTCTTGTGAATGTAAATAATATCCAAAATTTAGGTTGTGTTTTTACAGTGGTGAAAAAAGTAAAGGGTTTTGTGTGTGTCAGATTCATTATTTATTGAGAATTTCATATTACGTAAACCTCACAAGAGCAATAAGGGACAGGGTAGTACGTATGGTAAAAAAACCCAAAAGAAAACAAAAAAAGGCATAATCATTTTTGTTGAAGGATATAAAAAATGAACAACAATTATGTACAGGGATAACTGTGTATCAATACAAAAGACATAGGAGTCCCAGTTTACCAATTGAACTAGTCATAGGACAAGGCTGTATACTAGATCCATATTATTTAACCCCTTAACTGCTGGGCCTCCCCCACCCCCAACCAAGAGCTGAACCTGTTTTGGCTATTTGGGGTAGTTCGCACTTAGGGCTGCATAACTTTTCTTCACATAAGGTATCCATGCCAACTTTGCGTCCTTTTTTTTCCAAGCTCCTGGGAATTCAAAAGGTACCAGGGTTTGTGGATTGCCCTTGAGGGTACCGAGAAGATAGGCGAAATAAAGATACATTTTGAGTTTTGGGGGGAAAATAGGAAAAAAGTGCTCTGGATAAAAGTGCCTGTTTTTTTCCTAAAAATTGCATCAACAACACATTGCTGTGTTAAAGTCACCATCTTCCCAGCTTTCAGAAACATGCATAGCTGAATAAAAAAAACTAAATTTTAGCACAATTTTGGTATTTTTCATAGAGGCAACCCATTTTTTCGATTTTATGTGATCTCAACCTACTTCTAGTTTGTGGTGGAAGCCAGTATGAATCCCATGGGTGATCCAGGAAATCTATAGATTCCTGAAAAGTAGACAAAATTCCAAATTCAGTAAGGGGTCACATGTGGAAAACCTTCACTGTTGAAATAAAGAACTATTGAAAATGAGTATTAAAAAACAGTCTTTTGTGACAATGTTTTCAGCTATAACGTTTTGTCACAATGGCTGATTTACAAAATCAATGCACCATTACGTGCGTTGGACCCTTCTGGTTGCAAGGATACATAGGGTTTCTAGGGTCTCTCAGAAGCCAAGGTACCCAGAGCCAACAACTGAGCTGCACTATACAATGGGTTTTCATTGTGTACCAAGTATAGACCAATTCATATGGTCAAATATGCAGAGTGAAAAATGGGTATGAAGGTAACATATGTATTTCTGAAATAGGCACAAAATATGGACTTTGGAAGCAATGGTTACTTGTACATTTCTGAATTTGTGGGTACCTGTACTAGCATATGATTTAGAGGGTATTTTTCAAAATGGCTTCTATCTAATACACTGGTTTACATTTGAGAGGCACAAATGCAGAAAAATCCAATTGGTAAAAACACATTTTATATACTTTATACCTCACTTGTGTGAGTAGGCCTAGTGCCTGCAACAGGACACAATCCAAAATGCAACATGGATACATCACATTTTCCCCCTCAAAACAAGCCCTTTTTTGGGTATCTGTGGATTTTGGGCCATAGCTCAGTGGTCACGTAGGGAAACTTAACATACTTGCACATTTTTTAAAACTATACACCTGGGGGAATCCAGGATGGGGGGACTTGCTTGGCTCTCATCAGGTTTTCTTACTCAAAATCCTTTGCAAACCTCAAACTTTGACTAAAGAAACACTTTTTCCTCACATTTCTGTGATGGAAAGTTCTGGAATCTGCAGGGAGTCACAAACGTCCTTCCACCCAGCATTTCCTGAAGTCTCCTGATAAAAATGGTACCTCAGTTGTGTAGGTAGGCCTAGGGCCTGGAACAGGAAATGACCCAAAACGCAATATGGATACATCACATTTTTACACTACAAATAGACCCTTTTTTGCAAAGTGGGTAGCTGTGGATTTTGGGCCCTGGTTCAGCTGGCACTTATGTAAACCTAGCTAACTTGCATTTTTTTGAATGCTAGATACCTAGGGAGATCCAGGGTGGGGTGACTTGCATGGCCTTCACCAGGTTTTTCACCCAGAATCCCTTGAAAACCTCAAACTTTGAATAAAAACATATTTTTCTCACATTTTTGTGGTGGAAAATTCTGGAATCTGCAGGAAGCCACATACCTCCTTCACCCAGCATTCCCCTAAGTTTCCCAATAAAATTGGCACGTCACTTGTGTGGGTAGGCCTAGTGCTGGCAACAGGAAACGGCCCAAAACGCAACATGGATACATCACGTTTTTCCACTCACTGACTCCTTTCTTTGCAGTGGGTAGCTGTGGATTTCAGGCCCTCACTCAGACGGCACTCAAGAAACCCAGCAAACTTACACATTTTTTAAAACAAGACTCCTAGGAGTATCCAGAGTTGGGTGACTTGCGTGGCTCTCACTTGGTTTTTCTTTTTACCCAGAATCTCCTGTAAGCCTCGAAGATTGACTAAAAAACACAATTTCCTCATATTTCTGTGAAGAAAAGCTCTGGAATGTGTGGGGAGCCACAAACTTCCTTCCACCCACCATTCCCCTTGGTCCCCTGACAAAAATGGTACCTCACTTGTGTGGGTAGGTCTAGTACCGGTGACAGGAAATGGCCCAAAACGCAACATGGATACATCACATTTTTCCAAGTGGGCAGCTGGTGATTTTGGGCCCTAGTTTAGCTGGCATCTAGGGAAATCTAGCAAACCTGCACATTTTTGAAAACTAAATACCCAGGGGAGTATAGGGGTGCATGACTTGTGTGGCTTTCACCAGGTAAGTTTACCCAGAAGCCCTTGCAAATGTCAAACTTTAGTAGAAAAGCAAACATTTTTCTCACATTTCTGTGATGGAAACTTCAGGAATCCACAAAATTCCTACCGACCAGTGTTACCACACTTGTGCTGATAAAAACGATGTGCCACATATGTGTCTTGGATAGTGCCCACGACAGAAACAGATCAAACCAAGGTCAATTGGAGTCTTTGCGAGGGGACTCCTATTGAGCTCAATTTGATCTGGTCCTGTCACTTGGATTAGTCCCAGCCACACAAGTGGCTCAGAGGTTTTATCAGCACAAGTGCAGTAACGCTGGATGGTAGGATTTTTGCAGATTCCTGCAGATTTCGGAAGTTTTCACCACAGAGTAGGGAAAATGTGTGATTTCAGGCATAGTTTGAAGTTTGCAGGGCATTGTGGGTAAGAAAATCTCATGGGAACCATGCAAGGCATACTACACTGGAATCTCCTCATTGTCTAGATTGGAAAAATGTCTGTGGTTGGTAGGTTCCCATGGGTGGCGGCCGAGCACGGCCCTAAATTCTGCAGCTACCCCTATCGCTGATCTCTCCACGCAGCTCTTTAGAGCCTTTTGTGCCAAGGTCAATCAATAAATCAGGATTTGTAAAGCCTGGCTAATCGCCTAACAGGGTATCCAGGCGCTTGCAGGTCCCGAAGGCTCATTCGAACGGCAAGGTATTGAGGGCCCTTCGGAATTCTGAAAGTGAGGTGGTAGTCCGAAGTTGTGTGGGGCAGCTGGACAAAAGACAGGGGGAAAGCAAGGAGAAGGCACACAAAAAACGAGCGAAAAAGCAGGGGAAAGCAGTGAGAACAAGGGAAAAGCAAGGAGAAGATACACAAAAAAACAGGGGAAAATCCAAGGAGAAAGCAGTGAAAATTAGGGAAAAGCAAGGAAAAGGCACACAAAAACAAGGGGGGGGAGAACCAAGGAGAAAGCATTGATAACAAGGGAAATGCAAGGAGGAGGCACACATAAATGGGGGAAAAAGCCTGAGAGAGTAGTGAAAATGAGAGAAAAGCAAGGAGATGGCACACAAACGGGAAAAAGCAGTGAAAATGAGGGAAGAGCAAGGAGAAGGTATACAAAAACAGGGAAAAAACAGGGAGAAAGCAGTGAAAATGAGGGAAAAGCAAGGAGAAAGCAGTGAAAGTGGCCGAAAAGCAAGGAGATAGTACTGAAAAAATGGGGAAAAGGCTAGGAGAAGACAGGACCAAGAGCGATGCAACATCACAGAGAGAGCTAGGCCTGGGACCTGCTCAATGGGGTTGCGGTGCGGCCTCCATTAAGTAGGTCCTGGGAAGAGGTAGGGACTCTGGGGGGTGGTAGGTAGGGCTAGCCTGCATGCAGAAGTGGCAATGAGGGAAAAAGAAAGGAGGAAGCAGTGACAATGAGGGAAAAGCAAGGGGAAGGCACACAACAATGGGAAAAAGCAAGGAGAAAGCAATGAAAATGAAGGAAAAGCAAAGAGAAAGCCCACAAAAATGGGAGAAAAAGCAAGAAGAAAGCAGTGAGAACAAGGCAAAGCAAGGAGAAGGCACACAAAAAACAGAGAAAAAGGAAGGAGAAAGCCATGAGAACAAGCGAAAAGCAGGGAGAATGCATTCAAAAAATGGGGTAAAAGCAATGAGAAGACCGGAGCAAGGGTGATGCATCATCACGGGTAGAGCTGGGCCAGGACGTGCTAAATGGGGTAGGGCTGCGGCCTCCATTAAGTAGGTCCTAGGAAGAGGGAGCGGCGCTGGGAGGCAGTAGGAAGGGCTAGGCAAGAGGCGGGAAATAAAGGGCAACATGCACGAGCAACAATAAGGTTAAAAGAAAGGAGAAAGCACTGAAAATGAGGGAAAAGCAAGGAGAAGGCACTAAAAAATTGGGGAAAAGCAGGGAGAAAGTACTCAAAAAATGACAGGGAAAAAGCACGGAGAAGATAGGAGCAAGAGCGATTCAGCAGCACTGGGAGAGCTCGGCCTGGGACCTGCCCAATGGGGTAGCGCTGCGGCCTCCATTAAGTAGGTTCTGGGAGGAGGGGGGAGGAGGTAGGGGTGCCGGGAGGAGGTGGACGGGGCTAGGCAGGAGGCAAGAAATAACAAGCAGCATGCGGGAGCAGCAATGAGGGGAAAAAAGGGAAAAGCAAGGAGAAGGCACACAAAAAAATAGAATGAGATGCAAGGAAAAAGCAGTGAAAATGAGGGACAAGAAAGGGGAAAGCACACAAAAATGGGGAAAAGCAGGAGAAAGCAGTGAGAACGAGGGAAAAGCAAGGAGAAGGCTCACACAATTGGGACACGCCTCCTATCTGCCCCCAGTGAGGTAGAAAGACACTATTATCCCTTCTGGGATGGGGGTATTGCTCAATGCCAGGGATGGTCACACCTTTCTTTTGCTTATTTTGGCTCTGTTTTGAAATGCCTAATGTTTAGTTGACTTTTGGGGGTTAGAGTGGGGATGAATATCCCTAACCACACCCCAGGGAGGCAGAAAGCGTATTGGGCCGTGGGGTTGGGGAGAACATGTGCCCATGCCCAGGGGGGTCACTCCCTCCCCCCAAAAAACTCTGCATAGATGCAGTCCCTGGTGTCTAGAGGGCTTTCTCCCACCATGGTAGGCAAATTGGGGTAATTGTCCCAATCGGCCCTCCAGGGGGCAGAAAGACTGCACTCTTTTGGGGTGAGAGCATGGCCATGCCCATGGTGGGCAGTCACCACCCCTACGTTCTTTTTTTTCCTGGAGTCTAGCGGGCTTTCTGACCCCCGGGGTCAATTGGAGGTAATCACATCTATCCACCCCAAGGGAGGTTGAACGCCTGCCCCACATTTTTTGGAGGCTGGGGCATGCCCATTCCCATGTTGGCCAGCCCCCACCCCTATGTTTTTTTATATATAATTGTTGCTTTTTGGTGTCTGCTGGGCTTTCTGAACTCATGGGGGGCAGATTGAGGGTGATCACCACAAACCATCCTACCGGGAGGGGCAGAAAGACAGTTGAGTCCTGTTTGGGGAGGGGACATGGCCATGCCCATTGTGAGCAGTCCCCACCCCTACGTTCTTTTTTTTCTCCTGGTGTCTAGCGGGCTTTCTGACCCCCGAGGGGTCAATTGTAGGTAATCACATCTATCCACCCCAAGGGAGATAGAACGACTGCCCCACATTTTTTGGAGGCTGGGGCATGGCCATTCCCATGTTGGCCAGCCCCCACCCCTACATTTTTTTTATATATAATTGTTGCTTTCTGGTGTCTAGTGGACTTTCTGCCCTCATGGGGGGCAGATTGAGGGTGATCACCACAAACCATCCTCCCGGGAGGGGCAGAAAGACAGTTGAGTCCTGTTTGGGGAGGGGACATGGCCATGCCCATTGTGAGCAGCCCCCACCCTTATATTTATTATTTATATTTTCCCTGGAGTCTAGTGGGTTTTCTGCCACACGGGAGGGCCTATTGGGGTAATCACCCCTAACCAGCCCCTGGGGTCAGAAAGACTGAGTCCTTTTTGGGGTGGGGGTATGCTATGTCCATGGTGTGCAAACCCCAACCTATAAATTCTTCCTGGTGTATAGTTAGCTTTCTGCCCTCCCAGAGGGGGCATATTGGGGGTGATAACCCCCAATAACCCCCCTGGGGGACAGAAAGATTGTAGAGGCCTGTTAGGGATAGATGGCATGCCAGGTCCATGATGTGCAGCCCCTACTTCTATATTCATTTATCCTATTTCCCCTGGTGTATTGTGCCCCCCAAGCACTGATGCAGTGAAAGTGAAACGAGCCCTTCGGCTCATTTTGCTTTAGCTTATGAATGCAATGACATCACCTGTAAGCGGCTTTGAGATCTACTGCAGCATTCTAATAATGTCTAATACGTCTACTACTGTCTAATAATGCAAGCAAAATAAAATGTATGATTATAAATCAAAACAAAATCTGAAATGTATCTTCCGTGTAATGGAATACCTAGGGAGAAAGTGACTAGCTTTGATTATCTGGTCAGATGCCTAGATCATAAGTTAACATGGAGGAAACAAGTGGATAAAAAGCAATCACAATGAGCCAACATTTAGAGGGCATTTTATGTTGCAAAACAAAAAATTCTAGATGTGAATAGAATGAAAACAGTTTCAGTAACAGCTTATGGGGCTGAACCTTGGGCACATAGGGGAAATAAAGAACTTCAATAGACAGAAAGTTGTTTTCTAAGATGTGTGTTCCTTCTTGTCCCAGGAACCCTCGTGGAAGTTTTAAGGCTCAAACTGGGCTTATATAATATAGTGCACATAATTTAATTAAAACTGATGATCTTTTGTCTCTAGCTGAACCCTGCCTGCTATCATCTATCAAACTTCATTAAATTACATTCTAACCAGAAATGGCTCAGCGAAATCGAATGACTGAAACTCATTGAGCAAGCCTCGCAGAAAATAGGGTGCAAAAATCTTTGGGTCAACCTAAGCACATAAATGAAAATACTGCATCGATTGTGAAAGCAAACTATTCATGCACGGTGCATAGAAAAACCAGAGTGGGCAACATATTGTGCACCTACTTCGAGGCTTGAACTCTATCTCAATGTAATATCCAAAAATAAGGCGGGGAACCCTACTGTTCGGTGCCCTCACCAAGAAATCGGCTATAAACAGGGACCAGTGGAGACTTATAATTGTGATTATGGTAGCCCAAAAAAGTTGATCCACTTTCTACCCTTCTGAGGAAAAACCAGGAGCATTAAGTAAAAGAAAAGTACATCCTCTGTTCAGATGAAACAATATGAGATATTGTAGAGCAGCAATAACCATGTGCAGGAGGACAGATATGGAAGGAATTATTCTCCCTGTAGCAGCTTATATTGTTTTTGCATGGCCCCTCACGAGGCAGCAACAAGAGGGCAAAGTTTGGGCTCAAGGGTTCAATTTATTACAACTTTTACCCGAGTCACACTTGTTTCATCTCTTTTTTCAGAACCCAAAAATCTAAAACACTAAAAGGAACATAGTTTAAAACTCCCTGAAAAATCGATAAATAACCACAACCTACAAAAGGACTTACGGATAAGACAACTGAAAATCCATAAAAAGGTAACCTTTTTTTTCAGAACCCAAAAATCTAAAACACTAAAAGGAACATAGTTTAAAACTCCCTGAAAAATTGATAAACAACCACAACCTACAAAAGGACTTACGGATAAGACAACTGAAAATCCATAAAAAGGTAACCTTTATCATTCTCTACAGTGAATACAAACTTAACCATTTTTCATTTTAAGGTATAAATGATTGAACAAATGCCAAACAAAGATTATGAAGCCAGTGCTATCAAATCCAAGAACAATGTGGAAAAGAATTCAGCTGTTAAATAAAGAATGTGCACTAACTTTTCACTTGCAGGCAGAAACTTATTTTAATAACAACCACACTTAAAATCACTAAAACTATTTTTTCACTTTCGCTTCTTTCAACAGATAATGGCAGCAAGAAAGGAAGCATAATACATAAATTCCAGCAGAGGAAACAGACTATTAAGTGACAGTGGATACGTTTATTGTAAGGAGAGACTAACTGAGCCCAGGTGTCATTGGAGGTGTCTGCAATAGTACTCATCCCTTTGCACAGACAGAGCGGTTACTCTTGGTGACACTGTTGAAAGGACCACCGAGCATAACCACTCTGCCTCTGCAATGGAGATAGAAGTAAGAGAAAATATTAATGGAATGAAAGCACTGGCATCCACCTCCAATGAACCCTGTGGATCAGTTTTAAGGGAGGTTTCTCAACACATTCTATCACATGTAGCAAGTTGTATGCCCACAATCCCCAACCTACGCAGAATTATACAGCGTAAAAAACAGGCAAGTAACCCCCTACGTGTAACACCCCAAACCTTTTCTGATATTAACATTCCCCCTGAAATATCTGTAACTGTTACTAATGAAACCTTTCTTTTGCATGACAACAAAAACCCTCTTAAATGAATACTAATCTTTAGGATACCCCATAATCTTGTTAAGTTGGAGAGTAGTGATATTTGGATGATGGATAGGATGTTTAAATCCACACCCCATCCATTCACCCAAATATACACTATTCACACCTACATTAATCACACAGTAGTGCCCTTAGTATACAGTTTACTCCCTGATAAACAAACGTCAACATACACTGAAGTTTTGTCAGTGATAAAAGCTAAAACCGTGAACAAAAGTCCTAGAAAAGTGTTAATTGACTTTGAATTAACTATGATTAACACAATTATCAAAATGTACACGGATACCCAAATTCAAGGATGTTGTTTTCACTTTTGCAAGCTTATTGGCAAAAATTCAAAAAACATCCTTAGATGAGGATTATTTATCACACAGTAAACTACAATTTGAATTGAAGAAACTAACTGCACTTTGCTTTGTTCCTCCTGACAGTGTAGATGAATACTACACAGCAATTACTGAATCCGACTTCTTTACTGAAAACGAAGACAAATTGGCACCCCTTCTAAATTACTTTGAAGACACATGGATTGGCCATCCAAGCAGGTCAGGTCGCAGGAGGAAGCCACGTTTCCATGTGAACTGGTGGAACGGCTACTCAACCTGCTTAGAGGGAGGAGCAAAAACAAATAATGCCATAGAGGGATGGCACAACTCCTTCAACAAATCTATCGGTAAACCACATTCTAACTTCTATCATTTTTGGGAAATTTTGAAGAAGGAGAAAAGTTTCCAAGAAATGAGAATTGCGCAATCATTAACTTGTAGTCTGAACCCACGAATCTCTAAAAGAACAAAAGAACTGTCCGAGCAACTATTGGGTGCAATTCAACAATTTTCATTGATGGTGGCTTTAGACTACCTACACAATATTGCACACATCCTACATTTCTAATCTACACTAACTCCTAAACCACCTTACTTGCCTGTTTTGACAAACAATCCCCCTAGTTCAATTGGCATTTTTTCAAAAATATTTTAAATTATAAAGTAAAAGTCTGGTTTCTTACCTTCAGTTGTCTTCTTTTTTCAACTCTTGGACTTCCGTTGAATCCCACTTTTCACCAAGAGTCTTGAGCAGTCCTCGAATCCATAGTTTGTAATCCATAAGCCTTGATGTGAGGCATGTACCGAAAAAACTAACCAAAATGAACACAGATTTGCAAAGCCATTTTTTAACAGAAAAAAATGTTGTGTTGAAAAGTGTACTGTGCACACCTAAAAACGCATCCCAAAAAAAGAAATCCAGAAAAAAAGACTAATTTGGAAAAAAACGCAACAAGAAATCCCGCATTGCAATCCTCTCTCGATCAAATTCGGTTAAAAAGTGCACAAAAATGAATTCTTTTAAAAAAAAAAATTGCTGGGAAAAAACCATCGATAAATTCATCTCTCGAACGAACTCCAGCATAAGTCCCAAAAATCCCAAAAACATTTGTCCAAAAATGTTCCAAAGAGTTTTTCTTCAATCCACGAAGTCTGTGTCCATGTTCCTTCAACCTATCCTGAAAACCGCGACAACACTAACTTCATTTAAAAAACCCGTCGCATTCCATAAAAAATCGAAAAAATATTGATTTCATAGCACTATTATTTAATAGAAAAAGTAACCTTTCTTTTACATTTTTCTATTAAACAAAGAGTGTTATGAAAACAATCAACCCGACGTGGGCCTACAACTGCTACCTGTTTTGGAAAACATTACAAAAATATCAAAATACAACTACCCTAGTTCTTACAACCTCCCTCCTCTCTCCTTACATTAAACTATGCCACCACTAATCTATTTTTAATAATTGAAATTCGGCTTACCTGGATGCAGCTCTTCTATGTTTCTGATCCGTACCGCGACGCTCCTCGCAATGACGAAACTTACGTTCAAGCGGCAACGTCATCTCTTTCCGTAAAAAGGAAAAAAGGGCAATTTCTCTCATTGACTTCAATGTTAAACCATGGGAAAACCTACAAAGAAAATAAAAAATATATGTTACAATGCAGTCTAAATTTGATGTTTATTTTTTAATAATATTAAATGTAATAAAGTATTTTTTAAACTTTTTTGATTATTTATTATAACTTTTATATTTATTAAAATGTAATACAAATTCATACAATACTATAAATGTGTCTAATGATTCTTTTTAATTATTACATTTTTAATCCTTTACATTTTTTTCTAATTTTATTTTTCAATGCTTAGTTATGCAAACTTATGCTGTGCAAATAAACTTTTTATTAATATCAAACTAAATTTAATTTCTGTTTAAGGTTAAATTATTGTAAGACATTACATTTTGTTTATTTTTATTTATAAAATAATGAAAGCTTATAATTTAAACTACATTTCACATCTTCCCCATCCTAAAAAAACAATTTTTTTCATTTATATGATTTTTCTAATTTTTTATTTTTTTAAAACAAATTGGCTAAATAAGTTAAAAATTACTTAATAATTAGGTAATAATTAATACACAAGCATTAAAATTGATACCTGGGTATTAATACACTCCCCTACCCAAAACCCCTAATTCCTCATCATCCCGTCCCTGTGGAGAAGTGTCAAAGGTTTTTTATTAATCTTTTTATACAATATTATTATTATATTTTCCCAAAAAATAATTAATAACAATAAAACTAAAAGTATTAAAATTAATACCAAATTATTAATACAGTGCAACACCCAAAACCCCTGTTTCCCATGCATCCCCTCCTAGAGGATAGGTGCATAACTTTTTTTATTTTCTTATTATATCACTTAAATTTAATATCACTTAAACAAAAAATCAATTAATCAAAAAGTACTAAAATTAATACCTGAGTATTACTATACTCCCCCACCCAAAAACCCTGTTTCCCATGCATCCCATCCTAGAGGATAGGTGCCTAACCTCTTTTTAATTTTTAATAATAATATTACATAATATTTAATTATTTGTACAAGTAATAAATGTGTTACCTGAGTATTAATATACTCCCCCACCCGTACAATTCATTTTATTTCTATAACATTTTTTTTATCTAAAATAAATATCAATTATTACCCAAACACTAAACATTAATACCTGAGTATTAATACATTTCCACACATTTATAAGCTTCATTCAAAATAAAAAGTTACCTCACTTACCTCCATTACTTACCTTAAAATGCGTTGTAATGGCATGCGTTGTAATGGCACATGCGTAGTAATGGCATGCGATGTAATGGCACATGCATTGTAAAAGTTGCATAGTAATGGATGTTTTCCGCTCACCCAGAACGGTAAAACCGGACACTAGAGAATAGATAGAAGATGAAAAATGTATGAAAAAGTACTTATCCCACGCAAAACAGCTGCTTCCTTTTTTTTCTTTTTCTTTTCTTTTTGCCCAGAAAGTGAAAAGAAAGAATAATTAACATACATGGTTATCCTCGAGAATAAATATTGCATAATTCATGCATTAATACATAACTTCATTGATCCACTGAGTTAATAAAAGGACAACAATAGACAACAAGAAAGTCTGTGAGAGCATATGACTAACAAGGCAGCTCAATCCACTCTAGGTCCCTCTCCACTAGCTTATAGGAGTTCTGGGTCCAATTAGCTAAGCCACTTCATGCCCATATCGGGTGCAGCCTACCTCACCACATTTCATAGGTACTTGCTTAGGCGCATAAAGGGGAGGAGCTAGATTCCCCCTACAAAGCATATACCAAGGCTCTCAATCCCGTACTAATCTAGCTCATAGCTACGGCCCCTATTCCTTCCCCTTTGGCCTTTACATTTATACAAAGATGTTTCTTGCGCATAAATACTCAAAAGGTGACCAAACCAAGCATGGTACATAGGGGGATCTGTGTCTTTCCATGCCGTAGCAATCAATAATCGGGCTACGGCAAATGAGATAAAGTTCATTTGTATCGCATCCAGTTCAACATGACTATCATATCCCAATAGCATCAAAAGTGGGCTGATAGAGATTGCCTTATTAATTGTTTCCTGCCAAAAGGTCTCAATGCCTGTTTTTAAGGGTTGAAGCTTATTACAAGAAAAGAACATATGTAGATTTCAGCTGGTCCTTCTTGACACCTAGGGGAGTTATCATCTTCCCTCTTCCCCCAATCAAATAGCTTGCAGGTGTATAGTTTAAATTAAAGATTGTTTTGTAATGCTGTGCATTCAGGTTGGCAGATAGGAAAATCTTCATCCCCATTGCAATTGACATGTCTAAGTCTACATCCCCATCCCCTACCTTCGCTGCCCAGCTCACTTCTATCTTTCCTAGGTCACCTGGGATGGTTTCAATTAAGATTTTATAAATATCCCTAATCCTGCAATCCTCTCACCCGATTAGTTCCAAGATCAGAATTTTATCTAAATTGAAAGACCCATTGCGTAATCGAGTGAGACATTCCATAGCATTGTACTAAATCTGTAAATGAGGAGAATTCTGTGGCATTAAACAGGTCAGCTATCCTGCCAATCCCAGCTTGTTCCCAGTTCCTACCCATTGTATCGAAGAGCATAGCCGGGAAAAGCGGCGAGCGCCACAGAGGCGTATACCTATTAAGGCTTGAAATTTTCAGCAATCTACAAACCTTCGTCCAGACCTCCCAAGCTGCCCTTATACACTTGAAACATGTCTTTTTATAATAGCTAGGTTCAAGTTGTCGGTGGAGAACCCCAGGTGCCTCGCTACCAATAGCCAGCTGGTAGATGGAGGGGAGATCCAAATCACTAGTGTTTATCTGCTGTGAACAAAATTCCCATCTGTTGTAGTGCAGCAGCCCAGTAGTAGAAAAGCAGATTCGGGACGGCCCAGCCACCTCTTTCCTGAGGGAGTGTCAAAGTTTTTAACGCCCTACGGGTTTTCTGATATTGCCATATAAAATTTATAAACATAGCAGTTTAGGAAAAACTATCATTTTGATTATGTGAGACCTCCCTATAATTGATAAATGAACCTTATTTAAGCGTCTTAGGTCGATACTTATACTGGCTAGTAATGGGTCGAAATTAGTAGGCCAGATAGCATCCAGTGTATTGCTTATCTTGCCCCCAGATAAGTAGCTAGTTGAACTTTTCGGGATCTTGAAAGTTAATGCTCCTAGAGCAGACTATCTGTGTCTTCCCTTTGTTCAGGAGGTACTCATATTCCTTCCCAAATTCCCCTGCTATGCTTTCAACCTCTATAATCGACTTCTCCGGGTCTGCTGTGATGATGGCAATATCATCCGCATATGCCAAGATCTTGGTATCATACCCGTTAGTGCTGACTGGTTTTATTACTTGATTTTGCAAGATCAGGTTGATAAGTGGATTTATATATATAGCAAAGAGGATTGGGGAACATGGACAGCACTGCCTTGTCCCTCTGGCCACCTCTATTTTTCCCCGATGCATTACCCATCATTTGTTGCCGGGCAAAAGGTTTGTAGTACGTTGCTCATATGGCGGTGGTAAAGCGTGGGCCGAACCCTCTCTCTGCCAGAACCCCCCACAAACCTTGCCACAAGATCAGGTCAAAAGCTTTCTCTGCATCTAGGAGGATCATAGCCATCTTACCCCGTTGCTTTGGCTATATCTAACAGAGAAATAACTCACCTAATGTGGCTTGTAGTGGTGCTGCCATGGTGAGACTAAATTGGTTATAATCCTCCCTAGCCGAATGGCCAAAACTTTTGAATATTATTTGGCATCAGAGTTTATCAAAGAAATAGGGTGATAAGAGGCTTCCCCTTTTTTTAAAAGATAATCATATCCATGCCCAGCCAGGAGAGAGGAGGAACCCCGTTATGCTGCACATTTAAAAACAGATCATGCAATATAGCAGTTAGCTCATGATGGAGTAGCTTATATAGATCGAGAGTAATTTTGTCTGGGCCAGCCACTTTCCCAGATGGCAAAGAGCCTTGGGCATCCGTAACTTCTTTCAATGTGAGCTCTTCCTCCATCTCCTGGTATGCTGCTCCATCAATACCTTGTAGTTTCTCCCTTCTCTTTTCCCCCTCAGCCGCTGTCTTAGAACTAGGAGGGTCAGCCTGATACAGATCTTTATAAAATCTCTCAAAGACGCCAATAATTTCGGCGGACTTGGTCGCATATTGGCCATCGCTCTTTTTAATTTTGATAATATTATTTCTGATGGATTTCTGCCTTGTACGAAGAGCCAACAGCATTCCCACTGACTCCTCATATTCATACACCTCTCTTTTATGTGCTTGGAAGGTTTGGGCTTCTTTCTCCATAAAGTAACTGTTAATCTCAGCTTTTATTGTAATCAGTTTCATGTAAGCTCTCTTTGTTCCCCCCCTTACTGATCAGCTTTACGTGTTCTGTCTCTAGGTGTGCCAGCTTTTCTATTAATTGGTTAACCTCAACCTTCTATTGCTTCCATCTCTGGTCAACATAGCTGATAACCTCACCCCTTAAACCTGCTTTGAAAGCATCCCAAACTACCCTGCATGAGGCACTATATCGATTCATATCAAAATATTCTGTTGCCCAGCGCCTAATATATGCAATAAACTCATCATTGGTCAGCAGCTTTCTATCATAAGACCAATTGTTCTGCCTTACATTCGTTCCCAGTCCTGTTATTTTCAAAAGTATCGGGTTGTGGTCCGAGAATAATTTGGGAAGCTTTTTAATCTCGGCCTTGTTTAAAATATTAGTGGAAACCACAAAATAGTCCAAACGAACATGCTTTTTGTGAGAGTGAGAGAAATATGTATAACCTTGGTCGGGAGAGTTCTTAGCTGCCCAAGCATCTGTTAAACCATGACTATCCCTGAAGGAGGTCAGCGCCCTATACACTTGAGGTTTCCTCCCACTATACTTTTGGGATCCAGTGTTATTAACCCCGGGCGAAGCAGGCGGAGTTACTCTATGCGGAGCTCTACGGAGTTGGCCAAAAACTCCGCTCCGCACCTCCCACCCCCCTCAATAAATATTTTTAAAATAAAATTTACAATTAAAGTAAAATAAAAGCACACTTGCCTTACCGCGGAGTCCCGGGCTGCCCTCCTCCTCCTCACCGTAACCCCGTACGTCATGGTAGGACTGCGCATGCGTCCGCATGCGCAGTCCTACCATGACGTACGTCTGATGTAGGGGATTATGGCGAGGAGGAGGAGGGCAGCCTGGGACACCGCGATAAGGTAAGTGCGCTTTTATTTTACTTTAATTGTACATTTTATTTAAAAAATATTTATTGCGGGGGGTGGGAGGGTCCGGGGCTAAACTCCGCTCCTCTGCGGAGTTGGAAGTTTTGCAGGAACTTTGCGTTCTCCGCGGAATGCGGAGTATGCAAAACTCTGCAAACTCCACCAGCGGAGCAGAGTTCGTGCCCAGGGTTAAGTGTTATCAGCTTCCATGTGTATATTTAGGTCCCCACATATAATCAGAGGGTCTGGCCAGGAAGCTAGCTCCCATTCTAAATCTTCCCGTACTTTAAAATCGTCCTGGTTAGACCCATATATGGTACCTATTGTCAATCCTGTGGATAAATAAATGAATGCCCAGCGTCCCCACTTATCCGCTAATGCTTGCTTTACTTCTGCTGAATTGTGTTTGATATGAATGCATACCCCCTTATCATAGAAGTCTGAGTTGAACAAATTGCCATATCGTACCCCCTAATCTACAGGATTTACTTTTTACTCCATGGAATGTGGGTCTCTTGCTGACAGATTATATCCGGATTAATAGTTTTTAGTATCTCATAAACCTTTGCCATTTTTGTCTTGTCATTCAGCCCTCCAAGATTTACTGAACATATTCCTTTTTTAGCCATTGTTATATGAGAGAATCAACAACCTGACCATTACCACTCTAAACTTCCTTAATCGACCTTCATCATTTGTTTTTCCTTTCTGGTTTTTTTTGTTCTGCCCCCCAATTCCCCCCACCTGCTTCCCCCTCATCCCTCCACCCTGGGCACCCCCGGGTGCCCCTACCTCCCCTCCCTACTTTTACCCCCCACAGATGAAAGCTGCCAGACCGCTCGGTCTGTGTGGTAGATGAAGCAGTATTTCTTGACCAGTGAAACCCCCCAAGCAAACCCGAATTAATCTAAACTTGTGCCTCCACCACCTAACAACATACAATTAATTAATATCCCAATCCAATTTTTACCCATGAGGATAAATCTACATGATTATATACCCCCACCACCCTACCTCAATGATAGTATAGTTACTGATCCTTAGCTCTTAATCTGTTCCCCTATACAAGCTGTGGCTCCCATAACCCCTGAGTTCAGTCAGAAATTCCTGTGCTTTAATCTCAGATGTAAAAAATCAAGTCAGATCGCCAGAGATCACTTTCAACTTTGCTGGGTTCATCAAAAAGGCCTGAGCCCTTTTCTCCTGGAATAAATTAATCATTTGCCGTAATTGCCATCGCCTCTCAACAGTTACACGGCAAAAGTCAAGTCGAGCAAAAAATGAGACGTCGTCCACAGTACGCTTGACTTCCAGTTTAGCCTTCTCGAAGATGTTCTGCCTTAGAAGATAATTTCCAAAACAGGCTAAAACAGCGCACGGCTTCATATCTGGTCCAGCCGGTTGTTTTAACCCCTTCGGTGCGTCGGACGGCCGGGAACTGTCCGACGCACCAGTGCTCATGTTCGTCGGACAGCTCCCGGCCGTCCGCGCACATGGCACAGGAACTCCCTCTGGTGCGGGCACTGGAGGGATTTCCTTTTTGTCAAAACACCCTCTGGAGCTGGGGAAGAGCTTCGCCAGCTCCCGAGGGTGTTCTGATCATTTCTCCGAAATGACGGTCGGCGCGCACGTCATTTTGGAGAAACTGAAACTGAAACTCAGTTTCAGTTTCACTGACTCAGTTCTCAGGGGGCTAGCTCAGCCCCCTGAGCACCGAGGCAGACAGGAGAGGTATCATTGGAAAGGGAGAATCTCCCTTTCTAATGATACCCCTCCCTAGTGGATCTCTGCTTGGGAGTCCTGTCATATGTCCCTGGGTCTATGACAGTCAAGGGACTGTCTTACTTCAACACAAGGCCAAAGTCTTTTATTGGGGTTGTCAGATTTTTATTGTATTTCGCCGTTGAGTCAACACAATTAGAGGTATCACAAAGTTCTCAGGTAGGGTAGACTAGAAAACAACAGGGAGGAAGGTAAAGTAAACACAGTCCGTCTGTACTTTTCCAGTCCTGGTTTGGGACTTATATTTAGTTGCTCTGTGTTGGAATTCAATTTCCCCTTGAAATATTTACTATTGGTAGTTTTATCTACCTGTTTCCCGTGCTGTTACCCAATGTGAAAGTGGAGGGGGGGAAGGGTGAAAAGAAGTGCCCCCTTCTTGTCACTACAGGTGTGGCTGTGCACGGTATTTCCCAAATCCCCACCAGTTTATAACAAAGAGGAACAATGGGACTTGCCTGGAACTGCGGCCCTCTGGGACTGCAGTGAAGGGTATCACAGTGTCCTCTCTCTCTCTGGGACTGCAGGATACGTCAGCATTGCCTCTAGACGGTATCTTGGGTTGCTCGACTCTCCTCTCCTCCTGGTCGCCTCCTTCAGTTACCAGCTCCGTCGCTAGTCCGCAGCTACTTCGCTCCTCTTGCTTCTCCGTCTCGCCTTTCTGCTCCTCCCGCCTCTTGCCACTGTGGACCTCCCATGATTTCTTTTGTGTCAGACGTGACGCCTCAGATTGGTCTGTTCTCCTAGCTGGTGCGTCACCCTCGGTGCTTGCGGGGAGTTCTACGGGCGCCATCTTGGAAGAAACGGCTGTTTGAGATGCTGTATCACACTGCTTTTCCCCTAGGGATGGACAATTGGGCCATTGGGTAACTGGATAGCGGGACAGGTAGTCAACGTTATATGCGATCTTCCAGGAACATGCAGCGCCTGGAACGAAAAAGGCTGTAGTGCTAAGAACCACCAAAGTATTTTTGGGTTTGTGTCTTTGTGTGTCGCTAACCAAGTCAACGGAGCATGGTCGGTTAAGAGAAAGAAGGAACGGCCTAGTAAATAATATTGTGATGCTTCCATGGCCCATTTTATGGCCAGACATTCTTTTTCCATGGTGGCATAATGACCTCTCGGGGAAACAGTTTTCTGCTTAGGAACAATACAGGACGTAAGAAGCCTTGAAGATCAGGCTGGGATAGTATGGCACCCAGTCCTTGATCAGAAGCATCAGTCTGGAGTATGAATGGTCGTTTAAAGTTTGGACATATTTGAACAGGGGCCTGAGATAGGAGTTGTTTTAGTTTGTGGAAGCTACGTTCTTCTGCTTCAGTCCAGTCTATACGGGTTTGTCCGTGTTTCTGTCTGAGAAGGTCAGTAAGGGGGATTGCTACATCTGAAAATTGGGGGATGAACCTACGGTAATAGCCAACTAGGCCTAAGAAAGCCTGTATCTCTTTTCTGGAAGTGGGTCTGGGAATGTTTTATACCACCTCTAGTTTGTCCATTTGAGGTTGTATTGTTCCTCGGCTTATGGTATATCCCAGGTACTCTATATGATCAGTACAGAGAGTGGTTTTCTTAGGGTTCATTGTAAGGCCTGCTTGTTTTAAGGTATCGAACACTCGGTTTAGGTGACGTACATGGGTCTCCCAGTTCGGGCTGTAGACGACAATGTTGTCTAAATATGCTACCGCATATTCTTGATGGGCTCGAAGCACTATGTCCAAAAGTCTTTGGAACATCGCAGGGGCCCAATGGAGGCCAAAAGGCATAACTTAAAAATAATATAGTCCAGAAGGGGTAGAGAAGGCCGTCTTTTCTCTGGCGGAATGCTTAAGAGGGATTTGCCAGTAACCCTTGTTAAATCAATAGTAGACATACCTCGGGCTTCGCCTAGTCTCTCTATTAATTTGTCCATGCGGGGCATGGAGTAGTTGTCAAATTTTGAGTGTGAGTTTAACTGTCGGAAGTCTATACAAAAACGGACACTACCATCTGGCTTTGGCACGGGGACGATGGAGAACGCCAGGGGCTTTGGAAAGGTTTGATTATGTCGGCTTTTAACATCGCCTCTACTTCCTGTTCTATGGCTACGTGTTGGGCTTTGGGTATCCGATAAGGTTTGAGGTTTATGACCTTTCCTGTCTCAGTGACATTGTCATGAGTGATTAAGGTGGTATGTCCTGGGTTGCTAGAACAGAGCCCTGGGAACTTTCCCAACAGTGTAAACAGTTGTTGTTTCTGGTCTTGTGTGAGGCTATTACCTATATTAGGTGTCTCTACTGCTACTTCCCCAAAGGGTTGTAATGGTATCTCTAAGGGTTTCGTGTTGGTTATGTGCTGTATCACCACTGCTGGATTGTCTATGGGCACGTTAGGGGCCTCCCATTTCTTTAATAGATTTATGTGATAGGATTATTCTGACCCTTTTGTTTTTGGAATCGCTACTCTATACATAACTGGGGTTAGTTTCTTTGTAACCACATAAGGGCCTTGCCACATTGCCAACAGCTTCATTTCAGAGGATGGCAAGAGTATCAACACTCTATCCCCTACTGTTAGTTCTCTTGTCTTGCTATCTTGATCATAGTATTCTTTCTGTTTCTTTAGTGCTGTTTCCATATGTTTGTGTACTTCTTCACATAGGTTGGTTAGTGTCTCTTTTAACGTTTGAACATATCCTAACAAGGGTTTTTCCTCATCTTCCTCTTCTGTCCTTTGTTCTGCTGCCATGTCTAATAGCATACAGGGTTTTCTGCTGAACAGAAGCTCAAACGGGCTGAACCAAGTGGACTTCTGTTCGTGAGTTCTGATGGCAAAGAGGACGAGGGGCAACTTGCGGTCCCAATCTTTTCCTGTCTCACTAATGATCTTTCGGAGTATGGTCTTTATGGTTTTGTTATACCTCTAAACCAATCCATCCTTCTGATGGTGATATTCCCGTGGTACGAATCTGTTGGACTCCTAGGAGTTTACATATGTCCTTCATCAACCGGGCCATAAACAGGATCCCTTGATCCAACAGGGTCTCTCGGGGAAAACCTATCGGGAAAAAAATGAAATTATCGCTTGTGCTATGGAGAGGGTGGTCATGCTTGTGAGGGGAATGGCTTCTGGATATCGTGTAGAGTAGTCCACCACGACCAATATTTATTGGTGACCCCTGGTGGAGTGTATCAAGGGACCTACTAAGTCCGTCCCTACACATTGGAAGGGAACGTCTATGATTGATAATGAATATGAGGGTGCCTTTTTTTCTTTCGGGGGATTTACTAATTGGCACCCAGGGCAAGTAGCACAAAACTTTGTGTTTTCCTAATAGACACCAGGCCAATAAAATCGCTCCAACAAATATTTCAGGGTATGTTCCTTACCATAGTGCCCTCCTCCAGCTTGACTGCAGGGGAAACAGCTGTTATATGGCCGTTAGGGTCATTGTCGACATTGCTAAATTGACATGAGCACGGCTGCCATGATGCTGCTTTTGCGCACGTTACTACTAGACTTTGTTTTGCAAGACTCTGTTTGTGCCATTCACATGAGAACTGTCTGCTTTCTGCGTTCTCTGCCTGCTCTTGGAGTTTAGTATAAACATGATGTGCAAGGTCGATAAACAATGCCCCATGTTATTCTGTTCTGGTCATTCCCTAGCATCGAGACAAAACAAAACACAGCTGCGCTACTGGAAGCTCGTGCTTTGATATTACAGGGATGCATATTGTTCTGACACACACTTGGAGAGGGTCCTTTCCAGGGAGAAGAGCTATGCGGTTCCTTTGATGTACAGCTTCCATCTAGGCACTAAGGCAGGGGGTCTGCTGACAAAGCCCAGAGATCTTCTATTATATAATAAACATCACCTTACCAAGGGGAGGGAGGTTAGGCCTTATAGTCCTTTTTCCACTGTCTATATATAATGACTTCCCCCTTCCTATTCTATGGAATTGTAACAATGCTAATTGTTCTATGTTTATGCATTTCACTGCTGGGAGTGGCTCGTATACTATAACAGTGACTCTGACCATTCTTATTGTTGACAAGTACGAGTGAGCGAGCGAAAGGGTATGTCATGCTACCGCGATTCCTGAGAGAGTCGGGAGTGTTGTGTTCTGGGTTGTCTAATCATTTGTAGCTTCGTGATTTTTGGAGGAGAACGAATGAGACACTATAGCTAGTCAGTTTTGGGATTTTGGGTACTAAGGTGGTAGGTTGGTACACCCCTATACACCGAGGTCCTGTTTTCCTGCGCAAAGTTCTGTGTAGGCGCAGAATACCCGAAACATGGCGCCGCCAACGTTTGGTCTGGTTCTTATCTGCGAGACTCTTGAGTAGTGCTTGTGTTTGTCCACAATCCCCTCACTTCTGTTTCCGGAGACGGTTGTGACGGTGTAACCTCCTATATTGATGTTTTCTAGGTTCTTTCAAGCTTGAATTTTAAAAGGTTCCTTCTCTTTCTATTTAACCCGTTGTTGCGCTGCCACACATAGATTGTTATACTTTGCTAATATTTATGGCGGTTGCCATTACACCGCCTAATCGGGCGGCTGTCACAGCTTATTTGACTCAACATGGAGTCCCTAATGATGGGGTTGCCCTCATTTTTGTTGTAGAAGCGGAAGCAGCTTACCGCTTCGAGGTATTTTATTCTTGGGTCACCTTTCTGGCAGTGGATGAAACAGATAATTTGTTTCACGAATATACTGCCACAGCCCTACCTCAAAATGATCAGCCTTATAGGTCTCTTGAAGTTCCGCTAACGGCTTGGCAACACCAAATATGGCTTAATGGCACCCTTCCTCACCCAATAACGAGGGTCCGTTTAGGCCCTTTGTCGATAGCTGGGGCCACGTGGCCCGTTTTGGCTGGGTATACCCCACACCCACGTTAGCTAACAACTGCAACACTTGAAGAACTTCGGGTATTACATACTTCCTTAATACGTATACATAGAGCTGTTATACAGTTCATGTCGCGCAACTTCCAGGTGGGACCACCTGGCGTTGCTGCGCAACCAGCTGGACCTGGTGGTGTAACCATCAGACCTCTTATGGTTAATTCAGTGGTGGGCAAGCGTCCACAGAGTAACGATGATTTTCCTTATTGGCTTGCCAAAAAATTTGGACAAATTGAGGCTGTTTTTCCGAATACCACTCCTGTGGAGAAACACAGGATCCTAACCATAAGTTTACCTAAAGACTTAGGGGCATATTATGATGGCGGTCAGAAAACCTCCCCGACCGCCATGGTAGCGGTAAAAGACCGCCCGCAAGGGCCGCGACATAACCGCCGGTTGCATTACGATGTTCCTTGCTCGAAATCCGACCGCTGCGGTCGGATCGCGGGCTTTAACGTTGCGGCGGTTGCTGATGCACGCAGCACCGCCGCGATGTCAAAAGGAGCATGTCCTGCATTTCCATGCACTGTGTGCCAGGCACTGCACAGTGCCTGCCACCTGGTACAGGGAAATGTAGGGGGGGACCATGGGTACCACCCCAGTGCACCCCCCCACCCCAACACATTGGGGGCCCGCAACGGGCCCCCGGAAGACATTCTCCACCTGCCTTTCCATGGCGGTTTGACCGCTGAGGAAAGGCTGGCTACCGCCGGCATCATAATCATGCCGGCGGAGCCAGATCGGCACCACCACCATTATCCCGGTCCTTCTCCATCCGCAAGGCAGGAGTGCGGATGGCAACCGGCGGAAAAGCGGCGGTCGGAATTTCCCACCGCCGCGGTCACCACCGCCTTCCTAACCTGACCGGCGGTTTTCTGGCTTGCAATCGCGGGCGGATGTCTGCCGCAGGTCCGGCGGTTGCCACCGCCAGCCGGGCGGCGGTCATCCGACCGCCATCGTAATAGGCCCCTTAGTTCCCGAATTAGCTGATTGTAACACTTGGGGTAAAGTGTTTGCAGCGGTATATTCGATGTGCTTCGGCACCCCCTCCATGACCGTACTCCCTTCCGTGATAAAGCGTGTTCAGGATGAACACGGAGCCGAAGCGGCTCTGGAATTGGGGATGAGGCTGGTGGGGGTGTTCGACGTTGTTGCTGATATGATCCTTGCTAATGTTAAGGGTGATGCTGTCAGCTTGGAGGCTGTGGCAGACACAGACAAGCCACGCGAATTATCAAAGATTATTTCAAAGGCTTATAAAACCTTAGGCCGCAATAGTCTGGGAGTTAAGCCTTTTACTCAAACGCAGACGCAATCTCAAACTCAACAAAAAGCCCAGACTGATAAAGATGGGCGCCTGTTCTTTCCTAAAAAGAACTGGAGAAATAAAAAACAGGTGCAGCAACAGCAGAAGCAAGGTTCGCGTGCTGGTTCACCGACACCTGAGTCTTCTGAGCGTACTTATGACTTGCGCGACCGCGCGAAAATTAAGACTCCTGATAGATTTCAGGTCCCTGATCAGCGCTCTCCTCGTTCTTTACAGGACTCGTTGGACTCTCAAGTCGGTGGAGGGGAGCACCAGGATCGTGGCAAAGGTCCAACTAAACAACAGGGACACCTCGACAGTTTGACGTTAAAGCCTCGTTTTCGACCCCCGTATCAGAAGAAAAAAGTTGCCGCTTTAACAGCGAAGTATGCCTCAGACGGTGAGAACGCGACTCCTAGACTGGACATGGGCAGTGACTCTGCTCGACAGCGCAGCGGAGGTTACCATAGTGTGGGAGGCACTTCATCCCTGTCTGGAGGCAACAGCAACTGATACATTCATTACCGTAGAAACAGCAGATACCCGGGTTGCCCCCCCGGACAGGCTCTATGAGATTATCATCCACATTGACGGTGATATACAGCGTCCAATCAAAGTGGTTTTCTGGGAAAATCTCACCTCCTCATACGACATTTTGTTGGCAGAGGCAGATTGGCCTCCACCCTTTGTGCTAGCCGCTTTTAGAGGGGAGGATGTGATACTTCCGAGTTTTTCACTTTACGTCCCTGAGGAACATGCAAAGGCTTACGCAGCTGAGTGGGCTTTGGCCCTTGCCCCAGCGGTGTACCATAATCAGGTGGGTTGGGATATTGATTCACCAGCACATGAAATACCATTACGATCTATGCCACAACCACAACCACAATATCCAATAAGACGTGAGGCTAAGGCTCACGTTTGTGACATTCTAACTCAGTTGGATTATCAAGGAGTGATTGAATCCTGTGTATCACCGATGAATAATCCTCTTTTTCCGGTATCAAAACCTGACGGTTCATATCGCATTGTGTTGGATTATCGAAATTTGAATAGTCATTGTCGCACTTTTGCAGTGCAAAATACACACATCTCTGTGCTGGTGAACAACCTGGTTCGTAAAAAGTACAAAACTACCCTGGACATATTCAATGGTTTCTACAGTCATAATCTGGCTCCTGAGAGCCGTGACTTGACAGCATTCACCGCCGTCGGAAATCAGAAAAAATGTACGCGCTTGCCTATGGGGTATAAGAATAGCCCCGGGGCTTTTGCTGTGCGTGTTGTGTCTTTGTTGCACGACATAGATCCAGATGTGTTCTCGCACGTTGATGATATTTATCTGACGGACGACGAGCTAATGCCACATCTTGCCCGAGTCGACCGCATCATTTTATTGTTTGCCGACTACGGATACAAGTTCAATTTTGCAAAATCACACATCGCTCATTATGCGGTACTCTTTTTGGGCTATGAGCTCAATAATGAGGGTCGGGGTTAGCCCCCCACTTTCTGGAGAAGTGTGCACAATTGCAACCTCCCTCTACGCTGAAGAAACTTCAGTCTTTGCTGGGATTTTTGAATTTCGGGAGGACATACATTCCCGATTATGCCCAGCGTATCAAGCCGCTTTATGCGTTGATACAACCAACATATTCTTCTGCCAGCTGGCTTCAGGAACATACCACTATCCTACAATCTTTGCAATCTGATATGCTTGCAACTAACTACTTATTGACGCGTGAGAACACCACAAACCTGGTGATACTTATAGTGCCAGGGAAGGTGGGTTTCACCTACCTGACGTTCAATGAGGGGGACACAGTACCTATTGCATACAAGTCACATTTGTACCCCGCGGGTGAAATGCGTTTTTCGAATGTTGAATTTTTTTTGACCGTGTTGCACATGGCGATTCTGAAAGAACGCTCACTGGCGCAAGGTAAACGCATTCTTATGGTCACGCCTTTCCCTGCTTTAGAGGCAGTGACTAAGGCAAGTGTACCCAACTCTAAAGCACTACATCCCCGTTGGATACAATGGGCTACTTCTTTGACATCATCTGATGTCACGTTTATCTTTGACCCTGCACTTCAGACACAGGAGTTTTTACAGTATGAACATGTTCATCCTCCTCCGCTGTCGTTGCTTCCTTTAGATGAGTACAAATGTATCATTTATACCGATGGCTTGGCGCAACCGGCCATCAGCTTCAAACACGCTTATTCAGCGGCTTGCGCTATTGTGGCTGGTTCGTTTGTCAATGAAGAATTTAAGTCTTCTATAGTGCATGCGGTAAGTAGTCATAATATCGAATTTTTAATATCGATATACAATAATATTGAGTTTAGTATATCGACAAAACTAAAATATCGATGTTATATATATCGATGTTAAAAATATCATTTTTTTTTTTTAAATATCGAAGTATAAAATATCGAATCAAAAATATCGTAATAAAAAAATATCATTTTTTAGTGTTGTTTAAAATATTGAGAAAAAATAATATAGAATGTATAAAATATCGTTTTTTTAAATATCGTTATAGTATTGTTTTGTATTAAAATATTGTTGTTTTCTATGTAATAATAGTTGTTAAATATTGTAAAAAAACTTTTTTGTAATAGAAATTTTTGGAGCGGGATGTTGAGTTTTTAGGGGATAAGGGTGGGAAGTGTTTTAAAATATTTCAAAATCAATTTTTAAAATTTTAAATATTAGAAATTTTAAATTATGAAATGTTGTTTTAGGAGCGGGATGTTGGGTTTGTAGGGGATAAGGGTGGGGAGTGTTTTAAAAATTAAAGAAATCAAATTTGGAAATTTAAAAAGAATTAATTGAAATTAAAATTTTGTTTTAGAATTGGGATGTTGGGTTTTTAGGGGATAAGGGTGGGAAGTGTTTTAAAAATAATGAACATTTTTATAATTTAATTTAAAATTTAAATTTTACATTTAAAAAATAGAGTTATTAGCAATGGTATGTTGGGTTTAAAGGGGATGGTGTTGGTGAGAATTTAAAATTTGGAAAAAAAATAAAAAATGTAATTGGAAATTTAAATTTTAAATTGAATTATTTAATTTATGAGTGTAAATTTGTGTTTATAAGGAAGAGGGCTGGGGAGTGTTTTAAAATATAATGTAATATTTTTTCAATTTTAGATTTTTAAAAAAAATATTAGAATAAATTTCAAAATAATTAATTTAATTAAAATGTAATAATTAATGTGTGTAAAATTTATGATTTTATGGAATTTTGAATATAAAATGTTAATTAATTTTTAATTTTTAAGTAATAAGAATGGTAAAAATATTGCTCAAAATATTTAATTTGAATGTATATTTATTAACTATATTTACTCAATGTTTTTGAGTTTATTAATAGATTAAAATATTCAATTGTATGTAATTTATATAATGAGAAAATAAAATACTAAAGGGTCGATTCCGATCTGGGTCGGAAAACTCTCCGACCGAGCCGGATCCGGAGAGATTTCCGACCGAGCCGGACTCCTGGAGTCCGACCGAGCGAGTACGATGCGGCCGCATGCTGCCGGACTCGATTCGGTCGGACTCCCATTGAAGTCAATGGGAGCCGGTCGTACGACGCGTACATGGGCTCCCATTGACTGAATGGGTACGTCGCGAACAAGTGCGCCCCCTACAGTGGGTACGCGTCGGTGCAACCCGCACCGTACATGCATGTTTAGTGGGGACCCTTGGGTCCCCCCTGTGTTCGACTCGAAAGGCTACGGGTGAAGGGGGATCCGGCACGGACCCCCCAAGTCCGGCTCCGGGAGCTTTTTCGAGCCGGACGCTCCTACTCGATCCGGCTGTCCGACACGTACATCGTACTCGCTCGGTCGGATAACGTCTCCATTGCGTGGTGCGATTCGTTTCCAGACGAGTCAGTCGGAGCGGTTCGGATCCGGAAACGGTTCGGTCGGAACACACGCGTACATTCGCATCGTACTCGCTCGGTCGGACAGCTGTACGAGTCGGTCGGAAAAAACGCATACGGCTCGTACTTTTTCCGGCCGGATCCCGTTCGGAGAGCTTCCGACCGAGATCGGAATCGGCCCCTTAGTTTTTTTTTTTTTTTTAATTATTTATTTATTAATTAGTAATAGTAATATTTTTTTTTTTTTTAATTAAAAAATTGAAAGAAATAAAATTTGAGAGTAGTGGTTTTATAAAATATTAATTATGTACAATATGTTATAATTTAATTAAGTAATGTGTAGTGTCCTGCATTTTCCATTTTTTTGTAGTAACTGGAGGGGTAATAGTAAATTATATAGTTTTATTAAATAAGATATTTGTTTAATATTAACTGCAGTGGGTATAGATAATTATATATGTTTAGTAGCCAGCATCTTCCCTGACTTAATACTAACTGGAGTGGGAATAGTAAATTATATAGGTAAAGGGGCCGATTCCGATTCGGGCCGGAAATCTCTCCGACCGAGCCGGACACGGAGAGATTTCCGACCGAATCGGACCCGTGCAGGCCGACCGAAAGAGTACGATGCGTCCGTATGCTATCGTACTCGAGTCGGTCGGACTCCCATTGAAGTCAATGGGAGCCGGTCGTACAACGCGTACGCGGGCTCCCATTGCCTCAATGGGTGCGAGGCAAACAAGGGCGCCCCCTACAGCGTGTACACGGCGAAGCGACTCGCGCCGTACACGCACAGGTAGGGGGGACCCATGGGTCCCCCCTGTGTGCGACTCGCGCGGCTATGCGTACAGGGGGTCTGACACGGACCCCCGAAGTACGGCTCCGACTGCTCTTTCGAGCCGGTCGGCGCGTGTCGGTCGGGCTGCTCGCAGCACGCATCGTACTTACCCGGCCGGGGAACGTCTCCATTGCGCGGTGCGAGTCGTGTCCGAGCGAGTCGGTCGGTGCGGTTCGACCCGGGAACGTGTCGGTCGGAGCGGTTGGGACGCCCGAACGAGTCGGTCGGAGATTTCGCATCGTACTCGCTCGTCCGGACGCACGTACGAATCGGTCGGGAAATAGGGCTCCGAATCGGATCCGGTTAAGCCGAATCCGATTCGGAGCCCTACCGGCCGGGATCGGAATCGGCCCCTTAGTGTCCAGCACCTTCCCTGCCTTAATACTAACTGGAGTGGGAATAGTAAATTATATATGTTTAATGTCCAGCACCTTCCCTGAGTATATATTAACTGGAGTGGGAATAGTATATTATATATGTTTAGTGTCCAGCACTTTCCCTGACTTAATACTAACTGGAGTGGGAATAGTAAATTATATATCTTTAATGTCCAGCACCTTCCTTGAGAATATATTAATTGGAGTGGGAATAGTAAATTATGTATGTTTAGTGTCCAGCACCTTCCCTGACTTAATACTAACTGGAGTGGGAATAGTAAATTATATATGTTCAGTGTCCAGCACCTTCCCTGACTTAATACTAACTGGAGTGGGAATAGTAAATTATATATGTTTAGTGTCCAGCACCTTCCCTGCCTTAATACTAACTGGAGTGGGAATAGTAAATTATATATGTTTAATGTCCAGCACCTTCCCTGAGTATATATTAACTGGAGTGGGAATAGTAAATTATATATGTTTAGTGTCCAGCACTTTGCCTGACTTAATACTAACTGGAGTGGGAATAGTAAATTATATATTTTTTAATGTCCAGCACCTTCCCTGAGTATATATTAACTAGAGTGGGAAAAGTAAATTATGTATGTTTAGTGTCCAGCACCTTCCCTGACTTAATACTAACTGGAGTGGGAATAGTAAATTATATATGTTCAGTGTCCAGCACCTTCCCTGACTTAATACTAACTGGAGTGGGAATATAAATTATATATCTTTAATGTCCAGCACCTTCTCTGAGTATATATTAACTGGAGGGGGAATAGTAAATTATATAGGTTATGGGGCCGATTCCGTTTTCGGCCGGAAGGGCACCGAACGATGGCCGGAGCCCTTCCGACCGAATCGGAACGTGCCGGGCGGATTCCTTTCTGACCGAGCCATTCCGATGGGCTCGGTCGGAAAGGAATCCGACTCGGATTTCCGGATGGCTTCCGATGGGCTCGGAGAGCCCGTCCGCCGTCCGGAAATCCTTCAGTACTCCCCCGGCCGCCTCTTTACGACCGAGGGAGTACGATGGCAGGTTTTCACTGCCTTTTCGTGCCGGTCTTTCCGGCATGAAAAGGCAGTCGGAAACTGTCTTTGGGGCCCCCCAGTAGGGCCCCCGTGTGTGCGAGGCCGCCGAATGGCAGCCTGGGGGCACCTATGGTGCCCCTCTGTTGATCCCTGCACCCGGTGGCAGGCACCTTGGGGTGCCGGCCACAGGGTGCAGGGATGAACTGCACCCCTGATTTTCACAATGCAAGCATGCATTCCGCTCGGAATGCATGCTCCCATTGTGAAGTATACGTGTGCGACCGAACAGGGTTCGGTCGCATCGTACTTGCAGGGCCGTAACCAACGACAGCAGGTTGGTCGGTTACGGCTCCTGACCGATGTCGGACGGACCTGAGTCCGTCCGACATCGGAATCGGCCCCTTAGTGTCCAGCACTTTCCCTGATTTAATACTAACTGGAGTGGGAATAGTAAATTATATATTTTTAATGTCCAGCACCTTCCCTGAGTATATATTAACTGGATTGGGAATAGTAAATTATGTATGTTTAGTGTCCAGCACCTTCCCTGACTTAATACTAACTGGAGTGGGAATAGTAAATTATATATGTTCAGTGTCCAGCACCTTCCCTGACTTAATACTAACTGGAGTGGGAATAGTAAATGATATATGGTTAGTGTCCAGCACCTTCCCTGACTTAATACTAACTGGAGTGGGAATAGTAAATTATATATCTTTAATGTAGAGCGTATTACTTTAATTTATAGTAATTGGTGTAGAAATATTATATTATATATGTTTATAGGTGTGTGACTTTAAAATATTTTTATAATCTGTAGTAGTAATGTGTATGTATAATACTTTATTTTATATTTATAATTACAATAATTATAAAAATATATTTTGATAATACATATTAGTTAAAAATATATACATTGCATTAAAATATACATTTTAGGAAAATATTTAATAACAATCAATTAATAGACAAATAATCAGACTTGTACATTTTTAAATGATCTTTATTTGTTAATAATAAGATACTTTGGGGTCGATTCCGATCTCGGCCGGTAGGGCACCTAACAATATTTGTCCGGAAAAAATACCAGCCGAATGCGTGTTTCCCGACCGATTCGTACACTCGTCCGGACGAACAAGTACGATGCGTATAACAACTCATTTTCCGAGCGAGCCGTACTCACCCAATCCAGCTCCTGTACCCCGCCCGAGCCGGATCCGTGAACGCCGAATCGAGCCGCACGGAAGCAAATACACAGCACCTTCCGGCCGGACTAGTACGATGCGCAATCCGTACGCGCCGAACCCGTCGCTACGTCCGGCACGTTTGAGCATCCGGGCGAGCCGTACATAAGCTCCGTTTCGCGCCACAAGACGATCCACGGTTACGAGACGAACAAGCCTGCTACGAGTACGACTCGAAGACACGAGAAACCCGAACGAGACGATCCAAGCATGAATCCCAATGCGCAGGTCCTACCTATACTCTACATCTATTACTGGGACCGGCACGGACGCGTACGGCGCAGACGGTAAGTCAAACACCAACAATACAAACAAACTAAACGTACCCGAAATATGTCAGACACACATAGGGATGCACAAATAAAGTACACTAGCAACAGCAGAACCATAGGGGTGGGATGGCCAACACCAATGCCATACACATCCATAGGGAGATAGATGCCTACCACTACTACCAACCACACTCATGGGGGGATGGATGCCTACCACTACCACCACCCCTACTCAGGGGGTCTGGATGCCTGTCACTACTACCATCCCCACTCATAGGGGGATGGATGCCTACCACTACCACCATCACTACTCAGGGGGGGCTGGATGCCTACCACTACCACCACCCCACTCAGGGGGGCCTTGATGCCTGTCACTACTACCATCCCCACCCTTAGGGGTATGGATGCCTACCACTACCACCATCACTACTCAGGGGGGGCTGGATGCCTACCACTACTACCAACCACACTCATGGGGGGATGGATGCCCACCACTACCACCCCCCCCTACTCAGGGGGGCCTGGATGCCTGTCACTACTACCATCCCCACTCATAGGGGGCTGGATGCCTACCACTACCGCCATCACTACTCAGGGGGGCCTGGATGCCTGTCACTACTACCATCCCCACTCATAGGGGGATGGATGCCTGTCACTACTACCATCCCCACTCATAGGGGGATGGATGCCTACCACTACCGCCATCACTACTCAGGGGGGGCTGGATGCCTACCACTACCACCACCCCTACTCAGGGGGGCCTGGATGCCTGTCACTACTACCATCACCACTCATAGGGGGATGGATGCCTGTCACTACTACCATCCCCACTCATAGGGGGATGGATGCCTACCACTACTACCATCCCCACTCATGGGGGGATGGATGCCTACCACTACTACCATCCCCCCTCATGGGGGGATGGATGCCTACCACTACCACCACCCCTACTCAGGGTGGCCTGGATGCCTGCCACTACTACCATCCCCACCCTTAGGGGTATGGATGCCTACCACTACCACCATCACTATCAGGGGGGCTGGATGCCTACCACTACCACCACCCCTACTCAGGGGGCCTGGATGCCTGTCACTACTACCATCCCCACTCATGGGGGATGGCTGCCTACCACTACCACCATCACTACTCAGGGGGGGCTGGATGCCTACCACTACCACCACCCCTACTCAGGGGGGGCTGTATGCCTGTCACTACTACCATCCCCACTCATGGGGGGATGGATGCCTACCACTACTACCATCACCTCTCAGGGGGGCCTGGATGCCTACCACTACCACCACCCCTACTCAGGGGGGCCTGGATGCCTGTCACTACTACCATCCCCACTCATAGGGGGATGGATTCCTGTCACTACTACCATCCCCACTCATAGGGGGATGGATGCCTACCACTACCACCATCACTACTCAGGGGGCTGGATGCCTACCACTACCACCACCCCTACTCAGGGGGCCTGGATGCCTGTCACTACTACCATCCCCACTCATGGGGGATGGATGCCTACCACTACTACCATCACTACTCAGGGGGCCTGGATGCCTACCACTACCACCACCCCTACTCAGGGGGCCTGGATGCCTGCCACTACTACCATCCCCACCCTTAGGGGTATGGATGCCTACCACTACCACCATCACTACTCAGGGGGGCTGGATGCCTACCACTACTACCAACCACACTCATGGGGGATGGATGCCCACCACTACCACACCCCCTACTCAGGGGGGCCTGGATGCCTGTCACTTCTACCATCCCCACTCATAGGGGGCTGGATGCCTACCACTACCACCATCACTACTCAGGGGGGCCTGGATGCCTGTCACTACTACCATCCCCACTCATAGGGGGATGGATGCCTGTCACTACTACCATCCCCACTCATAGGGGGATGGATGCCCACCACTACCACCATCACTACTCAGGGGGGGCTGGATGCCTACCACTACCACCACCCCTACTCAGGGGGGCCTGGATGCCTGTCACTACTACCATCCCCACTCATAGGGGGATGGATGCCTGTCACTACTACCATCCCCACTCATGGGGGGATGGATGCCTACCACTACCACCATCACTACTCAGGGGGGGCTGGATGCCTGCCACTACTACCATCCCCACCCTTAGGGGTATGGATGCCTACCACTACCACCATCACTACTCAGGGGGGGCTGGATGCCTACCACTACCACCACCCCTACTCAGGGGTCCTGGATGCCTGTCACTACTACCATCCCCACTCATGGGGGGATGGATGCCTACCACTAACACCACTGCTACTCATAGGACGGGAAATACATGACACAACTAGCATACTCCCACATAAGGAATGACAGAAGATTACATCCCCCCCAACACCATGACAAGTGTGTGTAGTCTGTGTCAAATGCCTACAACACTGAACATGACAATGAACATACAATGTGACCCCCTAGCACATGTGTCACACATAAATGTGTGTGGCCTCCACAATGCAAGCAGACCATGGCCACTGTGGCAATGGGCTCGAACACCCCATCACCACAGTGACCAAAAGGGAAGTGTGGTGTCCACAGCTGATGCACATTTTGAACAGTGTGGCAATGGGGCCTAAAGCCCCATCATCACAGTGACCAAAAGGGAAGTGTGGTGTCCACAGCTGATGCACATTTTGAACAGTGTGGCAATGGGACCTAAAGCCCCATCACCACAGTGACCAAAAGGTAAGTGTGGTGTCCACAGCTGATGCACATTTTGAACAGTGTGGCAATGGGGCCTAAAGCCCCATCATCACAGTGACCAAAAGGGAAGTGTGGTGTCCACAGCTGATGCACATTTTGAACAGTGTGGCAATGGGGCCTAAAGCCCCATCATCACAGTGACCAAAGGGAAGTGTGGTGTCCACAGCTGATGCACATTTTGAACAGTGTGGCAATGGGGCCTAAAGCCCCATCACCACAGTGACCAAAAGGGAAGTGTGGTGTCCACAGCTGATGCACATTTTGAACAGTGTGGCAAAGGGGCCTAAAGCCCCATCACCACAGTGACCAAAAGGGAAGTGTGGTGTCCACAGCTGATGCACATTTTGAACAGTGTGGCAATGGGGCCTAAAGCCCCATCACCACAGTGACCAAAAGGGAATTGTGGTGTCCACAGCTGATGCACATTTTGAACAGTGTGGCAATGGGGCCTAAAGCCCCATCACCACAGTGACCAAAAGGGAAGTGTAGTCATGGTAAAAGCTGCCAAAGCCAAACTTCATGGATGAATCCTGGTCACACAACAACAAACACATCAGTGGCATAGTAGTGCTTGTGTCCCATAGCAACATAGATTGGTCGAGGGAAACAGTGCAGTGTCAATGAAACATCGTTTTGGCCATGTGCATACAAACATCACCCATGGGGGCACACATTGTCAACATACACAAATAACACAATGACAGAAGTGACCATCATAATGCTGACCCACATATCTGCACCAATGGACACACAAATGTAGATATCCTGTGGAGACTGTAGATGTCAGGTGAACAAATACCATACCATGGCAGCAATGGAACATACAAACCATGATTATTGTGCTGACTGATGACCTAGGAGTCCCAGGGACAGCAGGGGAAAGCCACCAAACAACATACAGCCAATGGCACACTCAAGATATGCCAATGCAGTGGTGCAAAGGCACAAACACAAACAGGCAGACTCACACTGCATATCAAACACAACAGGTGATGGGGGGGTGTGCCAGTGTCCCCAGGCAACCACACAACACATGAGGATGCCTGAATTCCAACCACACAGATGTGTATACAGTGCCATACAAAAGTTACTCATGGATCGGATACCCCTATGTGGACAATCAGGCATTGTTAGATGAGAGGGAGCCCAAATTACACATGTCACACAAGCTTGTAGGAACAGCAACTAACACAGCAAGAGACAGACCCACCACAGCACTACCCCCAGGGACTCCACATTGTGCTGACACTAGCCTGCATGATAATCCCACTGTGATGACAAAGTTAGATGTCGTTCACACTGTGAACCACAGCCATGTGTCCTGAGCAACTAACTACCATCACACCTACACAAGCTCCAATCAATCAGCACGGCCTGCCAGCCAAGGCCAATATGGAGGTAGGGGTCTAGCCGTGCAACAACTCACTTTTGCACACACTCAACACCACACACCCTGATCTCCACCAATGTGCAGCAGTGAAGCTCACATGGACTGGTGACATTGCACATGCACCCATGACAATACCAGGGGTGGTGGTGGGAACTAAGGTGCAGAAACCCATCACACATGGCCAGTCAACAAGACTCGTCAATGTCTGACACACAGCACAGTATGACGGACATGGGCATGATGTGAAATCCACCACAATCAATGGGATCCTGGCCTTAGTCACACACCAACGAAGAAGCCAAGGTGACACACGAAGAACACACGTACACAACTACCAACATTGCAGCTCTGACCCTGAGGAGTGGCAGCAGTCACACACACAACGTGTCACAATAACTGAAAGCTAACACAAACTGTAAATCACATGACTCGTGTAAACAACAAGTGCCAAGGGGAATCCTGAATGTGTCCCATCTGCGTTTGCCCACATCCCCAGCCCTGACAACAAAGACAACCTGGGATGACAACCTCATGAACATTAGTTTGCCATGCACCCACATCACAGAGAAACCAGGTCCAAGATGCTGGATGAACACAGAACAACTCAGCAAGCATCACAAACAGGAACATCCCTAGGGACACAGCCTGTGTAGGAAAAGGGAAGGGAACACGCACAGACATGCTTACACAACACACAACACAGGCCCACGCAATGTCACCAGATTACACACTGCCATGAGGGCACTCCACTCCTGTGGAAGGTCCGCTGTGCCAAACCTTGTCTGTGCACGACCCAAACATGTCAGCAGAACACTCCGTCAGTGAGTCAACAACCACAACACACAGAAGGCTCTGCTCATATCAGCCTGGGTACGGGAGTGTCACGTCAGTCATCTGCACACACACAAAACACGTGTCAAGCAAGTTGCACTGTATACACAGATGAGTCCTTCGACATTGATGTGCAAAACTGCATGTCCAGTGGAGCTGGGCACACAGTCAGGGAAATCGGAACATTGAACAGTGGTAAGCCCACCAGATGTGCATCAGTGTAAGACAAAGATGTTCATTTACAAATGCAAAAAGGACATCCCTGTGTCAAATGCTGAACATTACACCCTCAGACTGTAGCAAAGGATGCCATAGATCCAGACTACAACAGGACACATATCCCATGGACCACATGGAGTCCATCACTGCAACACTTCATTGTCCTGATGTGAACACTATTACAATTGCAAATGCAGAATGCTACTCATCCACATCATGTACATCAAAAGAAAACCCAAAAGTAAACAAAAAGAGGCTTTATTCAGCAAATGTCAAGGTAAACACGGAAGTCCAAAAGAAACTAAGGCCAATGGCCAGTCCAAAATCACAGTACCAACGGGGTGAGAAGTGACAACTGGTCACACATTGCTTGCCTGCACTGGTACGGTTGGGGGACATCCCCCTTGGAGGGGCATACAAGGGGCAGGCCAGGCACCGCAGGTACAGGATCAGGGGATGGCAGAGTGAGGCAGTGAAGGGGTGGTGGGTGCAGGAGTGTCACCGGCAACTGCAGTGGAGGTGTCTGACTCGGGGGGCCGGCACCACTGTGGTACACAAGTCAGTTGGTGTGGGTGCTGCAACCACTGCAGTGGGCTGGACTGATGTAGTGGACTGGGTACCCACTGCAGTGCCCGAGTCAGACGTGGTGGTTGTGGACTCCACTGCAGTGCATGACTCCAAGGGAGTGGAAGGGTGGGCAGATGAGGTGGGCAGGACAGAGGGGGGACCCGGTCTCCACAACAGTGCCACTAACAGGCAGAGCGTCTGGGTTGGGGGTGGAAGAGCAAGTGGCAGGGGGGAGGGCCTAAGCAGTCTGGGGATGCGGTATCGGTGTGTGGGGAACCTGGGGCAGGGTGTGGCGGGGGAACCTGTGCAGTGGTGGCCTGGGGGATGGAGGAGAGAGACTGGGCGCTGGAGCTGCGTGGTGGTGGTGGTGGGGTCTTGCTCTTCCTGCTCCGGGGGGACTTCCTAATGGGGTCCTGTGTCTGCCTGCACCTGGGGGAGGGTGTCCGGGGGCGAGGGGCACTCCTCTCTGTGTGGGTGGACTTCCTCTTCCCCTGGTATGCTGGATCAGCAGGAATGGAGGGGAAGAGGCCGAGGTCACACGGGAAGATCTGCTGTGTAGGTGGGGTAGCAGGCAAGGCAAGGGAAGGGGTCTTGGAGGGAGAGTATTTGGAGGACTGCGGAGTGAATGTGGATGCCTGTGTGTGTGTGTGTTCCCCATCCCCTGTGCCTGTGGTATCAGTCCCCTGAGGATGCTTGTGTGCACGTCTTGCCTTACTCGTGGGTGTGTCTGTGCTGCTCGTGTCTGTGTGTTTGGGTGACTGTGCAGGTGTGCATGTGCTTTGGACAGGTAGGGGGGCAGGAAGTGTGGATGGGGCAGAGGTGGGAGGGGTGAGGGACTGTTGGAGGAGGGACACTGCTGCCGTCAGGGAGGAGTCCATGGACTTATTGCTCCTCTGTAGGGCAGACATACCCGTCGAGATGCCCTCCATGAATGACACCAGCTGTGTCAACAGAGTGGTGTGTGCATGGAGGACACTCAGCATTGCTGTCTGCCCTACATGGAGCTGCCAAAGGAGGTACACAGACTCCTCACTCAGGGCAGCAGGGGACACAGGGGCAGGGGGTGCGGTGCCTGGCACGAAGGAGACACGCTCCCGAGCACGGGAGCCTCCACGGACCTCAGGAATGGGAGCCAATGGGAGGGCGGTAGTGGCGGGCCAGATAGACTAGCTGGCCTTTGGTGGCTGCTGAGACCCGCCTCCACAAGGGAGTCATCCTCCGAGCTGCTGTGGTCCCCAGCTGAGGTGGATGGTGCTGAGGACTCCTCGGTGTGGCTCCCTCGCCCTCTGTGCCACTGGGTCCCTCTGACCACTCGTCCGATGCTGACCCAGTCTGGCTCCGCTGCTCCTCCTGGTCCATGGAGCTGTCCCCTCCTGTGGCCGTGGATGTATCTGCAAACAATTAGGGAAACAGACAAACATCAGTCACCTGCACTGACCGCACACACCACAGTAAGTACAGCACATTACAGAGCAAGCCCTGGCATCCTTTGTTGAACATTGCCTAAAGTCCTCACACAGATTCGGGGAAGCCAATTGTCAGTCTGATGGTCAAGCATGGGACTCACATCCCTCCTGCCCTTGCACCCATCTGTCTGGTGCCTGTCTGATGGTAAGACCCCAGTGTGGACACATGCACCACCTACACAGTTGTTGGACATTGCAGGGAACACGGTGAAGTATGTGAACATGCACACATCACATCTCTTGCCACTGAGTCAGTGCAGGTGTCCGGATAAAGGGATGGCCAGAGTCTAATTAGAAATGCATGTGATGCATAGCAGCACCAGACACCATGATGCACCCATGTCCGGATAGTCAATGCCACAATGGGGTGCATGTTGCACATGCCACTCCCCTGCAGGAGCAGTCACAGGAAGTTTAATGCCATGACACAGGAATGCGTGCAAAGTCATACATTACTGTCTCAAGTCACATGGCCATGGCAGCCAGCCAACAACAGTCTGCAATGTGTCACAATCCGAGGGCATGGGGAATGCAAGTTATGTGACTGACAAGTGCACATGTCCATCCCCCAAAAACCACATCATCTGTACTACTATTTGTCCACGTCATACCAACTGGACATATGGGGGACATGAAACACAACTCTCTGAACATGAGCGCCTCACAGTGTGCTGTGAATGAAAATACAGCTGCCTGAAAGTCACAGTCGCAAACACCTGTGTGCACAGTCAAGTGATCAGACACCTATAAGTCACAGAAGTATCGTCTATCATGGTCACATCTCAGATGGCATGCTGAGCCCTAACCAAAAAACATACCAGTAGTCCTGACAACGAAGACACAGCACAATGAGACAGAGGCAGACACCTGAGGGTACATTTCACTGATCACAACATGCCAGATGATACACGGGAGTGGGAGTACAGAGTGTATTGTATGCCCTGGAGTAGGCATGACTGTCCAGCTCCACCTGTAAGAGGGATGAGTCCTGGACAGTAGGCAGGTGGCTAAGCATGTGTGACACACTGGATACACATACTCCTGAGGCCCAAATATTGTTCCCACCAGCAGCATGGGTGTGTGCCAAATTCCCCAGGGACATGTGGTGAGTCAGAGCAGCAAGCGGACCACATATCAAAGTTACACCCAGATCACATGTCAGAACTTAGGCATTGTGTAAGCAATTGACCCACCCATGAATCGCACAACATAGTCACGGGAACAAATGCTGTCCCCCACCTTGAGCAAAGCAAAATGCAATGACACAGTCCCCAAATTACACAATTTCCTGACTATAAGGGCCACACATATGCGTATCAGAGGAGAAGTGGGCATGTCACAAATGAGGGACATGGGTCCTGGACCACATGACTGATGTACTGTGGAAGTTTAACCAGGCCAGAGGAGGGCACATAGCATGTCAGACAAAGTGCACAGTGCAGTCATGGACTCACCCCTCCTTGCTGCTGTCTGTCCTTCAGCTGCCCATCCAGGTCAGGGAAGACCACCACCAGGATCCGGAGCATGTGGGGGTCAGGGTCCGGTGTCCGCCCCTCCTGCGAGGAGGCGACAGCTTCAGCTGGACCCTTGCGATCCTCCGGGTCCAGCCACGAAGGTCCTGCCACCTCTTCTGGCAGTTGCGGATCCTGCGCCTGTAGACCCCCACGGATCTTACTTTCCGGGCGATGGTCAGCCAGATTTCCTGCTTCTGGTGGGCATCAACCTGTGAGGATGACAAAGTGAAAAGGCCATTACTACACATGCAACATATACGTGCATCACACAGTTGGATATACATGTCTCAATCACAGGGGCATATGATGTACACAGGCAGTGCAACAATGACTATGAACAGTTTGCCAGCAGTCACTACATGGTATCATTGCATGGGAAGTAAACCTAGTTGGAATGCACTGTTACTGCACTATACCAGTTCAGTGCATGTAACTACACACTTTGGGGTGTGACAACTACTCAGTGGGCATGCTAGCCAGTGGTTTGCACACTGAAAGTCCTGCTAGTCAGACAACATGCACAATTAGTTATGCAGTGGACAGCACACTCACCTGCTCCCCTGGTTTCCCATACAGCTTGCTGTACTGTGGAAGGAGGCTGTCCAGCAGGGCCTGGTTCTCCTCAAGGCTGAAGGCTGTGGCTCTATCCACAGTACGTGCCATTGCAGGAGCCAGAGGATGCATAAACAGCAGCAGTGTTGGTGGCAGATGTCGTCCTGGAGCATGTAGTGCAGGCAAGTGAGCTCTCAGGGGAACAGCCAGCATTATATGTGTGCTGCAGAGGCAGATACTGTCCCATGTGTCCAAAGTGATAGGTCCAAGTCGTTTGCATCTTCTGAATCTGACCAATCCATGGAATAGCAGCACTAATACACGCCCACAGCATCCTTCAAATCTTCAGCTTCATGACACCCATAATTTTGCAACATTGTTGTGGCTGGCCAACTGAATTCACTGCATCAGACTCGTTGGATTCTGAGGACAAGGCCCTCGACTGGATCCGCTCCTTCCTCTCCGGCAGGACGCAGCGGGTCAGACTCCCCCCTTTCCTCTCGGACCCCACACCTACCACCTGCGGAGTCCCCCAGGGCTCCTCCCTCAGCCCGACGCTCTTCAACGTCTACATGGCTCCACTCGCCCCCATCGTCAGAACCTACGGACTCAACATCGTGTCATACGCAGACGACACCCAGCTCATCCTCTCCCTATCCAACGAGCCCAACACCGCCAGACGCAACTTTCGAGAAGGCATGGAAGCCGTCGCCAAATGGATGAAAAACAGCTGCCTACAACTAAACACCAACAAAACAGAAGTACTCATCATGGGCCCAAACCCCGATGCCTGGAGCGACACCTGGTGGCCCCCGCGCCTCGGAAACCCACCAACCCCCACGGACCACGCACGCAACCTGGGAATCATCCTGGACTCCGAGCTCAAAATGGACCGCCAGATCAACTCTGTCTCGTCTTCCTGCTTCCACACCCTCTGCCTCCTTCGTAAGACCTTCAAATGGATCCCCTCGAACACCGAAAGACCGTCACTCACGCCCTGGTCACCAGCAGACTCGACTACGGCAACGCACTCTACGCCGGAATAAACAAAAACCTCACCCGCAAGCTACAGAACATCCAGAATGCCGCCGCAAGACTGGTCCTCAACCTGCCAAAACACTGCCACATCTCCCAGCACCGGCGCACACTCCACTGGCTCCCTGTCGAGGCGAGAATCACCTTCAAGATGCTCACCCACGCACACAAGGCCCTCCACGGCACCGGACCAGCATACCTGAACAGCCGACTCAAATTCCACGCACCCCAAAGGACCCTACGATCAGCCCAGCTCTCCTACGCCGTGGTCCCCCGCACCAGAAAGACCAGATCGGGAGGCCGCTCCTTCTCCTTCCTCGCGGCCAAAGCATGGAACGCCCTTCCGCTCCACCTCAGACAGACAACATCGCTCCCCATCTTCGCAAGAAACCTCAAAACCTGGCTCTTTGACAGACCCCCTCCTTGATGGATGGAACCTGCACCCCGCCCCCACCCCTAGTGCCTTGAGACCCTTACGGGTGAGTAGTCGCGCTTTAACAAACCCCTGATTGATTGATTGGTTGGAGCTTCGAAAACGCGTCCGTTGACATGCCAGGCCCCAGCCAATGTGTGCGCACCGTTCGGTCCATTGCTGTACAACGCGTATTTCGGGATACAACGCGTACCCGCACACATCATATGCAATGGGCCGGCCGGGCACACCGATCGGTCCATTGCTGTACAACGCGTATTTCTGGATACAACGCGTACCCGCACACATCATATGCAATGGGCCGGCCGGGCACACCGATCGGTCCATTGCTGTACAACGCGTATTTCGGGATACAACACGTACCCGCTCACAACAGATGCAATGGGCCGGCCAGGAACACCGATCGGTCCATTGCTGTACAACACGTATTTCGGGATACAACACATACCCGCACACATCATATGCAATGGGCTGGCTGGGCACACCGATCGGTCCAGTGCTGTACAACGCGTACCTGTACAGGTCAGTCGCATATGTCACCATGCTTGTCACTGGTGAACGTATGCCAGCCACATATACCTGCCAGAGACCCAGGGGCACACCTACAACACCACACCCAGTCCACACTGTTTCCTGAGGCATGTAAGGCTGCATTTCCTTCTCTGTGTATGGGGGTTAACATGTGGTTTTTGTGGTGGCACTTGTGGGCAGCCACACCCAGGCTGTGCATGTGTTCATGGGGACAGGGTCCTTGGTGTGTTGTGCACATGACCACTGTGATGTGCAACAGTTCATTTTGGAGCATGTGGCATGGTCACATTTCCAGGTTGTGTATGTGTATGACATGTCACATACCCCCAGAGTCCCATGTGGGAAGGCATGTACGTCACAGGATGACCCATTGCCACAATAGTGTTGTCCCTCCACAGTCTGTGTGCATGTTGTGTTTCCGATGTCACTAATTCCATGTGCATGATGGGAGACAGTCTCCACATCAACGTTGTTTGTGCATGGACTTTGATGTTGTGCGTCACTGGCGTCCATGTCTGTCCTGCGGATGCGACAGGGGCCACTACCTGTGGGAGTCATGTTTGTTTATCTGACGTGTACATGATACGCCATGTCATTCCAGTGGCCATGTGGCAAGAGAGGGTCACTGGGAATCAACCTGTCAATGATCTGTGATGCCTGTGGCGCATCTGTCCAGACATGTCACTGTGGTGTGTGTGGAACGTGACAGCAGTTAATGGGTACTGTGACACAGCCTAATGGTTTCCCAAAGCACAACCTGGTACCTGTTGTGCACACATGTTGTACTGAGAAGTTAGATGATGGCCATGTAGGTGCGAGTTATGTCCGACAGAACGGCACACACATCAAGTACTTGTGTCACGTAATGATGTATCATGTGAAATTGAGTATGGTGAATGGCACATATGTGGGGTGACTGACAATCTTTCTTCCTTCAACCTATGCACTGCAGGGCTCCAGCTGTCCATAGACCATTCCCTGACCTGGCAACGATGGTGGAACGTGACAGCATCCAACGGTACCGCTTCACCAGGCAGCTGATTGAGGATTTGGCAGTGTGCTTGGCACCACATTTGCAACCGGGCCGGACGTAACCTACGGCGCTGACCCCCAAGGTGAAGGTAATGGCAGCTCTACACTTCTTTGCCACCGGTACCTTTCAACACACTGTTGCGACTGCCAGTGGGATGTCACAGACCATGTTCAGCCGTGTGCTCCGCGATGTTTTGGAGGCTATGTTGAGATACCTGAACCAGTACATCTATTTCCCTAGACTCCAACAACTCACTGACGTGAAGAGTGACTTCTATGCCCTGGGGAGGATGCTGCATGTCATTGGCTCCATTGATGGGACCCATGTGGCTTTGGTACCACCACAGGCCCAAGAGCAGGCATACAGGAACCGCAAACACTACCACTCGGTCAATGCACTGGTGGTTTGTCTTGCAGATATGAGCATCTCACACGTCTGTGCCCGTTTCCCAGGTTCTGCACACGATGCCTACGTGATGAGGAGTAGTCGCATCCAGAGGATGATGTCACAGATGCGGAACCAGCGTGCCTGGCTTGTTGGTGTGTACTGACTTTGTACCATTGTGTGTGTTCTGCAATGTAGTGTTCCACCCTCTTTTCCAACTCAGCTAATGTGCAATTGTCTGTATGTAGGTGACTCCGGATACCCCAACATGCCGTGGTTGCTGACGCCCCTCAGGAACCCTGTGACACCAGCCCAGATGCGCTACAATGAGGCACATGGTCGGACCAGGAGAGTGATCGAGCGGACATTTGGTCTCCTGAAGAGCCGCTTCCGCTGCCTAGATAAGACAGGAGGGGCCCTCCCATATGCCCCAGCAAAGGTGTGCAAGATTGTCATCGTCTGCTGCATGCTACACAACCTGGCAGTGCGGAAGGAGTTGCCTCTCATCCTGGATGACGATGACCAACATCCGCCACCTGTGGAGGATCCTGGCCTGGACCATGATGCCAGTGATGATGATGATGATGAGGGTGATGTCCGCACACAGCTCATCACCAACTTCTTCAGCTGAATGTGAGTATCCAGGGATGTTATGTCAATGATGTGAGTTTGCATGATATGTGTTGGTGGTGCTCTGGTGCTGTTTGAGTGTGTCCATGTGCTACATGACTGTATGCGTGCAGCGATGTGTCCTTACAGGTAATCTGTACTCCACAACAGGGTTGACATGCTAACTTGGTTCTGGGTGGGTATCTTCTGACATGTATTGGGCATGGGTATTGCAGTTCTGTCCTGTTCTTCAGTGCCTTTGACTGTGTGTCATTTCTGTCCTTCACAGGGTACTTTCAGAGTTGTTTGGTCAACTGTGATCCCCCGACACCGTGAATCAACTTCCAGGGTGGTAGCTGTTGTTTCCCTACAGGTGATGTGCGCCACACCCATGGACTTCCTTTCTTCTACACTTGTTGACTGTGTGCCCACTGCCAGGTGGGATTACCTTGCATCTGTAGTGGTTACAACATGTTGCAAATGTATAATAAACCTGTGCTTCACTTTGTGATGTGCGTTGTCTGTGGTCACACATCTGACTGACATTTGCTTACTGCACCAGTGGGCTAGTTCACACAGACTGTGAATAGGTGTTGGGTCTGTGCTTTGCACCGTATTTCCTGGCAACATTAGTTTAGGCAATGAGTCAGATGTCCCTGGTGTGTATGTGTTGTGTAGCCCTGGTGGTGTGTCTCCCTCATATGTGTCATGTCGCCATGACTCACATGCCGGTGTTGTACTTGCTGTAGCAGTTAGCATGCACAGTGTCATTTCACAGATCATCATCTCCACTTCAGAAACAACGTTGGAATCACAACAGAGGCAAGTATGGTGTATTAGTGGGTTTATTGACATACATGTGTGAGTATAGTGCACAGGATGGGGGTGCTGTACATTGTGATTGTAATCCAAAGTTCCTAGATGATTTGGAAGTCCTGATAGCAGAAATGTCCTGAGTGAAGTCCACAGTCATCTGATACATTGGTCCAACTTGAGCTCCCCATGTCATGTGGGAGAGTTGTGTTGCATTGGACAGGGTGAAGAGTTTGCGCACAAAGGTGATTTTCCAGAACAGGTGTTGGCTTCCTGGGGGTTGTGCATGGCCATCGGCCTCTCAGTTGTCCTTCCTCGGACGACCCCTCTTCTTTGGGGGGACCCTCAAGTGCAGGCTGCTGCGGTGCAGGGGACTCTCCGCCAGAGTCATCCTCCCTCCCTGTGGCAGTTGCAGTTGTTGCAGCACCAGATGTTGTGGGCACACAGGGAGGTATTGACATGTTGGTGCAAATCTGGCGGAGGCATTGTAATATGTCCCTATGCACCGCCGTCTGTTCTTGCATTGTGTCCCACTTGGACTCCATGCGGGACATGTGTAAGTCCAAGCGGGCATGATGGGCAGCCTGCTGCTGTTGAATGTCCCTGAGGATCCCCACTACCTGGCTGAACTCTCCGGTGCTAGTCTGGTACGCATCAGCTATGCGTACCAGTTGTGGGTCATCATGCAGTCCAGACCCCTCTGCAAGCAGCGACCTATGTCTATCACCCCTCCCACCACCCCTGGCGACACGTGCAGGACCTGCGGTGGCACGCACAGGTGAGCCTGGGCCCCCTTGGGGGTTGTTGCTGGTGTTGGTGTCCGTGGCTCCACCTTGGGCCGTGGTCGGTGTGTTGGTGGTGGTGGTGGTCCTTGGTCTGTCCATGTCGGCAAGGGTGGTCTGTGTGTTGGCAGTTGTTGGAGGGGTGGGTGCAGGGGGTGCAGCTGGTGGTCCTGCTGGTGCTGCATGATGACTCACTCCGGAGGTGCCAGGTAGGTCTTCGTCATCCGAGGTGGGCAGAGACTGTTCCACACCAGTGAGCTCAGTGTCCCCCGGAGCCTGGGACAGGGACTCCTCAGCATCTGCTGCTGTGTCCCCATCATCACCTGTATTTGGAAGAGACACACAATGTATGTAATGTTTCCACAGGCATCAATGGTTCAAACACCTGACAGTTGTGACTGTACCTCTGGATGCGGGCCTGTACATTGCATTGTCCTAAGTTGTCACAGTCAGCTGTTGATATTGCTGTAGCGCATTGTCCTGCCAACCTGAAGCATTTCAATGTGAATGTTGAGGTGTGTGCATGGCCAGCATTGGTGGTATTTGGTTGACATCCGGACATCCTTCTCCCTCCAGCCCAGTTATCCCACCATGAAGCATGCCACCCTTGCAGTGGGTGCAGGTTGACTCTGAGGATGTCAGTCAGTGGTGTCCTGCTGTTGGTTGGTGGCCAGTTCCCAGCATGGCCTTGTGCTCCCCACAACAGAGCACCAGTGTCAGACATCTTTGATGGGGCTTTTCACTGCCTGTGAGGTGTGCATGCTTGAGTGTGAGCTTGCTGGCCCATGTGGGTGGGGGATGTTGAGCTGTGACTACCACTCCCATCATGCTATTGCCTCCACCCCCTTCCCAGCATGCCCATACTTCCTTCCTTTTGAGTGGACTTCACTGTGTGTGAGTGTGACAGCAATGGCAAGATGGCTGACAGTGGTGTCCTGCTGTTGGTTGGTGCACAGTTCCCAGCAGGGCCATGTGCTCACCACAACTGAGCACCAGTGTCAGACATCTTTGAAGTGGCTATACACTCCCTGTGAGGTGTGCATGCTTGAGTGTGAGCTTGCTGGGCCATGTGGGTGGGGGATGTTGAGCTGTGACTACCACTCCCATCATGCTATTGCCTCCACCCCCTTCCCAGCATGCCCATACTTCCTTCCTTTTGAGTGGACTTCACTGTGTGTGAGTGTGACAGCAATGGCAAGATGGCTGACAGTGGTGTCCTGCTGTTGGTTGGTGCACAGTTCCCAGCAGGGCCATGTGCTCACCACAACTGAGCACCAGTGTCAGACATCTTTGAAGTGGCTTTTCACTCCCTGTGAGGTGTGCATGCTTGAGTGTGAGCTTGCTGGGCCATATGGGTGGGGGATGTTGAGCTGTGACTACCACTCCCATCATGCTATTGCCTCCACCCCCTTCCCAGCATGCCCATACTTCCTTCCTTTTGAGTGGACTTCACTGTGTGTGAGTGTGACAGCAATGGCAAGATGGCTGACAGTGGTGTCCTGCTTTTGTTGGTGCCCAGTTCCCAGCAGGGCCATGTGCTCACCACAACTGAGCACCAGTGTCAGACATCTTTGAAGTGGCTTTTCACTCTCTGTGAGGTGTGCATGCTTGAGTGTGAGCTTGCTGGGCCATGTGGGTGGGGGATGTTGAGCTGTGACTACCACTCCCATCATGCTATTGCCTCCACCCCCCTTCCCAGCATGCCCATACTTCCTTCCTTTTGAGTGGACTTCACTGTGTGTGAGTGTGACAGCAATGGCAAGATGGCTGACAGTGGTGTCCTGCTGTTGGTTGGTGCACAGTTCCCAGCAGGGACATGTGCTCACCACAACTGAGCACCAGTGTCAGACATCTTTGAAGTGGCTATACACTCCCTGTGAGGTGTGCATGCTTGAGTGTGAGCTTGCTGGGCCATGTGGGTGGGGGATGTTGAGCTGTGACTACCACTCCCATCATGCTATTGCCTCCACCCCCTTCCCAGCATGCCCATACTTCCTTCCTTTTGAGTGGACTTCACTGTGTGTGAGTGTGACAGCAATGGCAAGATGGCTGACAGTGGTGTCCTGCTGTTGGTTGGTGCACAGTTCCCAGCAGGGCCATGTGCTCACCACAACTGAGCACCAGTGTCAGACATCTTTGAAGTGGCTATACACTCCCTGTGAGGTGTGCATGCTTGAGTGTGAGTTTGCTGGGCCATGTGGGTGGGGGATGTTGAGCTGTGACTACCACTCCCATCATGCTATTGCCTCCACCCCCCTTCCCAGCATGCCCATACTTCCTTCCTTTTGAGTCGACTTCACTGTGTGTGAGTGTGAGGCAATGCATTCTCCCAGGTGGGTTGTGTGGAGTTTGTGTTAGGGGTGTGTGTGAGTAGAGCTGCTGGTAACTATGGTCAGTGCTGTCAGTCCTCCTTCCCACCCAGCGAGATATCCCATGATGGAACGTGCTTCCATTGCAGGGAGTGCAAGTTTGCTCTCAGGATGTCAGTCAGTGGTGTCCTGCTGTTTGTTGGTGCACAGTTGCCAGCAGGGCCTTGTGCTCCCCACAGCAGTAGCCAGTGTCAGCCATCTTGTCAGTTGTTTTCCACTCCCTGTGATGTGAGCATGGTTCATGGTGGTGTTGATGGGCGCATTGTGAGGGTGGGCAATATCTGTGACTACAACTCCCATGATGCTATTGGCTACACTGACTTGACCAGCACACACAGGATTCCTTCCTTTCAGTGGGCTTCCCTGTGAGGTGGTGTTGTAGTGGTGGCTACATATCTGGCTGTGTTTGTTGGTTATATTTGTGACACTGCCTAGCTGTATTTGTAGTTGTGTTTGTACATGTGATGACACAGTTACATATCACTGTGAGATGGCATGTGTTGTGTTTATCTGACTGACATACACATCTTGGGATGATGATCTTTTGGTTGGTGTGTATTTGCTAAGGGTGCATGGTTTGACTCTCCCCTTGACAGTGATGTGTGTGTATTGTTGCACAATATTGTGTACATTTGTTGTGTACTCACCAGGCTCTGGGATGTTTTCTAGTCCATATACGCTCACTGGTGGTAGGTTGGCCCGCACCTTCTCCTCCCAGGGCCTGAGGTATACAGGTTTGGCAGGAGGGCCACTGCCGGTGTGTTGACTCAAGATGTAGTCCTTCTTCAGTAGGTCCCTGACCCTCCTGCGCACGTCATACCACCTGTACTGGATGTCTTCCTTTGTGCGCAAACATGGTGATTGTGTGTTCACCCTGTCGACGATCCTCTCCCACATCTTGGTTTACTGCGACATGGGGGTCTGTTGGACCAGTGTACCAAACAGCTGTGGTTCTACCCGGAGGATCTCGTCTACCAGGACTTCCAATTCACTATCTAGGAACTTTGGATTCTTCTTTGGGGGCATGGTGATGGGTGGTGGTGGTGAGTGATGTGGGTGTGGGTGTGCAAGTGAGGGTGTGTGAGTGTGGGTATTGCTGGGTGTATGTGAGGGTGCTATTTGTTGAGGTGCTGATGGTGTGTGGCTTGTGTGATGGATGAGCTGTGAGTGTGTGTGTGGTTGCTGTCTGTTGGTGTTGAGTGCTGGCAGGTCATTTGAATTTGCAAAGGATCATGGTAGGGATTTGTGTCCTTTATATGGGTGGAGTTGTGGGTGTGTCTATGTTCCCTGTTCCCCCCAGTATTTATTGGCTTTGTAATTGCTTGTTTGGCCTTTTTTTTTTTGTGTTTTTCCCTTTGTACTTTTTGTGCATGTAGGAGACGTTCTTCTGGCCGAGTCGGACCCTGCAGTTGTCTCGTGCGAGCTTCTCCGAGTCGTTCACGCTGTGTTTGTGCTGTTTTCTGTGCTGCGTACGCGTCGGTCGCGGTGTATTGGGTTGCTTCGGCTCGCTGTTTTGTATGTGTGTCGGTCGTACGGCTTGAGCTCCGTGCGACTCGGTCGTGTTTTCCACGCGTTGCATTGTACTGCGCGGCTCGGAGTTCGCGGGTACGTTTCGTTCGGGATCCTTCCTGGTGCGTGTCGGTCGGTTCGATTCGCGTGTTTTTCCGGCCGGATAGCTGTTTTCCGCGCGGTTCGGTCGTTCGTGTTGTGTTCCGTACGAGTCGGTCGGATTTTGCACGCATTTCATCGTACTTTGCGGGTCGGGCTGCACCGGTACGTGTCGGTCGGAATAAATTCCGGCTCCGAGTCGGTCGGTACGTTTTCCGGCCCGAATCGGAATCGGCCCCTTAGAGTAAAAAAACATATTTTATTAAGGCAATAATATACACATGAGGAAACATACAAAATAAATACATTTTTTTTTTGTAACATAAAGTAATTTGGATATATGTTTATTCACATATAATATATTTTTGAATATACATGTTTTTAACATTGTTATATTTTCGGATACAGGTATTTATCTTTTGTTGCAGAAAACATTTTTTGTTATTTTAGTTTAGAAATTTTTTGTAACATACATTAATTTTGTTATATAATTTTACAGTTCATTTTTGCATGTTTTACAGTTAGTAATTATATACATAATTTGTTTAAATTGAACCATATAACATTATACAGATTTAGTCAGAAAATATTCACACTTTAAGTGGTTAACAATTTTTATACATGTAATATATATTTTTAATTAATATTATTAATGTATAAAATATTAATATTAATGATTACATTGTTACATTTTATATAAACATGTTTTTGAGAAGGTAAGTTTTTATTTAACATTTGAAAAACATTTTAACATTTTTTTGAAAAGCATTGTAAATAATAAAAATTAATAAGTAATTATAATAATCATTAATATAGTTTATATTAATTATTATTATAATTTTACAATGTAGAAAAAATGTTACATTATTTTTAACATATAAGTACAATAATCTAATATTTTTAGAAAACATATTAGTAATTTATTTATTACTGTATTACATGTTCTTAAATTAATTTCTATGTGTTTTATTATTTAATCAGCCATTTTAGTTTTACAGGTACTATTTTGTAACCGCTTACTGTTGTTTTGGGTCATTTCAGAGGGGACAAGCTCGTGGTTAGAAGCTGCGTCGCGTCGAGGAAGGTAAGTGTAATTTCCTTTAATTAAACTAAGGGGCCTATTACGATGGCGGTCGGAAAACCTCCCCGACCGCCATGGTAGCGGGAAAAGACCGCCCATATTGACCGCAACATCACCGCCGGTCGAATTACGATGACCCGTGCTCGAAATCCGACCGCGGCGGTCAGATCATGGGCCTTAACATTGCGGCGGTTGCTGCTGCCCGCAGCACCGCCGCGATGTCCAAAGGAGCATGTCCTGCATTTCCCTGCACTGCGTGGCAGGCACTGCTCAGTGCCTGCCACCTGGTACAGGGAAATGTAGGGGGGGACCATGGGTACCCCCCCAGTGCACCCACCCCCCCCCCAGAACATTGGGAGCCCACAACGGGCCCCCGGAAGACAATCTCCGCATGCCTTTCCATGGCGGTCTGACCGCTGAGGAAAGGCTGGCTACCGCCGGCATCATAATCCTGCTGGCGGAGCCTGCTCTGCACTGCCACCATTATCCCGGTCCTGCTCCGTCTGCCAGGCAGGAGTGCGGTTAGCAACCAGCGGAAAAGCGGCGGTTGGAATTTCCCACCGTCGCGGTCACCACCGCCATCCAAATCTGACCGGCGGTTTTCTGGCTTGCGATCGCGCTCGGATGTCCACCGCCGGTCCGGCGGGCACCACCGCGGTGGACATCCGACCGCCATCGTAATAGACCCCTAAGTTTTTACTTGTGTTTGAATGTAGTTAGGTGGTAGGTAGTGTGTCTAGTGTTAGGTGGTTGTATTTTTGGTGTGTTTTAGTTGTTAGTTATATTTTAGTGAGATATCCATAGTTACTGTTTGAGGCCTAGTGTAGAGAGGTTAGAATATGTAGAGAAATGTGTGTATATGGTGCTAAATGTGTTTTTAAATATATTTAATTATAGTGTATGTGTATGTTTGTGTGGGTGGGTATGTTTTTTAAATTTTTTACAGGTTGTCTTTTATCGAAGTCGCATTTTGGAGAAGATAGCGTTTTTTTAATTAAGAAGTGTGTATTAGTATTTTATACTAATATTTATTTAACACTTTCTTAATTTTTCGGGTTTGCCAGGAGCGTTTCTTTTTTTTAAACATATTTTCGTGTTTTTTATGGTTTAATCGAGTTGGATTTATCGGAGCCGCGTTTTGAAGAAGATAGCGTTTTTTTTATTAAGAAGTGTGTATTAGTATTTTATACTAATATTTATTTAACACTTTCTTAATTTTTCGGGTTTTCCTGGAGCGTTTCTTTTTAAAAAAATATTTCCGGGTTTTTTATGGTTTAATCGAGTTGGATTTATCGACTCTGGATTATTTTTGAAACAGTTGGATTTTTGCATTTTTTTGGGGGTTAATTTTTACATTTGTTTGGATTGAGAGATACCTGGATGGATTAACGATGTTTGGAATATCTTTTCTTCAGCTACAGAAACCGTAAGTAATTTAATTAATAAATGTGGGAGGGCAATGTTGAGAATAATATTTTAAATATGTGTTATATTTTGTAAAATTTAATTAACATGTAAATATATATTTATATTATTAAATTAAATATATATGGCAAATGATTTATATTTTACAAAATTTAGAAAAATTATATGTATAGATAGAGTTTGTGTTTTGCAGAAAATTATTTTTATTTACTGTATATTAATATTTTAAAGTATGGTTTTAGCTATTAGTGATAGGTATTCTAGGCCTCTTGTGGTTGGGTATAGTGTTACCTGACTTTGTAGTAACTCGAACATTTTTTTGGTTTGTTTGGTGAGTTTTGGGCCTATTTGGGTCACAGATTGTTCCATTCTGAGTTCCTGATAGCTTTGTTCTTTTTGGAGAGCTTGGAGTAGTTTGTTTAGGGTAGGTGTCCCTCTGCCTGTTGTTGCTTGGAAGGCATTATGCCATCCTTCAACAGCATTGTTGGTTTTGGCTTGTTTGTTTAGTGTGCTCAGGTACACATTCCACCATGGAATGTGGAATTTGGGTAGTCTTCTGTGCCCTGATCTGTGGAGTCTACCCACCCAGGTATCTTCGAAGTAATCTAAAAGTGGGCTTAGTTTTTCTTCATTTCTTTTGTAGTAGGGGCTTTCTATTAGGATGTTATAGTGTTCTGCTACCTCAGTTACTGGGACATAGGCCAGTGCTATCAGTTTTTTTACTTGGTATGCAAAAGTACTGTCAGTTGCATATTCAACACTTAGGGGTCGATTCCGATCTCGGCCGGAAGCACACCTAAAAAACCGAGCCGAACGCGTGTTTCCCGACCGATTCGAACATCCGTACGAACGAGCAAGTAGGATGCGCATTACTGCCCAGATCCCGACCCAGCTGTACTTACCCAATCCAGCTCCTGTTCCCCGCCCGAGTCGGATCCGTAAACGCTGAATCGAGTCGCACGGAAGCCAAAATACAGCACCTTCGGGCCGGACCAGTACGATGCGCACTCCGTACGCGCCGAACCCGTCGCTACGTCCGGCACGTCAGAGCATCCGGGAGAGCCGCACATAAGCTCCGATTCGAGCCACAAGACGATCCACGGCTACGAGACGAACACGCCAGCCATGAGTACGAGTCGAAGCAACGAGAAAGCCGAACGAGACGAACCAACCATGAATCCCATCGCGCAGGGCCTACCAATACTCTACATCTATTACCGGAACAGGTACGGACGCGAACGGCGCAGAAGGTAAGTCAAACACCCACTACACAAACAAACGACACGTACCCGACATATAACACACACACATAGGGATGCAGAAATGACTTACACTAGCAACAGCAGAACCATAGGGGCGGGATGGCTATCACCAAGGCCATACACACCCATAGGGGCCTGGATGCCTATCACTACCACCACCCCTACTCAGGGGGGGCTGGATGCCTGTCACTACTACCATCCCCACTCATAGGGGAATTGATGCCTACCACTACCACCCCCCCTACTCATGGGGGGCTGGATGCCTACCACTACCACCACCCCTACGCATGGGGGGCTGGATGCCTACCACTACCACCACCCCTACGCATGGGGGGCTGGATGCCTACCACTACCACCACCCCTACTCATGGGGTGCTGGATGCCTGTCACCACTACCATCCCCACACATAGGGGAATTGATGCCTACCACTACCACCACCCCTACTCATGGGGGCTGGATGCCTACCACTACCACCACCCCTACTCATTGGGGGCTGGATGCCTACCACTACCACCACCCCTACTCATGGGGGCTGGATGCCTGTCACTACTACCATCCCCACCCATAGGGGAATTGATGCCTACCACTACCACCACCCCTACTCATGGGGGGCTGGATGCCTACCACTACCACCACCCCTACTCATGGGGGGCTGGATGCCTGTCACTACTACCATCCCCACTCATAGGGGAATTGATGCCTACCACTACCACCACCCCTACTCATGGGGGCTGGAGGCCTACCACTACCACCACCCCTACTCATGGGGGCTGGAGGCCTACCACTACCACCACCCCTACTCATGGGGGCTGGATGCCTACCACTACCACCACCCCTACTCATGGGGGGCTGGATGCCTACCACTACCACCACCCCTACTCATGGGGGCTGGATGCCTGTCACTACTACCATCCCCACCCATAGGGGAATTGATGCCTACCACTACCACCACCCCTACTCATGGGGGGCTGGATGCCTACCACTACCACCACCCCTACTCATGGGGGGCTGGATGTCTACCACTACCACCCCCCCTACTCATGGGGGGCTGGATGCCAACCACTACCACCACCCCTATTCATGGGGGTCTGGATGCCTACCACTACCACCACCCCTACTCATGGGGTGCTGGATGCCTGTCACCACTACCATCCCCAAACATAGGGGAATTGATGCCTACCACTACCACCACCCCTACTCATGGGGGGCTGGATGCCTACCACTACCACCACCCCTACTCAGGGGGGGCTGGATGCCTACCACTACCACCACCCCTACTCATGGGGGGCTGGATGCCTGTCACTACTACCATCCCCACCCATAGGGGAATTGATGCCTACCACTACCACCACCCCTACTCATGGGGGGCTGGATGCCTACCACTACCACCATCCCTACTCATGGGGGGCTGGATGCCTGTCACTACTACCATCCCCACTCATAGGGGAATTGATGCCTACCACTACCACCACCCCTAGTCATGGGGGGCTGGAGGCCTACCACTACCACCACCCCTACTCATGGGGGGCTGGAGGCCTACTACTACCACCACCCCTACTCAAGGGGGCTGGATGCCTACCACTACCACCACCCCTACTCATGGGGGGCTGGATGCCTACCACTACCACCACCCCTACTCATGGGGGGCTGGATGCCTGTCACTACTACCATCCCCACCCATAGGGGAATTGATGCCTACCACTACCACCACCCCTACTCATGGGGGCTGGATGCCTACCACTACCACCACCCCTACTCATGGGGGATGGATGCCTGTCACTACTACCATCCCCACCCATAGGGGAATTGATGCCTACCACTACCACCACCCCTACTCATGGGGGCTGGATGCCTACCACTACCACCACCCCTACTCATGGGGGGCTGGATGCCTGTCACTACTACCATCCCCACCCATAGGGGAATTGATGCCTACCACTACCACCACCCCTACTCATGGGGGGCTGGAAGCATACCACTACCACCACCCCTACTCATGGGGGGCTGGATGCCTGTCACTACTACCATCCCCACTCATAGGGGAATTGATGCCTACCACTACCACCACCCCTACTCATGGGGGGCTGGATGCCTACCACTACCACCACCCCTACTCATGGGGTGCTAGATGCCTGTCACTACTACCATCCCCACTCATAGGGGGCTGGATGCCTACCACCAACACCACCCCTACTCATGGGGGTCTGGATGCCTACCACTACCACCACCCCTACTCAGAGGATGGGTAATGCATGACTCCAACATGAGGAATGTCAGAAAAACACATCCCCCCAACACCATGACAAGCGTGTGTAGACTGTGTCAAATGCCTACAACACTGAATATGACATTGAACATACAATGTGACCCCCCATCACATGTGTCACACATAAATGTGTGTGGCCTCCACAATGCAAGCAGACCATGACCACTGTGGCAATGGGGTCTAACCCCCCATCATCACAGTGACCAAAAGGTAAGTGTGGGTTCCATAGCTGGGGCACATTTTGAACATTGTGGCAATGGGGTCTAACCCCCCATCATCACAGTGACCAAAAGGTAAGTGTGGGGTCCATAGCTGGGGCACATTTTGAACATTGTGGCAATGGGGTCTAACCCCCCATCATCACAGTGACCAAAAGGTGAGTGTGGGGTCCATAGCTGGGGCACATATTGAACATTGTGGCAATGGGGTCTAAACCCCCATCATCACAGTGACCAAAATGTAAGTGTTGTCATGGAAAAAGCAGCAAATGCCAAACAGCATGGATGATTCCTGGTCACAGAATAACAAACACATCAGTGGCATAGTAGTGCTTGTGTCCCATAGCAACATAGATTGGGTGAGGCAAACAGTGCAGTGCAAATAAGACATACCTTTGGCCATGTGCAGACAAACATCACCCATGGGGGCTGACATTGTCAACATTAATCAATAACACAATGACAGAAGTGACCATCATAATGCAGACCCACATATCTGCACCAATGGGCACACAAATGTAGATATCCTGTGGAGACTGTAGATGTGAGGTGAACAAATACCATACCATGGCAGCAATGGGACATACAAACCATGATCATTGTGCTGACTGATGACCTAGGAGTCCCAGGGACAGCAGGGGAAACCCACCAAACAACATACAGCCAATGGCACACTAAAGATATGCCAATGCAGTGGTGCAGATGCACAAACACAAACAGGCAGCCCCACACTGCATATCAAACACAACAGGTGATGGGGTGTGTGCCAGTGTCCCCAGGCAACCACACAACACATGAGGAGGCCTGAATACCAATTACACAGATGTGCATACAGTGCCACACAAAAGTAACTCATGGATCGGATTCCCCTATGTGGGCAATCAGGCATTGTTAGATGAGAGGGAGCACAAATTACACATGTCACACAAGCTTGTAGGAACAGCAACTAACACAGCAAGACACAGACCCACCACAGCACTACCCCCAGAGACCCCACATTGTGGTGACATTAGCCTGCATGATAATCCCACTGTGATGACAAAGGTAGATGTCGTTCACACTGTGAACCACAGCCATGTGTCCTGAGCAACAAACTACCATCACACCTACACATGCACAAATCAATCAGCACGGCCTGTCAGCCAAGGCCAATATGGAGGCAGGGGTCTAGCCGTGAAACAACTCTCATTTGCACACACTCAACACCACACACCTTGATCTCCACCAATGTGCAGCAGTGAAGCTCACATGGACTGCTGACATTGCACATGCACCCATGACAATCCCAGGGGTGGTGGTGGGAACTAAGGTGCAGAAACACATCACACATGGCCAGTCAACAAGACTCCTGAATGTCTGACACACTGCACAGTACGCCGTACAGGGGCATGACGTCAAATCCACACCAACCAATGGGATCCCGGCCACAGTCACACACCAATGAAGAAGCCAAGGTCACCCACAAAGAACACACATAGACAACTTCCAAAATTGCAGCTCTGACCCTGAGGAGTGGCAGCAGTCACACACACAACGTGTCACAATCACTGACAGCTACCACAAACTGTAAATTACATGACTTGTGTAACCAACAAGTGCCAAGGGGAATCCTGACTGTGTCTCATCTGCATTTGCCCACAAACTCAGCCCTGACAGCAAACACACCTATGGGTGACACCCTGATGACCAGTAATGTGCCATGCACCCACATCCCAGAGAACCCAGGGAGACTTGGAGGGAACATAGGTCAACTCAGCAAGCATCACAAACAGGAACATCACTAGGGATCCCAGCCTGCCTAGCAAAATGGAAGTGAACACACACAGACATGCTCACACAACACACACCTTGGGCTCAGGCAATGTCACGGAATTACACACTGCCATGAGGGGACTCCAGTCCTGTGTAAGGAAAGCTGTGCCATACGTTGTCTCTGTAGGGCTCTATCATGTCAGCAGAACACTTGGTCACTCAGTCAACAATTAGCACAAAATGAAGGCTCCCGTCATATCAGCCAGGTCATGGGAGTGTCACCTAAATCATCTGCACAGATCCAACACACATGTATAGCAAGTTGCACTGATAACACAGATGAGTCCTTCCCCATTGATGCCCAAACTTGCATGTCCAGTGGAGATGGTCACACGGTCAGGGAAATAGACAAATTGAACAATGGCAAGCACAACAGATGTGCAGGGGTGTAAGCCACATATGTGATATTGCAAATAAAAGTTGGAAATCCCATTGCCAAATATTGAAAACATGACACCCTCATATTGCTGCAAAGGATGACATGGATACACACCAGGATAGGACACATTCCCCCTGGACCACATGGGGTCCTGCACAGTAACACTTCATTCTCCTGAAATCAAAAATCACCATCACTGCAGCAAGGGCATGGTTAGCATCATCAACATCATGTACATCTGAAGCAAAACCACTAGAGAACAGAAAGTAGCTTTATTCAGCATATGTGTCTTTCAAAGCAAAAGTCCAGGAAAACACTAAGGCCAATGGCCAGTCTATTAAAAATAGTCCAAACAGGGTGACAGTGGCAGATGTCACCCTTTGCATGCCTGCACTGCTACACACTAGGGACATTCCCCTTGGAGGGGCATACGAGGGGTGAGGCCAGGCACCGCAGGGACAGGATCAGGGCTCACCGTCACCAGAGGGAGGCAGGGAAGGGGTGGTGGGTGCTGGAGAGTCACTGACAACTGCAGTGGAGGTGTCTGACATGGTATGTGCTGGCACAACTGGGGGGCATGAGTCAGATGGTGTGGGTGCTGGCACGACTGCAGTGGGCTGGGCAGGTGGAGTGGACAGGTTCCCCACTGCAGCGCACAAGTCAGACGGGGTGGTAGTGGACTCCACTGCAGTGCCTATCTCCAGGGGAGTAGAATGGGGTTCAGGTAAGGTGGGCAGGACAGAGGGGGAGGACACGGTCTCCACACCAGTGGCACTAACATGCGCAGTGGGGGGTGTGGTGCTGGAAGAGCAAGTGGTAGGGGGAGAAGGCCGGATCATTTTGGGGATGGTGTATCTGTGTGTGGGGGAACCTGAGGCAGGGTGTGGTGGGGGAACCTATGGAGTGGGGGCCTGAGGGATGGAGGAAGGAGACTTGGTGGTCGAGCTGCAGGGCGGCGGCGGGGTCTTGCTCTTCCGGGTCCGGGGGGACTTGCGGATGGGGGTCTCACTCTGTCTGTGCCTGGGGGAGGGTGTCCGGGGGTGAGGGGCACTCCCCTCGGTGTGGGTGGACTTCCTCTTCTCCCTGTATGCTGGATCAGCTGGATTGGAGGGGAAGAGGCCGAGGTCACAGAGGAAGAGCTGCTTTGTAGGTGGGGTTGCAGGTGAGGCAAGGGAAGGGGCCTTGGAGGGAGAGGTATCGGAGGACTGCGGAGTGACTGTGGATGCCTGTGTGTGTGTCTGTTCCCCATCCCCTGTGGGTGTGGTATCAGTCCCCTGAGGATGCTTGCGTGCACGTTTTGTTTTTGATTTGGGTGTTCCTGTGCTGCTTGTGTCTGTGTGTTTGGGTGATTGTGCAGGTGTGCATGTGCTTGGGACAGGTAGGGTGCCAGGAAGTGTGGATGGGGAAGAGGTAGGAGGGGTGAGGGACTGTTGGAGGAGGGACACTGCTGCCGTCAGGGAGGAGTCCATGGACCTATTGCTCCTCTGTAGGGCAGACATGCCCGATGAGATGCCCTCCATGAACGACACCAGCTGTGTCAACAGAGTGGCGTGGGCATGGAGGACACTTAGCATTGCTGTCTGCCCTACATGGAGCTGGCAAAGTAGGTACACAGACTCCTCACTCAGGGCAGCAGGGGACACAGGGGCAGGGGGTGCGGTGCCTGGCACAAAGGAGACATGCTCCCAAACACGGGAGCCTCCACGGACCTCTGGAATGGGAGCCAATGGGAGGGCGGTGACCGCAATACTAGCTGGGGTGTGGTGTCTGCTGACACCCGCCTCCACAAGGGAGTCATCCTCCGAGCTGCTGTGGTCCTCAGCTGAGGTGGATGGTGCTGAGGACTTCTCGGTGTGGCTCCCCTCGCCCTCCGTGCCACTGGGTCCCTCCGACCACTCATCGGCTGCTGACCCAGTCTGGCTCTGCGGCTCCTCCTGGTCCGTGGAGCTGTCCCCTCCTGTGGCTGTGGATGTATCTGCAAACAATTAGGGAAACAGACAAACATCAGTCACCTGCACTGACCGCACACACCACAGTTAGTACAGCACATGACAGAGCAAGCCCTGGCATCCTTAGTTGAACATTGCCAAAAGTGCTCAAACAGATTAGGAGAAGCCAATTGTCAGTCTGATGGTCAACCATGGCACTCACATCCCTCCTGGCTTTGCACCCATCTGTCTGGTGCCTGTCGGATGGTAATACCCCAGTGTGGACACATGCACCACCTACACAGTAGTTGGACATTGCAGAGAACACGGTGAAGTATGTGAACATGCACACATCACTTCTCTTGCCACTGAGTCAGTACAGGTGTCCGGATAAAGGGATGGCCAGAGTCTATTTTGAAATGCATGTGATGCATACCAGCACCAGACACCATGATTCACCCATGTCCTGATAGTCAATGCCACAATGGGGTGCATGTAGCACATGTCACTCACCTGCAGGATCACTCTTATGGAGTTTAATGCCATGGCACAGGCATGCCTGCAAAGTCATACATCACTGTCTCCAGTCACATGGGCAGGGCAGCCAGCCAACAACAGTCTGCACTGTGTCACAATCCTAGGTCATGGGGAATGCAAGTTCTGTAGCTGACAAGTGCACATGTCCATCCCCCACAAACCACACAATCTGAACTCTTATTTGTCCACGTCATAACAATTGGACATATGGGAGACATGAAACACAACCCTCTGAACCTGAGCACCTCACAATCTGCTGTGAATGGGAAACAGCTGCCTGAACTTCACAGTCGCATACCCCAGTCTGCACAGTCAAGTGATCAAACACCTATATGTCACACAAGTATCATCTCCTATGGTCACATCTCAGGTGGCATGCTGAGCCCTCACCGATAAACACCCCAGTAGTCCTGACAACGGAGCCACAGCACAATGACACAGAGGCAGACACCTGAGGGAACATTTCACTGAGCACAACGTGTCAGCTGATACACAGGAGTGGGAGTACAGAGTGTATTGTATGGCCTGGAGTAGGCATGACTGTCCTGCTCCACGTGAAAGAGGGATGAGCCCTGGACAGTAGGCAGGTGGCTAAGTATGTGTGACACACTTATACTCCTGAGGCCCAAACATTGTTTCCACCCGCAGCATGGGTGTGTGCCAAAAACCCCAGGCACATGTGGTGAGTCAGATCAGCAATTGGACCACATATCAAAGTTACACGCAGATGACATGTCAGAACTCAGACATTGTGTAAGCAATTGACCCACCCATGAAGCCCACCACAAAGTCACGGGAACAAATGCTGTCCCCCACCCTGAGCTAAGCAAAATGCAAGGACCCAGTACCCAAGTGACACAATTTCCTGACTGAAAGGGCCACACCTGGGTATCAGATGAGGAGTGGGCATGTCACAATTGAGGGACATGGGCCCTGGACCACAAGACTGATGTACTGTGGAAGTTTAACCAGGCCAGAGGAGAGCACGTAGCATGTCAGACAAAGTTCACAGTGCAGTCATGGACTCACCCCCTCCTTGTTGCAGTCTGGCCTTCAGCTGCCCATCCAGGTCAGGGAAGACCACCGCCAGGATCCTGAGCATGTGGGGGGTCAGGGTCCGGTGAACGCCCCTCCTGCGAGGAGGCGACAGCTTCAGCTGGACCTTTGCGATCCTCCGGGTCCAGCCCCGAAGGTCCTGCCACCTCTTCTGGCAGTTGCGGATCCAGAGCTTGTAGACCCCCACGGATCTCACTGCCCGGGCGATGGTCAGCCAGATTTCCTGCTTCTGGTGGGCATCAACCTGTGAGGATGACAAAGTGAAAAGGCCATTACTACACATGCAACATTTCCGTGCATCACACAGTTGGATATACATGTCTCAATCACAGGGGCACATGATGTACACAGGCAGTGCAACGATGGCTATGAACAGTTTGCCAGCAGTTACTACATGGTATCATTGCCTGGGAAGTAAAACCTTGTTGGAATGCACTGTTACTGCACTATACCTGTTCAGTGCATGTAACAACACACTTTGGGGGTGACAACTACTCAGTGAGCATGCTAGCCAGTGGCGTGCACACTGTAAGTCTTGCTAGTCAGACAACATGCACATTTAGTAAGGCAGTGGACAGCACACTCACCTGCTCCCCTGGTTTCCCATACAGCTTGCTGTACTGTGGAAGGAGGCTGTCCAGCAGGGCCTGGTTCTCCTCAGTGCTGAAGGCAGGGGCTCTCTCCACAGTACGTGCCATTGCAGTAGCCAGAGGATGCAGAGACAGCAGCAGTGGTGGTGGCAGATGTCGTCCTGGAGCATGTAGTGCAGGCAAGTGAGCTCTCAGGGGAACAGCCAGCATTATATGTGTGCTGCAGAGGCAGATACTGTCCCATGTGTCCAAAGTGATAGGTCCAAGTCGTTTGCATCTTCTGAATCTGGCCAATCCATGGAATTGCACCACTCATACACGCCCACAGCATCCTTCAAAAGTTCAACTTCATTACACCCATGTTTTTGCAACATTGTTGTGGATGGCCAACTGAATTCACTGCATCAGACTCGTTAAAGGTTTGAAAACGCGTCCGTTGCCAGGCCAGGCCATAGCCAATTCGTGCGCACCGATCGGTCCATTGCTGTACAACGCGTACCCGTACACATCATATGCAATGGCCAAGGCGTGCGCACCGATTGGTCCATTGCTGTACAACGCGTACCCGAACACATCATGTGCAATGGCCAATGCGTGCGCACCGATCGGTCCATTGCTGTACAACGCGTACCCGTACACATCATATGCAATGTCCAATGCGTGCGCACCGATCGGTCCATTGCTGTACAACGCGTACACATCATATGCAATGGCCAATGCGTGCACACCGATCGGTCCATTGCTGTACGACGCGTATTTCTGGCCACATCATATGCAATGGCCAATGCGTGCGCACCGATCGGTCCATTCCTGTACAACGCATACCCGTACACATCATATGCAATGGCCAATGCGTGCGCACCGATCGGTCCATTGCTGTACAACGCGTACCCGTACACATCATATGCAATGGCCAATGCGTGCGCACCGATCGATCCATTGCTGTACAACGCGTACCCGTACACATCATATGCAATGGCCAATGCATGCACACCGATCGGTCCATTGCTGTACAACACATATTTCTGGCCACATCATATGTATTGGCCAATGCGTGTGCACCGATCGGTCCATTGCTGTACGACGCGTACCCGTACACATCATATGCAATGGCCAATGCGTGCACACTGATCGGTCCATTGCTGTACGACGCGTACCCGTACACATCATATGCAATGGCCAATGCGTGTACACCGATCGGTCCATTGCTGTACAATGCGTACCCGTACACATCATATGCAATGGCCAATGCGCGCACACCAATCGGTCCATTGCTGTACGACGCGTCCCTGTACAAATCAATCGCATATGTCACCATGGTTGTCACTGGTGAACGTATGCCAGCCACAATTACTTGCCAGGGACTCAGGGGCACACCTACAACACCACAGCCTGTCCACACTGTATCCTAAGGCATGTAAGGCTGCATTACCTGTGTGTGTATGGGGGTCAACCTGTGTATTTTTGGTGGCACTTGTGGGAAGCCACTCCCAGGCCGTGCACGTGTTCATGGGGACAGATTCCTTTGTGTGTTGTGCACATGACCACTGTGATGTGCAACTGTTCAGTTCAGGGCATGTTGCATGGTCACATTTCCAGGTTGTGTATGTGTATGTCATGTCACATACACCCTGAGTCCCATGTGGGACGGTATGTACGTCACAGGGTGACCCATTGCCACAATAGTGAGGGCCCTCCACAGTCTGTGTGCATGTTGTGTTGCAGATGTCTCTGATTCAATGTGCACAATGGGAGACAGTCTCCACATCCACGTTGTTTGTGCATCGACTTTGATGTTGTGCGTGTGTGTGTCACAGACGTCCAGGTCTGTCCTGCAGAGGCAACAGGGCCCACTACCTGTGTGAGTCATGGTTGTATTGCTGACGTGTACATGATACGCCATGTCATGCCAATGTCAATGTGGCAATACAGGGTCCCTGGGAATCTACCTGTCAAAGAGCTGTGATGCCTGGGGCACATCTGTCCTCACTTGTCACTGTGGGGTGTGTTTGGAACGTGACAGCAGTACATGGGTACTGTGACACAGCCTAATGATTTCCCATAGCACGACCTGGAACTTGTTGTTAACACATGTTGAACTGTGATGTTAGATGTCGGCCATGTAGGTGCCATATATGTCCATACAGAACGGCACACACATCAAGTACTTGTGTCTTGGAATGATGTATCATGTGATATTGAGTATGGTCAATGCCACATATGTGGGGTGACTGACAATCTTTCTTTGTTCACCTATGCACTGCAGGGCATCAGCTGTCCATAGACCATTCCCTGACCTTGCAACAATGGTTGAACGTGACTGCATCCGACGGTACCGCTTCAACAGGCCACTGATTGAGGAGTTGACAGTGCGGTTGGCCCCACATTTGCAACCTGGCCGGACATACCCTACAGCGCTGACCCCAAAGGTGAAGGTGATGGCAGCCCTACACTTCTTTGCCACCGGTACCTTTCAACACACTGTGGCGTCTGCTGGTGGGATGTCACAGACCATGTTCAGCCGTGTGCTACGCGATGTTTTGGAGGCAATGTTGGGATTCCTGAACCAGTACATCTATTTCCCTAAACCTCAAGAACTCACTGACGTCAAGAGTGACTTCTATGCCCTGGGGAGGATGCCACATGTCATTGGCTCCATTGATGGGACACATGTGGCTTTGGTACCACCACAGGCACATGAGCAGGCATACAGGAAACGTAAACATTACCATTTGATCAATGCTCTGGTGGTATGTCTTGCAGATATGACCATCTCACATGTGTGTGCACGTTTCCCCGGTTCTGCACACGATGCCTACGTGATGAGGAGTAGTCGCATCCCGAGGATAATGTCACAGATGCCGAACCAGCGTGCCTGGCTTGTCGGTGGGTGCTGACTTTGTACCATTGTGTGTGTTCTGCAATGTTGTATTCCACCCTCTTTTCCAACTCAGCTAATGTGCAATTGTCTGTATGTAGGTGACTCCGGATACCCCAACATGCCGTGGTTGCTGACACCCCTCAGGAACCCTGTGACACCAGCCCAGATGCGCTACAATGAGGCACATGGTCGGACCAGGAGAGTGATCGAGCGGACATTTGGTCTCCTGAAGAGCCGCTTTCGCTGCCTGGACAAGACAGGAGGGGCCCTCCCATATGCCCCAGCAAAGGTGTGCAAGATTTTCATCGTCTGCTGCATGCTACACAACTTGGCAGTGCGGAAGGAGTTGCCTCTCATCCTGGATGACGATGACCAACATCCGCCACCTGTGGAGGATCCTGGCCTGGGCCACGATGCCAGTGATGATGATGATGATGATGGTGATGTCCGCACACAGCTCATTCTTCAGCTGAATGTGAGTATCCAGAGATGTCATGTCAATGATTTGAGTTTGCATGATATGTGTTGGTGGTGCTCTGTTGCTGTTTGAGTGTGGCCATGTGCTACTTGACTGGATGCGTGCAGCGGTGTGTCCTTACAGGTAGTCTGTACTCCCCAACAGTGTTGACATGCTAACTTGGTTTTGTGTAGGTATCTTGTGACATGTATTGGGCATGAGTATTGCAGTTCTGTCCTGTTCTTCAGTGCTTTTGACTGTGTGTCATGTCTGTCCTTCACAGGGTGCTTTCAGAGTTGTTTGGTCCACTCGGATCCCCCGACACCATGGTTCAACTTCCAGGGTGGAAGCTGTCGTTTCCCTACAGGTGATGTGCCCCACAGCCCTGGACTTTATTTCTTCGACAATTGTTGACTGTGTGGCCACAGCCACGTGGGATTACCTTGCATATGTGTGGAAACAACATGTTGCAAATGTGTATTAAACCTGTGCTTCACTTTGGGATGTGCGTTGTCTGTGGTCACACATCTGACTGACATTAGCTTACTTCACCTGTGGGCTAGTTAACACAGACTCTGAATAGGTGTGGTGTCTGTGCATTCCACTGTATTTCCTGGCAACATCAGTGTAGGCGATGAGTCAGATGGCCCTGGTGTGTATGTGTTGTGTAGCCCTAGTGGTGTGTCTCCCTCATATGTGTCACGTCGCCATGACTCACATGACAGTGTTGAACTTGCTGTAGCAGTTAGCATGCACAGTGTCAATTAGCAGATCATCATCTCCATGACAGAAACAACGTTGGAATCACAACAGAGGCAAGTATGGTGTATTAGTGAGTTTATTTACATACATGTGTGGGGACAGTGCACAGGATGGTGGGTGCTGTACATTGGGATTGTAATCCAAAGTTCCCAGGTGAGTTGGAAGTGTTGGTAGCAGAAATGTCCTGAGTAAAGTCCACAGTCATCTGATACATTGGTCCAACTTAAACTCCCCATGTCATGTGAGAGAGTTTGGTTGCATTCGACAGAGTGAACAGTTTGCACACAAAGGTGGAATTCCAGAACAGGTGTTGGGTTCCTGGGGGATGTACATGGCCATCGGCCTCTCAGTTCTCCTTCCTCGGACGACCCCTCTTCTTTGGGGGGGGACCCTCACGTGCAGGCTGCTGCAGTGCAGAGGACTCTCCACCAGAGTCATCCTCCCTCCCTGTGGCAGTTGCAGTTGTTGCGGCACCAGATGTTGTGGGCACACAGGGAGGTGTGGCCATGTTGGTGCTAATCTGGCGGAGGCATGTCAATATGTCCCTATGCACCGCTGTCAGTTCTTGCAATGTGTCCCACTTGGACTCCATGCCAGCCATGTGTGTCTCCACACAGGACATGTGTGTCTCCACACGGGACATGTGTGTCTCCACATGGGACATGTGTGAGTCCAAGCGGGCATGATGGGCAGCCTGCTGCTGTTGAATGTCCTTGAGGATCCCCACTACCTGGCTGACCTCTCCGGTGCTATTCTGGTACGCATCAGCAATGCGTACCAGTTGTGGGTCATCATGCAGTCCAGACTCCTCTGCAATCAGCGACCTCTGCCTACCACCCCTCCCACCACCCCTGGCCACACGTGCGGGACCTGCAATGGCACGCACAGGTGACCCTAGGCCCCCTTGGGCGTTGGGACTGGTGTTGTTGTCCGTTGCTTCACGGTGGGCCGGGGTCACTGTGCTGTTGTCATTGGTGGTCCTTGTTCTGTCCGTGTCGGCGGGGGTGGTCTGTGTGTTGGCAGTTGTTGGAGGAGTGGGTGCAGGTGGTGCAGATGGTGGTCCTGCTGGTGCTGCATGATGACTCACACCGGAGGTGCCAGGTAGGGCTTCGCCATCTGAGGAGGGCAGAGGCTGTTCCACACCAGAGAGCTCAGGGTCACCCGGAGCCTGGGACAGGGACTCCTCATTGTCTGCTGCTGTGTCCCCATCATCACCTGTTTTTGGAAGAGACACACAATGTATGTTATTTTTCTACAGGCATCAATCGTTCAAACACCTGACAGTTGTGACTGTACCTCTGGATGCGGGCCTGTACATTGCATTGTCCGAAGTTGTCACAGTCAGAGGTTGGTATTGGTGTAGCACATTATCCTGCCAACCTGAAGCATTTCAATGTGAATGTTGAGGTGTGTGCATGGCCAGCATTGGTGGTATTTTGTTGACATCCGGCCCTCCTTCTCCCCCCAGCCCAGTTGTCCCACCATGAAGCATGCCACTGTTGCAGTGGGTGCAGGTTGACTCTCAGGATGTCAGTCAGTGGTGTCCTGCTGTTGGTTGGTGCCCAGTTCCCAGCAGGGCCTTGTGCTCCCCACAACAGAGCACCAGTGTCAGACATCTTTGAAGTGGCTTTTCACTCCCTGGTAGGTGTGCATGCTTCAGTGTGAGCTTGCTGGGCCATGCGGGTGGGGGATGTTGAGCTGTGACTACCACTCCCATCATGCTATTGCCTACACCCCCCTTCCCAGCATGCCCATACTTCCTTCCTTTTGACTCTGCTTCCCTGTGGGGTAGTGTGCCTGTGCTGACAGGATGGCTGACAGTGTTGTCCTGGCGTTAGTTTGGCTGCAAGTCCCAAAAGTGTCCCTGTGCTTCACACAGCATAACCCAGGGTGGTGGTTCTTTGTGGGATATTTAATTAGAGTGTGAGGCTATGCATTCTCCCAGGTGAGTTGGGTGGAGTTTGTGTTAAGGGTGTGTGTGAGGAGAGCTGCTAGTAACTATGGTCAGTGCTGTCAGTCCTCCTTCCCACCCAGCCAGATATCCCACCATGGAACGTGCTTCCATTGCAGGGAGTGCAAGTTGGCTTTCAGGATGTCAGTAAGTGGTGTCCTGCTGTTGGTTGGTGCCCAGTTCCCAGCAGGGCCTTGTGCTCCCCACAGCAGTACCCAGTGTCAGCCATCTTGTCAGTTCTTTTCCACTCCCTATGATGTGACCATGGTTCAGAGTGGTGTTGATGGGCCAATTGTGAGGGTGACCAATATCTGTGACTACCACTCCCATCATGCTATTGCCTACACCCCCCTTCCCAGCATGCCCATACTTCCTTCCTTTTGAGTGTACTTCACTGTGTGTGAGTGTGACAGCAATGGCAAGATGGCTGACAGTGTTGTCCTGTTGTTGGTTGGTGCCCAGTTCCTAGCAGGGCCTTGTGCTCCCCACAACTGAGCACCATTGTCAGACATCTTTGAAGTGGCTTTTCACTCCCTGGTAGGTGTGCATGCTTGTGTGTGAGCTTGCTGGGCCATGCGGGTGGGGGATGTTGAGCTGTGACTACCACTCCCATCATGCTATTGTCTACACTCCCCTTCCCAGCATCCCCATACTTCCTTCCTTTTGAGTGTACTTCACTGTGTGTGAGTGTGATAGCAATGGCAAGATGGCTGACAGTGGTGTCCTGTTGTTGGTTGGTGCCCAGTTCCCAGCAGGGCCTTGTGCTCCCCACAACAGAGCACCATTGTCTGACATCTTTGAAGTGGCTTTTCACTCCCTGGTAGGTGTGCATGCTTGTGTGTGAGCTTGCTGGGCCATGCGGGTGGGGGATGTTGTGCTGTGACTACCTCTCCCATCATGCTATTGCCTACACCCCCCTTTCCATCATGCCCATACTTCCTTCCTTTTGAGTGTACTTCACTGTGTGTGAGTGTGACAGCAATGGCAAGATGGCTGACAGTGGTGTCCTGTTGTTGGTTGGTGCCCAGTTCCCAGCAGGGCCTTGTGCTCCCCACAACAGAGCACCATTGTCAGACATCTTTGAAGTAGTTTTTCACTCCCTGGTAGGTGTGCATGCTTGTGTGTGAGCTTGCTGGGCCATGCGGGTGGGGGATGTTGAGCTGTGACTACCACTCCCATCATGCTATTGCCTACACCCCCCTTCCCAGCATGCCCATACTTCCTTCAGTGGTGTCCTGTTGTTGGTTGGTGCCCAGTTCCCAGCAGGGCCTTGTGCTCCCCACAACAGAGCACCATTGTCAGACATCTTTGAAGTGGCTATTCACTCCCTGGTAGGTGTGCATGCTTGTGTGTGAGCTTGCTGGGCCATGCGGGTGGGGGATGTTGTGCTGTGACTACCACTCCCATCATGCTATTGCCTACACCCCCCTTCCCAGCATGCCCATACTTCCTTCCTTTTGAGTGTACTTCACTGTGTGTGAGTGTGACAGCAATGGCAAGATGGCTGACAGTGGTGTCCTGTTGTTGGTTGGTGCCCAGTTCCCAGCAGGGCCTTGTGCTCCCCACAACAGTGCACCATTGTCAGACATCTTTGAAGTGGCTTTTCACTCCCTGGTAGGTGTGCATGCTCGTGTGTGAGCTTACTGGGCCATGCGGGTGGGGGATGTTGAGCTGTGACTACCACTCCCATCATGCTATTGCCTACACCCCTCTTCCCAGCATGCCCATACTTCCTTCCTTTTGACTCTGCTTCCCTGTGGGGTAGTGTGCCTGTGCTGACAGGATGGCTGACAGTGTTGTCCTGGCGTTAGTTTGGCTGCAAGTCCCAAAAGTGTCCCTGTGCTTCACACAGCATAACCCAGGGTGGTGGTTCTTTGTGGAATATTTAATTAGAGTGTGAGGCTATGCATTCTCCCAGGTGAGTTGTGTGGAGTTTGTGTTAAGGGTGTGTGTGAGAGGAGCTGCTGGTAACTATGGTCAGTGCTGTCAGTCCTCCTTCCCACCCAGCCAGATATCCCACCATGGAACGTGCTTCCATTGCAGGGAGTGCAAGTTGGCTTTCAGAATGTCAGTCAGTGGTGTCCTGCTGTTGGTTGGTGCCCAGTTCCCAGCAGGGCCTTGTGCTCCCCACAGCAGTACCCAGTGTCAGCCATCTTGTCAGTTCTTTTCCACTCCCTGTGATGTGAGCATGGTTCAGAGTGGTGTTGATGGGCCAATTGTGAGGGTGAGCAATATCTGTGACTACCACTCCCATCATGCTATTGGCTACACTGACTTCACCAGCATACACAGAATTCCTTCCTTTCAGTGAGCTTCCCCGTGAGGTGGTGTTCTGGTGGTGGGAAAATGTCTGACAGTGTTTGTTGGTTAGATTTGTGCGGCTGCCTTGCTCTATTTGTTGTTGGGTTTGTACATGTCATGATACAGTTAAATTTCACTTTGGGATGGCAGGTATTGGGTTTGTCTAACTGACATACACATCTTGGGATGAATCTGTTTTGGTTACTGTGGCTTTGCTGAAGGTGCATGGTTTGACTATCCCCTTGACAGTGAAGTGTGTGTATTGTCACACGATATTGGGTATATTGGTTGTGTACTCACCAGGCTCTGGGATGTTTGCTAGTCCATGTACGCTCTCTGGTGGTAGGATGGCCCGCACCTTCTCCTCCCAGGGCCTGAGGTATACTGGTTTGGCAGGAGGGCCACTGCCGGTGCGCTGGCTCAAGGTGTAATCCTTCTTCAGTAGGGCCTTGACCCTCCTGCGCACATTATACCACCTGTTCTGGATGTCTTCCTTTGTGCGCAAACATGGTGATTGTGCGTTCACCCTGTCGACGATCCTCTCCCACATCTTGGTTTTCTGCGACATGGGGGTCTGTTGGACCAGTGTACCAAACAATTGTGGCTCTACCCTGAGGATTTCATCTACCAACACTTCCAATTCACTGTCTAGGAACTTTGGATTCTTCTTTGGGGGCATGGTGATGGGTGGTGGTGGGTATTGGTGTGTGTGTGAGTGTGCAGGTGAGGGTAGGTGTGTGTAGGTTTTGCTGGATGTATGTGAGGGTGCTATTAGTGAGTTGATAATGGTGTGTGGCTTGTGTGATGGATGAGTTGTGTGTGTGTCTGTCTGTGGCTGCTGTCTGATGGTGTTCTGTGCTGGCAGGTCATTTGGATTTGCAAAGGATCATGGTAGGGATTTGTGGCCTTTATATGGGTGGAGTTGTGGGTGTGTCTTTGTTCCATTTCCCCCCCCCCCAGTATTTATTGACTTTGTCATTGCTTGTTTGGCCCTTTTTTTTGTATTTTTTCATTTGTAGTTTTGGTGCATGTAGGAGACGTTCTCCTGACCGAGTCGGACGCTGCATTTGGCTCGTGTGAGCTTCTCCGAGTCTTTCAGGCTGTGTTTTCTGTGGGGCGTACGCGTCGGTCGCGGAGTATTGGGTTTCTTCGGCTCCGTTTTGTATGCGTGTCGGTCGTACGGCTTGAGCTCCGTGCGACTCGTTTAGTTTTACACGCATTGCATCGTACTGCGTGGGTCGGAGTTCGCGGGTACGTTTCTGTCGGCTTCATTCCTGCTGCATGTCGGTCGGTTCGAGTCGCGTGTTTTTCCTGCCGGGTAGCTGGTTTCCATGCGGTTCGGTCGCTCGGATTGTGTTCCGTACGAGTCGGTCGTGTTCCACGTGCATTGCATCGTACTAGGCGGATCGGGCAGCGCCGATGCGTGGCGGTCGGACTAAATTCCCGTACCGAGTCAGTCGGTACGTTTTCCGGCCCGAATCGGAATCGGCCCCTTAGGGCCTGATTCCGATGCGGTTAGGAAGGCCTCCTAATGGCATTTGCTCCTTCCGAATCGGATCAGGAACATGTCTTCCCAACCGAGGGCCAGATTACGATGCGGTTAGGAACATAGACTCCCATAGAAGTCAATGTGAGTCCAACCAAATCGTATCTGGAAGCATCCGGATGCATCATACTCGGTCGGTCGGACTCTCCCGATCCGAGTCAGTCGGAACCATTTCCAAACCGATTTGATCAGGAAGATTTCCTAACCGCATCAGAATCGGGCCCTTAGCATTGACTTTTGTAGGTGTCTCCATAGACATTGGTTAAAATGGTAATAGCAACCCTGGATTGCTGTATGTGGGTAGGATTTAAGTATAGAATTAATCATGGCTTGTTCAAAATCTATAATTATTTTTTGAGGAAAATAATTATTTGTTTCTTCTTTTATTTGGTTTAGAATTTCAAGGTAGGTAGATTGTTGTTTATTGGGGAGTAGGGTATAGATAAATGGAATATTAGTATTTTGAAATATACCATGGACTGTGTACAACTGATAAAATGGTTTGGGACAAATTTTGAAAGTCCCATCCATCATCCAGGTGTCGCATTGTTGTAATTTAAGTAAATTGTTTGCAGTAGCAAACATAATTATTCTTTTATCTTTGCATTTATTATCAAATAGTATAAATTGTTCATTATTGTGTGTTATTCTTAGTTCAGGGGAATCTCTGCCTCTTGAAAGGTTTTAGGGGCACGTGTTGTAGTTGTAGTGGCTTTCTTTTGTCTAGCTATTGTTCTCTTTAATGAATCAATAGAGGGTAATTGGCTAGATGCATGTTGGGGTACTCTTAGAAACTGTTGTTTTAGTATTTCTGTGGTGGGTCTATCTGTACTAGTGCTAGCTTCTTTTATTGATTCAAGAGCGTCTCTTACTTCAATCTCAGTTACATTTCGGGGGTGGTTATGTTCTTTTACAGATACAACAGTGGTTTCTTGTGTTATAGCTCTTCCATAACATTTGTTCGAATAATATTTGCTGCATTTCCAAAAGACTTTTAAACTAGTTTGTTTTTCTTGTGTATATACATAACCCATGTAACATAATAAAATTTTCCCTTTTTGAGACGTAATAAATTGTGCGCCTTCAGTCATGGTGGTCTTTTTAGTGCTAAGGAAAATATATATAAATATTAATTAAAATAATACAGCATAGTTTTTGAGTAAATAAAGATACATTGCTTTGTATATACTTACAATGTTGCTGTTGATGTACAAAAAAATGCTGTTGCAATTTTTTGAAGCTTGGATTTTCGTTTTGTTGAAGATGTTTCTGTTGGGAAAAAATATAGAGGCATATTATCAAGGAATAGCGATATTTATCATTAACCGCGCTTAGCGCAAATTTTTTTAACGCCGCCTATCGCTGGAAAATATCGCTGAGATAACACCCTATTAACAAGGTTTATCTCCATAGCGATAACATTTCCAGCGATAGCGGCAAAATGTGAGAATATCGCTGGATATTCCGCCATGGAAAGGCTGCTTTCCGCCACCATCCTAATATGGATGGCGGTGTCTTGCAGACACCGCCACCATGTTAGAGCCCTTTTCCGCCCGGTCCCCTGTCGGACCAGTGGAAAACCGGCGGATGGTCTTTCCGTCCGCCGGGGTCCCCCCCGCCATCGTAATATGGCGGGGGGGAAATGGAATGCGGGCGGTGAAAAATAGCGGGCGGATCGCCACCGCCATACGGGCGGTGGCGATCCGCCCGCTATCATAATGACCCCCTTAGTACAGTTCCAAAGCTTTTTTTGTAATGCAAATCTGCGTTCTGGAAGTAATCCGGCAGAGTCTCCTCTTCTTTTTTCTTGTAGGGTTGAAGTGTAAATTAAATATAAAGTTTTAAAGAAATGTCGATATTTTCTATTATGATATGTGTGTGTTCGATAATGTTTAAAATGATATTTTTTATTGACGATATTATGGTTTCGATATTTGTGTATTTTTTAAAATAAGTATTGCTTGTCGATAATAATGTTATCGATATTTTAGTGCCGATATTTTGGTATGTCGATATTTTGTCTGTCGATATTATGTCAGTGATCCAGTGCATACTCAGGCACTTGGGGACTGTACAGCTCAATTGGCGGAGCTGCATGCTCTTGTTCTTGCTCTTGAGTTTACCGATCCTAATGTGAACACTCTTATTGTATGCGATTCTTACTACTGTGTCCAGTCTTTTAATGACAACTTATTCTTTTGGTCTCAAAATGACTATCGAGACTCTAAAGGCAGCGCAATCAAGCATAAAACACTTTGGGTTCGAGTGGCAGACCTTAAACAACGGCTGCCCCTCACGCATGTTATTCATACTCTTGGCCATCAGGGTGTGGGAGCACATTTAAAGATTGTTATTATGTATGTATTTATTGCATCATTAGTTTAAATCTGTATTTAATGAGGATTATATCAATGTTGCATCATTTATGTTTTGTATTGCACAGATGAAAAAAGAAAAAACCCATGGTGTTTTCTTACCATTTAACAATGTATTTATTAAAAAAAGATGATTGAAAAACTTAATAAGAAAAATAATAAATAAAAATGAACTGATGTTCTTGTAGATTTTCTTCGATAATTTAAAACAAAGGGATAGCCCAATAGAGCTTTAATTAGCCAGAGTATAATCAGTGTTGGTCGAGTGGGAGGTATTTGTGTATATATATAAGCACATGCTCTTGGTAATTCTTTGGCTGACGAAGCTGCTAAATCTGCAGTAGCCACGTGTTCCGTAGCAGCAGTTACAAGGTCCATGACTAAAATAGATAATGATATTCTGGCAGCGGTAGCTGCTATGAAGGAGAGAACTGCTTATCCTCAGGGTTTCCCTTCAAAATACTCTTATCATATATCTCCCGAACAAGTTCCTTATGCTAAGATTCCATCTGTTGGGGATCGGCTGATTCCCAACATGGACTGCAGACTTTCTTTGATCATAGCCGCACACAAGGGCATGGCTTCTGCACATGCCGGGGTGTCTGCGACAGTCTCGATTTTACAGCAATGTTATTGGTGGCGTGGTTTATATAAACAAACCCGTAACTTATGTGCTTTCTTGTGACATTTGTCAACAACTTAAACCGTCTACGGTCACACGCCCACCACAAACACAGCTAAGTATTTCAAATTGACCATTTGGCTGTGTATCTTGATTACTGCAGTCCTTTCTCTTCTGATACTGCGTATAAATATATTTTTGTTGCAGTTGATTCGTGCACTAGGTTCCTTTGGGTTTGGCCACAACGCAGTGCTGACGCTCGAAATGTCATCAGGGATTTGCGTGTCTTTGTCGGGATGTTTGCCTGAGGCACCTTCCATTCAGACCAAGGTCAGGCGTTCGCCTCTAAGGCGTACAAGGATGCGATGAAGTCGATGAGGGTGCTGGTGCAGTTTTCGTCTCTATACAGGCCTGAGGGCAACTCTATTGTGGAGCGAATGAACCGCGACTTAAAGCAATCTTTGACAGCTAGGGTCTTAGGTACTGGCTGGCCCATTTGTGGAGTTCAACGTGCACTTAATAATCTCCCTAGAAGATCTCTGGGTGGGCGGACCCCCTACAAACTGCTCTTTGGCATTAAAATGTTTGAGCCAGACCTTGATGGTCTAGACGTTGTGGCAGCGGCCACAACCTTTGACGTAGATAATCATTCTACTATGTTATAGGACCTACAAAAGACCCGTGACAGCTATGAAACTGAACATTTACCCTCTTCCAATGACACATTGATGCTGATTCCGGTCACCGGCTGGCTTCCTAAGATTGGAGATTTGGTACGAGAAAAGCTGGAGAACAAGAATGAATTTGGTCCCTCTTATCGTGCACCAGTCCCGGTTCTTGGATTGAAGGGTACTCGTACAGTGATACTACCACCTTTACCTGCTCGCAAAGACAACAGATATATTTCAGTGGACAATGTCAAGTTACACAGTCTGGCCAATTCTGAATAGTGTAACTCCTGCTGTTTCAAGCAACGCTATCTCAATTAATCTGGTGCATTCGTCCACTTCGAATCATCCTCGTATGGCAGGGGGGAAACAGAAACAATTATTGACCTTTTACCTATCCCCACACAACCCTGTCCCACTGCAGAGGTCGAGTATACTTATCCTGTGGAGGAGTCCCACACTGAAGTGCCGATCAGTCCACGTCAACACCAAACTGATGTCACCAATCCGCCTTTGATGAATATGAGTGCAAGCGGTTATTTTGGGGACTGTCCGAGCTTCTCCTGTGACTCTTCCTCCTCGTCTTCTACGTTGGCACTTACACCGACAAAAATAAGTATTTTCATCTCTTGGTTTAAAAAGACTTACTTGGTCCCACCCTGGACCTACATCTGGTTGGTACTCATCCTGATTTTCCTCTTCATGTCAATAGGATTTGTGACTGTCTTTTTCTTACTCATCAATGGTCATTACCTGCCAGAACGCTCTGCTGTGAAATTGGTCGATGGAATTCTGGCCCCTCATACATCGTCCCATATAATGAAACGAGATTATGCCCTTGTGAACATTTCAGCTTTCCCAGTTGCAGATGGCATCGTTTGGGATAAAGTAGCTTTCGAGGTCCATGGTCCGACGGATGTCCTCAACATACCATACGTGTCTTGCGTTTCTTTAGGAGATGCGGTGACACTGGACATACATTCTGATGATTGCGGTGTACAAGCAGTACATTCATTGTTTTCAGATTTAAAGTATTATGCTGCTTTTGATGCTGAAGATTTGTACTTGAATTCAGCCAATTACGCTGATTTATTCTGTTATCAACATTATGGACATCATTACATACACAAAACAAACACGTTACGTCCTGTTTTTAATTACACGCAGTGGGAACATTGCCCAACTCCTTTACAGGGGAGTTCTAAAACACTTAGGGCTAAGTTCACCTATTTCACGGATTATGACATGTCCAATCCTGAGTCCTATTTCTTTAAACTACAGTTTTCATTGCAATCTAAGTTTATCCTGACCCACACTAAATTGATCTACTCCAATTCCTTTAGATCTGAATTGGCCTCGCAGGGTTATGATCATTGGAGTGCTACCATTGATTTAAAAACAGTATGGGGCACTAAGGATTGGCAGGTTCAGGGAACTGAAGCTTTACATCGTGCCTACCTCATACCTGCACAAATGTTATTTTTAAATGATACGGTATATCAAACTACTTGCATGGGCCTAGCAACTTCAAAAAATTTAAATAGTCCGTCCATTCCTGCTTTGGCTGAATACGATAATTGGCGTACACACACGAATTATTCAATCGATGTTTTGCAACCTCTCATTCGAAATGGTACTTTCAATGTTTCTAATGTTGACCCTAGCGGGTGGTTGCTGTGGCAAACCAGTTCAAATTCATGCCAGCTCTGTTTTTGTAATATAACGCCGGGTTTTACACTGGCTAGAACAGATCCACGTTTTTCGCACTCACATTCAGTTACAACATATTCGGTGGGTAAACTGTGCCAACAATGGTTGGAACACTCTACGTTGTCCTCAGTTAAACAACACTTGTCTCGCTTGCCGAGTGACATCAATTTGGCTGATTTTCTTCTAGGTCCTAGGACGAAAAGATTTTTCTATGCTGCGTACAATGATATATGGAAATTATTGCAGATGGAGGCAGCATTGCGTCTGCGACAAATTGACAAAGCTAATTTGGAAAAAGTGCTTGCTATGGTGGACAATAGCATTAACACACTGGGGCCCGATTCCGATCTCGGTCGAAGGCGCACCTAACACCATTCGGTCGGGAAAAAAGCCATGCGAATGCCTGTTTCCCGACCGATCCGCACATTATTCCGAACGAGCAAGTGCGATGCGCACAACAGCATAGATTCCGACCCAGTCGTACTCACCCAATCCAGGTCCTGTTCCCCGACCGAGCCGGATCCGGAAACGCTGAATCGAGTCGCACAGAAGCCAAAATGCAGCCCCGTCCGGCCGGACTAGTACGATGCGCTTCCCGTACGCGCCGAACCCGTCGCTATGCACGGCACGTCAAAGCATCCGGGAGAGGCGCACATAAGCTCCGATTCGCGCCACAACACGATCCACGGCTACGAGACGAACACGCCAGCGACGAGGACGAGGCGAAGCAACGAGAAAGACGAACGAGACGAACCAACCATGAATCCCATCGTTCCGATCCTACCAATATTCTACATCTACTACCGGAACAGGCACGGACGCGTACGGCGCAGAAGGTAAGCCAGACACCAACCACAAAAACAAACTACACGTACCCGACATATCACACACACACAGAGGGATGCAGAAATTACTTACACCAGCAACAGCAGCACCATAGGGGCGGGATGGCCATCACCAATGCCACATATACACATAGGGGCCTGGATGCCTGTCACTACTACCACCCTTACCCAGGGGGTGCCAGATGCCTACCACTACTACCACCTCCACCCATGGGGGGCTGGATGCCTGTCACTACTACCACCCTTACCCAGGGGGTGCCAGATGCCTACCACTACTACCACCTCTACCCAGGGGGTGTCAGATGCCTACCACTACTACCACCTTGTCTTGTGGTTTGTGGCCTCCTGGCCTGCCTGGATACGTTGGCATAGGCTTGGCTGCCATGATGACTTTTGCGCACGTTACTCTTAGCCGTTGTTCTGTCGCCCTCTGCTCCTGCCAAGTTATTTTACAACTGTCTGCATTTTCTGTTTCTCACCTTTTCTCCTGTTCCCTTTGGGCTCAGTCTGAACAACAGTTACAAGGTCGAAAAACACGTCCCTGGTTCTTGCTGATATGGCCAGTCCCTCGCACCTAGACATAACACTATGTACAGCTGCCATGGGGAAATTGGTGGGCTTTTATTATTGCGATTTTCCCTCTTGAGAAGGACTTGAAGAAAACCTTTCCAGAGAGAAGAGCTGTGATTGTCTGCTGATGTAGTTTTTGCATCTAGAGACTGAGGTATGGGGGTTCGCTTGTCAAAGCCCAGAGGTCTTCTATTTTTATAATACAATAGCTACTAGCACGGGGAGGGTGGTAAGGTCATTCAGCCCTCTATCCACTGCTTTATGAAATGCTTTCCCCGTTAGTATTCTATGGAGTTGTAACTATGCTGATAGTATTATTCTTATGCATTATGGTGATAGTACTGTCATGTGTACTGTATCTTAGAGCACGTATGTTGAAATAAACATTTTAACCTATACTGTGTCTCTTCTTACGCCGGTTGTGGACAGGTATGAGTGAGTAACGAAAGGGTGTTCTTGCTACTGCGAGTCCTGAGAGAGAGAGAGAGAGATACCGTGTTCTGGGTTGTCTAATCATTGGTACATTGTTGCTAATGGGACGCTAAGGCTAGTTGGGTTGGGGTTTTAGGTGCTAAGGTTTATGTTTGGCTCACCACTATATTCCGAGGTCCTATTATCCTGTGCATAGCTCTGTGTGTGTGCAGAATCCCTATAACAACCTCTACCCAGGGGGTGCCAGATGCCTACCACTATTACCATCTCTACCCAGGGGGTGCCAGATGCCTACCACTACTACCACCGTTACCCAGGGGTGCCAGATGCCTACCACTACTACCACCTCTACCCATGGGGGCTGGATGCCTGTCACTACTACCACCCTTACCCAGGGGGTGCCAGATGCCTACCACTACTACCACCTCTACCCATGGGGGCTGGATGCCTGTCACTACTACCACCCTTACCCAGGGGGTGCCAGATGCCTACCACTACTACCACCCCTACCCAGGGGGTGCCAGATGCCTACCACTACTACCACCTCTACCCAGGGGGTGTCAGATGCCTACCACTACTACCACCTTGTCTTGTGGTTTGTGGCCTCCTGGCCTGCCTGGATACGTTGGCGTAGGCCTGGCTGCCATGATGACTTTTGCGCACGTTACTCTTAGCCGTTGTTCTGTCGCCCTCTGCTCCTGCCAAGTTATTTTACAACTGTCTGCATTTTCTGTTTCTCACCTTTTCTCCTGTTCCCTTTGGGCTCAGTCTGAACAACAGTTACAAGGTCGAAAAACACGTCCCTGGTTCTTGCTGATATGGCCAGTCCCTCGCACCTAGACATAACACTATGTACAGCTGCCATGGGGAAATTGGTGGGCTTTTATTATTGCGATTTTCCCTCTTGAGAAGGACTTGAAGAAAACCTTTCCAGAGAGAAGAGCTGTGATTGTCTGCTGATGTAGTTTTTGCATCTAGAGACTGAGGTATGGGGGTTCGCTTGTCAAAGCCCAGAGGTCTTCTATTTTTATAATACAATAGCTACTAGCACGGGGAGGGTGGTAAGGTCATTCAGCCCTCTATCCACTGCTTTATGAAATGCTTTCCCCGTTAGTATTCTATGGAGTTGTAACTATGCTGATAGTATTATTCTTATGCATTATGCTGATAGTACTGTCACGTGTACTGTATCTTAGAGCACGTATGTTGAAATAAACATTTTAACCTATACTGTGTCTCTTCTTACGCCGGTTGTGGACAGGTATGAGTGAGTAACGAAAGGGTGTTCTTGCTACTGCGAGTCCTGAGAGAGAGAGAGAGATACCATGTTCTGGGTTGTCTAATCATTGGTACATTGTTGCTAATGGGACGCTAAGGCTAGTTGGGTTGGGGTTTTAGGTGCTAAGGTTTATGTTTGGCTCACCACTATATTCCGAGGTCCTATTATCCTGTGCATAGCTCTGTGTGTGTGCAGAATCCCTATAACATGGCGCGACCAACGAGTGGGGCTGCTTATCTGCGAGACGCTTGAGTAGTGCTTGTGCTTGTCCACAACAACCCTCACAGACGCTTCCGGAAGCGTGTGTGACGGTAATACCTCCTATATTGACGTTTTTGTAGGTTCTTTCAAGCTTGAAGTTATTAAAAGGTTTTTTAATCGAACCCTCTATTGTGCTGCCTACTGTTAGGTTGTCGAACAACCCCGATCGTAATGGCGGGTGTAAACATAGCGGCACATAGCCGCACAGCGCTCCGTGATCACTTAAGGGTGTATGGAGTGCCGGACACAGGAGTCGAACTGATCTTTGTGGTTCAAGCCGATCCGGCTTTCCACTTTGAAGTATTCTACTCTTGGGTCACCTTTCCAGCGGTGGAAGCGAACGATAATCTGTTCCATGAATATGAACCCACCGTTGTTCCTGCTGCCTATAGACCTTATACTAATCTTGAAGTACCGCTCACGGCTTGGCAGCACCGTGTGTGGTTTGATGGCGCCCTCCCACAACCGGTAACAACGGTTCGTTTAGGCCCCTTGTCTATTGACGGGGCCACTTGGCCTGTTTTGGCCGGGTACACCCCACATCCGCGATATATGCAGATACCAGTCGCTGACCTGCGCAATATGTATTCGGCTTTGGTGCGAGTGCATCGCGCTTTAGTGCAATATGTTACAGGCAACATCCAGGGGGCCCCACCTGGAGTTGCGGGCCATCCAGCTGCTGCAGGCGGAGTGACCATAAGTCCCGTCATGGTGAACTCAGTGATGGGCAAACGTCCACAAAATAAGGATGATTTTCCTTATTGGCTTGCAGAAAAATTTGACCAGTTGGAGGCAGTTTTTCCAAATACAACACCGGTGGATAAACATAGAATTCTTACAATTAGTTTGCCAAAAGACTTAATCCCCGAGTTGACAGCATGCAACAACTGGGGTAGGGTATTCGCAGCAGTTTATTCGAAGTGTTTCGGCACTCCTTCCATGACGGTTCTCCCCTCTGTAATTAAAAAAGTACAGGATGAACATGGCCCTGAAGCGGCTGTGGAATTAGGGATGAGACTGGTGGGAGTGTTCGAAGTAGTAGCTGAGCTGATCCTTGCGAATGTCAAGGGCGATGCAGTGAACTTTCAAGTAGCTAATGCTTTGGCTTTGGTCCCGGAATTGGACAAGCCGCGCGAATTACCGAAAATTATAACCCAAGCTTATAAAACTATTGGCCAAAATAGCCTGGGCAATAAGCCTTTTGCAAAACAGCAAACACAATCGCAACAACAACAACAACAACCTAAAACTCAATCTGAAAAAGATGAGAAACCAGTTTTTACTAAAAAGAGCTGGAGGTTGAAAAAACAGGGTAAGCAACAGAAGAAGCCGGGGTCGCGAGGCGCATCCCCGGCTTCTGTCTCTTCTGAACGCACATATGATTTGCGCGATAGAGCGAGAATTATATCTCCGGATAGGTTTCAGATCCCTGATACGCGTTCTCCTCATTCTTCACAGGCACAGACAACTTCACAAGCCAGTGGAGGGGATCGCCAGGATAGAGGAAGGGGTCGAGAGGCTCCCCAGGGACGAGATCAACCTCAACAACAAGTCAGAGGGAAAGCAGAAGACTTTCAACGTTCTCGCCCACAATTTCAGAAGAAGAAAGTTGCCGCTGTAACAGCGAAATATGCCACAGATTGTGAGAACGAGACTCCTGAATTGGACGTGGGCAGTAACCCTCCTAGACAGCGCCGCGGAAGTTACCATAGTGCGGGAGGTGCTACGTCCTCATATGGAGGCGACAGCAACTGAAACATTCATTACTGTTGAAACAGCCGACACCAGAGTGGCACCCCCTGACAGACTATTTAATATCGCCATTCAAATTGAAGGTGATATACAACGTGTAATTAAAGGGATTTTTGGGGAAAATCTGACCTCTGCATACGACATTTTGTTAGCGGAGGCGGATTGGCCACCCCCATTCGTACTTGCTGCACGTAAAGGGGAGGAGGTAATCCTTCCGAGCTTTTCTCGACATGTCCCAAAGGACAAAGCGGAGGCTCTTGCAGCTGAGTGGGCTGTGTCCCTGGCTCCTGCGTTATACTGCAACCACGTGGGTTGGGATGAAGATTCTCCCCCCCATGAGATACCTTTACGGTCCCTACCGCAGCCACAACCCCAATATCCCATTAAACGTGAAGCCAAAGGCCCCGTTTCTGAAATTCTGACTCAGTTAGAATATCAGGGAGTAATAGAAACATGCGTATCACCCATGAATAATCCCCTTTTCGCGGTTTCTAAACCCGATGGATCGTACCACCTAGTATTGGATTACCGGCATTTGAACTCTCATTGTCGGACCTTTGCGGTGCAAAATACACACAGTTCTGCGCTAGTAGACAGTCTTGTTCGTAAAAAGTATAAAACGACACTTGACTTATCCAATGGATTTTACACGCACAACTTAGCCACGGAGTGTAGCCAATGGAGCGCTTTCACCTCCGGTGGTAAACAATTCAAATTAAGGCGACTCCCTATGGGCTACAAAAACAGTCCAGGAGTGTTCGCAGCCCGTGTTGTCTCTTTGTTAGACGGCATAGACCCAGATGCATGTTCGTACGTCGATGATATTTATCTGACAGACGACGAGTTATACCTGCATCTTTCCACAGTGGACCGCATTATTCTCGAGTTTGCGGTGTTAGGTTATAAGTTTAACTTTGCCAAATCACACATTGCTGAATTAACAGTTTTGTTTTTGGGCTACGAGCTCAACAATGAAGGTAAGGGCTTAGCCCCCCACTTTTTGGAAAAATGTGCACTTTTGTGCCCTCCAACTACTCTGAAAAAACTTCAGTCTTTGCTGGGTTTCCTAAACTTTGGGCGTACTTATATTCCCGAATACGCCCAGCGTATCAAGCCATTGTATGCCTTGATACAACCAAACTTTTCGAAGTCTTGTTGGCTTCCAGAGCATTCTTCCATTCTGCAGTCTTTGCAGACAGACCTTCTTGAGTCTAAATACTTGTTGACGCGTGATAACCACACCAACCTGGTGATCAGAATAATTCCGGGGGCAGTGGGTTTCACGTACTTAACCGTTAACGAAGGTGACACAGTACCGATCACGTACAAGTCACATCTATACACTTCCGCAGAAATGCGCTTTTCATCTGAGGAGAAAGTTTTGACTGCAGTGCAGATGGCGATTCTAAAGGAACGCGCACTGGCACAGGGAAAGCGCATTCTGGTGGTAACACCATATCCTGCCCTAGAGGCAGTGACAAAGGCGAGTGTCCCGAACTCTAAGGCGCTGCACCCCCGTTGGATTCAATGGGCAACCTCTTTGACGTCTCCGGATGTCACTTTCATCTTTGATTCATCTCTACAGACTCAGGAGTTTTTACAGTATGAATTCGTTCATCCTCCTCCTCTGTCATTGCTCCCGCTTGAGGATTACAACTGCGTGATCTACACCGATGGTTCGGCACAACCGGCCACGGGGTCCAAGCATGCTTATTCTGCCGCATGTGCTATTGTTGCAGGTACCTTCGTGAACGGAAAGTTCAAATCCACTGTGGTGCACACTCAGGCACTCGGGGACAGTACTGCACAATTGGCCGAGCTGCGCGCATTGGTGCTCGCGCTTGAGTTCGCTACTCCGGATGTGACCACTCTAATTGTATGCGATTCTTACTACTGTGTTCAATCTTACAATGACAATCTGTTCTTTTGGTCGCAAAATGACTATAGAGACGCTAAAGGTAGCACAATTAAGCATAAAATGCTTTGGGTTCGGGTGGCAGAATTGAGACAACGTCTGCCACTTACACAGGTGGTTCCCACCCTGGGCCATCAGCGGGTGGGCGCACACGCTGTTGGTAACGGTTTGGCAGACGAAGCGGCCAAATCAGCAGTAGTCACGTGTTCAGTGGCAGCAGTTACTAGATCCATGTCTAAAATTGATACTGATATTTTGGCAGCTATTGCTGCAACACAGGAAGGTGCTAATTACCCTAGGGGTTTTCCTTCCAAATATTCTTATCAGTTAGGTCCCGAACAGGCTCCCTATGTAACAATACCCGACGTTGGTGATCGGCTGATCCCCAACGCGGACCGCAGACTTTCCTTGATAACGGCTGCACACGAAGGCATGGCTTCGGCTCATGCTGGAGTGTCTGCGACCGTTTCTATCTTGCAGCAGCGGTACTGGTGGCGTGGTTTATATAAAGACACCCGTACTTATGTGCTTTCTTGTGACGTGTGTCAACAGATTAAGCCTTCTACGGTTACACGACCACCACAGACCTCGCTCTACATTTCTAACAGACCCTTTGGGTGTGTTTACTTGGATCACTGCGGTCCATTTTCTTCAGACACTGCCTATAAATATATCTTAGTGGCAGTGGACTTGTGCACACGTATCATCTGGGTCTGGCCACAACGGAGTGCTGACGCTCGAAATGTCATCAGGGATTTGCGTATCTTTGTGGGAATTTTCGCTTGCGGTACCTTCCATTCTGACCAAGGTCCAGCGTTTGCCTCTAAGGCGTACAAGGACGCAATGGGTTCACTGGGGGTACGGGTGAAGTTTTCGTCTCCATACATACCTGAGGGTAATTCAATTGTGGAGCGAATGAACCGTGATTTAAAGCAATCCTTGACAGCTAGGGTCTTAGGTACTGGCAGGAACTGGCTGGCCCACTTGTATACCGTACAACGTGCACTTAATAATCTCCCTAGAAGATCTCTCGGTGGGCGGACCCCATACGAAATGCTCTTTGGCATACGAATGTTTGTGCCTGACCTTGATGGTCTAGACATGGCGGCGCAATCTGCCATCTTTGATGTAGATAACCATTCTACTATGTTACAGGACTTACAAGAAGCCCGAGACAAACTTGCAATCGCACATTTACCCTCAACCACAGACCCTGCATTGCAGATTCCGGTTGCCGGCTGGCTTCCGAAGATTGGCGACCTGGTTCGAGAGAAGGTGGAGAACAAGAAAGAATTCGGCCCCTCTTATCGTGCACCGGTTCCAGTCCTGGGTTTGAAGGGAACACGTACAGTCATCTTACCACCGCTTCCTGGTCGCAAGGAGAACAGATACATCTCAGTGGAAAATGTCAAGCTACAACAACTGGCCGATCCTAAATAGTGTTACACCAGCGGTCTCTTGTCCTGCAATTTACCGGACTTGTGTTCGAGGCCCTACTGCCCGAACGGTCACTGATGTTACAATTGAGATGATTGATTTGCCTGAAAGTATACTCGAACCTCCAGTTACCCCCTGCATTGACGAGAACGAGTATACCTATCCCGAAACAGAATCTGTGGCTCACTTACCAACAACGTCACTGAGCCCGACACGTTATTCCTTTGACTCGGATTCCACCACGTCGATTGTCCCGTCCAAGTTCAATATTTTTGTATCCTGGTTTAGAGACAATTTTTTGATTCCCCCTTGGACATACATTTGGTTGGTACTTTTCTTGATTTTTTTGTTCATGTCCATTGGCTTTGTCACAGTGTTTTTTCTACTGATCAATGGTCACTATTTACCTGAACGCTCTGCTGTGAACAGTGTTGCTGGAACTTTGGCTCCACATTCCTCATCTCACATCATGAAGCGTGACCACACATTGGTGAACATTTCAGCTTTTCCAGTTGCTGATGGCATCGTATGGGATGCGGTCAATTTTCAAATTCATGGACCAACAGAAGTTATTAATGTACCGAATGTCCTTCGAGTTTCCATGGGTGATGTAGTAAAAAGTAATATTCATTCTGATGATTGGGATGTGCATGCTGTTGAAGCATTGTTTGCTGATTTGAAATATTATGCTTCATTTAATGCTGAGGATTTGTATATGAATTCTGCGAATTATGCCGATTTATACTGTTACCAGCATTGGGGCAACCATTTTGTCCATAAACCGAGTGCACTACGTAGCCCTGTGACCTACACTCAATGGGAACATTGCCCAAACCCTTTATCGGGTAGCTCCCGGACTCTTAGAAATAAATTTACTTATTTCACTGATTTTAATAGATCGAACCCTGGGTCCTATTATTTCAAATTACCCGCCCCATTCACACAGAAATTCATGTTGACCCACACCAAATTGCTTTATTCGAGTTCCTTTTTAAAGGCCTTAGCTGTGGGTGGTTATGAATACTGGACGGAAACGGTAGATTTGAAGTCAATCTGGGGCTCCAAGCCTTGGCAGGTGCAAGGCACCGAGGCCTTGCACCGTGCCTGCATAATCCCAGCCCAAATGGTGTTTTTGAATGCTTCGATCTATCAGACTACGTGTTGGGGTCTGGCTACCACAAAACAAATGAATGCACCATCAATTCCATCCCTGTCTTCCACTCTAAACCACAGCTCGCATTTTAATATGTCCCTTTCGACATTACAGGTGTTGTTTCAGATATTCGTTTAATATTTCTACGCTTGTTCAGTCACCTTGGTTGTCTTGGCCCATATCATCTAACGAGTGCCAACTGCGTTTTCATGACACAGTTTCTGGCTATACTCAGGACAAGCCCGATCCTAGGTTTTCTAACTCCCGTACTGTCACCACCTATTCTGTTGGTAAATTATGTAAACAATGGTTGCAACATTCTTCCCTAGACTCTGTTAAACAACATTTGTCCCTCCTTTCAGGCAATATTGATCTGTCCGACTTTATATTGGGACCTCGTGGTCCAAGACCGAAGAGGTTCATTTATGAAGCTTATAATGAACTCTGGAAGCTATCGCAAATGGAGGCTGCTTCCCGTTTACGGGAAATAGACCAAGCAAATTTGGAAAAGGTGCTTGCTGTTGTAGACAATAGTATTAATACCCTGTCTTCCCGCATTTACACGTTGGAGAATATTGTGTCCTCTGTTGTTGATATTGTACAAGATGATGTTTCTGTGTTGTATCATGGTCAGAATCAATTACGTTCAGTTATGCAATTTGCGTGGACTTTGCAAACACTTAAGTTGGGTAAGGTTCCTTGGCACTTATTGAACACCACTGCCTTATTTCTGCCTTTTAATTTAACTGACAAACAGCAGTTCATGTCCATGAAAGATGCAGTTTACACTCTGTTACATATCGAGAAGGTGGAGCCCTTACCATTCTCTGTAGCGGAAATAGATTCTGCTGTGTGGCTAGTTCATGGGGTTATCGCATTGCCTTTTTCCTTGTTTGAATTTAGTTCATGCATGAAACATTATCCTGTGGGCCGTTTCCAGCCTTTGGGTAGTGCCTTCCTGCATGAACTTTGGTCCCTCCCTTTCATGTATAAATGCCTTAGAGATGACAAGGAAGTTTTTCTCACGGGGGAGTCATGCGATTCAACAGTGGGACATTCCCTTGTTTGTAAACATATTAAATTGCACGGAGCTTGTAATGTTTCTGCTCCGTATCTTGCTTGTGTGTTAAGGGGCATTCCTGCTCCTGCTATTTCTCCTACCTTTACTTTGCTTACAAATGGTAGCTATTTGCTTTTAAATAACGACAACTGCTGTGGCATGCAGGCCGGCATCCCCTATATTGTTGCTGTTTCGCACAGGGTTGTCTGCTGCAAGAATGTGCTTTTTCCTCCCCCTCACGACATCATAGATAATTCTATTTGGCCTTCCATTCCTACTATGGAGGCGGATTTCAATAAACTGAGCAGAATAAAGGCGCTATTATTGAACGAGGAGGTTATGCTCACTTCCGCCCGGGAGACATTTGTTCTCCAGGTGGCAAGTACCCACAGTGAAATACAGGCCCTTTTGAACACTAACCTCCCACAACATTTCGGTGAATTAATTCACCGTATTTTTAACGCATCTAACACTGTGGGTCTAGTGCATTTTTTTAAAGTGGTGGGGTCCGGCCTAGTGTCCTCTTTCCAAACTATTTTTGGTGTGATACCGGCGTTTATTCATTCTATTTTTTCCAGCGACTTTGGTGGCTTTCCATTAATCCTTGCTTTGGCGGCTGGTGTACTGCTGTTGATCTGCTTCCTTCGCAATGGCTGCTCCCCGATGGGCCCTTCTCGACCCCGGACGCCTACTGCTGCTCCGTGAGCGCATTCTATCTGGTTTCGGAGTTCTGCCGTTGGCGACACTGAGTGTGTCCTATACCCTTTCTTTTCGCTTTGCGTGTTTCACTTGCGTGCAACCTGTGATGTCTTGCATCCGCTGCCCTTTCACCTGGGCCATGGATTATTGCCTCTCCAATACGTCGTTGTCTGTTCCGGATTTTGTTCGGTTGATGGGTCCCTTAGAGGCCCATGAACGGGACTGTTCCGTTGCAGGCTGCATGACGCGTGCGGCTGCACTGGGGATTTTGGCACAATGGGATATCTGGGCGGCTGCTCAGAATCTCCTACAACAAAGCTATATTGAATATCACGCAAGCTGTCCCGCATTGCTTTTGGATGCTCCGTCCTCTGAGGAGCATTCCTGCAGCTTTGACCTGCTGGACTGGATGGCGTCTACGTTTTCTGACGATTCCAATGATGTCCTCTTGGACGGTATAGCGTTTTTCTGCACTTCCACGTTTTTGGATTGATTTGCCGTTCACTGTCCGTGAACTGCCTCGCTGACTGTCTTTTTGCTACCTTTCCCCGTTCGTTGTCCTCCATTAGGACTCCTTCCACTATGGACGCCTCTGTTCTGCTCAGGTGTTTTGAACTCTGTCTTCGTCCTTAGTCTTGGCCGATGGACTGTCCAGGGGAGGGTGTCTTGTGGTTTGTGGCCTCCTGGCCTGCCTGGATATGTTGGCATAGGCCTGGCTGCCATGATGACTTTTGCGCACGTTACTCTTAGCCGTTGTTCTGTCGCCCTCTGCTCCTGCCAAGTTATTTTACAACTGTCTGCATTTTCTGTTTCTCACCTTTTCTCCTGTTCCCTTTGGGCTCAGTCTGAACAACAGTTACAAGGTCGAAAAACACGTCCCTGGTTCTTGCTGATATGGCCAGTCCCTCGCACCTAGACATAACACTATGTACAGCTGCCATGGGGAAATTGGTGGGCTTTTATTATTGCGATTTTCCCTCTTGAGAAGGACTTGAAGAAAACCTTTCCAGAGAGAAGAGCTGTGATTGTCTGCTGATGTAGTTTTTGCAACTAGAGACTGAGGTATGGGGGTTCGCTTGTCAAAGCCCAGAGGTCTTCTATTTTTATAATACAATAGCTACTAGCACGGGGAGGGTGGTAAGGTCATTCAGCCCTCTATCCACTGCTTTATGAAATGCTTTCCCCGTTAGTATTCTATGGAGTTGTAACTATGCTGATAGTATTATTCTTATGCATTATGGTGATAGTACTGACATGTGTACTGTATCTTAGAGCACGTATGTTGAAATAAACATTTTAACCTATACTGTGTCTCTTCTTACGCCTGGTTGTGGACAGGTATGAGTGAGTAACGAAAGGGTGTTCTTGCTACTGCGAGTCCTGAGAGAGAGAGAGAGAGACCGTGTTCTGGGTTGTCTAATCATTGGTACATTGTTGCTAATGGGACGCTAAGGCTAGTTGGGTTGGGGTTTTAGGTGCTAAGGTTTATGTTTGGCTCACCACTATATTCCGAGGTCCTATTATCCTGTGCATAGCTCTGTGTGTGTGCAGAATCCCTATAACAACCTCTACCCAGGGGGTGCCAGATGCCTACCACTACTACCATCTCTACCCAGGAGGTGCCAGATGCCTACCACTACTACCACCCTTACCCAGGGGGTGCCAGATGCCTACCACTACTACCACCTCTACCCATGGGGGGCTGGATGCCTGTCACTACTACCACCCTTACCCAGGGGGTGCCAGATGCCTACCACTACTACCACCTCTACCCATGGGGGGCCAGATGCCTACCACTACTACCACCCCTACCCAGGGGGTGCCAGATGCCTACCACTACTACCACCTCTACCCATGGGGGGCTGGATGCCTGTCACTACTACCATCTCTACCCAGGGGGTGTCAGATGCCTACCACTACTACCACCTCTACCCAGGGGGTGCCAGATGCCTACCACTACTACCACCTCTACCCATGGAGGGCTGGATGCCTGACACTACTACCACCCTTACCCAGGGGTGCCAGATGCCTACCACTACTACCACCTCTACCCAGGGGTGCCAGATGCCTACCACTACTACCACCCCTACCCAGGGGTGCCAGATGCCTACCACTACTACCACCTCTACCCATGGGGGCTGGATGCCTGTCACTACTACCACCCTTACCCAGGGGGGCCAGATGCCTACCACTAATACCACCCCTACCCGGGGGTGCCAGATGCCTACCACTACTACCACCTCTACCCATGGGGTGCCAGATGCCTACCACTACTACCACCTCTACCCAGGGGTGCCAGATGCCTACCACTACTACCACCTCTACCCATGGGGGCTGGATGCCTGTCACTACTACCACCCCTACCCATGGGGGCTGGATGCCTACCACCAACAACACCCCCACTCACAGGATGGCTAATACATGACACCACAAGCACACACCAACATAAAGAATGCAACATAAAGACATCCCCCCCAACACCATGACAAGCGTGTGTAGACTGTGTCAAATGCCTACAACACTGAACATGACTTTGAACCTACAATGTGACCCCCTATCACACGTGTCACACATAAATGTGTGTGGCCCCCACAATGCAAGCAGGCCATGACCATTGTGGCAATGGGGTCCAAAACCCCATCATCACAGTGACCAAAATGTAAGTGTGGGGCCCATAGCTGAAGCACATCTTGAACATTGTGGCAATGGGGTCCAAACCCCCATCATCACAGTGACCAAAATGTAAGTGTGGGGTCCATAGCTGAAGCACATCTTGAACATTGTGGCAATGGGGTCCAAACCCCCATCATCACAGTGACCAAAATGTAAGTGTGGGGTCCATAGCTGAAGCACATTTTGAACATTGTGGCAATGGGGTCCAAACCCCCATCATCACAGTGACCAAAATGTAAGTGTTGACAAAGAAAAAGCTGCAACTGCCAAACTGCATGGATGATTCCTGGTCACAGAACAACAAACACATCAGTGGCAAAGTAGTGCTTGTGTCCCATAGCAACATAGATTGGGGGAGGCAAACAGTGCAGTGCAAATAAGACATACCTTTGGCCATGTGCAGACAAACATCACCCATGGGGGCTGACACTGTCAACATTCATCAATGACACAATGACAGAAGTGACCATCAGAATGAAGACCCACATATTTGCACCAATGGGCACACAAATGCAGATACCCTGTGGAGACTGTAGATGTGAGGTGAACAGATACCATACCATGGCAGCAATGGGACACACAAACAATGATCATTGTGCTGACTGATGACCTAGGAGTCCCAGGGACAGCAGGGGAAACACACCAAACAACATACAGCCAATCGCACACTAAAGATATGCCAATGCAGTGGTGCAGATGCACAAACACAAACAGGCAGACCCACACTGCACATCAAACACAACAGGTGAGGGGGGTACCAGTGTCCCCAGGCAACCACACAACACATGAGGAGGCCTGAATACCAATTACACAGATGTGCATACAGTGCCACACAAAGGCAACTCATGGATCCAAATCCCCTATGTGGGCAATCAGGCATTGTCAGATGAGAGGGAGCACAAATCACACATGTCACACAAGCATGTAGGAACAGCAACTGACACAGCAAGACACAGAGACACCACAGCACTACCCCCAGGGTCCCCACAATGTGGTGACCCTGGGCTGCAGTACAATCCCACTCTGATGACAAAGCTAGATGTCGTTCACACTGTGAACCACAGTCATGTGTCCTGAGCAACAAACTACCATCACACCTACACAAGCACAAATCAATCAGCACGGCCAGTAAGCCAAGGCCAACATGGAGGCAGGGGCTAGCCGGGCAACAACTCTCATCTGCACACACTCAACACCACACACCTCGACCTCCAACAATGTGCAGCAGTGAAGCTCACATGCACTGGTGACATTGCACATGCACCCATGACAATCCCAGGGGGGTGGTGGGAACCAAGGTGCAGAAACACATCACACATGGCCACTCAACAAGACTCCTGAATGTCTGACACACTGCACACTACGCTGTACATGGACATGACGGCAATACCACACAAACCAATGGGATCCCTGCCACAGTCACACACCAATGAAGAAGCCAAGGTCACCCACAAAGAACACACATAGACAACTACCAACATTGCAGCCATGACCCTGAGGAGTGCCAGCAGTCACACACACAACGTGTCACAACCAATGAAAGCTAACACAAACCGGAAATCACATGACAGGTGTAAACAACAAGTGCCAAGGGGAATCCTGACTGTGACCCATCAGCGTCTGCCCACAAACTCAGCCCTGACAGCAAACACACCTATGGGTGACACCCTGATGACCAGTAATGTGCCATGCACCCACATCACAGAGAACCCAGGGAGAAGACTTTGGGGAACATAGGTCAACTCAGCAAGCATCACAAACAGGAACATCACTAGGGATCCCAGCATGCACAGCAAAATGGAAGTGAACACACAGACATGCTCATACAACACACATCTTGGGCGCAGGCGATGTCACAGGAGTACACACTGCCATGAGGGGACTCCACTCCTGTGTGAGGAAACTGTGCCATATGTCGCATCAGTAGGGCTCCATCATGTCAGCAGAACACTTGGTCACACAGTCAACAATTAGCACCAAATGAAGGCTCCCGTCACATCAGCCTGGTCATGGGAGTGTCAACAAAATCATCAGCACAGATCCAACACACATGTATAGCAAGTTGCACTGACAACACAGATGAGTCCTTCCCCATTGATGCCCAAACCTGCATGTCCAGTGGAGATGGCCACACGGTCAGGGAACTAGACTAATTGAACAATGGCAAGCACAACAGATGTGCAGGGGTGGAAGCCACAGATGTGACATTGCTAATGTAAGTAGGAAATCCCATTGCCAAATATTGAAAACATGACACACTCATATGCTGCTAAGGATGACATGGATACACTACAGGATAGGACACATTGCCCGTGTACCACATGGGTTCCTGCACAGTAACACTTCATTTTCATGAGACCAAATATCACCATCACTGCAGCAAGGGCATGGTTAGCATCATCAACATCATGTACATCTGAAGCAAAAGCATTAGAGAACAGAAAGTTGCTTTATTCAGCATATGTGTGTTCGAAACTTGAAGTCATTTAAAAAATAAACAAAGGCCAATGGCCAGTCCATCATGAAAGTCAAAACAGGGTGACAGTGGCAGATGTCACCCTACGCATGCCTGCACTGATAAAAACCAGGGACAATCCCCTAGGAGGGGCATACGGGGGGCAGGCCAGGCACCGCAGGGACAGGATCAGGGCTCACCAGGAGGAGGCAGGGAAGGGGTGGTGGTTGCTGGAGAGTCACTGACAACTGCAGTGGAGGTGTCGGACATGGTGTGTGCCGGCACAACTGGGGGGCATGACTCAGATGGTGTGGGTGCCGGCACGACTGCAGTGGACCGTGCAGATGGAGTGGACAGGTTCGCCACTGCAGTGCCCAAGTCAGACAGGGTGGTAGTGGACTCCACTGCAGTGCCTACCTCCAGTCGAGGAGAATGGGGATCAGGTAAGGTGGGCAGGACAGAGGGGAGGACACCCTCACCACACCAGTGGCACAGACAAGAGCAGCGGGGGGTGTGGGGCCAGAAGAGCAAGTGGCAGGGGGAGAAGGCCTGATCCTTTTGGGGATGGTGTATCTGTGGGTGGGGGAACCTGGGGCAGGGTGTGGTGGGGGCACCTGTGGAGTGGGGGCCTGAGGGATGGAGGAAGGAGACTTGGTGCCTGAGCTGCAGGGTGGCGGCGGGGTCTTGCTCTTCCGGGTCCGGGGGGACTTGCGGGTGGGGGCGTCAGTCGGTCTGCGCCTGGGGGAGGGTGTCCGTGGGCGAGGGTACTCCGCTCCGTGTGGGTGGGCTTCCTCTTCCCCCTGAATGCTGTATCAGCTGGATCGGAGGGGAAGAGGCCGAGGTCACTGGGGAAGAGCCGCTGTGTCTTTGGGGTTGCAGGTGAGGCAAGGGAGGGGGCTTTGGAGGGAGAGGCAACTGAGGACTGCGCAGTGCTCGTGGATGCATGTGTGTGTGCCTGGGCCCCATCCCCTGCGAGTGTGGTTTCAGTCCCCTGACTGTGCATGCGTGTGCGTCTTGTTTGTGGCGTGTGTGTCTGTGTGCTGCACGTGTCTGTGCTGGTGTGTGTCTGTGCCGGTGTGTGTGTGCTTGGGACAGGTAAGGTGCTGGGGAGTGTGGATGGGGCAGAGGCAGGAGGGGTGAGGGACTGTCGGAGGAGGGACACTGCTGCCGTCAGGGAGGAGTCCATAGACCTATTCCCCTCTGTAGGGCAGACATGCCCGATGAGATGCCCTCCATGAACGACACCAGCTGAGTCAACAGAGTGGTGTGTGCATGGAGGACACTCAGCATCGCTGTCTGCCCTACATGGAGCTGGCGAAGGAGGTACACAGACTCCTCACTCAGGGCAGCAGGGGACACAGGGGCAAGGGGTGCGGTGCCTGGCCCAAAGGAGACACGCTCCCGAACATGGGAGCCTCCACGGACCTCGGGAATGGGAGCCGATGGGAGGGCGGTGGTGGTGGTGGTGGTGGCGGGGACAGCAACACTAGCTGGGGTGTGGTGGCTGCTGACACCCGCCTCCATAAGGGAGTCATCCTCCGAGCTGCTGTGGTCCTCAGCTGAGGTGGATGGTGCTGAGTACTCCTCGGTGTGGCTCCCCTCGCCCTCCGTGCCACTGGGTCCCTCCGACCACTCCTCGGCTGCTGACCCAGTCTGGCTCTGCAGCTCCTCCTGGGCCGTGGAGCTGTCCCCTCCTGTGGCCGTGGATGTATCTGCAATCAATAGGGAAACAGACAGACATCAGTCACCTGCACCGAACGCACACACCACAGTAAGTACAGCACATTACAGAGCAAGCCCTGGCATCCTTAGTTGAACATTGCTAAAAGTGCCCAAACAGAACAGGAGAAGCCAATTGTCAGTCTGATGGTCAACCATGGCACTCACATCCCACCTGGCCTTGCACCCATCTGTCTGGTGTCTGTTGGATGATAATACCCCAGTGTGGACACATGCACCACCTACACAGTAGTTGGACAGTGCAGAGAACCCGGTGAAGCATGTGAACATGCACACATCACAACTCTTGCCACTGAGTCAGTACAGGTGTCCGGATGAAAGGGATGCCCAGAGTCAAATAGGAAATGCATGTGATGCATACCAGCGACAGACACCATGATGCACCCATGTCCTGATAGCCATTGCCACAATGGTGTGCATGTAGCACATGTCACTCCCCTGCAGGATCACTAATAGGAAGTCACATGCCATGGCACAGGCATGCCTGCTAAGTCATACATCACTGTCTCCAGTCACATGGGCAGGGCAGCCAGACAACAACACTCTGCACTGTGTCACAATAGTAGGTCATGGGGAATGCAAGTCCTGGAGCTGAACAAGTGCACATGTACATCCCCCACACACCACATCATCTGAACACTTATCTGTCCAGGTCATACCGATTGGACATATGGGAGACCTGTAACACTACCCTCTGAACCTGAGCACCTCACAATCTGCTGTGAATGGGAAACAGCTGCCTGAACTTCACATTCGCATACCCCAGTCTGCACGGTCAGGTGATCAAACACCTATGTGTCACACAAGTATCGTCTCCTATGGTCACATCTCCGGTGGCATGCTGAGCCCCAACCGAGAAACACCCCAGCAGACCTGACAACGAAGCCACAGCACACTGACACAGAGGCAGACACCTGAGGGGACAAATCACTGAGCACAACGTGTCAGCTGATACACGGGAGTGGGAGTACAGAGTGTATTGTATGGCCTGGAGTAGGCATGACTGTCCTGCCCCACATGAATGAGGGATGACCCCTGGACAGTAGGCAGCTGGCTAAGTATGTGTGACACACGTAATATACACACTCCTGGGGCCCAAACATTGTTCCCACCGGCAGCATGGGTGTGTGCCAGATACCCCAGGCACATGTGGTGGATCAGCTCTGCAATTGGACCACATATCAAAGTAACACGCAGATTACATGTCAGAACACAGGCATTGTGTAAGCAATGGACCCACCCATGATGCCCACCACAGAGTTAGGGAAACAGATGCTGTCCCCCACCTTGAGTCAAGCAAACTGCAAGGACACAGTACCCAAGTGACACAATTCCCTGACTGTAAGGGCCACACCAGGGTATCACATGAGGAGTGGGCAGTGCACAATAGAGGGACATGGGTCCTGGACCACATGACTGATGTACTGTGGAAGTTTAACCAGGCCAGAGGAGGGCACATAGCATGGCAGACATAGTTCACAATGCAGTCATGGACTCACCCCCTCCTTGCTGCTCTCTGGCCTTCAGCTGCCCATCCAGATCAGGGAAGACCACCGCCAGGATCCTGAGCATGTGGGGGTCAGGGTCCGGTGTCCGCCCCTCCTGCAAGGAGGCGACAGCTTCAGCTGGACCCGTGCGATCCTCCGGGTCCAGCCCCGAAGGTCCTGCCACCTCTTCTGGCAGTTTCGGATCCGGCGCTTGTAGACCCCCACGGATCTCACTGCCCGGACGATGGTCAGCCATATCTGCTGCTTCTGGTGGGCATCAACCTGTGAGGATGACAAAGTGAGAATGCCATTACTACACATGCAACATATCCGTGCATTACACAGTTGTATATACATGTCTCAATCACAGGGGCACATGATGTACACAGGCAGTGCAACGATGGCCATGGACAGTATGCCAGCAGTTACTACATGGTATCATTGCCTGGGAAGTAAAACCTTGTTTAAATGCACTGTCACTGCACTATACCTGTCCAGTGCATGTAACTACACACTATGGGGGTGACAACTACTCAGTGAGCCTGCTAGCCAGTGGCGTGCAGACTGTTAGCCTTGCTAGTCAGACAACATGCACATTTAGAAAGGCAGTGGACAGAACACTCACCTGCTCCCCTGCTTTCCCATACAGCTTGCTGTACTGTGGAAGGAGGTTGTCCAGCAGGGCCTGGTTCTCCTCAGTGCTGAAGGCTGGGGCTCTCTCCACAGTACGTGCCATTGCAGGGTCCAGAGGGTGCAGATACAGCAGCAGTGTAGTGGCAGATGTCGTCCTGGAGCATGTAGTGCAGGCAAGTGAGCTCTCAGGGGAACAGCCAGCATTATATGTGTGCTGCAGAGGCAGATACTGTCCCATGTGTCCAAAGTGATAGGTCCAAGTCATTTGCATCTTCTGAATCTGGCCAATCCATGGAATTGCACCACTTACACACGCCCCCAGCATCCTTCAAAAGTTCAACTTCATGACACCCATGAATTTGCAACATTGTTGTGGGTGACCAACTGAATTTACAGCATCAGACTCGTTCAAAATTTGAAAACGCGTCCGTTGCCAGGCCAGGCCATAGCCAATGGGTGCGCACCGATCGGTCCATTGCTGTTCAACGCGTACCCAGGATACAACGCGTACCCGCACACATTGAATGCAATGGGCCGGCCGGGCACACCGATCGGTCCATTGCTGTTCAACGCGTACCCAGGATACAACGCGTACCCGCACACATTGAATGCAATGGGCCGGCCGGGCACACCGATCGGTCCATTGCTGTTCAACGTGTACCCAGGATACAACGCGTACCCGCACACATTGAATGCAATGGGCCGGCCGGGCACACCGATCGGTCCATTGCTGTTCAACGCATACCCAGGATACAACGCGTACCCGCACACATTGAATGCAATGGGCCGGCCGGGCACACCGATCGGTCCATTGCTTTTCAACGCGTACCTAGGATACAACGCGTACCCGCACACATTGAATGCAATGGGCCGGCCGGGCACACCGATCGGTCCATTGCTGTTCAACGCGTACCCAGGATACAACGCGTACCCGCACACATTGAATGCAATGGGCCGGCCGGGCACACCGATCGGTCCATTGCTGTTCAACGCGTACCCAGGATTCAGCGTACCCGCACACATTGAATGCAATGGGCCGGCCGGGCACACCGATCGGTCCATTGCTGTTCAACGCGTACCTAGGATACAACGCGTACCCGCACACATTGAATGCAATGGGCCGGCCGGGCACACCGATCAGTCCATTGCTGTTCAACGCGTACCTAGGATACAATGCGTACCTGCACACATTGAATGCAATGGGCCGGCCGGGCACACCGATCGGTCCATTGCTGTTCAACGTGTACCCAGGATACAACGTGTACCAGCACACATTGAATGCAATGGCCAATGTGTGCGCACTGATCGGTCCATTGCTGTCCAACGCGTATTGCGAATACAACGCGTACCAGCACACATTGAATGCAATGGCCAATGTGTGCGCACTGATCGGTCCATTGCTGTCCAACGCGTATTGCGAATACAACTCGTACCAGCACACATTGAATGCAATGGCCAATGTGTACGCACTGATCGGTCCATTGCTGTCCAACACGTATTGCGAATACAACGCGTACCAGCTCACATTGAATGCAATGGCCAATGTGTGCGCACCGATCGGTCCATTGCTGTCCAACGTGTCCCTGTACAAGTCACTGGCATATGTCACCATGCCTGTCACAGGTGAACATATGCCAGCCACCTATACTTCCCAGGGAGTGAGGGGCACACCTACAACACCACAGCCTGTCCAAACTGTATCCTACGGCATGTAAGGCTGCATTACCTATTCCGTGTATGGGGGTGAACATGTTGTTCTGTGGGTGTCACTTGGGGGCAGCCACCCCCAGGCTGTGCACGTGTTCAGGGGGACAGAATCCTTGGTGTTTCATGTACATGACCACTGTGATGTACAACTGTTCATATCTGAGCATGTGGCATGGTCACATTTCACGGTGGTGTATGTGTATGTCATGTCACATACCCCCTGAGTCCCATGTGGGACGGTATGTTTAACCCAGGGTGACCCATTGGCACAATAGTGATGGTCCTCCACAGTCTGTGTGCATGTTGTGTTTACAATGTCTCTGATTTCATGTGCACAATGGGAGGCAGTCTCCACATCCACGTTGTTTGTGCATGGACTTTGATGTTGTGCGTGTGTGTGTCACAGACGTCCATGTCTGTCCTGCCGAGGCAACAGGGACCACTACCTGTGGGGGTCATGGTTGTTTTGCTGTGGTGTATACATGATACACCATGTCATGCCAGTGTCCATGTGGCAATACAGGGTCCCTGGGAATCTACCTGTCGTTGAGCTGTGATGCCTGGGGCACATCTGTCCTCACATGTCACTGTGGGGTGTGTTTGTAACGTGGCAGCAGGAGATGGGAACTGGGACACGGCCTCATGATATCCAATGGCACAACCTGGGACTTATTGATGCCACTTGTTGAACTGTGATGTTAGATGTTGGCCATGTATGTGCCATACATATCCTTACGGAACTGCACACATCATGTACTTGTGCCTCATAATGATGTATCATGTGATATTGAGTGTGTTCAATGCCACATATGTGGGGTGACTGACAATCTTGCTTTCTTCACCTATGCACTGCAGGGCACCAGCTGTCCTTAGACCATTCCCTGACCTGGCAACGATGGTGGAACATGACAGCATCCGACGGTACCGCTTCACCAGCCAGCTGATTGAGGATTTGGCAGTGCGCTTGGCACCACATTTGCAACCTGGCCAGCCGTACCCTACAGCGCTGACCCCCAAGGTGAAGGTGATGGCAGCCCTACATTTCTTTGCCACCGGTACCTTTCAACACACTGTGGCGACTGCTGGTGGGATGTCACAGACCATGTTCAGCCGTGTGCTCCGCGATGTTTTGGAGGCTATGTTGATATACCTGAACCAGTACATCTATTTCCCTAGACTCCAACAACTCACTGGCGTGAAGAGTGACTTCTATGCCCTGGGGAGGATGCCGCATGTCATTGGCTCCATTGATGGGACACATGTGGCTTTGGTACCACCACAGGCCCAAGAGCAGGCATACAGGAACCGCAAACACTACCACTCGGTCAATGCACTGGTGGTCTGTCTTGCAGATATGAGCATCTCACACGTGTGTGCCCGTTTCCCTGGTTCTGCACACAATGCCTACGTGATGAGGAGTAGTCGCATCCCGAGGATGATGTCACACAGATGCGGAACCAGCGTGCCTGGCTTGTTGGTGTGTACTGACTTTGTACCATTGTGTGTGTTCTGCAATGTAGTGTTCCACCCTCTTTTCCAACTCAGCTAATGTGCAATTGTCTGTATGTAGGTGACTCCGGATACCCCAACATGCCGTGGTTGCTGATGCCCCTCAGGAACCCTGTGACACCAGCCCAGATGCGCTACAATGAGGCACATGGTCGGACCAGGAGAGTGGTTGAGCGGACATTTGGTCTCCTGAAGAGCCGCTTCCGCTGCCTGGACAAGACAGGAGGGTCCATCCCATATGCCCCAGCAAAGGTGTGCAAGATTGTCATCGTCTGCTGCATGCTACACAACCTGGCAGTGCGGAAGGAGTTGCCTCTCATCCTGGATGACGAAGACCAACGTCCGCCACCTGTGGAGGATCCTGGCCTGGACCACGATGCCAGTGATGATGATGATGATGATGGTGATGTCCGCACACAGCTCATCACCAACTTCTTCAGCTGAATGTGAGTATCCAGAGATGTCATGTCAATGATGTGAGTTTGCATGATATGTGTTGGTGGTGCTCTGGTGCTGTTTGAGTGTGTCCATGGGCTACATGACTGTATGCGTGTAGCGATGTGTCCTTACAGGTAGTCTGTACTCCCCAACAGTGTTGACATGCTAACTTGGTTCTGGGTGGGTATCTTGTGACATGTATTGGGCATGAGTATTGCAGTTCTGTCCTGTTCTTCAGTGCTTTTGACTGTGTGTCATTTCTGTCCTTCACAGGGTACTTTCAGAGTCGTTTGGTCAACTGTGATCCCCGACACCGTGATTCGACTTCCAGGGTGGTAGCTGTCGTGTCCCTACAGGTGATGTGCGCCACACCCATGGACTTCCTTCCTTCTACACTTATTGACTGTGTGCCCGCTGCCAGGTGGGATTACCTTGCATCTGTGGTGGTTACAACATGTTGCAAATGTGTAATAAACCTGTGCTTCACTTTGTGATGTGCGTTGTCTATGGTCACACATCTGACTGACATTTGCTTACTGCACCAGTGGGCTAGTTAACGCAGACTGTGAATAGGTGTTGGGTCTGTGCAATGCAACCTATTTCCTGGCAACATCAGTGTAGGCGATGAGTCAGATGGCCCTGGTGTGTATGTGTTGTGTAGCCCTGGTGGTGTGTCTCCCTCATATGTGTCACGTGGCCATGACTCACATGCCGGTGTTGTACTTGCTGTAGCAGTTAGCATGCACAGTGTCATTTCACAGATCATCATCGCCACTTCAGAAACAACATTGGAATCACAACAGAGGAAAGTATGGTGTATTAGTGAGTTTATTGACATACATGTGTGAGTATAGTGCACAGGATGGTGGGTGCTGTACATTGTGATTATAATCCAAAGTTCCTAGATGATTTGGAAGTCCTGGTAGCAGAAATGTCCAGAGTAAAGTCCACAGTCATCTGATACATTGGTCCAACTTGAGCTCCCCAGGTCATGTGGGAGAGTTGTGTTGCATTCGACAGGGTGAACAGTTTGGGCACAAAGGTGATTTTCCAGAACAGTTGTTGGCTTCCTGGGGGTTGTGCATGGCCATCAGCCTCTCAGTTGTCCTTCCTCGGACGACCCCTCTTCTTTGGGGGGGGACCCTCAAGTGCAGGGTGCTGCGGTGCAGGGGACTCTCCGCCAGAGTCATCCTGCCTCCCTGTGGCAGTTGCAGTTGTTTCAGCACCAGATGTTGTGGGCACACAGGGAGGTGTTGACTGGTTGCTGCTCATCTGGCGGAGGCATTGTAATATGTCCCTATGCACCGCCGTCATCTCTTGAAGTGTGTCCCACTTGGACGCCACGCGGGACATGTGTGAGTCCAAGCGGGCATGATGGGCAGCCTGCTGCTGTTTAATGTCCCTGAGGAGCCCCACTACCTGGCTGAACTCTCCGGTGCTGGACTGGTACGCATCGGCTATGCGTGCCAGTTGTGGGTCATCATGCAGTCCAGACCCCTCTGCGAGCAGCGACCTATGTCTCCCACCCCTCCCACCACCCCTGGCGACACATGCAGTACCCGAAGTGGCACGCACAGGTGACCCTGGGCCCCCTTGGGGGTTGTTGGTGGTGTTGGTGTCCATGGCCCCATGTTGGTCCAGGGTCCCTGTGCTGGTGGTGGTGGTGCTCCTTGGTCTGTCCATGTCGGCAGGGGAGGTATGTATGTTGACAGTCGTTGGAGGGGTGGGTGCAGGGGGTGCAGGTGGTGGTCCTGCTGGTGCTGCATGATGACTTGCTCCGGAGGTGCCAGGTGGGTCTTCTTCATCCGAGGAGGGCAGAGGCTGTTCCACACCAGTGAGCTCCGTATCCTCTTGAGCCTGGGACGGGGACTCCTCAGCGTCTGCTGCTGTGTCCCCATCATCACCTGTTTTTGGGAGACACACACAATGTATGTTATGTTTCTGCAGGCATCAATGGTTGACACACCTGACAGTTGTGACTGTGCCTCTGGATGCGGGCCTGTACATTGCATTGTCCTAAGTTGTCACAGTCAGGGGTTGATATTGGTGTAGCACATTGTCCTGCATTATTTGGGCATTTCTATATGAATGTTGGGGTGTGTACATGGTCTGCATTGGTTGTATTTGGTTGACATCCGGCCCTCCTTCCCACCCAGCCAGATATTCCACCATGGAACGTGCTTCCATTGCAGGGAGTGCAAGTTGTCTTTCAGGATGTCAGTCAGTGGTGTCCTGCTGTTGGTTGGTGCACAGTTGCCAGCAGGGCCTTGTGCTCCCCACAGCAGTAGCCAGTGTCAGCCATCTTGTCAGTTGTTTTCCACTCCCTGTGATGTGCGCATGGTTCAGGGTGGTGTTGATGGGACAGTTGTGGGGGTGACCAATATCTGTGACTACCACTCCCATCATGCTATTGCCTCCACCCCACTTCCCAGCATGCCCATACTTACTTGCTTTTGGGTGGACTTCACTGTGTGTGAGTGTGAGAGCAATGGCAAGATGGCTGACAGTGGTGTCCTGCTGTTGGTTGGTGGCCAGTTCCCAGCATGGCCTTGGGCTCCCCACAACAGAGCACCAGTGTCAGACATCTTTGATGGGGCTTTCCACTCTCTGTGGGGTGTGCATGCTTGAGTGTGAGCTTGCTTGGCCATGTGGGTGAGGGATGTTGAGCTGTGACTACCACTCCCATCATGCTATTGCCTCCACCCCCTTCCCAGCATGCCCATGCTTCCTTCCCTTTGACTCTGCTTCCCTGTGGGGTTGTGTGCCTGTGCTGACAAGATGGCTGACAGTGTTATCCTGGGGTTAGTTCTGCTACAGGTCCCATGTGTGTCCCTGTGCTTCACACAGCATGACCCAGGGTTGTGGTTCTTTGTGGGATATTTGATTGGAGTGTGAGGCAATGCATTCTCCCAGGTGAGTTGTGTGGAGTTTGTGTTAGGGGGTGTGTGGGTGGAGCTGCTGGTGACTATGGTCTGTGCTGTGAGTCCTCCTTCCCACCCAGCCAGATATCCCACCATGGAACGTGCTTCCATTGCAGGGAGTGCAAGTTGTCTTTCAGGATGTCAGTCAGTGGTGTCCTGCTGTTGGTTGGTGCACAGTTGCCAGCAGGGCCTTGTGCTCCCCACAGCAGTAGCCAGTGTCAGCCATCTTGTCAGTTGTTTTCCACTCCCTGTGATGTGCGCATGGTTCAGGGTGGTGTTGATGGGACAGTTGTGGGGGTGACCAATATCTGTGACTACCACTCCCATCATGCTATTGCCTCCACCCCACTTCTCAGCATGCCCATACTTACTTGCTTTTGGGTGGACTTCACTGCGTGTGAGTGTGAGTGCAATGGCAAGATGGCTGGCAGTGGTGTCCTGCTGTTAGTTGGTGGCCAGTTCCCAGCATGGCATTGTGCTCCCCACAACAGAGCACCAGTGTCAGACATCTTTGATGGGGCTTTCCACTCTCTGTGGGGTGTGCATGCTTGAGTGTGAGCTTGCTGGGCCATGTGGGTGGGGGATGTTGAGCTGTGACTACCACTCCCATCATGCTATTGCCTCCACCCCACTTCCCAGCATGCCCATACTTACTTGCTTTTGGGTGGACTTCACTGTGTGTGAGTGTGAGAGCAATGGCAAGATGGCTGACAGTGGTGTCCTGCTGTTGGTTGGTGGCCAGTTCCCAGCATGGCCTTGGGCTCCCCACAACAGAGCACCAGTGTCAGACATCTTTGATGGGGCTTTCCACTCTCTGTGGGGTGTGCATGCTTGAGTGTGAGCTTGCTTGGCCATGTGGGTGAGGGATGTTGAGCTGTGACTACCACTCCCATCATGCTATTGCCTCCACCCCCCCTTCCCAGCATGCCCATGCTTCCTTCCCTTTGACTCTGCTTCCGTGTGGGGTTGTGTGCCTGTGCTGACAAGATGGCTGACAGTGTTATCCTGGGGTTAGTTCTGCTACAGGTCCCATGTGTGTCCCTGAGCTTCACACAGCATGACCCAGGGGTGTGGTTCTTTGTGGGATATTTGATTGGAGTGTGAGGCAATGCATTCTCCCAGGTGAGTTGTGTGGAGTTTGTGTTAGGGGTGTGTGGGTGGAGCTGCTGGTGACTATGGTCTGTGCTGTGAGTCCTCCTTCCCACCCAGCCAGATATCCCACCATGGAACGTGCTTCCATTGCAGGGAGTGCAAGTTGTCTTTCAGGATGTCAGTCAGTGGTGTCCTGCTGTTGGTTGGTGCACAGTTGCCAGCAGGGCCTTGTGCTCCCCACAGCAGTAGCCAGTGTCAGCCATCTTGTCAGTTGTTTTCCACTCCCTGTGATGTGCGCATGGTTCAGGGTGGTGTTGATGGGACAGTTGTGGGGGTGACCAATATCTGTGACTACCACTCCAATCATGCTATTGCCTCCACCCCACTTCCCAGCATGCCCATACTTACTTGCTTTTGGGTGGACTTCACTGTGTGTGAGTGTGAGTGCAATGGCAAGATGGCTGGCAGTGGTGTCCTGCTGTTAGTTGGTGGCCAGTTCCCAGCATGGCCTTGTGCTCCCCACAACAGAGCACCAGTGTCAGACATCTTTGATGGGGCTTTCCACTCTCTGTGGGGTGTGCCTGCTTGAGTGTGAGCTTGCTGGGCCATGTGGGTGGGGGATGTTGAGCTGTGACTACCACTCCCATCATGCTATTGCCTCCACCCCACTTCCCAGCATGCCCATACTTACTTGCTTTTGGGTGGACTTCACTGTGTGTGAGTGTGAGAGCAATGGCAAGATGGCTGACAGTGGTGTCCTGCTGTTGGTTGGTGGCCAGTTCCCAGCATGGCCTTGTGCTCCCCACAACAGAGCACCAGTGTCAGACATCTTTGATGGGGCTTTCCACTCTCTGTGGGGTGTGCATGCTTGAGTGTGAGCTTGCTGGGCCATGTGGGTGAGGGATGTTGAGCTGTGACTACTACTCCCATCATGCTATTGCCTCCACCCCCCTTCCCAGAATGCCCATGCTGCCTTCCCTTTGACTCTGCTTCCGTGTGGGGTTGTGTGCCTGTGCTGACAAGATGGCTGACAGTGTTATCCTGGGGTTAGTTCTGCTACAGGTCCCATGTGTGTCCCTGTGCTTCACACAGCATGACCCAGGGTTGTGGTTCTTTGTGGGATATTTGATTGGAGTGTGAGGCAATGCATTCTCCCAGGTGAGTTGTGTGGAGTTTGTGTTAGGGGGGTGTGTGGGTGAAGCTGCTGGTGACTATGGTCTGTGCTGTGAGTCCTCCTTCCCACCCAGACAGATATCCCACCATGGAACGTGCTTCCATTGCAGGGAGTGCAAGTTGTCTTTCAGGATGTCAGTCAGTGGTGTCCTGCTGTTGGTTGGTGCACAGTTGCCAGCAGGGCCTTGTGCTCCCCACAGCAGTAGCCAGTGTCAGCCATCTTGTCAGTTGTTTTCCACTCCCTGTGATGTGAGCATGGTTCATGGTGGTGTTGATGTGCGCATTGTGAGGGTGGGCAATATCTGTGACTACGACTCCCATGATGCTATTGGCTACACTGACTTGCCCAGCATACACAGAATTCCTTTCTTTCAGTGGGCTTCACTGTGTGGTGGTGTTGTAGTGGTGGCTACATGTCTGGATGTGTTTGTTAGTTATATTTGTGCCACTGCCTAGCTGTAGTTGTGGTTGTGTTTGTACATGTGATGAGACAGTTACATGTCACTATGAGATGGCATGTGTTGTGTTTATCTGACTGACATACACATTTTGGGATGATTCTGTTCTGGTTGCTGTGTATTTGCTAAGGGTGCATGGTTTGACTCTCCCCTTGACAGTGATGTGTGTGTATTGTCGCACAATATTGTGTACATTTGTTGTGTACTCACCAGGCTCTGGGATGTTTTCTAGTCCATATACGCTCACTGGTGGTAGGATGGCCCGCACCTTCTCCTCCCAGGGCCTGAGGTATACTGGCTTGGCAGGAGGGCCACTGCCGGTGTGTTGGCTCAAGAGGTAGTCCTTCTTCAACAGCTCCCTGACCCTCCTGCGCACGTCATACCACCTGTTCTGGATGTCTATCTTTGTTTCTCAAACATGGTGATTGTGCGTTCACCCTGTCGACGATCCTCTCGCACATCTTGGTTTTCTGCGCCATGGGTGTCTGTTGGACCAGTGTACCAAACAGCTGTGGCTCTACCCTGAGGATCTCATCTACCAGGACTTCCAATTCACTATCTAGGAACTTATGATTCTTCTTTGGGGGCATGGTGATGGGTGGTGATGGTGAGTGATGTGTGTGTTGGTGTGCAGGTGAAGGTGTGTGAGTGTGTGTTTTGCTGGGTGTATGTGAGGTTGCTATTTGTTGAGGTGCTGATGGTGTGTGGCTTGTGTGATGGATGAGCTGTGGGTGTATGGTTGCTGTCTGTTGAGTGCTGGCAGGTAATTTGAATTTGCAAAGGATCATGGTAGGGATTTGTGTCCTTTATATGGGTGGAGTTGTGGGTGTGTCTTTGTTCCCTGCCCCCCCAGTATTTATTGGCTTTGTAATTGCTTGTTTGGCCTTTTTTTGTGTATTTTCCCTTTGTACTTTTCGTGCATGTAGGAGACGTTCTTGTGACCGAGTCGGACCCTGCAGTTGTCTCGTACGAGCTTCTCCGATTCGTTCACGCTGTGTTTGTGCTGTTTTCTATGCTGCGTACGCGTCGGTCGCAGTGTTTTGGGTTGCTTCGGCTCGCAGTTTTGTATGCGTGTCGGTCGTACGGCTTGTCCTCCGTGCGACTCGGTCGTGTTTTCCACGCGTTGCATCGTACTTGGCGAGTAGGAGTTCGCGGGTACGTTTCGTTCGGGATTGTTCCGGGTGCGTGTCGGTCGGTTAGATTCGCGTGTTTTTCCGGCCGGATTGCTGTTTTCCGCGCTGCTCGGTCGTTCGGCTTGTGTTCCGTATGAGTCGGTCGGGTTTTGCGCGCTTCTCATCGTACTTTTCGGGTCGGGCTGCACCGGTACGTGTCGGTCGGAATTAATTCCGGCTCCGAGTCGGTCGGTACGTTTTCCGGCCCGAATCGGAATCGACCCCACTGTCTTCACAAATTTATACCTTGCATAATATTGTTTCATCTGTTATTGATATTGTTCAGACTGATGTATCTGTGTGATATCATGGTTAGAATCAATTACGATCAGTAATGCAGTTTGCATGAACACTTCAAACACTTAAAATGGGTAAAGTACTGTGGGATTATTTGAATGCTTCCGCTTTGTTTTTGCCCTTTAATTTAACTGGTAAACAATGGTTTATGTCCATGAAAGATGCTACATACACGTTATTACACATTGAACAGTTAAAACATTTGCCGTTCTCTGTGGCGGAGACGGATTCGGCTGTGTGGTTAATACACGGGGTTATCTCTCTCCCTTTCTAGTTTCAATTTAAATCTTGCATGAAACATTTCCCGATTGGCCGCTTTGAACCCCTGGGGAGTGTATTTCTACATGAATTATGGTCCCTGCCTTTCACTTATAGATGTCATCGTGACAATAAGGACGTTTTCCGAACAGGGGAGGACTGCGATTCCACAGTGGGGCACTCCCTAGTTTGTAAACATGTTAAATTGCACGGCGCTTGTAATGTGTCCGCACCTAATCTTGCTTGCTTTTTGAAAGAAAGTCCAGTCCCAGCGATAATTCCCGCTTTTACATTGCTTACTAACGGCAGTTATCTTATTTTGAATAACCTCGACTGCTGTGGTTTACTGGCAGGAATCCCATATATAGTAACAGTTTCACAAATTAAGCAGGCTCAAAGCGCTATTGTTTCAACAAGAAGTGGCTCTCACTTCAGCTCAAGAGACCTTCGAATTACAGGTGGCTAGAACTTCGAGTGAGATTCAGACACTTCTGAACACGAATCTCCCACTACATTTTGGGGAGTTGATACATCAAATATTTAATGCGTCTGACACCGGAGGCCTTGCTCATTTTTTTAAACTGACGGGATCCGGCCTTGTGACTTCTTTTCAGACAATATTTGGTGTAATACCAGCCTTTATTCATTTTATTTTTTCCAGCGTCTTCGGGGGATTCCCTTTATTACTGGTGCTAGCTGGTGGAATCCTGCTTCTTCTGCTCCTGCTGCGCAATGGCTGCTCATCTTGTGGTAATGCACAGACCAGGCCAATTGCAACTGTACCGTGATCGAATGCAACAAGTTTTTGGATGCTTGCCATTAGCGACGCTTAGCGTGAGTTATGGATTAACTTTTCGCTTTGCCTACTTCACTTGCTTGCAACCTGTATTCTACTGTCAACGGTGCCCCTTCTATTGGGCTATGGATTTATGCCTCTCCAATATGTCATCTCCTGTCCCGGATTTTAACCTGTTGGTGGGTCCCATGGCCAGGCTTGTTCTGGAAATGGCCGTATGGTGCGTGCTGCTGCACTTGGAGTCTTGGCTGAATGGGATATCTGTGCGGCTGCGCAGAACGTATTGTAACGGAGCTTCATTGAATATCACGCAAGTTGCACGGATATGCTCTTGGAAGCATCGGATTACGAGGAGCATGTTTGTTTCTTCGGCCTACTTGATTGGATGGCATCCCTCTTTGCTGCTAATGATAGGGATGACCTTTTGGAACGAATTGCATTGACAGGATCACGTGCTTTCATGGATACACCACCTCCATGTTAGATACGTTTTTCGTGCAACTATACATTTTTAACAACCAAAGAATTATATATATATATATTTTTTTTTTTAATTCTTTCCAATCTGGTTTTTTCATGCGTATTTGAACTCTGCTTACCCTTGAAATCTGTTTTGGTTATTTGCCTATATACTATGACCTTAGCAAGGGGAGGGTGTTATATGGCCGTTAGGGTCATTGTCGACATTGCTAAATTGACACGAGCACGGCTGCCATGATGCTGCTTTTGCGCACGTTACTACTAGACTTTGTTTTGCAAGACTCTGTTTGTGCCTTTCACATGAGAACTGTCTGCTTTCTGCGTTCTCTGCCTGCTCTTGGAGTTTAGTCTGAACACGATGTGCAAGGTCGATAAACAATGCCCCTTGTTATTCTGTTCTGGTCAGTCCCTAGCATCTAGACAAAACATGCTAACACAGCTGCGCTACTGGAAGCTCATGCTTTGATATTACAGGGATGCATGTTGTTCTGACACACACTTGGAGAGGGTCCTTTCCAGGGAGATGAGCTATGCGGTTCCTATGATGTAAAGCTTCCATCTAGGCACTAAGGTAGGGGGTCTGCTGACAAAGCCCAGAGATCTTCTATTATATAATAAACATCACTTTACCAAGAGGAGGGAGGTTAGGCCTTATAGTCCTTTTTCCACTGTCTATATATAATGACTTCCCCTTCATATTCTATGGAATTGTAACAATGCTAATTGTTCTAAGTTTATGCATTTCGCTGCTGGTAGTGGCTCGTATACTGCATTATAGAGCACGATAGTTAAAATAAATATTTTGAACTATAACAGTGACTCTGACCATTCTTATTGTGGACAAGTACGAGTGGGCGAGTGAAAGGGTATGTCTTGCTACCGCGATTCCTGAGAGAGTCGGGAGTGTTGTGTTCTGGGTTGTCTAATCATTTGTAGCTTCGTGATTTTTGGAGGTGAACGAATTAGACACTATAGCTAGTCGGTTTTGGGATTTTGGGTACTAAGGTGGTAGGTCGGTACACCTCTATACACCGAGGTCCTGTTTTCCTGTGCATAGTTCTGTGTAGGTGCAGAATCCCCACAACACAGCGTTTACAACGCTGCCATTACATCGCGTTCCTTTTACAACACGGTCGTTACAACGACAGCGTTGTTAGAACGCGATACCTTTACATCGCAAGTCATTAGATCGACTTGCTGTAGGGGGCGCTCTAATCTAAGGAATAGTATCATTTACTATTCCAAAACCTTCCCTACTGTTGCGCACGCTGGAGTTGGAATAGTAAAGTATACTATTCCTAAGTCCAGCGCGCCCCCTACAACAAGTCGATCTAATGACTTGCGATGTAAAGGTACCACGTTCTAACAACGGGGTTGTTGTAACGACCACGTTGTAATAGAACGCGATGTAATAGCATGCGTTGTAAAATGTTATATTCGACTGCGGGCCAAATGTAGGGAATGGTCACGAAATGCAAGGGGAACTAGCAATTGTTCTGTCTTATGATTGGGAGTCCCACTAACCCAATACAGAAGTCCCTTTTTAACACATAAATAAGGGCCTACCTTATTAGGATCTTCCTCTTGTGCTTGATTCCAGGCATTTGTCAGAGTGCTGTCATCTTTCTGGGCTGCACGAAAGCTCCATGAAGGAGTATTTCTGTTTTCTGAGGAAGAAAGGGAAAAGGTAGAAAAGGTTTAGCAATTGGTTTTATATTTTCTTTTTCTTCCCGTTTCTCTGTTTTGGTTTTCTTCTTGGTTGTTGTATGTCTTCCACAGAATAAGGTGCTTCCTTTAACCATTCCATGAAAAGGGTTGGCTTGGTCACAGCCGCCAGATATTCATGAAAATGAGGTAAGTCTGTACACAACAGAACTTTCTGTGAGAGTCCAGGTACTATCCCTACTTTTCTTACTTGTGGATACTCATCGATATCTAATATTACCTCGGCCAGGGAATATGATCTAATGTCCCCGTGAACACATGAAACGTGTACCTGTTCTCCTTCACACAATTTTGTTGTAGGTACCAATTCCTTAGAGACAACAGTATGATGACATCCTGTGTCTAACAGGGCCTCAACAGGTCTACTATTCAAACGAACAAGCTTTTTATATCTTTCCCTTTCCTCTCCTTTAACCAATATTCTCCCCCAGAATAGGCCTACTTCCATGGGCTCTGAACTATCGACCTTTAGGGGACAGCTCCGGCCGATGTGGCACCATTCGGCACAACGAAAGCACTGAGGTCCCGCTTGTGCCTGGGAGGGCTTCAGAGGAAGTCTACCCGGATTTTTGCTTGGACCTGTCATCCTGATGTCACCACTAGTGGCTGCTGGTCTAAAGACATTTCTAGAGACAGTCAAGGTGGATTTCCCCGTGTGTGCCTTAAAGTCCGGGGACCTGTGATACATACATGTTAACTCAACTGCAGACTGTGTCATCAGGTGGGGGTGTTGCTTGACCCAAGCCCTTGTATTCACAGGCAAAGCCTCCAAATACTGTTCTAGATACACCTTTTCGGTTACTTCTTCTAAGGTGGAAGTGGTAGGCTGTAGCCACCGATTGCCAAGGTCCCTAATTTTATAGTATGGAGCCCAGGGATTATCTCCCGGGGTTCATTTTTCCTTACGGAATCGGGCTCTATAATACTCCTGATCGCATCCCAATCTTTCTAGTATGGCTCTCTTTATGTCTGGATATGGGGTCAGTTCTGCTGGGTTGGCAGCCTGATAAGCTGCCTGCAGTTCACCTGATAACAATGGAGCGATGTACTGTCCCCACCTCTCTGGAGGCCACGTAGCAGTTGTTGCGACCCATTCAAAGTTAGCAAAAAAATAATCGAGATCGTCTCCATCCTGGTATTTTTGTAGGACACACCCTGGGACATTTGGATATACCCTGACACTAGATATAGCGTCTGTGAGGCGGAGTATGGCTGTGTCCTGGATTTGTTGGTTAGTAGTCAAAAGAGCTGATTCTTTCTTAAGGGCAGTTTGAAAGGCTTCCCTTTCCTTCTGCACGTTCTGATTTTGTTGCTCTAAAACGAACTGTAAATGTCTTTGTCCCTCAGCGAGTTGGGTAATCATTGTTTCCATGGTAATGGGCTGTGTCATCTTTTACCTACAGACGGCAGGATCCCACTTCTGAACCCACTTGTCATATGTCACTCGCTCTATGACGGTCAAGGGGCTGTCTTACTTCTACACAAGGCCAAAGTCTTTTACTGGGGTTGTCATATTTTTATTGTAATTCGCCGTTGAGCCAACACATTTAGAGGTATCACAAAGTTCTCAGGTAGGAAGGTAAATTATACACAGTCCGTCTGTACTTTTCCAGTCCTGGCTCAGGACTTATATTTAGTTGCTCCGTGTTGGAATTCAATTTCCCCTTGGTGCCATGTCTGCTGCCCCAGAGCAACAGAGTACTCAAAAATATAAAAATGACAAAAAAAAATTAGGTCTGACCTGGTGGGTGTTGGAAATATTTACTATTGGTAGTTTTATCTACCCGTTTCCTGTGCTGTTACCCAATGTGAAAGTTGAGGGGGGGAAGGGTGAAAGATAGTGCCCCCTTCTTGTCACTACTGGGGTGGTTGTGCACAGTTTTTTCCCAAATCCCCACCAGTTTCTAACAAAGTGGAACAATGGCGCTTGGCTGGCGGAGTGCATGGGTGGCGCTTGGCTGGCGGTGTGTGTGGATATTGCTTGGCTGACTGTGTGCATTGATAGCATTTGGCTGGCAGCGTAAGTGGATGGAGCTTGGCGGGAGGTGTGCATGGGTGGTGCTTGGCTGGCGGTGTGTGTGGATGGCACTTGGCTGGCGTTGTGTGTGGATGATGCTTGGCTGGTGGTGTTCGTGGATGGTGGTGTGCGTGTACTGACTCTTGGCTGGTGGTGTGGCTTGTATGGATCCCCCAGCGTTTTGTTACCCAGAATCGCCCACAAACCTCAAATTTACTTACAAAGTCACATTTTTCTCACATTTCTGAGTGGGTAAGTTGTAGGATCACCGCGCAGGCACACATTTCCGCCTACCCAGCATTCCCTGTGCTCTCCCAAGAAAAATGATACCTCACTTGTGTGGGTGCCCAAAGTAGCATCAGCCTAAAACCGTATAAACAAACTGTCCATTTGGACCCGCTTTGGGCCCCCTCAATCTCTACACGTTTTTGGCCCTTCCATGTCATAGGCACTTGGCCCATCCACACAAGTAAAGTATCATTTTTATCGGGAAACTGAGGGGAACGCTGAGTGGTAGGAAACTTGCGCCGTGCGCTGATCCCACAACTTTCCCAAACAGATATTAGAGGAAAATGTGACTTTTTAGCTAAATTTGAGGTTTGCAGTGGATTCTTGGAAGGAACATTTTGGGGGTCAATGCTAGCCACACCTCCCAAGACTCCCATGGGTGTCTAGTTTTCAGAAATGTCTGGGTTTTTTAGGTTCACCTAGATGTCTGCAAACCCGGGACCAAAAACACAGGTGCCCAACTATCTATCACAAAACGACCTAGTTTTTCAAGGGGGTCACCTGTGTTTTTTGTCCTGGGCTCAGCGGCCATCTGGGGCAACCTACCAAACCCAGACATTTCTGAAAACTCGACACCCAGGGGAGTCCAGGGAGGTGTCGCTTGCGTGGATCTCCCAAAATGTTACTACCCAGAATCCCCTGCAAACCTTGAATTTAGCTAAAAACAATCAGATTTTCTTCAATTTTCTGTGTGGGAAAGATGTGGGATCACCGGGCCGCCACAAATTTCCTACCACCCAGTGTTCCCCCAAGTCTCCCCATAAAAATGGTACCACACTTGTGTGGGTAGGCATAGTGGCTGCAACAGGAAATGGCCCAAATCGTACTCTGGAGACATCAAAATTACCTATCACAAAACGACCTGGTTTTGCAAGGGGGGGGCACCTGGGTATTTTGCCCCGGGCTCGGCGGCCGTCTACAGAAACCTACCAAAGCAACACATTTCTGAAAACTCGACAACTGTGGGAGTCCAGGGAGGTATGGCTCGCTTGGACCTCCCCAACGGTTTCCTACCCAGAATCCGCTGCAAACCTCAAATTTAGCGGAAAAAATCAAATTTTTCTCAAATTTCTGTGTGGAAACGTTGTGGGATCGCCGGGCTGACACAAATTTCCTACCACCCAGCGTTCCCGAAGGTCTCCCGATAAAAATGGTACCTCGCTCTTGTGGGTGGGCCAAGTGCCCGCAGCAGGGAAGGGCCCAAAACCTATTGTGGAGACATCAAAATTACCTATCACAAAAAAGACCTAGTTTTGCAAGGGGGGGCACCTGGGTTTTTGGTCCTGGGCTTGGCGGCCATTTAGTGAAATCTACCAAAGCCACATATTTCTGAAAACTAGACACCCTGGGGAGTCCAGGGAGGTATGGCTTACATGGATCCTTACCTACCCAGAATCCCCTGCAAACCTCAAATTTAGCTGAAATAATCACTTTTTCCACACATTTTTGTGTGGGATCACCATGCCGGCACAAATGTCCTACCACCCAGCGTTCCCCTTGGTCGCCCGAGTAAAAGGATACCTCAATTGAGTGGCTGTCCAATGCAGAATCGGCTAAAACAAATTTTTTTTAAAATGTACCGCTTAGAATTTGCAGTGCTATACCCTTAATCCCTATGCTTTTGGCCCTTCCTAGTCAGAGGAACTGGGCCCACCCACACGTGAGGTATCATTTTAATCGAGAGACTGAGGGGAATGCTGTGTGGTAGGACATTTGTGCCTGCACAGTTATCCTACACAGAAATGTGTGGAAAAGTTGGTTTTTGCAGCTACATTTAAGGTTTGCGGGGGATTGTGGGTAGGAAAACGGTGGGGGATCCACGCAAGCCATACTTCCCTGACTCCCCATGGTGTCTAGTTTTAGAAATGTGTGAGTTTGTTAGGTTTCCCTGAATTGCCACCGAGCCCGGGGCCAAAAACCCAGGTGCCCCCCTTGCAAAACCAGGTCCTTTTGTGAAAGGTAATTTTGATGTCTCCACAATACGTTTTGGGCCCTTGCCTTTCACGGGTACTTTGCCCACCCACACGAGTGAGGTACCATTTGTATTGGGAAACTCTGGGGAATGCGGTGTGGGTGGAAGTTCATGGGTCCACGCAGATTCCAGAACTTTCCATCACAGATATGTGAGGAAAATGAGGTTTTGTTTAGAAAGTTTGAGGTTGGCAAGGGATTCTGGGTAACAGAACCTGGCTAGAGCCACACAAGTCACTCCATCCTGGATTCCCCTGGTTGTCTAGCTTTCAAAAATGTATAGGTTTCATTAGATGTCGGCTGAGCTAGAGTTCAAAATCCACAGCTAGGCACTTTGCAAAAAAGGGTCATTTTTCACTATGAAAATGTGCTGTGTCCACGTTGTGTTTTGGCCCGTTTCCTGTCTTGGGCACTGGGTCTACCCACACAAGTGAGGTACCATTTTTATTGGGAGACTTTGGGGAATGTGGGGTTGGTAGAATTTTGTGGATCCAAGCAGATTCCAGAACTTTCCATCACAGAAATGTGAGAAAAATGTGTTTTTTTTTTAACAAAGTTTGAGGTTTGCAAGAGATTCTGGGTAACAGAACCTGGTGAGAGACACGCAACTCACCGCATCCTAGATTCCCCTGTGTGTCTAGTTTTAAAAAATGTATAGGTTGGATAGGTTTCCCTAGGTGCCGGCTGAGCTAGGGTTCAAAATCCACAGCTAGGCACTTTGCCCAAAAAAGGTCAGTTTTCACTGTCAAAATGTGGTGTGTCCACATTGCGTTTTGGCCCGTTTCCTGTCACGGGCACTAGCCCTACCCACACAAGTGAGGTACGATTTTTATCGGGAGACTTTGGGGAATGCGGGGTGGGTAGAATTTTGTGGATCCATGCAGATTCTAGAACTTTCGATCACAAAAATGTGAGGAAAATTAGTTTTTTGGACAAAGTTTGAGGTTTGCAAGGGATTCTGGGTAACAGAACCTGGTGAGAGCCACACAAGTCACCCCATCCTGGATTTTCCTGGGTGTCTAGTTTTAAAAATTGTATAGGTTATCCAGGTTTTCCTAGGTGCCAGCAGAGCTAGGGTTCACAATCCACAGCTAGGCACTTTGCAAAAAAGGGGTCAGTTTTCACTGTAAAAGTGGAGTGTCCACGTTGCGTTTTGGCCCATTTCCTGTCGCGGGCACTAGGCCTACCCACACAAGAGTGAGATACCATTTTTATCAGGAGACTTTGGGTAATGCTGGGTGGGGGAATTTTGTGGATCCATGCAGATTCCAGGACTTTCCATTGCAGAAATTTGAGGAAAATTAGTTTTTTTTTACAAAGTTTGAGGTTTGCAAGGGATTCTCGGTAACAGAACCTGGTGAGAGCCACACAAGTCACCCCATCCTGAATTCCCCTGGGTGCCTAGTTTTCAGAAATATATAGGCTTGCTAGGTTTCTCTAGGTGCGGGCTGAGCTACGGTTCAAAATCCACAGCTAGGCACTTTGCCAAAAAAGGGTCAGTTTTCACTGTAAAAATGTGGTGTGTCCACGTTGCGTTTTGGCCGTTTTCTGTCACGGGAACTAGGCCTACCCACACAAGTGAGGTACCATTTTTATCAGGAGACTTTGGGGAATGTGGGGTGGGTGGAATGTTGTGGATACATGCAGATTCCAGAACTTTCCATCACAGAAATGTGAGGGAAATGTTTTAAAAAAAATATTTTTACAAAGTTTGAGGTTTGCAAGGGATTTTGGGTAACAGAACCTGGTGAGAGCCACACAAGTCACCCCATACTTGATTTCCCTATGTATCTAGTTTTAAAAAATGTATAGGTTTGCTAGGTTTCTCAAGTTGCCGGCTGAGCTATGGTTCAAAATCCACAGCTAGGCACTTTGCCAAAAAAGGGTCTGTTTTCACTGTAAAAATGTGGTGTGTCCACGTTGCCTTTTGGGCTGTTTCCTGCTGCAGGCACTAGGCATGCCCACACAAGTGAGGTACCATTTTTATCGGGAGACTTAGAGGAACACAGAATTATAGCAACTGTTATTACCTATTGACTTTCTATGCATTTCTGTCTTCCAAATGTAAGACAATGTGTAAAAAAGAAGTCACTTTGAAAAATGTCCTTTAATTCACATGCTAGTATGGGTATCCACAAATTCGGAGATGTGCAAATAACTACTGCTTCTAAACTCTATATTTCGTTCTTATTTTGGAAATATATAGGTGTCCTTGATACCTATTTTTCACTCTTTATATTTTACCTTTTGAATTGTCATATACCTGGTACACAATGAAAAACCATTGCAAGACGCAGCTCAGTTATTGGCTCTGGGTTCCTCGGGTTCTTGGTGAACCTACAAGTCTTATATATTCCCACAACCAGAAGAGTCCAGCAGATGTAATGGTATATTGCTTTAAAAAATCTGTGACATTTAGAAGAAGTTACAGGTTAAAACGTTGGCACAAACTGCTGTTTTTTTCAACTCATTTTCAATATTTCTTACTTTCAACTTTTAGTTTCTATAAAAAAAACCTTGAAGGATCTACACCCTTGATGAATTTACAATTTTGTATACTTTTCAGAAATGTATAGCTATCCAGGATCCATTATTGCTTTCATACCCATTTCTACCACTAACTGGAAGGAGGTTGAAAGCACAAAAAGTAGCAAAAATAGGATATGTCCCAGTAAAATGGCAAAATTGTGTAGAAAATGTTGGTTTTCTGACAAAAGTCTGCCTGTCCCTGAAAGCTGGGAAGATGGTGATTTCAGCACCATAAACCCTTTGTTGATACCATTTGCAGGGAAAAAAACAGACGCTTTCTTCTGCAGCTCTTTTTCCCCATTTTTCCAAAAGAAAACAAAATTTAGCTGTATTTTGGCTCATTTCTGAGTCCCCTCCAGGGGAATCCACAAACCCTGGGGTACCTTTAAAATCCTCTTCATGTTGGAAGAAAAAGACACAAATTTGGTGTGGATACCTTATGTGGACAAAAAGTTACAGGGGCCTAAGCGCGAACTACCTGAAATAGCCCAAAAAAGGCTTAGCACGGGGGGGGGGGGGGAGGCCTAGCAGCGAAAGGGTTCAAAAAAGAGGAACCCGATGGGTCCTCTGAAACTCCTGGGCCTAGTTTCAGCCTTCCAGGTCAGGAAATGCCCTTCTCAGTAGGTCAACCATAAAGACACGCATATCTCCTCCCTCCTTATTCTCAGGGATTCCTAAAAATCGCAGATTATTCCGCTGTTAGCGGTTTCCCTGATCCTCCAGTTTCCATTGGATATCGACCAGTCTAGACTCGTGGGCCTCCGTCTGGCCTCACGTTCCCGCAAGTTCTGCCTCCAGGGCTACGGTTCTGGTCTCAAGGTCTGATAGCCACTCACTAATATCACTGCATACCTTGGTGACACTCCTTACTGCACCTTGTACCTTACGTATTGCTGATTGGGAGCGGTGGCTGTCCGGCCGTGTGTCCTCACGGTGCAACATGATACACTGCAGGATGGTATCTAGGGTTTAGGTAGCATCTCCCTGAGGGTCTTGAGCTGTGTCTCTGGTAGTCCCAACAAGTTGATTTGATGGCAAATAATCCCAATGTAATTCCTTTTCTTTAGTTTTGTTTGACCGGCCTAGCATCCTACTAGCTTTGCACAGGGTTGCAGCGGAAACCACCCCGCTGATATCTGGTAGGCTTTCACTCTCGCTTGACTCAGATACTGAGCCTCAGCCATCCGCGGACCAAGTCTCATCCAATAGAGAGAAAAAGCAATCAGTTGTCTCAATATTGAGCTCATTAAAGTCCTTTCCCACATTCTTAGTATGTACCGATGCATGCCGCCGAGGCTTCCCTCCCCTCATGGGGGGGGTTAATAGGTGTTTATTGAGAGTCTTTGAGCCCATACCCATACCCATGCTCCTCATCCCCTCTTTCAGTAGGGGCTTTTTGGGCCCCGGGATGAACACTATAATCTTTATCCTCACCAGAGACTGCCTTTCTTATTGTCCCAGATTTGCCCACTTCGCCATTACCAGAATTCTGTGTGGGATTAGGCTTTATCTGATTTACTTCGGGGGGAGTGTTTGCCTGTGATCAGGACCCAATATGCCCATAGAAACAAGGGTTACCTTTTTGCCTTCATTGTGTTTCAGTAATGGTTCGCCACTGGCTGTATCCCCAGTGATCCTCGCTACTCCAGGTTCAGCCAATATCGCGGGTCTGGAAGCTAGTTTAGATGCTCTAAGCAGCTCCACTACTGTGGAGCCAGGCAGGCGTTACTGGGGCACAGCCCTGCACTTCCCCTTCCTCTCTGATAGGTTTTCCGTCCAGGTCGCCTTGCCACTGCGTCTCCCAACACTATGGCCGTTGCTACCCTTGACCCCATCATAAACCTAATCAGATGCTGAGAAACGGATTCTCTCTAAAGGATTGACATTTGTCCCAACAACACCTCCTGATGCCTTCAACATCAAGTTGGAGCTACAAAGATTTTTTAGGAAAATCAGACTCAAATACCACTTTAGCAATAGGGAGTACAATTCGACTTCTGCAGCCACTACCTTCAGGCCCCCATCCACCTTCACCCCAGCTGCATATCTGATGAGCCAAAAGATCTTGGCGTACGAGCAGATTGTCCTTAAAGAAACCATGGACCTACTGAAGAATCGAAAGTACATCAAATATAACATCAGTAGAGAGGAGAAGTTGGCCCTACAGTCTTTAGGAACCAATGAAACAATCATCATCAAGGCAGCCGACAAGGGTGGAGCTGTGGTGGTACAAAATACGCCAGACGATGTTGATGAGATACAACAACAACTGAGCGTCAGGGAGAGCTACCTCCCAATACCAAGGGACCCCACACCAGAGATTAAGAAACTGATTGAAGACCTGACTAAGGAGGGTCTAGCCCAAGGCTTCCTGAGCCAACCTGAGTGTGACTTCCTTAACAAAAAGGAACCAAGAATCCCCACAATCTACACTCTACCGAAAGTGCACAAGCGCATGGACAAACCACCTGGGAGGCTGATGGTCTCAGGGTGTTGTTCACCTTTTAGAACCCTTAAACCAATACATCAACAACTTCCTACAACCATGGGTGATGGAAACCAGATCGTTTGTAAGAGACACTATGCACGTCATCCAGTTACTTGAAGGCCAACGGTTTGATGTCAATACTCAGCTCATGGTGACCATTGATGTGTCTTCCCTTTATACCAGCATACCACAGGGGAAGGCACTGGAAGTGATCAGGGAAACCTTGGAAAAATGCCCCTAACCACACTGGATACCAACTGGATTCTTGGTATCGCTCCTGGACATTGCAATGACGAGGAACTATTTAATCTTCAGGAACCAGTACTATTATCAATGGAAAGGCGTCGCGATGGGGGCTGGGTTCGCGCCCAGCTTTGCCAATCTCTTCATGGACTCGTATGAAGATGAATATTTATATAATCCTAATAACCCTTTCATAGACCACATTGAAGTATGGAAGCACTATATAGATGATGTGATGATGATATGGACTGGCACTGAATCAAACTTGAATGACTTCAAAGACTGGCTTAACAGCAGATCCAGCGATATCCAGTTCACGATGCCCTACAGCAATGAAACCATTAACTTCTTGGACCTCACCTTCAAAGTGGAGGAAAGGTCACTATTTACTGACCTCTACAGGAAGCCTACGGAACGAAATATGTTACTTAAATACGACTTGGACCATCCAAGAAGTCTGAGGGACAACGTGCCATACGGGCAGTTTCTCAGGCTTAGGAGAAACTGCACCCGTAGGGTGGACTTTTTCAAGGAGACAGAGACCCTCGCCAATCGTCTCAAGGAAAGAGGATACCCGATGGGATTGCTCAAACGAGCCAGAAAACAAGCATGGTATTGCCCCCGCGACCTCCTCCTCCAAGTGAAACCGAAAACTACAGGACAAGAGAACATCGTATGTGTCACAACATTCAACTCAAGAAGCAACGAGATCAAAAAGATCGTGAAAATATATTGGAATTTGGTTGCCAGCGAACTGGGCACGACTAAAGATCCCATCTTCACTTTCAAGAGAGGCAAAAATATTAAGGACATTGTAGTCAAAGCCTATCTGGAACCACCGAAACCACCTGATATCAGAAGCCAGTTAGGTCTGCCCCCCCTGACTGGACACCACAAGTGTGGCCGCTGCAAGGCCTGTTCGCAAACTGTGGAAGGCACATCATTCACACACCAGAACAGAACATACAATCTTCCCTTGCACACGAATTGCAACAGTGCAGATGTCATATATGCAATCAAATGTCCTTGCGACATGCTATATATTGGACAGACCACACAGAAGGTAAAAGCGAGGGTTCTGCAACACATGAGCAGGGTAAAGTGCAAGGTACAAGCAGCCCCACTAGTTGAACATTTCAACACCTTGAACCATACACCTGAAAGCCTAAAATGGTGGGTGGTGGAAAAAATACGTGCACACCCCAGAGGTGGTTCAATCGCTGCATCCCTTAACTTCAAAGAGTGTAAGTGGATTCATTCCATTAACACGGTTGACAATGGGCTGAATGAACTAGAGGAGACCTCGAAACAAATGGGCCAATTGTGATATGACACCTGGATGTCTCTCACTCTTGTTCCATGGAGCCCTAATGTGTAACATCTTGACATTCTGTAAAATACTGAACACTCGTTCAGTATTTTACATCTGTAACATGTTTTTCCCCAGTGATTTTATGCTTCATCCACCATTCATTCAATAACTAGGAGGTATACATCATGCTCTACTCGAGTGGGCCTCATGGTCGTATTCACTAACTATGTGCATTGACTTTTGTGACATGTTATATATTATTTAGCCTCCTGGTCGCATTCACTAACTATGTGCATTGACCTTTTTGACATGTTATGTATTATTCTCCCAGTCACTAGATGCATTGCCATATGTAACACGTCTTACCTGAGTGGCCTTTATGCATTATATTCCAGTTGTGATATGTAAATTGGCTTACTACATTCACGTGTACTACCTGGCTCTCAGCTTATACGTACACTCAGCACAAGTGATTGCACCAACTGTGGCCAACTTGTATTGTCCGTTCAACTTCATTTAATTTCATTTGCACTTATGTACCATGTATATATTGTTTGCGGAATTTCCTGTTTGAAACACTGTGCATTAGAATTGCGGCAAAATTGCAGAGTCGTCTTACTCGTTTTTAACCTGACTTGTGAGGCATTTATCCACGTATTACTCACCACCTTGATGACCGTTGTGTTAATAGGTCCCCTATTGTGAAGGGAGTAGACGTCACTGCCAGCTGAAGTGACATGTGAGATCTCTCCCAGCGTCCTGGACGCTTTGAAACTCACGATGACGTGCTGGGCAGCATCCAGCTGCTGCCACCGGCCGCGCATGCCACCTGCATGCGCGGCTTCACGTAAGCAGCCCCCGGCTTAGTATTTCACCGCGAGCCGTGCAGTCACACTCAAGACTGCATTGGAGCTTGCGTGCACTACCAGGTAAGTGGGCTTTACTCCACTCTCTCCCGCATTTGCCTTTGAATCCTTTATGGATTATTACACCTAGCGTTAATTCCCTTTCACGCTTTTCTCATAGGATTCATGACTGGCCAACCTTGGGTATTTGCTTCCCATACCGGCTGATTATTCGTATAACAGCCTGCCCACGACTTCATTTACTGAGGTAAGCCTTCCCATGCGGCGCCATTGAGTCCTTACTCATATCTTTGGCATTATTATTATTGTCGTATATACTCACCCCAGACATGAATATACTTACCTTTAAATATCACAGACTGCATTTAATGAGGTACACCGAAAATCTTCAGCTTCCCTGAAATCAGCAGGTAAGACTCCCTAGCTGCATCTGTCTCTCACCCCCCTATTACCAGGGCCCAACATCATAGCTAAATTGTTTGATCTATACTTCTTATAGATCCACGGGCAGCCTTACTCAACAAGGGACGCCTAAGGGAGCCCACCCCCATGCTGGGTGAGTAATTGTTGTTTCCACTCCCTTGACTTCCCCCTCTCCCCCCCCTCAGTTGGAACACACATTGACACTTTCCCTCCTTGCTTTCAGGCTGTCACCCCTTCCCTCTGTCCTGAAGAAGACCCGCCATGACATCTTAATAACGCCTTGTCAGGGTCGAAACGTCGACGATAATATATGGTTCAGCTCTACAAAGTCTCTTGGTCCAAATCAATAAGCGAATGTGCTATTTTCCAGAGATATTGTCTTCCTTGCCGTTCTGACCACCTTTTAGTTCGTCTCCCTTTATAATCTGTACATAACCTCACTTTGTATATATACTCTGCACCACTGTCACTGAGCACCCAATGTCACCTTAATATATGTCACTTCACTATTGTATCTTATATTGACAGCCCTTTAAAAAAAATTGTAAATATACATGAAAGCTTCAATTTACATAAAATAACAAGTTTGCAAACATCTACTAGCCAGTGTTTTGCATTTTTGTGTTCCAACACCATTGAACATGCTTGCTACTATTTAATCAAAGCTTTTGTTTTATCTATTATGTATTAAGCAACCATTCTTTGATTTATTTATTACTTGTCAAGCAATTGTCTCTTCCCCGACAGAACCACTGTAGCTTTTCATATATACACCCAGGTTCTGAGGGACACAGGGTTACCCCATTGTGGTTATACCTCAAGAAAGAATTCAGCAGAATCATCTGTGGTTGAGTGCGTCTTCGCATGTGGACAAATCTCGAAGGATATATATATATATATATATATATATATATATATATATATTTATATAAGAAAAACTCCGCCAGACATGTATTGCTTCCCAAGAAACGGAGCACGGACCACAGTTTTCAGTGCAGCAATGAATACATTTTAATGCTCTCCAACCTTTACAGCCATGACGCGTTTCAGCCCTTCCTCGGGCCTTGATCACATGACACGCTCTGTCAGGTGGGTAGTATTTTTATACTTTTTTTTTTTTTAAGTGAATACTTAAAGTGACAGTGACACACAGTTATCATTAACAGCAATTAATAGTAAAATAAAACTATTGGATAGTATAAAACTGGTGTCAACACAATAAATAACATCATAAGTAGCAGATAATATTTAAGTAAAATTGAATAAAATTGAATAAAATGGAGTAAAATTGAACACCAGGAGAATAATAGAAAACAGTAAAATAATAGTAAAATATCAGTACAAAAGAGAGTCCAGGTAAAATACCATAACGGTCTGTTGTCCAGAGCAATCACCATAATGTTCACAATATTCTCCTCATTATTCTGTTCACTATTAATATATCTGCTAAGTACATTCCGGCTTAAATGCCCAATTGTGTTGACAATTCCAAAAGAGACAACATTCTCATGGTAGTAGTGCAAGAGTTGTCATTTGCTGTACAAACCTTGTGTCAAAAAGTGCATGTGCTTAGTGTTAAAAATGTAAAAAGTGTTAAAAAATTATTAAAACCACCTATAACTTCTAATAAAAACACCCAATGTGTGCAGCTTTAATTATGCAGCATATTGTAACTGGTCCCTCAGTGTCCAAATTAATCTCTCATGTTCAGTTAGACTAAAAAGGAACCTCCAGGCCTGATTCTAATTTAACTCATCCTTAGTAGACATATCAGTTCTATAGGCATGTATGCAGTTCCTCAGTGGCATTCAAACCCCGTGGATACTTAGTATCGAGGTTTATGATATAATTAGACTCTAGAAGTCTCAAAGCTTTGACCCTATCGCCTCCTCTCTTGTTTGGCAGCACAGCATCTATTAGAAAGTAGCTCAAACCCTTTGGGTTCGATCCGTGTACCTCACTAAAGTGTCTGGCTACTGGATAAGAATGATCTTGATTCTTAATCGCTCTGAGGTGCTGGAGCACCCTCTTGTGTGCCTGTAAGATAGTGCTGCCAATGTAGCGTAACCCACATGGGCACTCCAGCACATAGATTACATAGTCAGATTTACAGCTGAGCGATTTGTTGATCAGAGTTTTCGTCTCGTTGAAAGGGGTTTGATAAGAGATGGTATTACTGCCGTATTGGCATGCTTTACAAACTTTGCATTTGTAAAAACCCTTTCTTTGAGTTAGCGAAGAGGTAGTACTTGGCCCGCTAGGGTCATTTTGAACCAAAATATCTTTCATTGATCTCGCTCTGCTGTAGGTGATGGCAGGTCTTTTTGGGAGTAAGTGCCCTATCATTGGGTCGCTTAACACTAGAGGCCAATTCTTAGTTAATAGCTTTTCACTTGTCTTTCCTGACCATTGTATTTAAGAATAAATCTGAAAGTGTTTCCTTCGTCTTGTTTAATGTTGTTTTTGGCTGCGGTGCCATGTACCTCCCTGCCCTGACTTAGGAGACACTCCCTAGATTTGATCCTGCTCTTTTGAATAGCTTTGTCTATGCAGGTATTGGTGTAGCCCCTCTCTCGAAATCTCAGTTTGCTGGTTTCTTGTGCAATTATTAAGTCCTCATTGCAGCTGCATATCCGTCTCAACCTAAGCATCTCCCCATATGGGATACTACGGATGAGATGCCTAGGATGAGCGCTGCCTGCATGTAGAATTGCGTTACCAGCTGTGGGTTTTCTGTGCAGTCTCGTTTCCAATTTGTCATTTTTAACAAACACTTGCACATCCAGGAAATTAATAGTTTCATTACTAATGGTGGCTGTAAAATGTAAATTCAATTGATTGTTGTTCAGACATTCGATGAACCCCTCGGCCTCACTAAATGAGCCATCCCATATAACAAAGAGGTCATCAATATATCTCCACCATGCCTTGATGTTCTTGGTTACAGTGGGAATATATTCTTTTAAAAGGACCAGCTCCTCCCACCAGCCCATGTGAAGACAGGCATAGCTGGGGGAGAAGCTGGCCCCCATAGCTACCCCACGTAACTGTTGGTATATGCTGTTTTGGAACAAAAAATAATTGTTGTGTAAACAGAATTCCACCATATTCAATAACATGAGATTGTGTTGGGCATACTCTTGACCCCTTCTGGCTAGATAATAATTAAGAGCCCTTAACCCATCCCTATGATTGATAGAAGTGTATAGGGATGTTACATCCAATGTCATTAATAAATAATCGGCCTGCCAGGGGTAAATCATCAATTTGTTTAAAAAGTCACTTGTATCTTTTAAGTAGGAGGACAAGTCATGAACGTGTTCTTGGAAGAAATAGTCAATGTATTTAGAGGTGTTTTCAAGTAGGCTTCTGCGAGCTGAAATAATTGGTCTGCCTGGCGGCGATAGGGCATCCTTGTGGAATTTTGGGATAAAATATAGAACAGGGGTCACTGGTTTATCATTTTTCATAAAATTAAATTCATTTGACGTCAGTAACCCTGCACTTTTCCAGCTGATCAATTTCATGTTGAAGTCATTGATGGTTTTGCGTAATGTTGGATAATCACTGCGGCGGTAGCATTCCGCATCCATAAGTTGTTTCATAGCCTCCGCAATGTAATCAGTTTTTCTCCACAACACTACATTTCTGCCTTTGTCAGCATTGCGGATCAAGATGTCTGGATTTCTTTTCAATTTTGACATCAGTGCGTGAAATTGCATTTGCTGTTTGTTAGCTTTTTGATTTGTGATATTTTGTACTTTGTAATTCAAATCCTTTAGTCCGCTCACAATGTTGTCGTGAAAGCTATCAATAGAATCTTTAATCATCAGAGGATTGAAAGTGGAGGGGGGTTTGAATGGGGTTTTCAATTTCAGCTGCATCGTTTCGTCGCTTTTTCCATCTGTATCAGATACGTTGGGGCTGAGTGTCATGTTTTCCTCCATTAGTTCCTGCATGTCTGCCAATAGAGGCAGATCAGATTGAGTGAGATTGTATTGGAGCGTGCGCTGTTGTGTTACTGGATCTGTATCACTTTCTTTTGTTTGTTGATTGTGTTGTATAAAGTATTTCTTGAGTTTCAATTTTCTTATGCTTTTGTAGATGTCAAAGCGTGTGGTCGCGTAATTAAAAGAGCTGATCGGACAATAGGAAAGTCCTAACGACAGGAGTTGCTCTTCCGCTTTATTTAACACCACATCAGAAAGATTTATGACAGTCGGATTGGCACATAAGAGATTGTCATTCATCGTCTCCAATTTCTCTTCGGCTGTCTCTTTGATTGTTGTTTGCCGCTTGCAGCTTCGTTTCCTTGCCCGCCTTCTTGCCTGGCGTTTAGATGTTCTGTTTGTGATTTGTTTTGGTGTGGTCTTGGGCGCAGGGTCTGCCTGTGCTCTTCCACTAAAAAATCCACCTCATCTGCTAATGAAAGTGACGCCGGAATCTGTTGAAGCAGTTGTTTGCGTGCTTCGGTATCTGTTTCACTGTCAGCTGCTGAGCTTAAATCTGATTGCGACGAGCATTCAACCACATTAGTCTTGCCTCCTGCTATCTTGGAGTTCTGATTCCCCCCTCCAAATTTCGAGACCTTGAGGGAATCGTATTTTCTAGCAAAGGTGAAAATGAGTCCGTTTTCATAGTCATTACGATCCCTGTGGAATTTGAAAGCTTTTCTTTCTCTTATCACGTCCTCCTCTTTTTTAAGCCTTTTGGACATTTCTTCCTTTAATTTAAGAATTTCCTCTTTGACCGCCATGTTATCGATTTCTTCATTGAGGGCTTCAATTTGTTCTGAGAGCCTTGCCCTGTCTTTCACTGCATATTTCACTAGGATGAGCAATAGCCTGCGCGATGAATCTAAATTGGCCTCAGCCCATTCTTTCATCATGTCCCTGTCTGGCTCTTCGTAACTGGGAGCCAAGAGTATTCTGAGGCCACGGGGCACCCTTCCCACATCAATGTATCGCTGAAGGGAAGTTGCCTCCCACCACTTCTTTTGTTCCGCCCTCATTAGTTTTTCTAGAGTCTTGATTTTGTCCCTTAAACTTGTGTTACGGGGCCCGGCTGTGGTATTCTGGGATATAGAGTCCGTTATTAGCCTTTTGGAATCATCGAACATGTCTGCTGCCGCTGCCTCTCTTTCTCGAAGCGCGTCGGCTGTCATGGTTGTGAGAGCACTCGTAAATAAAGTAACTAAAGATACAAACAAGCGAGCACTTGGCAATGCTTGACTCGCGTTTGCTTCGTGGCACAAACCCGCCTCCCGGCTGCTGCTCGCTGCCTAGCGGTACTGTCCCCAGCCGTCAGCTGCTTGCCGGCCAAGCGCCCCCATGCCAAAGACTCGTGGTCGCCTACCTGAAAGCTGCTTCTCGGCCAGGAGGTGTTTCCGCTGTATGTATTCCGCTTGCCAGGGGGTGACGCCAGTAGTAATCCTCCCGGATTCTGTAAGATTGCCCACTATATATATGGCTCCATTGGCTGCAGTAGTGCTGCTGTGGGAGTTTCAATATCATATATATGTTTAATATACATATTATTAATATATATATTACATATATGTTTAATATCTGTTTAATATACATATTAAACAGGGTACAGCTAAACACTGACCCTTGTGGCACACCACATCCTATTTCTCTAAAATAGGACAAAAAGGTGGTAAAAGCACTGCTTGTTTTCTGTTTGACAAAAAGAACTAATGCATTGAAATGGAATATCCAAAATGCCAGCATTCTTCACTCTCTGCAACAAGGTATCATGAGCCAGCGTATCGAATGCCACAGATAAATCAATGAGAATGACCACCATTTTTTTGCCAACATTGAGGTTATTTTTAATAAATTTTGTAACTTCTAGGAGTGATAATTCTGGACTGAAACAAGCCTGTAAACTAGGCTGAGGTTGTGACAAAGTATTGATTCAAATGAAATTGTTTTAGATTTTGATTGACGGCATCTAGAGATTCAGAGAGGCCCCTTTGATGTGTGTGAGTTATGCACAGTGTTGAATCAATTAATTTCCCCATACAACGGAGGACCAAAGAAGACACATTGTTATTGGGGCACTCTAGCGAAGGCTGAGGTGTGATTATTGTTGGACAGCGTTAGTTGCAATGTCATATGATCCATACATTGTTCAACAAAGGAGTTATTCTCATCTGGAGGGCAGAAAATAATGTGAGTTCTGGTCATTTTGGCAGCGAGGGACTTCAGTTCAGACTTAAAATACTGAAACGTAACGAGAGAGAACCCACTAGAACTCAAGTATTATCATTACAGTAGCTTACTGCAAATTCACATCCAATTTTAAAAGAAAACCCCTATCCAAGCATAATTTGGAGTAATAAGGTGGCATAAATGCATTCATGACATCTTGAAATGCTTCATGCAATCAGAGTTCCATCAGCATTTGCAATGCAAGTTAATATAAATAATAACAACAGCTATTTCAAAACATTAATTGACTGCTGGCTAGTAATTATGTAGCATACAACATAGGGGCCGATTCCGATCTCGGTCGGAGACGCACCCAACGCCATTCGGTCGGGAAAAAAGCCATGCGAATGCCTGTTTCCCGACCGATCCGCACATTAATCCGAACGAACAAGTACGATGCGCACAACAGCACAGATTCCGACCCAGTCGTACTCACCCAATCCAGGTCCTGATACCCGACCGAGCCGGATCCGTAAACGCAGATTCGAGTCGCCCGGAAGCCAAAAGCAGCCCCCGTCCGGCCGGACAAGTACGATGCGCTTCCCGTACGCGCCCGAACCCGTCGCTACGCACGGCACGTCAAAGCATCCGGGAGAGGCGCACATAAGCTCCGATTCGCGCCACAACACGATCCACGGCTACGAGACGAACACGCAAGCGACGAGGACGAGGCGAAGCAACGACAAAGACGAACGAGACGAACCAACCATGAATCCCATCGTTCCGATCCTACCAATATTCTACATCTACTACCGGAACAGGCACGGACGCGTACGGCGCAGAAGGTAAGTCAGACACCAACCACAAACACAAACTACACATACCCGACATATCACACACACACAGAGGGATGCAGAAATTACTTACTCCAGAAACAGCAGCACCATAGGGGCGGGATGCCCATCACCAATGCCACATATACACATAGGGGCCCGGATGCCTGTCACTACTACCACCCTTACCCAGGGGTGCCAGGTGCCTACCACTACTACCACCTCTACCCAGGGGTGCCAGATGCCCACCACTACTACCACCTCTACCCAGGGGTGCCAGGTGCCTACCACTACTGCCACCTCTACCCAGGGGGTGCCAGATGCCCACCACTACTACCACCTCTACCCAGGGGGTGCCAGGTGCCTACCACTACTGCCACCTCTACCCAGGGGGTGCCAGATGCCCACCACTACTACCACCTCTACCCAGGGGGTGCCAGGTGCCTACCACTACTGCCACCTCTACCCAGGGGGTGCCAGATGCCCACCACTACTACCACCTCTACCCAGGGGGTGCCAGGTGCCTACCACTACTGCCACCTCTACCCAGGGGGTGCCAGGTGCCTACCACTACTGCCACCTCTACCCAGGGGGTGCCAGGTGCCTACCACTACTACCACCTCTACCCATGGGGGGCTGGATGCCTGTCACTACTACCACCCTTACCCAGGGGGTGCCAGGTGCCTACCACTACTGCCACCTCTACCCAGGGGGTGCCAGGTGCCTACCACTACTACCACCTCTACCCATGGGGGGCTGGATGCCTGTCACTACTACCACCCTTACCCAGGGGGTGCCAGGTGCCTACCACTACTGCCACCTCTACATAGGGGGTACCAGGTGCCTACCACTACTACCACCTCTACCCAGGGGGTGCCAGGTGCCTACCACTACTGCCACCTCTACCCAGGGGGTGCCAGATGCCCACCACTACTACCACCTCTACCCAGGGGGTGCCAGGTGCCTACCACTACTGCCACCTCTACCCAGGGGTGCCAGATGCCCACCACTACTACCACCTCTACCCAGGGGGTGCCAGGTGCCTACCACTACTGCCACCTCTACCCAGGGGGTGCCAGATGCCCACCACTACTACCACCCTTACCCAGGGGGTGCAAGGTGCCTAACACTACTACCACCTCTACCCAGGGGGTGCCAGATGCCCACCACTACTGCCACCTCTACCCATGGGGGGCTGGATGCCTGTCACTACTACCACCCTTACCCAGGGGGTGCCAGGTGCCTACCACTACTACCACCTCTACCCAGGGGGTGCCAGATGCCCACCACTACTACCACCTCTACCCAGGGGGTGCCAGGTGCCTACCACTAATACCACCTCTACCCAGGGGGTGCCAGGTGCCTACCACTACTACCACCTCTACCCATGGGGGCTGGATGCCTACCACCAACAACACCCCCACTCACAGGATGGCAAATACATGCCACAAGAAGCACACACCAGCAGAAAGAATGCAACACAAAGACATCCCCCCAACACCATGACAAGTGTGTGTAGACTGTGTCAAATGCCTACAACACTGAACAGGACTGTGAACATACAATGTGACCCCTATCACAAGTGCCACACATAAATGTGTGTGGCACCCACAATGCAAGCAGGCCTTGACCATTGTGGCAATGGGGTCCAAACCCCCATCATCACAGTGCCCAAAATGTAAGTGTGGGGTCCATAGCTGAAGCACATATTGAACATTGTGGCAATGGGGTCCAAACCCCCATCATCACAGTGACCAAAATGTGAGTGTGGGGTCCATAGCTGAAGCACATATTGAACATTGTGGCAATGGGGTCCAAACCCCCATCATCACAGTGACCAAAATGTGAGTCTGGGGTCCATAGCTGAAGCACATATTGAACATTGTGGCAATGGGGTCCAAACCCCCATCATCACAGTGCCCAAAATGTGAGTGTGGGGTCCATAGCTGAAGCACATATTGAACATTGTGGCAATGGGGTCCAAACCCCCATCATCACAGTGACCAAAATGTATGTGTTGACAAAGAAAAAGCTGCAACTGCCAAACTGCATGGATGATTCCTGGTCACAGAACAACAAACACATCAGTGGCAAAGTAGTGCTTGTGTCCCATAGCAACATAGAATGGGGGAGGCAAACAGTGCAGTGCAAATAAGACATACCTTTGGCCATGTGCAGACAAACATCACCCATGGGGGCTGACACTTTCAACATTCATCAATGACACAATGACAGAAGTGACCATCAGAATGCAGATCCACATATTTGCACCAATGGGCACACAAATTCAGATACCCAGTGGAGACTGTAGATGTGAGGTGAACAGATACCATACCATGGCAGCAATGGGACACACACACAATGATCATTGTGCTGACTGATGACCTAGGAGTCCCAGGGACAGCAGGGCAAACACACCAAACAACATACAGCCAATGGCACACCTAAGATATGCCAATGCAGTGGTGCCGATGCACATACACAAACAGGCAGACCCACACTGCACATCAAACACAACAGGTGAGGGGGGTACCAGTGTCCCCAGGCAACCACACAACACATGAGGAGGCCTGAATACCAATTACACAGATGTGCATACAGTGCCACACAAAGGTAACTCATGGATCCAAATCCCCTATGTGGGCAATCAGGCATTGTCAGATGAGAGGGAGCACAAATCACACATGTCACACAAGCATGTAGGAACAGCAACTGACACAGCAAGACACACAGACACCACAGCACCACACCCAGGGCCCCCACAATGTGGTGACCCTGGGCTGCATTACAATCCCACTGTGATGACAAAGCTAGATGTCGTTCACACTGTGAACCACAGTCATGTGTCCTGAGCAACAAACTACCATCACACCTACACAAGCACAAATCAATCAGCATGGCCTGTCAGCCAAGGCCAACATGGAGGCAGGGGTCTAGCCGGGCAACAACTCTCATCTGCACACACTCAACACCACACACCTCGACCTCCAACAATGTGCAGCAGTGAAGCTCACATGCACTGGTGACATTGCACATGCACCCATGACAATCCCAGGGGGGTGGGAACCAAGGTGCAGAAACACATCACACATGGCCACTCAACCAGACTCCTGAATGTCTGACACACTGCACACTACGCTGTACATGGACATGACGGCAATACCACACCAACCAATGGGATCCCAGCCACAGTCACACACCTATGAAGAAGCCAAGGTCACCCACAAAGAACACACATAGACAACTACCAACATTGCAGCCCTGAGGAGTGCAAGCAGTCACACACACAACGTGTCACAACCAATGAAAGCTAACACAAACCAGAAATCACATGACAGGTGTAAACAACAAGTGCAAAGGGGAATCCTGACTGTGTCACATCAGCGTCTGCCCACAAACTCAGCCCTGACAGCAAACACACCTATGGGTGACACCCTGATGACCAGTAATGTGCCATGCACCCACATCACAGAGAACCCAGGGAGAAGACTTTGGGGTGAAGCATCACAAACAGGAACATCACTAGGGATCCCAGCATGCACAGCAACATGGAAGTGAACACACACACATGCTCATACAACACCCACCTTGGGCGCACGAGATGTCACAGGAGTACACACTGCCATGAGGGGACTCCACTCCTGTGTGAGGAATGCTGTGTGAGGAATGCTGTGCCATATGTCGCATCAGTAGGGCTCCATTGTGTCAGCAGAACACTTGGTGACACAGTCAACAATTAGCACCAAATGAAGGCTCTTGTCACATCAGCCTGGTCATGGGAATGTCAACGAAATCAACAGCACAGATCCAACACACATGTATAGCAAGTTGCACTGACAACACAGATGAGTCCTTCCCCATTGATGCCCAAACCTGCATGTCCAGTGGAGATGGCCACACGGTCAGGGAACTAGACTAATTGAACAATGGCAAACACAACAGATGTGCATGGGTGGAACCCACAGATGTGACATTGCTAATGTAAGTAGGAAATCCCATTGCCAAATATTGAAAACATGACACCCTCAGATGCTGCTAAGGATGACATGGATACACCACAGGATAGGACACTGTCCCCCTGGAACACATGGGTTCCTGCACAGTAACACTTCATTTTCATGAGACCAAATATCACCATCACTGCAGCAAGGGCATGGTTAGCGTCATCAACATCATGTACATCAGAAGTAAAAGCACTAGAGAACAGAAAGTTGCTTTATTCAGCATGTGGGTTCAAAACTTGGAAGTACTGTAAGGTATCAACAAAGGCCAATGGCCAGTCCATCAAGGAAGTCTATACAGGGTGACAGTGGCAGATGTCACCCTACGCATGCCTGCACTGATCAAAACCAGGGACAATCCCCTGGGAGGGGCATACGGGGGGCAGGCCAGGCACCGCAGGGACAGGATCAGGGCTCACCAGGAGGAGGCAGGGAAGGGGTGGTGGGTGCTGGAGAGCCACTGACAACTGCAGTGGAGGTGTCTGACATGGTGTGTGCCGGCACAACTGGGGGGCATGACTCAGATGTTGTGGGAGCCGGCACGACTGCAGTGGACCCTGCAGATGGAGTGGACAGGTCCGCCACTGCAGTGCCCAAGTCAGACAGGGTGATAGTGGACTCCACTGCAGTGCCCACCTCCAGGGGAGGAGAATGGGGATCAGGTAAGGTGGGCAGGACAGAGGGGGAGGACACCCTCACCACATCAGTGGTACAGACAAGCACAGCGGGAGGTGTGGGGCCGGAAGAGCAAGTGGCAGGGGGAGAAGGCCTGACCCTTCTGGGGATGGTGTATCTGTGGGTGGGGGAACCTGGGGCAGGGTGTGGTGGGGGCACCTGTGGAGTGGGGGCCTGAGGGATGGAGGAAGGAGACTTGGTGCCTGAGCTGCAGGGCGGCGGCGGGGTCTTGCTCTTCCGGGACCGGGGGGACTTGCGGGTGGGGGCCTCAGTCGGTCTGCGCCTGGGGGATGGTGTCCGGGGGCCAGGGGCACTCTGCTCCATGTGGGTGGGCTTCCTCTTCCCCCTGAATGCTGGATCAGCTGGATGGGAGGGGAAGAGGCCAAGGTCACAGAGGAAGAGCCGCTGTGTGTTTGGGGTTGCAGGTGAGGCAAGGGAGGGGTCTTTGGAGGGAGAGGCAACTGAGGACTGCGCAGTGCTTGTGGATGCGTGTGTTTGTGCCTGTGCCCCATCCCCTGTGAGTGTGGTTGCAGTCCCCTGACGGTGCGTGCGTGTGCGTCTTGTTTGTGGCGTGTGTGTCTGTGTGCTGCATGTGTCTGTGCTGGTGTGTGCCTGTGCCAGTGTGTGTGTGCTTGGGACGGGTAAGGTGCTGGGGAGTGTGGATGGGGCAGAGGCAGGAGGGGTGAGGGACTGTCGGAGGAGGGACACTGCTGCCGTCAGGGAGGAGTCCATGGACCTATTGCCCCTCTGTAGGTCAGACATGCCCGATGAGATGCCCTCCATGAACGACACCAGCTGAGTCAACAGACTGGTGTGTGCATGGAGGACACTCAGCATCGCTGTCTGTCCTACATGGAGCTGGCGGAGGAGGTACACAGACTCCTCACTCAGGGCAGCAGGGGGGGCAGGGGGTGTGGTGCCTGGCCCGAAGGAGACACGCTCCCGAACATGGGAGCCTCCACGGACCTCGGGAATGGGAGCCGACGGGAGGGCGGTGGTGGTGGTGGCGGGGACAGCAACACTAGCTGGGGTGTGGTGGCTGCTGACACCCGCCTCCATAAGGGAGTCATCGTCCGAGTTGCTCTGGTCCTCAGCTGAGGTGGATGGTGCTGAGGACTCCTCGGTGTGGCTCCCCTCGCCCTCCGTGCCACTGGGTCCCTCCAACCACTCCTCGGCTGCTGACCCAGTCTGGCTCTGCGGCTCCTCCTGGTCCGTGGAACTGTCCCCTCTTGTGGCCGTGGATGTATCTGCAATCAATAGGGAAACAGACAGACATCAGTCACCTGCACCGAACACACACACCACAGTAAGTACAGCACATTACAGAGCAAGCCCTGGCATCCTTAGTTGAACATTGCTAAAACTGCACAAACAGAACAGGAGAAGTCAATTGTCAGTCTGATGGTCAACCATGGCACTCACATCCCACCTGGCCTTGCACCCATCTGTCTGGTGTCTGTTGGATGGCAATACCCCAGTGTGGACACATGCACCACCTACACAGTATTTGGACAGTGCAGAGAACCCGGTGAAGCATGTGGACATGCACACATCACAACTCTTGCCACTGAGTCAGTGCAGGTGTCCAGATGAAAGGGATGCCCAGAGTCAAATAGGAAATGCATGTGATGCATACCAGCGACAGACACCATGATGCACCCATGTCCTGATAGCCATTGCCACAATGGTGTGCATGTAGCACATGTCACTACCCTGCAGGATCACTAATAGGAAGTCACATGCCATGGCACAGGCATGCCTGCTAAGTCATACATCACTGTCTCCAGTCACATGGGCAGGGCAGCCAGACAACAACACTCTGCACTGTGTCACAATAGTAGATCATGGGGAATGCAAGTCCTGGAGCTGAACAAGTGCACATGTACATCCCCCACACACCACATCATCTGAACCCTCATCTGTCCAGGTCATACCCATTGGACATATGGGAGACCTGTAACACTACCCTCTGCACCTGAGCACATCACAATCTGCTGTGAATGGGAAACAGCTGCCTGAACCTCATATTTGCATACCCCAGTCTGCACGGTCAGGTGATCAAACACCTATGTGTCACACAAGTATCATCTCCTATGGTCACATCTCCGGTGGCATGCGGAGCCCCAACCGAGGAACACCCCAGCAGACCTGACAACGAAGCCACAGCACACTGACACAGAGCCAGACACCTGAGGGGACAAATCACTGAGCAAAACGTGTCAGCTGATACACGGCAGTGGGAGTACAGAGTGTATTGTATGGCCTGGAGTAGGCATGACTGTCCTGCCCCACGTGAATGAGGGATGAGCCCTGGACAGTAGGCAGCTGGCTAAGTATGTGTGACACACGTTATATACACACTCCTGGGGCCCAAACATTGTTCCCACCCGCAGCATGGGTGTGTGCCATATACCCCAGGCACATGTGGTGGATCAGCTCAGCAATTGGGACACATATCAAAGTAACACGCAGAACACATGTCAGAACACAGGCAATGTGTAAGCAATGGACCCACCCATGATGCCCACCACAGAGTCAGGGAAACAGATGCTGTCCCCCACCTTGAGTCAAGCAAACTGCAAGGACACAGTACCCAAGTGACACAATACCCTGACTGTAAGGGCCACACCTGGGTATCAGATGAGGAGTGGGCAGTGCACAATAGAGGGACATGGGTCCTGGACCACAAGACTGATGTACTGTGGAAGTTTAACCAGGCCAGAGGAGGGCACATAGCATGGCAGGCATAGTTCACAATGCAGACATGGACTCACCCCCTCCTTGCTGCTCTTTGGCCTTCAGCTGCCCATCCAGATCAGGGAAGACCACCGCCAGGATCCTCAGCATGTGGGGGGTCAGGGTCCGGTGTCCGCCCCTCCTGCGAGGAGGCGACTGCTTCAGCTGGACCCGTGCGATCCTCCGGGTCCAGCCCCGAAGGTCCTGCCACCTCTTCTGGCAGTTGCGGATCTGGCGCTTGTAGACCCCCACGGATCTCACTGCCCGGACGATGGTCAGCCATATCTTCTGCTTCTGGTGGGCATCAACCTGTGAGGATGACAAAGTGAGAATGCCATTACTACACGTGCAACATAACCGTGCATTACACAGTTGGATATACATGTCTCAATCACAGGGGCACATGATGTACACAGGCAGTGCAACGATGGCCATGGACAGTGTGCCAGCAGTTGCTACATGGTATCATTGCCTGGGCATTAAAACCTTGTTTAAATGCACTGTCACTGCACTATTCCTGTCCAGTGCATGTAACTACACACTAGGGGGGGTGACAACTGCTCAGTGAGCCTGCTAGCCAGTGGCATGCAGACTGTTAGCCTTGCTAGTCAGACAACATGCACATTTAGAAAGGCAGTGGACAGAACACTCACCTGCTCCCCTGCTTTCCCATACAGCTTGCTGTACTGTGGAAGGAGGCCATCCAGCAGGGCCTGGTTCTCCTCAGTGCTGAAGGCTGGGGCTCTCTCCACAGTACGTGCCATTGCAGGGTCCAGAGGGTACAGATACAGCAGCAGTGTAGTGGCAGATGTCGTCCTGGAGCATGTAGTGCAGGCAAGTGAGCTCTCAGGGGAACAGCCAGCATTATATGTGTGCTGCAGAGGCAGATACTGTCCCATGTGTCCAAAGTGATAGGTCCAAGTCGTTTGCATCATCTGAATCTGGCCAATCCATGGAATTGCACCACTTACACACGCCCCCAGCATCCTTCAAATGTTCAACTTCATGACACCCATGAAATTGCAACATTGTTGTGGGTGACCAACTGAATTTACAGCATCAGACTCGTTCAAATTTTGAAAACGCGTCTTTTGCCAGGCCAGGCCATAGCCAATGGGTGCGCACCGATCGGACCATTGCTGTTCAACGCGTATTGCGGATTCAACGCGTACCCGCACACATTGAATGCAATGGGCCGGCCGGGCACACCGATCGGACCATTGCTGTTCAACGCGTACATAGGATACAACGCGTACCCGCACACATTGAATGCAATGGGCCGGCCGGGCACACCGATCGGACCATTGCTGTTCAACGCGTATTGCGGATACAACGCATACCCGCACACATTGAATGCAATGGGCCGGCCGGGCACACCGATCAGACCATTGCTGTTCAACGCGTATTGCGGATACAACGCGTACCCGCACACATTGAATGCAATGGGCCAGCCGGGCACACCGATCGGACCATTGCTGTTCAACGCGTACATAGGATACAACGCGTACCCACACACATTGAATGCAATGGGCCAGCCGGACACACCGATCGGACCATTGCTGTTCAACGCGTACATAGGATACAAGGCGTACCCGCACACATTGAATGCAATGGGCCGGCCGGGCACACCGATCGGACCATTGCTGTTCAACGCGTACATAGGATACAACGCGTACCCACACACATTGAATGCAATGGGCCGGCTGGGCACACCGATCAGACCATTGCTGTTCAACGCGTACATAGGATACAACACGTACCCGCACACATTGATTGCAATGGCCAATGTGTGCGCACTGATCGGTCCATTGCTGTCCAACACGTATTGCGAGTACAACGCGTACCAGCGCACATTGAATGCAATGGCCAATGTGTGCGCACTGATCGGTCCATTGCTCTCCAACGCGTATTGCGAATACAACGCGTACCAGCGCACATTGAATGCAATGGCCAATGTGTGCGCACTGATCGGTCCATTGCTCTCCAACGCGTATTGCGAATACAACGCGTACCAGCGCACATTGAATGCAATGGCCAATGTGTGCGCACTGATCGGTCCATTGCTGTCCAACGCGTATTGCGAATACAACGCGTACCAGCGCACATTGAATGCAATGGCCAATGTGTGCGCACTGATCGGTCCATTGCTGTCCAACACATCCCTGTACAAGTCACTGGCATATGTCACCATGCCTGTCACAGGTGAACATATGCCAGCCACATATACTTCCCAGGGAATGAGGGGCACACCTGCAACACCACAGCCTGTCCAAACTGTATCCTAGGGCATGTAAGGCTGCATTACCTATTCCGTGTATGGGGGTGAACATGTTGTTCTGTGGGTGTCACTTGGGGGCAGCCATCCCCAGGCTGTGCACGTGTTCATGGGGACTGAATCCTTGGTGTTTCGTGTACATAACCACTGTGATGTGCAACTGTTCATATCTGAGCATGTGGCATGGTCAAATTTCACGGTGGTGTATGTGTATGTCATGTCACATACCCCCTGAGTCCCATGTGGGACGGTATGTTTAACCCAGGCTGACCCATTGGCACAATGGTGATGGTCCTCCACAGTCTGTGTGCATGTTGTGTTTACAATGTCTCTGATTTCATGTGCACAATGGGAGGCAGTCTCCACATCCACGTTGTTTGTGCATGGACTCTGATGTTGTGCGTGTGTGTGTCACAGACGTCCATGTCTGTCCTGCCGAGGCAACAGGGACCACTACCTGTGGGGGTCATGGTTGTTTTGCTGTGGTGTATACATGATACACCATGTCATGCCAGTGTCCATGTGGCAATACAGGGTCCCTGGGAATCTACCTGTCGTTGAGCTGTGATGCCTGGGGCACATCAGTCCTCACATGTCACTGTGGGGTGTGTTTGTAATTTGGCAGCAGGAGATGGGAACTGGGACACGGCCTCATGGTATCCAATGGCACGACCTGGGACTTATTGATGCCACTTGTTGAACTGTGATGTTAGATGTTGGCCATGTATGTGCCATACATATCTGTACGGAACTGCACACATCATGTACTTGTGCCTCATAATGATGTATCATGTGATGTTGAGTGTGTTCAATGCCACATATGTGGGGTGACTGACAATCTTGCTTTCTTCACCTATGCACTGCAGGGCACCGGCTGTCCATAGACCATTCCCTGACCTGGCAACGATGGTGGAACGTGACAGCATCCAACGGTACCGCTTCACCAGGCAGCTGATTGAGGATTTGGCAGTGCGCTTGGCACCACATTTGCAACCTGGCCATCCGTACCCTACAGCGCTGACCCCCAAGGTGAAGGTGATGGCAGCCCTACACTTCTTTGCCACCGGTACCTTTCAACACACTCTGGCGACTGCTGGTGGGATGTCACAGACCATGTTCAGCCGTGTGCTCCGGGATGTTTTGGAGGCTATGTTGATATACCTGAACCAGTACATCTATTTCCCTAGACTCCAATGACTCACTGGCGTGAAGAGTGACTTCTATGCCCTGGGGAGGATGCCGCATGTCATTGGCTCCATTGATGGGACACATGTGGCTTTGGTACCACCACAGGCCCAAGAGCAGGCCTACCGTAACTGCAAACACTACCGCTCGGTCAATGCACTGGTGGTCTGTCTTGCAGATATGAGCATCTCACACATGTGTGCCCGTTTCCCTGGTTCTGCACACAATGCCTACGTGATGAGGAGTAGTCGCATCCCGAGGATGATGGCACAGATGCCGAACCATCGTGCCTGGCTTGTTGGTGTGTACTGACTTTGTACCATTGTGTGTGTTCTGCTATGTAGTGTTCCACCCTCTTTTCCAACTCTGCTAATGTGCAATTGTCTGTATGTAGGTGACTCCGGATACCCCAACATGCCGTGGTTGCTGACGCCCCTCAGGAACCCTGTGACACCAGCCCAGATGCGCTACAATGAGGCACATGGTCGGACCAGGAGAGTGATTGAGCGGACATTTGGTCTCCTGAAGAGCCGCTTCCGCTGCCTCGACAAGACAGGAGGGTCCCTCCCATATGCCCCAGCAAAGGTGTGCAAGATTATCATCGTCTGCTGCATGCTCCACAACCTGGCAGTGCGGAAGGAGTTGCCTCTCATCCTGGATGATGATGACCAACGTCCGCCACCTGTGGAGGATCCTGGCCTGGACCACGATGCCAGTGATGATGATGATGGTGATGTCCGCACACAGCTCATCACCAACTTCTTCAGCTGAATGTGAGTATCCAGAGATGTCATGTCAATGATGTGAGTTTGCATGATATGTGTTGGTGGTGCTCTGGTGCTGTTTGAGTGTGTCCATGGGCTACATGTCTGTATGCGTGTAGCGATGTGTCCTTGCAGGTAGTCTGTACTCCCCAACAGTGTTGACATGCTAACTTGGTTCTGGGTGGGTATCTTGTAACATGTATTGTGCATTAGTATTGTAGTTCTGTCCTGTTCTTCAGTGCTTTTGACTGTGTGTCATTTCTGTCCTTCACAGGGTACTTTCAGAGTCGTTTGGTCAACTGTGATCCCCAACACCATGATTTGACTTCCCGGGTGGTAGCTGTTGTGTCCCTACAGGTGATGTGCACCACACCCATGGACTTCCTTCCTTCTACACCTGTTGACTGTGTGCCCGCTGCCAGGTGGGATTATCTTGCATCTGTGGTGGTTACAACATGTTGCAAATGTGTAATAAACCTGTGCTTCACTTTGTGATGTGCGTTGTCTGTGATCACACATCTGCCTGACATTTGTTTACTGCACCAGTGGGCTAGTTAACACAGACTGTGAATAGGTGTTGGGTCTGTGCAATGCAACGTATTTCCTGGCAACATCAGTGTAGGCGATGAGTCAGTTGGCCATGGTGTGTATGTGTTGTGTAGCCCTGGTGGTGTGCCTCCCTCATATGTGTGACATCGCCATGACTCACATGCCGGTGTTGTACTTGCTGTAGCAGTTAGCATGCACAGTGTCATTTCCCAGATCATCATCGCAACTTCTGAGACAACATAGGAATCACAACAGAGGCAAGTATGGTGTATAAGTGAGTTTATTGACATACATGTGTGAGTATAGTGCACAGGTTGTTGGGTGCTGTACATTGTGATTGTGATCCAAAGTTCCTAGATGATTTGGAAGTCCTGGTAGCAGAAATGTCCAGAGTAAAGTCCACAGTAATCAGAGACATTGGTCCAACTTGAGCTCCCCATGTCATGTGGGAGAGTTGTGTTGCAGTCAACAGGGTGAACAGTTTGCGCACAAAGGTGATTATCCAGAACAGGTTTTGGCTTCCTGGGGGTTGCACATGGCCATCGGCCTCTCACTTGCCCCTCCTCAGATGGCCCCTCTTCTTTGGGGGTGACCCTCAAGTGCAGGCTGCTGCGGTGCAGGGGACTCTTCGCCAGCGTCATCCGCCCTCCCTGTGGCAGTTGCAGTTGTTTCAGCACCAGATGTTGTGGGCACACAGGGAGGTGTTGACTGGTTGCTGGTCATCTGGCGGAGGCATTGTAATATGTCCCTATGCACCGCCGTCATCTCTTGCAGTGTGTCCCACTTGGACTCCACGCGGAACATGTGTGAGTCCAAGCGGGCATGATGGGCAGCCTGCTGCTGTTTAATGTCCCTGAGGAGCCCCACTACCTGGCTGAACTCTCCGGTGCTGGGCTGGTACGCATCGGCTATGCGTGCCAGTTGTGGGTCATCATGCAGTCCAGACCCCTCTGCGAGCAGCGACCTATGTCTCCCAACCCTCCCACCACCCCTGGCGACACGTGCAGTACCTGAGCTGGCAGGCACAGGTGACCCTGGGCCACCTTGTGGGTTGTTGGTGGTGGTGGTGTCCATGGCCCCACGTTGGTCCAGGGTCCCTGTGCTGGTGGTGGTGGTGCTCCTTGGTCTGTCCATGTGGGCAGGGGTGGTATGTGTGTTGACAGTCGTTGGAGGGGTGGGTGCAGGGGGTGCAGCTGGTGGTCCTGCTGGTGCTGCATGATGACTTGCTCCGGAGGTGCCCGGTAGGTCTTCTTCATCCGAGGAGGGCAGAGGCTGTTCCACACCAGTGAGCTCCGTATCCTCTTGAGCCTGGGACGAGGACTCCTCAGCATCTGCTGCTGTGTCCCCATCATCACCTGTTTTTGGGAGACACACACAATGTATGTTATGTTTCTGCAGGCATCAATGGTTGACACACCTGACAGTTGTGACTGTGCCTCTGGATGCGGGCCTGTACATTGCATTGTCCTAAGTTGTCACAGTCAGGGGTTGATATTGGTGTAGCACATTGTCCTGCATTATTTGGGCATTTCTATGTGGATGTTGGGGTGTGTACATGGTCTGCATTGGTTGTCATCCGGTCCTCCTTCCCACCCAGCCAGATATTCCACCATGGAACGTGCTTCCATTGCAGGGAGTGCAAGTTGTCTTTCAGGATGTCTGTCAGTGGTGTCCTGCTGTTGGTTGTTGCACAGTTGCCAGCAGGGCCTTGTGCTCCCCACAGCAGTAGCCAGTGTCAGCCATCTTGTCAGTTGTTTTCCACTCCCTGTGATGTGCGCATGGTTCAGGGTGGTGATGATGGGACAGTTGTGGGGGTGACCAATATCTGTGGCTACCACTCCCATCATGCTATTGCCTCCACCCCCTTCCCAGCATGGCCATCCTTCCTTCCTTCATTTTGACTCTGCTTCCCTGTGGGGTGGGGTGCCTGTGCTGACAGGATGGCTGGGAGTGTTGTCCTGGCAGTTGTTTGGCTACAAGTCCCAGGAGTGTCCCTGTGCTTCACACAGCATGACCCAGGGTGGTGGTTCTTTGTGGGATCTTGAGTTAGGCTGTGAGGCATTGCATTCTCCCAGGTGGGTTCTGTGGAGTTTGTGTTGAGGGGGTGTGTGAGGGGAGGTGCTTGTGACTATGGTCAGTGCTGTGTGTCCTCCTTCCCACCCAGCCAGATATCCCACCATGGAACGTGCTTCCATTGCAGGGAGTGCAAGTTGTCTTTCAGGATGTGAGTCAGTGGTGTCCTGCTGTTGAATGTTGCACAGTTGCCAGCAGGGCCTTGTGCTCCCCACAGCAGTAGCCAGTGTCAGCCATCTTGTGAGTCATTTTCCACTCCCTGTGATGTGAGCATGGTTGAGAGTGGTGTTGATGGGCCAATTGTGAGGGTGAGCAATATCTGTGCCTACAACTCCCATCATGCTATTGCCTCCACCCCCTTCCCAGCATGCCCATCCTTCCTTCCTTTTGACTCTGCTTCCCTGTGGGGTGGGCTGCCTGTGCTGAATGGATGGCTGGGAGTGTTGTCCTGGCAGTTGTTTGGCTAAAAGTCCCAGGAGTGTCCCTGTGCTTCACACAGCATGACCCAGGGTGGTGGTTCTTTGTGGGATCTTGAGTTAGGATGTGAGGCATTGCATTCTCCCAGGTGGGTTCTGTGGAGTTTGTGTTGAGGGGTGTGTGAGGGGAGGTGCTTGTGACTATGGTCAGTGCTGTGAGTCCTCCTTCCCACCCAGCCAGATATCCCACCATGGAACGTGCTTCCATTGCAGGGAGTGCAAGTTGTCTTTCAGGATGTCAGTCAGTGGTGTCCTGCTGTTGGTTGTTGCACAGTTGCCAGCAGGGCCTTGTGCTCCCCACAGCAGTAGCCAGTGTCAGCCATCTTGTGAGTCCTTTTCCACTCCCTGTGATGTGAGCATGGTTGAGAGTGGTGTTGATGGGCCAATTGTGAGGGTGAGCAATATCTGTGCCTACAACTCCCATCATGCTATTGGCTACACTGACTTGCCCAGCATACACATATTTCCTTTCTTTCAGTGGGCTTCACTGTGTGGTGGTGTTGTAGTGGTGGCTACTTGTCTGGATGTGTTTGTCAGTTATATTTGTGCCACTGCCTAGCTGTAGTTGTAGTTGTGTTTGTACATGTGATGACACAGTTAAATGTCACTTTGAGATGGCATGTGTTGTGTTTCTCTGAGTGACATACACATTTTGGGATGATTCTGTTCTGGTTGCTGTGTATTTGCTAAGAGTGCATGATTTGACTCTCCCCTTGACAGTGATGTGTGTGTGTGTAGTCGCAGAATATTGTGTACATTTGTTGTGTACTCCCCAGGCTCTGGGATGTTTTCTAGTCCATATACGCTCACTGGTGGTAGGATGGCCCGCACCTTCTCCTCCCAGGGCCTGAGGTATAGTGGCTTGGCAGGAGGGCCACTGCCGGTGTGTTGGCTCAAGATGTAGTCCTTCTTCAACAGCTCCTTGACCCTCCTGCGCACGTCATACGACCTGTTCTGGATGTCTGTCTTTGTGCGTAAACATGGTGATTGTGCGTTCACCCTGTCGACGATCCTCTCCCACATCTTTGTTTTCTGTGACATGGGTGTCTGTTGGACCAGTGTACCAAATAGCTGTGGCTCTACCCTGAGGATCTCATCTACCAGGACTTCCAATTCACTATCTAGGAACTTATGATTCTTCTTTGGGGGCATGGTGATGGGTGGTGATGGTGAGTGATGTGTGTGTTGGTGTGCAGGTGAAGGTGTGTGAGTGTGTGTTTTGCTAGGTGTATGTGAGGTTTCTATTTGTTGTGGTGCTGATGGTGTGTGGCTTGTGTGATGGATGAGCTGTGGGTGTGTGGTTGCTGTCTGTTGAGTGCTGGCAGGTAATTTGAATTTGCAAAGGATCATGGTAGGGATTTGTGTCCTTTATATGGGTGGAGTTGTGGTTGTGTCTTTGTTCCCTGCCCCTCCCCCAGTATTTATTGGCTTTGTAATTGCTTGTTTGGCCTTTTTTTGTGTATTTTCCCTTTGTACTTTTCGTGCATGTAGGAGACGTTCTTGTGACCGAGTCGGACCCTGCAGTTGTCTCGTACGGGCTTGTCCGTTTCGCTCACGCTGTGTTTGTGCTGTTTTCTATGCTGCGTACGCGTCGGTCGCGGTGTTTTGGGTTGCTTCGCCTCGCAGTTTTGTATGCGTGTCGGTCGTACGGCTTGTCCTCCGTGCGACTCGGTCGTGTTTTCCACGCCTTGCATCGTACTTGGCGGGTGGGAGTCCGCGGGTACGTCTCGTTCGGTATTGTTCCGGGTGCGAGTCGGTCAGTTCGAAGCGCGTGCTTTTTCCGGCCGGATTGCTGTTTTCCGCGCGGCTCGGTCGTTCGGCTTGTGTTCCGTACGAGTCGGTCGGGTTTTGCTCGCTTCTCATCATACTTGGCGGGTCGGGCTGCACCGGTACGTGTCGGTCGGAATGTATTCCGGCTCCGAGTCGGTCGGTACGTTTTCCGGCCGGAATCGGAATCGGCCCCATAGCGTGGAGGAGGAGGTGGTCTTATAAGTAGAAGAAACCAGAGAGATATCAATTAGAATTTGGGCTTCAAACCTTTTCCTATATAAATAGACCTTGGGGGGCTCCCATACAAATTGGGACACTATGGACAACTGAATCAGACTGCAACTGAAGAAGCTTAGCAGAATTAAAGAGAACAATATAGTTTTTCTGCCTTGCCTACAAGTCAGTGTCATAGTCATTCAGCAGGTCATTGATTTCCCCATTGAGAAGCAGAGGGACAGTTCTATGAGAACATGGCAGCTGATTGAGCCTAAGGCCAAAATCAATAACAAATGGGCTGGGCTCCGAAGGTAAGGCCTTATCCAATGCAGACACTTAAGAAAAATTACAGAAAAGTTGAGGAAATGATACATGGCCACCCAAGACCCAGTGCTTAAATTGTAAAAAAAAATGAGTGCCAGGGCTCTCGTCAGGAGGCCACTGCACCTTCCACCACACATTGCCATGCTATGCTACCAATGATAGTAAGAACACAACTACTAACCGTCATACTCCTACATGTGTGATCATTCAGACTATGTCAGGACCCCAAAGCTATAGGAATGGCTAGGGTGGCAGGTAATAGTCCTTTTTAATGAATATAGCATTAATAATTAACTGTTGTTGTGGTCATCTATAAATTACCTAGACAGCGCCACCTTGTGGCAGGTTGTCTCAAATGTCGGTGCTAACAATTAAGTGCTAGTACTGAGCACCAGAAACAACTGGCTCAAATTAAGCACTGCCAAGGCTTCAATATTATCTGGACAGATGCATTGAAAATTGATCAATAAATCAAGGAAAAATATGTTTCCACCAGAGCGCCTTCTACCCAGCCACAGCCCCTCAAAACACATATGAAAAATGGTAGGCAAATTCAGGAATTGTCTGAAGGTACGCCCAGAGCATCTTACATACCCAGTCTGTCAGTATGCTAAGAGTAAAAATCAGAAAAATTGTAGACAACATTATCTGCTGCCATTCAATGGCTGCCAACACAAACAGTACCCCAGTAGATATGGCATAAAGTGGCTTAAAAGAACAAAATATCTCTACTAGACCCTGGGACCTAGCAGAAACATATGATAAAATGTCAGAAACATAAAGGAAAATATATGTGTCCATCCCAGGGTCCCCAACAAACCCAAGATCTCAATATACACATTGGGAAAAGTTATAAAAATCAAGGTAATCATGTCACCACCCCAGATCTCTTACTATCACCAGGGCATTAGCAGGAGACATAGAATAATGGCAGACTTTTTGAGAAAACTATCTATGCCACTAGAAGAAAACTTAACGGAGGTGGGTTCCCAGTAAACACACAGGAAAAAAGTTGAAAAAAATGGAGAAAATTTCCAGAGCACCTAATGTTCCCTTTAGGAACATTACTTTTGGCATCTCTTTTGCCGCCTTCTCTCACTTGCTTGACTCCAATTCCCTCCCTCACCTTTCAATAATCAATTTGCACCATCACCATCTTAAGGTCACTCTCTACCCACTCATTCCCTCCCCCTTGAAAAGCCACAGGGGCACCTCCTCTGGGAGGGTAGCTCTTGGTTGCAACTGGTTGTACTATTCCATGAATGCATTGACTAACCTAAATATGACATGCTTACATCAGAATGTAAGTGGTGCAGATGCTTTGCTTTCATTGGGCAGAGAATATTGTGGGCAGTAACACTGAAACATCACCCTCTCCACCTTTCCTCAGGTTTAAGGGAATGTACCATCCTACCTTACATATTAATGTTTTGTCCAAGTAAATGACTGGTACATATTATCATCCATGTACATTGGACTATAAAGCTTGCTTTGTTTTCAGTCTAGGCCTTTCTACCATTCTACCATTGGATATTGAAAGACACTGGATTTTTAATTGGTGGGTGGCTAAGCACTTGAAGGAGTAATCACAACCCTCGTCAGTGTGAAGACTTAAAGTCACAAAATTAACCTAAGTTCAACTCCCTGGTAGCTACAGCACAGTGATAAAGTCAAATTGCAAAACAATGGCAAATTTAAACCAAAGAAGATCAAAAGACTGAAATTTAATAAACAATATGACCCAGAAATGACAAAAATCCAATAACGGGAACTCAAAACATGAGCTTTTAAAGCTTTTTGAATGAATAGTGCCAAGAAGCATAAAGTGCCAATGATAGTCAACGGTCCCTTTAGACTGGTATCTAAGCACAATTACAGGCTGGCCGCGATAGAGCACGGGTCGGATACACAAATCAGGTTTGTCCTGGTCAAAAATTTTACCTTTTGGATAAGGGCCCGACTATGAGTTTGGCTGTGTGGGAGCGGGCCTCCACACCACCGCCCCACTCCCACACTGCCAAACAGGGCCACGTCCACCAGATTTTGAGTATTATCATGGTCTGGTGGGTGGGTGGAGTGTCGGTCCCGCTGCGGTGCAGTAAAAAGGCTCAAATGTGAGCCTTAATGTTGCATCGCCGAGGGACTGCTACAGCGTGTTCCAGCACGGCATGGACTGTGAAGTCTATGCTGTGCTGGAACTTGGGGTGCATGCACCAACATGCATGGGGCAAGGGGTGCCCTCTAGGGCCCCCTTTGTTTCCTGACGGCCATCAGTTTCATAGAGTAAGAACATCCATGAGACCACTGGCGGTCAGGAAACTTATAATATGCATGGCGGAGCCGCAGCGGCACCGCCAGCATATTGTGAGCCACTGACTACCGCGTCACCGCCAGGAAATGCGGTTCCCTGGTAGTTGCTGCGGTTCAATGGTGGTCGGATCACCAAAATTGTAATACGGTGGTCGGACCACCTATGCATTGGTGGCCGAACCACCACCGCCCTCCCACCGTAAGATTGCCAGTCCACAGACCGCAAAACTCATCATCAGGACCTTAGTCCTTTAAATCCCACTCCACCACAGGAATACACTTCTAAAGTCCCGTAGGAACTGACAGGTGGCACTTAGAGACTCACAGGGTGTCAGGCAGAGGCCAGAGGCTGAGATTAGTTGCCAGAGGTTAGCTGGGTAGGTGCAGGAAAAGGCCTCTTGTAGCTTGTTGAGTCCCTGGACTCAACTGTAGAGCAGCCTTATGACATTTGGAATTCACTTCTTTGTCCTCAATACAAGAAGAGCAGGTCCAGTCATTCGAGGCTTTTCTCAGTTCGCAGACAGCAGGATCAGTTTTCTTCTGAACTTCCCCAGGTCCAGGAGTGTTCTAATGTGGGTGCCTGGAGATTCCATCTGTATGTTGGGCACAAGCTAGTGGGTGGGAATGACTCCTGGCACACCCTAACCAATGGGGTAAAAGTTCCTGGGGTCAAACGTTCACACTTTGGCCATGTTCAAGGTTCTGAAAGTGTTCAGCAATTATAAACTTGGACTCTGGGGCTGTGGAGAGTATACTATGGTAACCCTAGTGTCCTCTTGCATCTAACACTAAAAGCTAGTTTGGGGCAGTCACTGTATTCACAATAACCCAGAGACAGAAGTACACTAGAATAAAAGTAGGGTTTTCCAGCAACTATACTGTCGATATACAAGAATTGTTTTGGCATCCTGTTTTTTTCCCTGTGAAATGCACCCGAGAATTATATGAATAACCTAGCAGACCTATCAAACAAGATTTAACTTTCAAGCAGAAATTGGCACTGTAATATCAAAAAGGATGCTCACAGCCCCACCCTGCATATTTTTTCATGTTTATAGAAGTAATCTCTGCCCATTTAGGTCAGCCTATTGTTTTCTCCTGGGAGGTACTTCACACCTTTTTCCCATTTATTCAAATACCAATTACTGTCTGGCAGAAGTGGGAGAGCAAATGCAAATTGAGCATCCAGGAACTTCAGTCAAGGAAAATGTAACTTTCTAACATGTCCTTTACCTTAACATGTATTGAAAATCTGACTTTAAATAAGATTTTTAATAACTATTAAAAAGAATTGTTTAATTTCTTTTCTAGCCAATTTCATTCATGAGATACAATATTAGGATTTTAATCTGTACTCTGGTTTTCTACATAGGAGAGCAAGACTTGCCACATTGAAAAATAACTTTTGGGTGCTAGTCACTGTAAGGGACATGTTAACATGAAATTTCAACATGTCCTATATTTAAATACCATGCAGCATTTAGAGTTACAGGGCTTACTTAGGGGTGCCTTATTAATTCTTAAAAGAGAGGATTAGATCTGTCAAAAGGGTTTGTTTTGACAGGTCGAATTTCAGTTTTTACATTGCTACAGTCAAGCTACACAGAGTAGGCCTGTAGCCATATTTGCACTACTACGGTAGTGGATAACACAATATGTGCTTCAGTCCACTAGTGGCATTTAACTTCCAGGCCTTAGGTACATCTTGTACAATATACTAGCTATACTCGTGGTACTTATAGGTACGTTAAATATATTAATTCGGTATACCAATTCAAACATGTTTAAAGGGGGAGCAGAGGCACTTTATTATGGGTTAGCAGGGGTAAAGCGCACAGAGTTTTCATGCCAGCCAAAGGAATATGGGGTATGGCAAAAGGCAAAACATGTAGGGTGACCACACAGAAGGTTGATTTCCTACAGACATCCAGAATCTAACAGAACATGTGATACAGAACATCTCACATGCACCTAACATTGCATAGATAGACCTTACTGTTAGCTATAACAATACTTCCAACATCAGTGAACTCCAAGAATTTTCTCTAACTCATTCAACCGGGCACAGATACATCCAAAGCAGTTTTGATAAACTAACTATACAGTTGGCAATTACTGAAACACCATCTCCACCAACACTCTCATGTTTAAATGTAAATTCCATTTATACATACTCCTCTCTAGCTTACGCATCAGAAGAGAATAAAGAACCTCCAGCACTCATGCGTACACAACACAACATAAAAGTCTTGCAACTGGCAAAGTGTTGCCGCCTCAATACATTTTCATTCATGTCTACTTATGAAACCCAGTGAGACATGTCAGCTAAAACATTCCAAAATCATGTGCACAAAATTGCAGTGATGCAATATAACTTTCTAATTATGCTTACCAACAGGCCAAACAATAGGCAAACCTAGTCCTTGTGTGCACAAAATAAAGGTGCAGTCCTATGGCACACACATATATGCAAACAATACATTGCATAGACGCTGGGTATGTTAAACATGTAGGTCTTGATTCACAAACTGCATTTTGTAGTATGTTCAGTAGTACTAAAGAAATACTACTTTCTACAAAATGCAATTCACAAACCTTTGAGTGTAAAACGCCACTTCTATCTCACCCACATTTCTATGTGGGGATTCTCACACATGAAAGTTTACGACTTAGGGACCGATTACGATGCCGCTCGGAAGGGCTCCGAATCGGATTCAGGTTTGTCGAATCCGATTCGGAACCCTTGTTTCTGACCGAATCGTACACAGTTCCGAACGACCGATTACGATGCCCGGAAACCGAATCGGTTCCGAAAGTCATTCGGACAGGTTGAGCCTTTCGGAGCCCAATTGTACAGCTCCATGGACACGGTTTGCCCGAAACTAAACGGCTGTCGGATTCTGCCCTTCACCCAGGGCCAGTGGGGATACCCAATGGACCCCCCTTCCAATCATGCACAGTGTGGCAGGCACCATGGGGTGCTGCCACAGGGTGCACGATTTTCCCCAGCCACCACTTTCTTCAATGGGGGCCTCTGTTAACGTTCGGAACACAGGCTCCCATTGAAGTCAATGGGAGTACGACCAAATCGTATCTGGATGCATCCAAATTGCTCGGTCAGACTCCTCTGATCCGAGTCGTTCGGAAAGCATTCCGGATCTGAATCAGTCGGAATGCTTGCCGGACAAGATCGTAATCGGCCCCTAAGTAGTAAATATGGGAGGGACCAGGCAGCGGCTGGAAAAAATGCCACACTTACTAATTAATGGGAGGGGTTTTGTAAGGAGTAATGAGGTCTTAAGAGAGGGTTATTGAGGGTGTTTGCGGAACATACACCCACCAACAAAGGGGCAAGCCTGTTAGCCTGTTTCTCTTTACAAGCGGCACTTCTAAAGTTATTACAGCTAAAAAAGGACCCAAAGAGTAGTACATGTACTACAGCATGAGCTGGAGCAAGTTCAGCACCAACCATGGCCAACCCCTGGTACGGCAACATTCTCCCATAGAAAATAATGGAGATAGGGTTTTAAAAAAAACAGCATAGGAAATGATATTAAATTAAATTACTTAAGCAATTTAAAAATATACAGAAATGTAATTTAATAGTAAAAGAAATAAAAAAATAAAAGATATTTATTTTATGAAAACATATTTTAATAATCATTTTAGTGTAAACATTAATGTAACATAAAGTTTTATTAAAATATATTTAAACAGCTCATGTAATGATATACATTACATTTAATAATTGTAATACATAATAAATACGTAATGAATACATCTAAATATTTTTTATAAGTGTGATTATTTTTTAAACAAATCTTTAAAAAACATGTTTTACTTTTTGCTATTCTTTTCCATTTAGTATTGCCCTTTAGTTTTTCTGGGGTGGTAATATCTGTATATTTACAATACAGAGAAAATGTAAAAAAATCTGCTAAAATAATTTTTCTTAAACATTAGTGTAAAATATTGTTCTACATTTATTTTAAAATATGAAACACCATATGACATGCTACATCACTAATAACTTAATTTTGAACTAAACATTTAATTAATTTCAATTAAGTAAATTAAATTAACATTATTGTTCAAGATTTATGAAAAACACCTAAAGTAAAATGTTTATATTTATTTATTGTGTTACAAATTACAGAAAGTTATCATAGAATTAATTCAAACGATTGTAATATTTTTAAAATAATTTAATTTAGTTTTTACCAAAGATTAAATTATATTTATTTTTACATTTTCTCATAAAATTATATTTTTAATTATGTTAACATTTCTTAAAATTACAAATATATATATAAATATATATATCTTCATGGGAAGATGGAAAGTTCCATGGTGAAAGTTTTTCAAAACAGGGCCAAGAAAAGGAGGAGGGGGTTCCCAAATGCAAAATCTCCTTGCGTTTTCCATAGACTTTTCTGAACAGTGCTTCCGGAATAATTACTGAGTTGAATTACACCAAATTTGGCAGGTAGCTAGATCTTGCTCCAGAAAGCATGCTTTTTGTAATTTGGTGTAAATCCGTTCTGCAGTGTTTGAGAAATTAAGGAACAAAAGTAATTATGTATTTGCACTGTGGGTTGGAGGAACTGTTGCAAGAGTGCCTCAAAAATATTTAAAAAAATAAAGCATCCTGATTGTCCAAGGGGGCTTTTTTTCCTTGGACCAACTTGCTCCCGCGGGAGTAAGTTTCCCACGTGAATGAGAACTATAATTGGGTGGCTGAAACATGAGAAAAAATGTTGTGGCAGGCATTATAGGACTCGGGGACTTACTCCCCTGTCCTGACGCTGTTTAACAAAAAAGATGTAAGGGGGCAGGTAGGGATACCCTGTCCCTCTAGCACTTCTGGGAGGGTCCTCCAAACTATAACTTGCGCCCTTGCCATGTACAGGTAATTCCCCCAGATATTACATCACTCATGACAGGTTCTATAACATCAATGATATCATCACTGCAAAATAACGTGTTTTAGAAATGAAATTCGGCTGGAGCCGCGCTGGAGCCGCGAATCCTCCCGAAATTTTGTTTTTTAAAAGAAGGACGGGTTCCCGCGCTTCTTTACTAATCAGCCCCTGAGTGGGCCTGGTCCTTGGGTAATTTGTAAAACAAAGGAGTGGGGCGCATGGGCTCCCACTCCTGGGGCTTATAAATGCCCTGGGGACCAACACCACCCAGGGCTTATGCACTGTTATAGGGTGGTCTATTGGACCCCCTGGGCCCAAGGGACCATCACCTCCCCAGGGCCATATTCAATTTGTAATGGAGGCCTCAGGGACTACCACCTCCCCAGGGCCAACATCTTTTTTAAAAATGGGAGGGGGGCTACGCGGCCCTTGGCACTGCCAGCTCCCTGGGGCAGAACCTACAAAAAACAAAGGAGGGGGGCCTCCTGGAGCCATAGATGGCCCTGAGGACCGCCACCCCCCAGGGCCGGATCCTGCTATATCCTGTGGTGCCCACCCCGGAACATAGCTGTTTGCTGTGGCTTGGCGGGAGCTTTACCACTCCCGCCAAGACACAGCAAGCACTCCACCCCCAGCAAGCAAGAGCTGACAAAATGCTCTCACTTGCTGAAAGCAGTGCCGAATTGCTTTCAGGCACAGGGAGCTGCATGTTTAGCAGCTTCCTAGATCTGAAAGCAATGCCAAACCCTCGCAGGAGGCAGGGAGCCAGTAGGGACCACAGGGGCATTCAGGCTCCCCCACAGTCTCAGTGGAGACTGGGTGCCCTGGAGGCACCCAGCAGACATGTCAGGGGGATGAGGTCCCTGGGGTCGAAAATCAGCTCGGGGTGGGGGCATGCGGACCCCACCCCCTAAAAAGAATATATAAAATAAAAGGCCAGGCCAGGGGGATAGGATCCAAAGCGATGGGGTCCATTGTGCCAAAATAGGCCCAGGGAAAGGGGAGCCATGCAGCTCCCTTTCCCTACTAAAATAGAAAAACATTTTAAAAGCCTGGTTTGGGAGAAGCCTGTGAAGGCCCTGCCCTCTTTCTCAACCACTCTGCAAAGGGCCTCCTGATGCACAACATTTTGGTGGATGAAGTCCGCTTGGCTGGTGAGGGTCCTTGGGGGCCAGCAACCCCTTCTGTTGCCTCCAGTATGTCCCACACAGTGGGATTGATGAGAGGTCGATGGAGGCCATGTCCCCTTTATCCACCAATCTGGAAACGTACCTCATGGTGCACTACTGGTTGGGGGATTAAGTCTCCTTGGATGCTGAGGGTCCTTGGTGACCAAGAACCCCTTCTGTTACCTACAGAAAGTCCCACACAGCGGGATTGCTGAGAAGTTGTTGGAGACACACCCCCATTGTCCACCACCCTGCAAACACGCCTCCTGGCACACTACTGGTTGGGGGATGAAGTCCCCTTGGATGCTGAGGATCCTTGGGGGCCAAGAACCCCTCCTGTCACCTCCAGTAAAACCCACACAGCGGGATTTCTGAGAGCTGGTTGGAGGCCCCACTCCCTTTCTCCACCACTCTGTGATGTCGCTGACCATGTCATGAGTGATGTAATATGTGAGGTCATAAGCAGTGCATTGCGGGGTGTGAGTTATAGTTAGCTCAGGTCACTATAACTGCTGAACTTCTATGGTTTCGTATGAGTGAAATCTGAGACTAACTATAACGTCCCTGTAACCTTTGTTTTTTCAGTTAATTTTTAAGGCTTTTTAAATTCTATATCCTAACTATAACGGCCCTGTAGCCTTTGGTTTTCTTAGTGAATTTCTAAGATTTTTTAAATGCTAATTCCTAACAATAACGTCCCCTAATCTTTGGTTTTCTCAGTGAATTTCTACGTTTAAAAAAAATTCTATTTCTTAATTGTAAAGTCCATTTGTTTTAATTGAGCTTCTAAGAATTTAGTATTTTCTTTCTATAATTGGATATTGCACATTATAAATATATCATATACCACTCATTTTTTTATTTGGTATCTGTTTATCAGAAAGTACATTAATAACTGTTTTAGTCTGCGCAACATTGCCGCATTTACTGTGGAGAATGTCTGATCAGCAATTGTATTTCATATACTGAATAATACACAAAGATATTTTTTAAATAAAGTTTGTCTAGATGTTTAGTAAAATGTTCTTTTAATTCTTCTTTCTGTGATCAATTTAGGAGAAAACCACCCTTCCCAAAAATTTTAATATTCGCGAATACCGACTACCGACGTCATTGGGATGATGTCGGTAGTCGCAAAGAGGACGTGGTTTGTACAAATTGTAAAACATATATATAAACACATTCTACAGTATATTTAACAGTAAAGCTATATTAGTGTACTTTTCAAACTCATATCTTTGTAGTGAGCTTCCAGAAAAATCGTCTTGAAAGACTATTTTCCGTTTTCGCGGTGACGCCAGTCATCACGATGATGTCGATAGTCGCGAAGAGCGTGTGTTTTGTACAAAGTGTAAAACATTTATATAGATGCATTCTGCTGTATCTTTAATAGTCCAGCTTTATTAGTGTACTTTTCAAACTCATATTTTTGTAGTGAGTTTCCAGAAAAATCATCTTCAAAGACTATTTTCCGTTGAGGTCGGTAGTCGCAAAGAGAGCGTGTTTTGTGAAACATATATATAGACACATTCTACAGTAGTTTAACAGTAGAGGTGTATTTCTGTATTGTTTAAACTTATGTTGTTGTATTTATTTAGCTTAAAACTAATGTTGAAATCTATTTTTCTAATTTTGCGGTGACCATGCAACTTCCAAATCACATGCAGCAAGTGTGGTTTACTCCACAATTCAAAAGCATATCAATTTCTGTATTACATTTCTTTTTTTAAATAGCACCCAATAATCGGACTTCTTGCTAATGCATCCAGCACACAACCTAATTTTATTCAGTTACATGCTGACACCATCCAATGAAAAATATATTTTTCTTTTTTTTTTTAAAACACCTCCATTATAACTGCTTTTTATTTGGAAAGCTACCTTATTCAGCTCCACCCTTCTCCTGACTACTATTTCTCCTTCACTTGAAAATGCTTAGAGTGTGGATTATTGGCAACAGCTATGTCTATTGGGCCAAAGAGGCTGCAAAAATGAGACGTATTGACGGGGACTTGGGTTTGCCAAATGTAGAGCTTACTTGGTTTGGTCAGAGAGGGTTAAAGTTTCATCAGTTGCTGGCTTTGATTAAAACCATTATGGATTGCAGAGCTCCTCACCTCATGATTGTGCACTGTGGAGGCAATGACCTAGGCACATTGACTGGGGTAGGGCTGGAAATCCTAATGAAAGAAACCTTTGCAGAACTGATCTCGCTTTTCCCTCACACTGTCTTGGTGTACTCTAATATATGCTAAAGACAAAAATGGAAGTGGTCAAATCAATTTTGTCCACTGATCGACAAAGCCAGGAAACATGTTAATTAGGCCTGGGTGGAATTTGCGTAGTTGCGTTACGCAAAGTTCCGCGAAGATGTAAAAAATCTCCGCGAGCTACGCAGAATTCCGCGAGCACGCGGAATTGCTTGTTCCGCCCGTTCGCGATGCGTTTTTCCTGTTCGGGGACGCTGTTTGTGTGCTCAGGGGGAAATATCTCGCGAACTTGCCCATGCGGTCGCCAATTGGCGCGGCCATCTTGTTTCACTTGTCCCGCCCGTTCGCGATGCGTGTTTCCTGTTCGCGAACGTGGATGTCCGATGGCGCGTCCCAATGACGTGTTCGCGATCGCACACTCTCGCTGGATTGCGTGGCCGGCTACCAAAATCTTGTGGCGCACGCGAACGGATAGGAAAACTCGTCGACGAACGCAGGGATCCCGGTAAGTCGCTACCGCGTGCGCAAACATGCATTTTGAAAGCGCGAACAAGGAAAAAATTCTGCTACGCCGCGGATCGCGGAATTTTCGGCAATTCCGCGTTCTCTGCGGAACGCGGAATTGCCAAAATTCCACAAATTTTACCGCCCAGGCCTAATGTTAATAAAACTGTTTCTGCATTCCTCAGAGACCATTGCATGGACTGTATCTATAGCAACTATCTGCGTTTTGACATGCATGGAATTTATAGAAATGATGGAGTGCACTTTACAGATGAAGACAACAGGATGTTTCTACGTAACCTGAAACTCTGCATTAAGCGCGGGCGGAGAACTCCGCTCCGCCAGCGGAGTCTGCGGAGATTTCCCTTCTCCGCGCTCCGCTGAGAACGCGGAGTAGGGAAAAAAACTCAGACTCAGCAGCGGAGCGGAGTGAGCCAGCCCCCCCGCTAAATTGGCCCCCGCCTCCACCCCGCCTAATAAAATAATAGTGTCAAAGAAATTTAAAAGAAATAAAAGTCACTTACCTGTATTGAGGCATCCCTGGGCTGCCCTCCTCCTCCTCGCCGTACATCTTGCACGAACTGCACACTATTATTTTATTAGGCGGGGTGGAGGCGGGTGGCAGAGCGGAGCAGAGTAGAGTTCCACGGAGTTTCTCCCCAACTCCGTGGACCTCCGCGTAGATCCACTCCGCAAGCTGCGCCCGGGGTTACTCTGCATCAGGTCTTATGTGTAGCTGTCATATACACACAACCAACAAAACGGCTCCTGTCAGAGCCACCCTAGTACCTGAGATATTGTTACTTTTTCTTTAAAAATATCCTTTCTTTCACTGTTTGGGGATCTCGGCGACGACGTCGCGATGGGCGCGTATACCTCGTGAGAACGGAAAACAAAAGCAGACATTCAATGCCTCCCGGCACATCCAAAAATAATAAGCAAAAAAATCCATTGTAAACATTGTGCTACACATATTACTATATACATGCTTCTTTAAACACGTTTAAACTCATGTTTTGGTAAAAAGTTTCTTTAAAATTCATCTTTAAGACCTATTTGCCATTTTCGCGGTTATTCAGGATGGCGCTACGTCGCTGTTAACCGCAACAATTGCGCCTTTTCCATAAAGTGTAAAACACATATATGCACACATATTACAGTATTTTACACACCAGGGGTTTATTACAGTATTATCTAAAGTCATGTTTTTCTAGTGAGTTTCTATAAAAACCATCTCTAAAACCTATTTTTCATTTTGCAGTGACACGGGGGTCGCAATGACATTAGTGATCACGATCCCCGTGGATACATCGCGAAAATGCAAAGCAAAAGCAGGTATTCAATAGCCACCACAACATTAAAAAATTGTAACTATCTAATTAATTCTAACCATCACACTAGATAAATCACTATCTAAATAACTTTATAAAAACATTTATCATTTTCTAAATATCTCTATAATAGTGTGTATTAATGATTCAAACGGTTATCTGAGTGGATGCATAAGTCTCCAAGTGGGTCTGTGACTGTGTATATAAGTCTGTCAGTGGATATCAGAGTACACTCATGAGTCTTTCAATGAGTCTGACAGTGGTTGCATAAGTGTCTGAGTACATATGTCTATCAGTGAGTGTGTGAGTGGAAGCATAAGTCTCTCAGTGGGTCTGAGTCAGTATGTGACTGTCTGAGTGGGTCTGTGACTGAGTGCATCAATGTCTCAGTGGGTGTGTGAGAGGAACCATACGTCTCTCAGTGGGTCTGTGAGTTGATGCCTGAGTGTCTTAGTGGGTCTGTGACTGGGTGTGTGAGTGTCTGAGTGGGTTTGTGACTGGGTGCATGAGTGTCTAAGTAGGTGTGTGAGTGGGTGTATGAGTCTCTGACTGCCTATGCGAATGGGTACATGAGCCTGTGAGTGGATCTATGAGAAGATGCATAAGTGTCTGAGTGAGTTTCTCTATCAGTAGGTGTGTCAGTAGAAGCAAAAGTCTCACACTGGGTCTGTAACTGGGTGTATGAGTGGGTCTGTATATGGCTGTGTCACTCTCCAAGTGAGTCTGTAAGTGGGTGCATGAGTACCTGAATGGGGATGAGAGTGGGTGCATGAGTATCTGAGTGGGTATGTGACTGGAGATATAAGTGTTTGAGTGGGTAAGTGAGAGGGTGGATAAGTGTCTGAGTAAATATGTGATTAGGTACATGAGTGTGTGACAGTGACCGGCAAGTGTGTACAAATATATGTATTTTTATTATTTTAATGTATTTTCATGAATGTTCGGAATGACATTGCAATATTCTCGATGGTACACGGGGGGTCGTGCTGGCGGTTGCGGCGTTGTCACAAATATCACGCATAATGAAAAAAAAAACATTTAAACACAGAACTTGTGTCACTCACACCCCCATTTTTCAAACATGGGGTCAGAGTACGTCCACTCTGACCCCTTATGTTAGCTTTTACAGAAATGTTCAACCCCAGGAACCATCCAGATCGATAAAATGGCTAATCAGAGCATTCCCGTTGGTGCATGCATTCACTATTAACAGAGAAACCACCGCAAAATATCTGCGGCCAGAGATATATCTATAACTTCCAGCTTAAATTTCTCAAAAACTACTGAACAGATTTACACCAAATAAGCAAAAGGCACTTCCTTATACCAACATCTACCTACCTGCCAAATTTGGTGTAAGTCACTTCTGCGGTTCGAGCTGTAGGTGTGGCTAAAGGTTCCTATGGAAATTACCATTACAAATGCACTCTTATTTTGTGCCCGAATTTCTCGGTCCCCACTGCACGGATCACCCCCAAACTTTCCATGACACATAGAACCTACATTGCCACTTTTTTAGGAAAGTTTCATGAAGATTGATCAAACGAGGCCAAACTTATAGCCAAGTCAAAAAATGCTTTATATATATATATATATTCACTGAAAAAACCATAGGTTTTAGGGACGTTATAGTTAGAAATTAGCATTTAAAAAACCTTAGAAATTCACTGAAAAAACCATAGGTTTCAGGGACGTTATAGTTAGTTGGACATTTCACTCGTATAAAACCCGTGACATTTGGCTGTTATAGTTAGTAGAGCTAACTATAACTCGCGCCCCCACAATGCACTGCTGATGACGTCACATATTACATCACTCATGACATGCTCAGTGACTTCACTGATGACATCTCAAATGACATCACTCATGACATCACTGATGACATCATCCAGTGACTGAGTGTTTCTAAAAATTTCAAGAACGTTATATCTATATATGCCAAGGTATATTGAAGAATGATTGGTTGTCTGAGAACCTGTATGGGTGCCTGAGTGTCTGTGTGGGTTGGGGGGTGTGTGACTCCCTGCATGGATATGTGAGTGGGTGATTCACTGGGTGTATGCATTTATGAGTGCGTGTGTTAGGTAGTGTATCGGTGAGTGAGTGTACGTATAGCTGTGTTGGTGAGTGAATGAATGTGTTAGTGGTATATGTGTAAGTAACTATATATGTGAAAGGCAGTATTTGTGAGTTTTGGAGTATATAAGTGATTATATGTAACAGTGAGTGATTGTGACAGTGGCTGCATGGATAAGTGTGTGCTTATGTCAGTAATTGTAGAAGACAGTACGTGTCTGTATGAATAAGTGACGTGGTGTGTGTATAACTGTATAGGTGAGTAAATGGCAGTGTAATTAATTCTTTGGGTGACTGACTAGGTTTTTGAGTAACTCTTTGGGTGAGTGGCAGTGTGTGAGTGTCTGTATGGGTGTATGAGTGGATATATCAGTGGCTGTATTGATGAATGACTGCGTGTATGAGTGACTGTATGGGTTAGTGGGTGGATGTGTGTTTAGACGTATGAATCACTGAGCGGGTATGTACTAACTGCTATTGGTGTGTCTATGGTTTCGATATTGGTAGTCTGTATTTTAGAGTGGGTGTATGAAAGGTTTTATTAGGGTATGAGGATGTGCATCAGATGATCACGTGGATGATGTCATCAGTGATGTCATCAGTGATGTAATTTGAGATGTCATCAGTGATGTCATGAGTGATGTCACTGACCATGTCATGAGTGATGTAATATGTGATGTCATCAGCAGTGCATTGCGGGGCACGAGTTATAGTTAGCTCTACTAACTATAACAGCCAAATTTCTCTGGTTTTATACGAGTGAAATGTCCAACTAACTATAACGTCCCTGAAACCTATGGTTTTTTCAGTGAATTTCTAAGGTTTTTTAAATGCTAATTTCTAACTATAACGTCCCTAAAACCTATGGTTTTTTCAGTGAATTTCAAAGGTTTTTTAAATGCTAATTTCTAACTATAACGTCCCTGAAACCTATGGTTTTTTCAGTGAATTTCAAAGGTTTTTCAAATGAAAATTTCTAACTATAACGTCCCTGAAACCTGTGTTTTTTTCTGTAAATTTCTAAGGTTTTTTAAATGCTAATTTCTAAGTATAATCTCAAAAAAATACTTTTTCTTAATTTTTAAATTTTTATAAAAATAATGTAATGTTTTCTCTTTTCTAAAATATAAATTTACATTTAAAAAAAAATTGTTTTTTAAAAAGTGGATTCCCGTACCCATCGTGTACCAGTCTTGGTGGGTGCGCGAATCCAAGAATTTTGCCACCATATTGCTTAAGTCATGTACGATACTCGCCTGGTATGCGAAGGGTGCGCGGTTCTCGGCCCGCATAACGTCACCTATGTATTTCCTGTGGTTGCGTCAGGTGCGCGAATCCAACGCAAATGTTTATGTTTTAAAAGTATATGTATATAACTTTTATATGTATATTATACCAAGAGATTATTTAACATAATTGTAAATATCATATATTTGTAACTGGAATAAAGATATATTATTGTTAAATATATTTTTCGGGAATCGCGTCTGGTGCATGCCGGTTGCGCGTCGGGTGCACGAATCCCATGTGACTTCAAAAGAAAGTATTTCATTGGTTAAGAAGCTTTTGATTCTAGAACTTGAAGGACCCCACCCAATTTTTTCATTCTTTCAACTGCATTTCAGGAGACACAGCTCTTGTGTTTTGCTCTTCTTCTTTGGGTTTTTTTGGTGGTTTTTTTCTTCATCAGAAAATGGCTGCTTCCAATCCAGCACAGCAGTTTCCACTTGAAGATGAAGAACAGTTGGAAGAACCGGTGAAGGTGAGATATGAAAGTATCGTTTGGGCTTTCTTCTCAATTCCACCTGGGGAGAAGAAGGTAAATGCACGAAAGGTTACGTGCACCATATGTCAGAATGTCCTGTCACAAGGATCTGACAAGAAGTATTCTTGAGGCACCTCTTCAATGCTCAAGCATTTACAAACAATGCATCCACGGTGTCTCACGAGGGAAGAGCAGCGACGAGACCTACAGAAGCAGGCAAATCAGGACGACGCTGCTGGACCAAGTACTTCATTTGGTTCCTCAGCAACATCAAGAACTCACATCATACCTGAATTTGCCAGAGTGGAGCAGCATTGTCTAAAATGCAAAAAAAAATTAAGTTTTGGCGAACAATCAGTGGATGCCATCGTGGTTGCCATTAAAAACCACCATTGCTATTTATTTATTTTTGCAATGACTTAGTAATTGCATTATGTTGTGTAACTTTTCACCATTGGTTCTGCTAATCTTTTCAAAAAAACACCCAAAAAATACAAAAGAGTTGAAAAAACAAAAAAAATATAAAAGAAATAAATCGTTCTTTTTAGAACCTCCTATTTGGTTAAAAATAGACAAATTTGTAAGTGTTGTATGAAAAAGTGTATGGGTAGTGCATGTGTGATTGCATGAGTGCATGTGTAGTGCCTGGGTGATTGGAGACGTGCATGTGTACTACCTGAGTGATTGCATGAGTACATGGCTAATACCTGGGTGATTGTAAGAGTGCATGGGTAGTGGCTGGATGATTGCATGAGTGCAGGGGTAGTGCCTGCGTGATTAGAGGAGTGCATAGATAGTGCCTAAGTGATTAAAGGAGTGCATGGGTAATGATTCGGTGATTGCAAGAGTGCATGGGTAGTGCCTCAATGATTGGATGAGTGAAAGGGTAGTGCCTGGGTGATTGGAGGAGTGCATAGATAGTGCCTGGGTGATTGCATGAGTGCAAGGGTAATGCCTGCGTGATTGCATGATTGCAGGGGTAATGTCTGGGTGATTGGAGGAGTGCATGGGTACTGCCTGAGTGATTAAAGGAGTGCATGGGTAATGCCTGGGTGATTGCAAGACTGCATGGGTAGTGCCTGAGTGATTAGAGGAGTGCATGGGTACTGCCTAAGTGATTGAAAAAGTGCATGGGTAGTGCTTGCGTTTTTGCATGAGTGCAGGGGTAATGTCTTGGTGATTGGAGGAGTGCATGGGTACTGCCTAAGTGATTGAAGGAGTGCATGGGTAATGCCTGGGTGATTGCATGAATGCAGGGGTAATGCCTGGGTGATTGGAGGAATGCATGGGTATTGCCTGAGTGATTGAAGGAGTGCATAGGTAATACCTGGGTGATTGCATGAGTGCATGGGTAGTGTCTGGGTGATTGCATGAGTGCATGGGTAGTGTCTGGGTGATTGGAGGAGTGCATGGGTACTGCCTGAGTGATTGAAAAAGTGCATGGGTAGTGCTTGGGTAATTGCATAAGTGCAGGGGTAATGTCTGGGTGATTGAAGGAGTGCATGGGTACTGCCTCAGTGATTGAAGGAGTGCATGGGTAATGCCTGAGTGATTGAAGAAGTGCATGGGTAATGCCTGGGTGGTTGCAAGATTGCATGGGTAGTGCCTGGGTGATTGGAGGAGTGCATGGGTACTGCCTGAGTGATTGAAGAAGTGCATGGGTAATGCCTGGGTGATTCCATAAGTGCATCGGTAGTGCCTGGGTGATTGGAAGAGTGCATGTGTACTGCCTGGGTGATTGCATGAGTGTATGTGTAGTGCCTGGGTGATTGCAAGAGTGCAGGAGTAATATCTGGGTGATTGGAGGAGTGCATGGGTACTGCCTGAGTGATCGAAGGAGTGCATAGGTAATGCCTGGGTGATTGCATAAGTGCATGGGTGGTGCCTGGGTGATTGGAGGAGTACATGGATTCTGCCTGAGTGATTGAAGGAGTGCATGGGTAATACCTGGGTGATTGCATGAGTGCAGGTGTAATGTCTGGGTGATTGGAGGAGTGCATGGGTACTGCCTGAGTGATTGAAGGAGTGGTTGGATAATGCCTGGGTGATTGCATGAGTGCATGGGTAGTGCCTGGGTGATTGGAGGAGTGCATGTGTACTGCCTGAATGATTGAAAGTATTGCATAGGTAATGCCTGGGTGATTGCATGTGTGCAGTGGTAATGTCTGGGTGATTGGAGGAGTACATAGGTACTGCCTGAGAGATTGAAGGAGTACATGGGTAATGCCTGGGTGATTGCGTGAGTGCAGGGGTAATGTCTGGGTGATTGGAGGAGTGCATAGGTACTGCCTGAGTGATTGAAGGAGTGCATGGGTAATGCCTGGGTGATTCCATGAGTGCAAGAGTAATGTCTGGGAGATTGGAGGAGTGCATGGGTACTGCCTGAGTGATTGAAGGAGTGCATGGGTAATGCCTGGGTGATTCCATGAGGGCAGGAGTAATGTGTGAGTGATTGGAGGAGTGCATGGGTACTGCCTCAGTGATTAAAGGAGTGCATGGGTAATGCCTGGGTGATTGCATGAGTGCAAGAGTAATGTACAGGTGATTGGAGAAGTGCATGGGTACTACCTGAGTGATTAAAGGAATGCATCAATAATGCCTGGGTGATTTTGTAAGTGCATGGGTAAAGTCTGGGTGATTCGAGGAGTGCATGGGTACTGCCTGCATGATTGAAGGAGTGCATGAGTAATGCCTGGGTCATTCCTTGAGTGCAGGAGTAATGTCTGGGTGATTGGAGGAGTGCATGGGTAATGCCTGGGTCATTCCATGAGTGCAGGAGTAATGTCTGGGTGATTGGAGGAGTGCATGGGTAATGCCTGGGTGATTACAAGAGTGCAGGAGTAATGTCTGGGTGATTGGAGGAGTGGATGGGTACTGCCTGAGTGATTGAAGGAGTGCATAGGTAATGCCTGTGTGATTGCATAAGTGCATATGTAGTACCTGGGTCATTGGAGGAGTGCATGGGTAATGCCTGTGTGATTGCATGAGTGCAGGGGTAATGTCTGGGTGATTGGAGGAGTGCATGGGTACTGCCTGAGTGATTAAAGGAGTGCATGGGTAATGCCTGGGTGATTGCAAGACTGCATGGGTAGTGCCTGGGTGATTAGAGGAGTGCATGGGTACTGCCTGAGTGATTGAAAAAGTGCATGGGTAGTGCTTGCGTTTTTGCATGAGTGCAGGGGTAATGTCTTGGTGATTGGAGTAGTGCATGGGTACTGCCTAAGTGATTGAAGGAGTGCATGGGTAATGCCTGGGTGATTGCATGAATGCAGGGGTAATGCCTGGGTGACTAGAGGAGTGCCTGGGTATTGCCTGAGTGATTGAAGGAGTGCATAGGTAATGCCTGGGTGATTGCATGAGTGCATGGGTAGTGTCTGGGTGATTGGAGGAGTGCATGGGTACTGCCTGAGTGATTGAAAAAGTGCATGGGTAGTGCCTGGGTAATTGCATAAGTGCAGGGGTAATGTCTGGGTGATTGAAGGAGTGCATGGGTACTGCCTCAGTGATTGAAGGAGTACATGGCTAATACCTGGGTCATTGTAAGAGTGCATGGGTAGTGGCTGGATGATTGCATGAGTGCAGGGGTAGTGCCTGCGTGATTAGAGGAATGCATAGATAGTGCCTAAGTGATTAAAGGAGTGCATGGGTAATGATTCGGTGATTGCAAGAGTGCATGGGTAGTGCCTCAATGATTGGATGAGTGAAAGGGTAGTGCCTGGGTGATTGGAGGAGTGCATAGATAGTGCCTGGGTGATTGCATGAGTGCAAGGGTAATGCCTGCGTGATTGCATGATTGCAGGGGTAATGTCTGGGTGATTGGAGGAGTGCATGGGTACTGCCTGAGTGATTAAAGGAGTGCATGGGTAATGCCTGGGTGATTGCAAGACTGCATGGGTAGTGCCTGGGTGATTAGAGGAGTGCATGGGTACTGCCTAAGTGATTGAAAAAGTGCATGGGTAGTGCCTGCGTTTTTGCATGAGTGCAGGGGTAATGTCTTGGTGATTGGAGGAGTGCATGGGTACTGCCTAAGTGATTGAAGGAGTGCATGGGTAATGCCTGGGTGATTGCATGAATGCAGGGGTAATGCATGGGTGATTGGAGGAATGCATGGGTATTGCCTGAGTGATTGAAGGAGTGCATAGGTAATACCTGGGTGATTGCATGAGTGCATGGGTAGTGTCTGGGTGATTGGAGGAGTGCATGGGTACTGCCTGAGTGATTGAAAAAGTGCATGGGTAGTGCCTGGGTAATTGCATAAGTGCAGGGGTAATGTCTGGGTGATTGAAGGAGTGCATGGGCACTGCCTCAATGATTGAAGGAGTGCATGGGTAATGCCTGAGTGATTGAAGAAGTGCATGGGTAATGCCTGGGTGGTTGCAAGATTGCATGGGTAGTGCCTGGGTGATTGGAGGAGTGCATGGGTACTGCCTGAGTGATTGAAGAAGTGCATGGGTAATGCCTGGGTGATTCCATAAGTGCATCGGTAGTGCCTGGGTGATTGGAAGAGTGCATGTGTACTGCCTGGGTGATTGCATGAGTGCATGGGTAGTGCCTGGGTGATTGCAAGAGTGCAGGAGTAATATCTGGGTGATTGGAGGAGTGCATGGGTACTGCCTGAGTGATTGAAGGAGTGCATAGGTAATGCCTGGGTGATTGCATAAGTGCATGGGTGGTGCCTGGGTGATTGGAGGAGTACATGGATTCTGCCTGAGTGATTGAAGGAGTGCATGGGTAATGCCTGGGTGATTGCATGAGTGCAGGTGTAATGTCTGGGTGATTGGAGGAGTGCATGGGTACTGCCTGAGTGATTGAAGGAGTGGTTGGATAATGCCTGGGTGATTGCATGAGTGCATGGGTAGTGCCTGGGTGATTGGAGGAGTGCATGTGTACTACCTGAATGATTGAAAGTATTGCATAGGTAATGCCTGGGTGATTGCATGTGTGCAGTGGTAATGTCTGGGTGATTGGAGGAGTACATAGGTACTGCCTGAGAGATTGAAGGAGTACATGGGTAATGCCTGGGTGATTGCATGAGTGCAGGGGTAATGTCTGGGTGATTGGAGGAGTGCATAGGTACTGCCTGAGTGATTAAAGGGGTGCATGGGTAATGCCTGGGTGATTCCATGAGTGCAAGAGTAATGTCTGGGAGATTGGAGGAGTGCATGGGTACTGCCTGAGTGATTGAAGGAGTGCATGGGTAATGCATGCGTGATTCCATGAGGGCAGGAGTAATGTGTGAGTGATTGGAGGAGTGCATGGGTACTGCCTCAGTGATTAAAGGAGTGCATGGGTAATGCCTGGGTGATTGCATGAGTGCAAGAGTAATGTACAGGTGATTGGAGAAGTGCATGGGTACTGCCTGAGTGATTAAAGGAATGCATCAATAATGCCTGGGAGATTTTGTAAGTGCATGGGTAAAGTCTGGGTGATTCGAGGAGTGCATGGGTACTGCCTGCATGATTGAAGGAGTGCATGAGTAATGTCTGGGTCATTCCTTGAGTGCAGGAGTAATGTCTGGGTGATTGGAGGAGTGCATGGGTAATGCCTGGGTCATTCCATGAGTGCAGGAGTAATGTCTGGGTGATTGGAGGAGTGCATGGGTAATGCCTGGGTGATTACAAGAGTGCAGGAGTAATGTCTGGGTGATTGGAGGAGTGGATGGGTACTGCCTGAGTGATTGAAGGAGTGCATAGGTAATGCCTGTGTGATTGCATAAGTGCATATGTAGTACCTGGGTCATTGGAGGAGTGCATGGGTAATGCCTGTGTGATTGCATGAGTGCAGGGGTAATGTCTGGGTGATTGGAGGAGTGCATGGGTACTGCCTGAGTGATTAAAGGAGTGCATGGGTAATGCCTGGGTGATTGCAAGACTGCATGGGTAGTGCCTGGGTGATTAGAGGAGTCCATGGGTACTGCCTGAGTGATTGAAAAAGTGCATGGGTAGTGCTTGCGTTTTTGTATGAGTGCAGGGGTAATGTCTTGGTGATTGGAGTAGTGCATGGGTACTGCCTAAGTGATTGAAGGAGTGCATGGGTAATGCCTGGGTGATTGCATGAATGCAGGGGTAATTCCTGGGTGACTAGAGGAGTGCATGGGTATTGCCTGAGTGATTGAAGGAGTGCATAGGTAATGCCTGGGTGATTGCATGAGTGCATGGGTAGTGTCTGGCTGATTGGAGGAGTGCATGGGTACTGCCTGAGTGATTGAAAAAGTGCATGGGTAGTGCCTGGGTAATTGCATAAGTGCAGGGGTAATGTCTGGGTGATTGGAGGAGTGCATGGGTACTGCCTAAATGATTGAAGGAGTGCATGGGTAATGCCTGAGTGATTGAAGAAGTGCATGGGTAATGCCTGGGTGATTGCAAGACTGCACGGGTAGTGCCTGGGTGATTGGAGGAGTGCATGGGTACTGCCTGAGTGATTGAAGAAGAGCATGGGTAGTGCCTGCGTGATTGCATGAGTGCAGGGGTAATGTCTGGGTGATTGGAGGAGTGCATGGGTACTGCCTAAATGATTGAAGGAGTGCATGGGTAATGCATGGGTGATTCCATAGGTGCATCGGTAGTGCCTGGGTGATTGGAAGAGTGCATGGGTAATGCCTGGGTGATTGCATGAGTGCATGGGTAGTGCCTGGGTGATTGCAAGAGTGCAGGAGTAATGTCTGGGTGATTGGAGGAGTGCATGGGTACTGCCTGAGTGATTGAAGGAGTGCATAGGTAATGCCTGGGTGATTGCATAAGTGCATGGGTAGTGCCTGGGTGATTGGAGGAGTGCATGGATTCTGCCTGAGTGATTGAAGGAGTGCATGGGTAATGCCTGGGTGATTGCATGAGTGCAGGTGTAATGTCTGGGTGATTGGAGGAGTGCATGGGTACTGCCTGAGTGATTGAAGGAGTGGTTGGATAATGCCTGGGTGATTGCATGAATGCATGGGTAGTGCCTGGGTGATTGGAGGAGTGCATGCGTACTGCCTGAATGATTGAAAGTATTGCATAGGTAATGCCTGGGTGATTGCATGTGTGCAGTGGTAATGTCTGGGTGATTGGAGGAGTACATAGGTACTGCCTGAGAGATTGAAGGAGTACATGGGTAATGCCTGGGTGATTGCATGAGTGCAGGGGTAATGTCTGGGTGATTGGAGGAGTGCATAGGTACTGCCTGAGTGATTGAAGGAGTGCATGGGTAATGCCTGGGTGATTCCATGAGTGCAAGAGTAATGTCTGGGAGATTGGAGCAGTACATGGGTACTGCATGAGTGATTGAAGGAGTGAATGGGTAATGCCTGGGTGATTCCATGAGGGCAGGAGTAATGTGTGAGTGATTGGAGGAGTGCATGGGTACTGCCTGAGTGATTGAAGGAGTGCATACATAATGCCTGGGTGATTGCATAAGTGCATGGGTAGTGCCTGGGTGATTGGAGGAGTGCATGGGTACTGCCTGAGTGATTGAAAAAGTGCATGGGAAATGCCTGGGTGATTGCATAAGTGCAGGAGTAATGTCTGGGTGATTGGAGGAGTGCATGGGTACTGCCTCAGTGATTAAAGGAGTGCATGGGTAATGCCTGGGTGATTGCATGAGTGGAAGAGTAATGTCCAGGTGATTGGAGGAGTGCATGGGTACTGCTTGAGTGATTAAAGGAATGCATCAATAATGCCTGGGTGATTTTGTAAGTGCATGGGTAAAGTCTGGGTGATTCGATGAGTGCATGGGTACTGCCTGCGTGATTGAAGGAGTGCATGAGTAATGCCTGGGTCATTCCATGAGTGCAGGAGTAATGTCTGGGTGATTGGAGGAGTGCATGGGTAATGCCTGGGTGATTACAAGAGTGCAGGAGTAATGTCTGGGTGATTGGAGGAGTGGATGGGTACTGCCTGAGTGATTGAAGGAGGGCATAGGTAATGCCTGTGTGATTGCATAAGTGCATAGGTAGTACCTGGGTGATTGGAGGAGTGCATGGGTACTGCCTGACTGATTGAAGGAGTGCATGGGTAATACCTGGGTGATTGCATGAGTGCAGGGGTAATGTTTAGGCGGTTGGAGGAGTGCATGAGTACTGCCTGAGTGATTAAAGGAGTGCATCAATAATGCCTGGGTGATTTTGTAAGTGCATGGGTAATGCCTGGGTGATTTTGTAAGTGCATGGGTAATGCCTGGGTGATTGCATGAGTGCAGAGGTAATGTCTGGGTTATTGGAGAAGTGCATGGGTACTGCCTGAGTGATTCAAGGAGTGCATGGGTAATGCCTGGGTGATTGCAAGAGTGCAGGATTAATGTCTGGGTGATTGGAGGAGTGGATGGGTACTGCCTGAGTGATTGAAGGAGTGCATAGGTAATGCCTCGGTGATTGCATAAGTGCATAGGTAGTACCTGGGTGATTGGAGGAGTGCATGGGTACTGCCTGACTGATTGAAGGAGTGCATCGGTAATGCCTGGGTGATTGCATGAGTACAGTAGTAATCTCTGGGTGATTGGAGGACGGCATGGGTACTGCCTGAGTGATTGAAGGAGTGCATCAATAATGCCTGGGTGATTTTGTAAGTGCATGGGTAATGCCTGGGTGATTGCATGAGTGCAGAGGTAATGTCTGGGTGATTGCAGAAGTACATGGGTAGTTCCTGAGTGATTGTAGGAGTGCATGGGTAATGCCTGGGTGATTGCAAGACTGCATGGCTAGTGCCTGGGTGATTGGAGGAGTGCACGGGTACTGCCTGAGTGATTGAAGAAGTGCATGGGTAGTGCCTGCGTGATTGCATGAGTGCAGGGGTAATGTCTGGGTGATTGAAGGAGTGCATGGGTATTGCCTAAGTGATTGAAGGAGTGCATGGGTCATGCCTGGATGATTCCATGAGTGCATGGGTAGTGCCTGGGTGATGTGAGGAGTGCATGGGTACTGCCTGAGTGATTGAAGGAGTGCATGGGTAATACCTGGGTGATTCCATGAGTGCAAGAGTAATGTCTGGGTGATTGGAGGAATGCGTGGGTACTGCCTGAATGATTCAAGGAGTGCATGGGTAATGCCTGGGTGATTCTATGAGTGCAGGAGTACTGTGTGGGTGATTGGAGGAGTGCATGGGTACTGCCTGAATGATTCAAGGAGTGCATGGGTAATGCCAGGGTGTTTGCAAGAGTGCAGGATTAATGTCTGGGTGATTGGAGGAATGCATGGGTACTGCCTGAGTGATTGAAGGAGCGCATAGGTAATGCCTGGGTGATTGCATAAGTGCATGGGTAGTACCTGTGTGATTGGAGGAGTGCATGGGTACTGCCTGAGTGATTGAAGGAGTGCATTGGTAGTGCCTGCATGATTCCATGAGTGCAGGGGTAATGCCTGGGTGATTGGAGGAGTGCATGGGTACTGCCTAAGTGATTGAAGGAGTGCATGGGTAATACCTGGGAGATTCCATGAGTTCAGGAGTAATGTATGGGTAGTACCAGAGTGCATGGATGAGTACATGAGTAATGCCTGGGTGATTGCATGAGTGTACAGATAGTGCCTGGGTGATTGGAGGAGTACATAGGTAGTGTCTGGGTGATATTATAAGTGTATGGGTACTGCCTAGGTGATTGAAGAAGTGCATAGATAGTGCATGGGTGATGGGAGGAGTGTGGGAATAGTGCCTAACTGTATAGATAAGTGCATGGGTAGTGTTTGAAAAAATGAATGAGTGTAGTAAAAACGACTGTAAACATTAGTACATATTATCATGCTTATTACATTATTTCATCTTACCTTTTTTATTACAGAAAATACAAAACTTAGTGGAACTATTTTATAGTAGTTTTGTTGTAAACTGAATTTAAAATCTTTTCAAACTTTAGTATTACCTTCTGTAAAAAAAGAAGAAAAACTGTTATTGCATATAATATTATAGTTTTAAGAACACAACATAAATTTAGAATGATATAACATATTCAGTTTCCCATTTTGCTGTTCTCAGATTCTACTGAATTTCACCATACACAGTGATTTCAATGTAGATCATAATATAACAGCGGGGAAAAAAATACAATCAATGAGATTGTAAAAAAAAAAAGCAAATCTGCGTTGAAAATATTTGCAACAAGTGCAACTATCTGTTTACCTATCTACAGTTTCTAGATTACATTCTTCAACTACATTAAATCTTTTACTTCTCCCAAGTACATTTTGTAAAATATACACTCTCATTTACATCGCGTATAATATAAAGATCAAATATATAAACTACTTCTTTCAAACACAGTTTTGCAAATGCAATAAGAATTAGCACAAACAATAATCCAAACAGTAATTGTTCACATCTTCCCAATAGGCCGAATAATGTTTCCAAAATCATTTGCATTGAAAATATCCAAAATGAACTCGTTAATTTGTGTTCACATCTTCCCAATAGGCCGAATGATGTTTTCAAAACTTTGGCATCAAAAATATCAGATATGAATTTGGTAATTCGTAAGGCAACCTACATTTGAATTCCAAATGGGCATCATTACAATATGTCCATCCTTTATTGCACTTTAAATACACAGTATAGTGTCCAGATGTTGTAGTAGGTCCATCATGAAAAATAATAGTCACTGCTTTAAAAGTTCTTCCTGAAATTGATACTTGACTTGCCACAAAAAAAATTATTTTGGTTTCCAATTTTCTTCAATCTGCTCTACAACGTTGTAGCATTAAAATGACATATTGTCCAAATCTTTCTATAAATAATGTTGACAACATTTCTGATTTACAATGAGAACATTTCATATCTTGATTAGCTGTTTTTACTAGTTTGTTAAAAGACACTGATTTGCAATCTGGTATCGTCAAGTATATGAATCGTTCAGTGTCTATTTCAGTGATAGAAGAAAATTAACACTCTTCACATTTATGATCCGAGCTGTAACTTAGTCCAAACAAATTTTCAATTTCTATTCCTTCATCTTCCAATACTGCAAGCATAAACATAAGAAATTCTTGTGCATCTTGTTGTACATTAAGTGTAAATTGCGAAGAACCAGTACATATATCCAAAAGATGCCGTATGCCAGAAGCAGTATGAATTTTAGTTCTATCAGTTATCAACTTTTCAAAAATATAATGTAGTAAAGAACAGAATCTTTTTTCTCGATTTTCCATAATTTCATGATGAAGATCCTCTAGATAAAACACAACATTCACAATTACATTAGCATAGCAGTTGATACCTGAACTATTTTCTAACTGGTATCCTACAATATCATCAACTGTGTCCATTTTCATTTTCTTTGCAGTTTCATCATTTTCTTGACTTCTTTTTTTTTTTTTATTCTCAGTGAAATATTTGCCATATTTCCATTTTAGACACACTATGCGTTGCTCATATACGGGATACTCACCCAAGTTAGGAGTATAAAGTCTCCTTAACCGTATGTACTCTTTTACACAATTTACATCAGCACTAAACTTTTTCTCATCAAAATCAATCAAATACAAACCAGATAATGTCCTTACTCGAGACAATGCAACATATGCCGTGCCTTCTTTAAACACTGTACTTCCAATATTTACCAAAGCACTGTCTACACTTAAACCTTGAGATTTATGAATGGTTACAGCATATGCTAAAGAAAGAGGAAACTGTTTTCTACGAACATACAAGTCTTTTACAAGCAAAAAACGAACAGTACAACGTCCAATCTGTTTCACCTCTTCAATCAGATCCATCAGAAAGTAATAATAATTTATGTCTACGTGCATCCTAAACAAAAATTAAAGGCAGCTAAGGAGTTGGTCGCAGAACTAAAAAGAGTAACGGAAGAAGAGGACACAGACCATATTATCTTGGCAGGCGACTTTAATATGCAACTCTTAGGGAATGGTCAAGATGAGGACTCAACGCAAGATCTAACTGTCGCCTGGGGAATACCAACACAGGGCCCTTCAAAAATTAACAAAACAACAAGATGCTCGAAGGACCTGCTTCAGGAACTAGAGCACCTAAATCTGAGAGCACTTAATGGACCTTTGAGGGGGACTACCCACCAGTCGCCACATACCACTCGTCCAAAACATCCTCTCATTTAGACTTCACCTTAACAACCTTATCTATGTTCAATAAAATCGCCTCCTTTAAAATAGGTAACAACGAACTTAGCGACCACCTGTCCCAAGAAGTGAGACTCAAAGCAAGCTTAACCCTCTCATTAGAGGTGTGTAAAACCATCAGCTCTGAAGAAATCACAAACCTCAAACGAATAAGATGCAATCCCAGTTATATAGAGGCAATATCAGCAACCGCCAAAGAACTATATAACCAAGGGAAGGACATACTAGTCCAGCCATTGAAAACTTGGGAAAATGTTATCATGATCCTCGGAGAAAAATCTGCAACCAGGTCACGGCTAAAGTTGGGGAACACGGTGGTCGGCCCAACAAGGATGGTGAACAGCCCAGTCTCAAAAGATCTTAAGTATACCATAAACCAAACCTTAAGGCAACTACGCAAATCACCACAAGACTTGAGTTTGCAATGGACCCTACGAGAATCGAAAGCACTATTAAAGCGAAGGAAATGGGGAAAAAAAAGAACCAAGGATAATGAACTATGGGCGAAATTGCTCCATGATGCAAAAAAAATAAAAATGCCAAGGTTTGGCAAACAGTTAACACACTACAGCGGCCTAACCATTCCGGTATAAGCTCCAACATAACCGAGGCAGTCTGGGTTGATTATCTTTTCAACCACTTCAACGATAAAGAGCAAAACGTAGATGCCGCCTCTAAACATCCGGGGAATGCAAGTGCTGGTGGCACCAACAGGAAAGTAACAACACACAACCTTGCAACTAAAGAGCAAAGCGATTACCCCAGGATAATACAACAACAACAGGGGACAGAACCACCATTGGGCATATACTGTTCCTCAATTACAACAGAGGAGCGAAGTGGTCCATCAGCATCGCAGATAATGAAACAAATAGCCAGGGGCAGACCTGCAGGAGCCCCCGGCCCCAATGGCATACCCCCAATGTTGTAAAAACAGGACGCAGAATTTTGGAGTAAGGCACTAGTACCAGTTTTTAGGTATGCAATCAGCACGGCCATAATCCAAGAGTTCTGGAAAGGATCAATTATCAGCCCAATTTATAAACAGGGCGAAAGGAGTGCTCCGAACAACTACCGACTGATCGCCCTTATCGACACTGAGGCTAAATATTATGCGGGGACAATCCTGGATGAATTAGCTTCCTGGGCTTCGGAAAATCGTATAATTCCACCAACCCAAACAGGGTTTAGCCAAGGGCTAGGCACCACAACCAATATCATGTCATTAACCTTGCTAATGGACGCAGAAAAAGAGGGAAAACATCCCCTATTTCTTTGCTTTATAGACTATACAGCAGCTTTCGACCATGTAGATCGCACCAAACTTTGGCAAAAACTGGAAGGATGGGGGATACCCAAACCTCTTTTAGACCAACTTAGGCAGCTGCACACCGATACCTGGATTGGGATAAAACTAGGTGCTAGGACACACCTATCAAAACGAATCCCCACTTCAAAGGGGTTAAAACAAGGGTGCGTCCTAGCCCCGCTGCTTTTTAACCTTTTCCTAGCGGATCTCCCAGGGGAACTCGACAGATCCGCATCCCATGCCCCAAAGCTAGGAAAAATGACGTTGTCAAACCTGCTCTATGCGGACGATTTAGTGCTGATAAGTCGGACCCCCATAGGACTCCAACATCTCCTGGATACGACTCATATCTTCTCGCAACGGAACGCCTTAAAAATAAATTTAAAAAAAACTAAAATTATGGCAGTAAATTACCACAGGAAGAAAAACATCAACTGGTACTTGGATGGGCAGCGCTTAGATCAGACAACAAATTATAAATATCTTGGAATACTCTTAGATCATAAAAGCTCTTTCAAACCGCAGTTGGAGTACTTGCGGAGAAAGGGAGCCATGACTTAGCCATAAAGCCCCTGAAGAAGAAGCTGCCGGATTTAACATTTGACCCCCTGCTAAAGGTTCTGCGAGCAAAACTACAGCCAACAATAACTTACGGGAGTGAACCTCTGAAAGGGAAAGATGCTGCAGTCTTGGATATAATAACAGTTAATTCTTATAGAGTGATTTTTCATCTCCCCAGATATGTTTCGCCGGCCCAAATACGGTTGGAATTTGGGCTACAAAAACAAACAGTGGAAAGAAGGGGTGCTTATATAAAATGTTGACATAAAATTCGAAGAGCCGAGGAAGGATCCCTGAACTCCCACCTCTGGATTGAGCTGTTTCGCCTTGGAAAATCGCCAGCCAGAGAATATTTTCTAGACTCCATTAAGCTCCTGGGACTGCCAGATCTCTGGAGAACTCCAATGGAGCACCTTGCATTTAAGAAAATAGTGACAAAGGCAACCCGACTGATATCTGCCCTAGAGGACAAAGAAACACTCGCTAAACGAGCGCATAGCTGGGTAGTGCTCAACAACTATGAAGCCCTTAAACCCCAACCCTATTTTAAAACGGGAATAAAAATGGCAACCAAGGAAAAATTTCTAAAGCTCCGTCTTGGTGTTGTTCCGATCACCCTGTTTCTACTACCATGGGAAAGGAGAGGGGGCGAGCAACTCTGTCGCCTGTGCGGACACAGCACTGAGGATCTTATCCACGTCATCTGTATTTGCCACAATCTAAGGAACATAAGATGTACTTTATTAAGGCCAATATTTAAGCAGCATGGCATCAGGACCTGTATGCAGGCAGTAAAGCTGTGCTTCAATCCAGCTGTAGTGCAGCTAAACTGCCGGCTCACAATATTTTTTGACACCGTTGCAAAGAGACTCAAAAATTCTTCATCACTGGTCACAAGTCAACCCAATACAGTGGAACTGGGCTTCATCTGAGACTTGTCTTGCAAAACCCTTTAAGTGCATTTTATGGCTGCACAAGCACTTTAAAACCGTCCATCATTCAATGTTCGTCCCACTAAGTTTAGAAAGAGCACCTTATTGCTGTCCAGGCACTTTAATGCAATGCACTGAGTATAGTAACAAGCACAGCGGAGAGACAAAGATAGGTCGACAGCCTAATTTGACAATTTACTAGCACCCAAACTCTCTGCTGCATAAGCATTCTAGTGTTTTGAAACTGTAATAATCATGAGTGCACTTTTTTATGAGGATTTTATACTGTTTTGTTCACAGTACAAATGCAGATTTCTAACATTGTTTTATTTACTGTATTATGAATAAGGAACCTCTATTCTTATATGTAATTAATGTATGCAAAGGTTTTAATTAATCATGCATGATAAAATTTACTTACTTACAATCTGTTTCACCTCTTCAATCTGATCAAATTTAATCTTCAAAAATTCAATTCCATCTCTGTTCTGAAAATTTACAAAATCAACAACTTTTCCCATTGCTACATTTACTAAACCTTCTTCTACATTCAAATTACAAAAATTACTCGACAGTTCACACATACATATAAAGTCTTTTCTAAACCTGCAGTCTTAGACACCGACTTTTCCAAAGAATCCAATTTTGACTGTAATTTCTCTGAGAGAAGAATAGTAACTCCTTCGTGCTCCAGTTTATCGATAGCTTCCATTTTCAGTACTGGTTGTTTCTCCAATTTCAAAAGTTCATGATTGAATGTAGAACACTCTTGCAGGGTAAGCATTAGGCAAACTATAGACTTCTTTTCTCCAATTGTTTTGTATATTATTTCAGGTGCTATGTTTTCATTTGGAAACCAGTTCATTAAAAGTCGACTTTGTAAAGCTTCTTTTCCATCTTTTGTTAAAACACCAATTCTTATCTCTTGAAGAATGTTTCCATAATGTTCATCACTTGCTTGTCGCATATTCTTAATAAGTTCTTTATATTCAAAATAAGACCAAATGTTGACATTTCCAATACTTCCCAAAGATTTCTTAGTGTCTACATGAAGAAGTGTTTTAAAAACAGGTTGTCCTTTTACAGGAGTAAGTTGTAGTAGGTCGCCGAATAGAATTACAAGTTTTCCTCTAAATTGAACATCATAATCTGTTTTTAAAATCTGTTGCATTCTTAAATGTACAAAGGCAAGCATTACGTTTGAGACCATGCTCACCTCATAAATGATTTGAAGTTTCATTTTCTTGAGTTCTCTTGAAACTTCATAACAAGCTTCTCCAGATAACTTATGATATTCCAACTTATTCTCATGTTCAACTAGTAGCACGAATAATCGATGTAACGTAATCCCTTTAATGCTGTGTGCTGCTAACCCAGTTGGAGCGGTTACAACACAAGATACATGTGATTCAGTGGTTTTATGTAGATAACTGGTCAAAACTTTAATTAAGAAACTTTTTCCTGTTCCAGCTTGCCCACTGATGTACATTCAAATAGGTTGAAATGATGTGCATTGGCATTCTTTTTTTTCATGCAGTAAACCATGCTGTATCTGTTGTGTCACTTGCTGATATATTTCTTTTTGTTCAATATTCAGTTTTTCTTCTAGGTTTCCCAACTCAATAATATCCTGTTGTGCTTGTTGCAGTGCCGTTTCTACTTCATTCATGGCTACTGCTGCTTCATTTTCAAGAATTGGTTGACCTAGTGGATCTTGACTTAGTGGAGCAGAACTTTGACTATCTTGAGAACTGTCTCTAGCTATTTCAGCTGCAATAGTAGTTTCTTGTTCAATCTCTTCATTTAACATTTGTAGATAAGTTGGAAAAATTGTGCATTGAATGCTATCTTTACATGCATTAAAAAAATCTTCATAGCACTCAAAATCTCCAAGTAATTCCATTTCACTACGCCAAGGCTTGAAGAGTTGCAGAAGTGCTAAATTGAAAAATTCCCTTTTATCTGAAGTTTCACAACTGAGTGTGTTAATACGATTTCCTTTGGCATGTTTTACCAAACATCCATTACATCCAATTACTCCATATTTTTCTTCATTTATATTTTCTGTAACATTTCTCTTAAAACTGCAATGTTGCAGTACTTCATAGAGACATAGGTTTTCCAGATGTGGACTCCTTTTCGGATAGTACGTATCCAACATATTTGTTTTAACAATATCTGTACTTTCCGGTTCATTCAATGCTAAGGGGCAGATTTACAAGAAAGTGACACATCTGTACAGATGCGTCACTTTCCCTGCGCCACCCTTAGAAACCCTTGCGCCACCATAGATGCGCCGTATTTACAATACGGCGCACTATGGCGCAAGGATTGACAGATGCGTCAGAAATTCTGACGCATCTGTTGGCGGAAAAGTCACGCATTGCTGGAGTCGTGTCGCAAGCACGACACAACTCCAGCAATGCGTGTTGAGGTCTATTCCCACTACACTGCGTCACTACTTACGCCTGCTTCAAGCAGGCGTAAGGTTTTGACGCAGTGGCGTCCTAAAAGTGGCGCAGAAAAATCTTGTAGATTTCAATGAGCCACTTTTACGAGGCCTTCCTGCGCGGGAACGCCCACCCTGCATACATTATACCTGACGCAGGTATAATGAGACGCAGGGCTTTACAACGTGACGCATCTCCCTAGATGCGTCACGTTGTAAATAGGCCGCATTGTTTGCGCCGCTGTTGTGTCAAAAAAGTGACGCAACTGCAGCGCAAAAGTCACGCAAGGGGCTTGTAAATCTGCCCCCATGTATTCAATTTCTTGTAGAGATTTCAATACTCGATTTCGTGTTTCAGCAAGACCTAGACTTACCCAAATGATTCCTCTTGATTTTGAGTATAAACTTGCAGAGCTCAACCGATCCGAACATTCGTAGGATCCAATTTCTCGATGGGAAAGCATCTTCAAACTAAAGCTGTACAATTTGTTACTAAGAGTCTTCTCTTGTGAAATTTCTTCCCACATTTCTTTCAACTCCGTCTTTTCAGGTTTTTTTATATATGACGTAACATATCGAGCAACAGCAATTGAATTATCTGCAACATACAGGATATCCATATTTGCATTCCACATTGTCAAAATCACTGGATTGTAGTCATTAATATACTTTGATTCTTCAGTTCTTTTTATGTTGTAAGTATTCTTTGGAGATTTTCGAGTGATAGTATGCCTTACTACTGACATGAAACTATTGACTCATCCTTTTGAAATTACTGGACGTGGGAATGCAAAACGACATTTTGTATAAAATTTTCCCTTTGACTTGTATTTTCGTAGACAATATTTTCCACATCGATGACTTTGAAACCGTAAAACTTGTTGTCTTAAGCTATTTTCTCTTCCTTTTTTGGAATAGCACAGGTAACATAGTCTTAAATGAAAGACAAAACAGTTTCATCAGAATCGGTTCCAAATTTAGGTGCATCCTTGATCCATAATAGCATGTGTATATGAGGAGCACCTCTGGCTTGGTACTCCTTTCTCCAAAAGAAATCATTAACTTCTCCAAGAGGTGGATTTTTTTTATTGCAGATAAAAGACATCATAGCTGGAAACCTATGATTAAAATATCTGCACACATTTACAGGATCCAAGGAACACAGTTCTCCAGCTGTCTTCAATTCAATGTTTTTACATCTGAATTTGCATGTCGTAGAAATTCAAGTAAATCGTCCCATGCGTATTCAGCACAGCTAAGCGTAACAAACCACGTAGGGGTTCCTAAGTTTCTTAACATACATTTAAGTTCTCCATGACGACGATACTAATATTCATTTGTACCACGTTGACACGCCATCAAATTAATTAACTGAGATTCTAAATGATCAACTCTTTGTTGAACTTTGTCCAAAAAATCCTTTGCAGAAACATGTGTAAGATGACCTCCCGTTTTTAATATGTGGTTCACTGCATATGAAAGTCCTGAAAAGTCACTTTCAAACAGAAGATGAAATAAATATGGAATAAACTGTCGAAATCTTGGATCTTTTGAGTACAATCTTGTTGTACGATATTCTGAAGCTGGAATCTGTACTGGTCGTTCATCATATCGTCCACCTTTTCCAGTGGGGAAGAGCTGTGGAAAACAACGAGCTTCTAAACTTTTTTCCCATACACTCATGGGAGTTCCTTTTGCTTTATCATTTGGAATAATTCAATAGTGTTTCCTATAACTTCTGTTCTTAAAATCTAAAGGTAAATATACAACTCTCCATTTTAAACCTCTTTGTAAATCTGTTGGAGGCAGCTTACCTGTTTTAGGCTCCATACGTACTATAGCCTGTACCAGTTCCGGAGGAATAGCTACCAACTCTAGGTTGTTATGTACAGCTCTAGCTGGCATTTTTGGCATTTTTTTCTCTTCTAATTTGTTGTAACAATATTTTAAGGGTGGGCAAAGTTGGCGTAGTACCACTACGCAGAATTTGGAGTTGAACAAAAAGTCAGTGAAACTCCGCTCCGTAACTCCATTCCATCTCATCCCAATTAATATAACAGAAACCTCACATACCTTTGGTCAAACAAGTAACTCTATCTTTACATGCTAAAATGCATACAATCATCTCACAAAAGTGAAAATGAAAATATAGGAAGCAGTGAGAGAGGTGATGATTTTGGGGTCCTCCCTAACCTAGGGAGAGAACCAAGCACACAAAGAGCACATCATGCTGAACTATTTGGTGGTGGTCCCATCCTCCTAGTTATGGGCAAAAATACAATCCCAACCAAAGGCTCTGCAAAGCATTATGGGACAAGATTCTAGAGTGCAGTGAATATTATAGTATCCAATATCAAAACATTCCTCAAGCGGCAGCCACTCTCCCAGCTCAGCTGAGAGCTAATACTATAATATTCACTGCACTCTAGAATCTCGCCCCATAATGCTTTGCTGGGCCTTTGGTTGGCATTGTATTTTTGCTCATAACTTTGCTTGGGGTGGTCCTAGGAGGATGGGACCACCACCGAATCGTTCAGCATGATATGCTCTTTTTCAACTTAGTGAATTTCCGCAACTTCACTCCGTTCCGTCGGACTCCCAATTAATAAAACAGAAACCTCATATACTTTTGACAAAGTAACAAGTGTCTCTGTCTTTACATGCTAAAATGCATATAGTCATTTCACAAAAGTGAAAATGAAAAATTAGCAAGCAGTGAGAGAGGTGATGATTTTGGGATCCTCCCTAACCTAGGGAGAGAACCAAGCAGATGCCTTGAAAACAAAGAGCACATCTTGCTGAACGATTTGGTGGTGGTCCCATCCTCTTAGGACCACCCCAAGCACAGTTATGGGCAAAAATACAATCCCAACCAAAGGCGCTGCAAAGCATTATGGGACGAGATTAGCAGTGGGCAGTGAATATTATAGTATCCAATATCAAAATAATTCTACAAAGAGCTGCAGTTCAACTAGTCGTTACTAGGTGTCCCTCACGAGTCAAATGCAAAAGCATTGAAATTATTACATCAAGCTGCAGTTCCACTAGTCGTTACTAGGTGTCCCTCATGAGTCAAATGCAAAAGCATTGAAACCCTTTCATGAAGCTGCAGTTCCACTGGTCGTTATTAGGTGTCCCTCATGAGTCAAATGTAAAAGCATTTGACTTGAGGGACACCGAGCAACGACTAGTTGAACTGCAGCTTGATGTAATAATTTCAATGCTTTTGCATTTGACTCGTGAGGGACACCTAGTAACGACTAGTTGAACTGCAGCTCTTTGTAGAATTATTTTGATATTGGATACTATAATATTCACTGCCCACTGCTAATCTCGTCCCATAATGCTTTGCAGGGCCTTTGATTGGGATTGTATTTTTGCCCATAACTGTGCTTGGGGTGGTCCTAAGAGGATGGGACCACCACTGAATCGTTGTGGGTGCATTTTAGTAGCTGACTGTGTTTTTCACGGAATGCGTAATTAACAAATCTCCGCTAGCATTGCCTAGGCCTAATGCTCTTTGTGTTCAAGGCATCTGCTTGGTCCTCCCCCTACGTTAGCGGGGACCCCAAAATCATCACCTCTCTCATTGCCTGATATTTTTCAAAGCTCACTTTTGTGAATTTGTTATATGCTTTTTAGCATGTAAAGGTAAAGTTGTTTTATCAAAGGGTTGTGGGTGCAGTAGCTAACTCTGCTACGTGGCGGAGTCGGAGTTTTTGCATGAATTCCGTGTTTTCAATGTAATGCGTAGTTAGCAAATCTCCGCAACCTCTGCTAGCAGAGCAGAGTTCATTGCCCACGGTTACAATATTGACAAATACGTTGATCACTAACCCAACTCAAAACGACCTTCCACCAACAAATAATCACCAAATTGCTCCCACTTATCATTGTTTTCCGTTTCACTTTTTAAATACACATCAACATTCCTAGTTTGACTAGTTCTATAGTGAGTACGTTGACAACAAAAACAAACATAGTTGGGTTTTTCACAAGAAACTACCTTAAACTTTGTAATTTCTTCTGCAAACTTCTCAGTAGTACTATCTTCCACTTCTTCTTCAACACCTACACTTATCAAACTCTCACTTTCTCTACACTCCTCTTCAGGACCAAAGAAACGAAACTGTATATCATCAGAAACTTTTTTACATCCAATACTGAACCATGCAAAAGAGCTGTGTTTATTTCACTTAAAGATAATGCAGGACGTATTATATAGTACAATCTTCTTACTAACTTCCGCATTTCTGAGTGATGTACTGCTAAAATTCTTAAATGATGAAAAGTACTTCGACACACAGAAAGACAAGCCAGAGAATGACCCTGCAAGTTAGTATATTTTCTCACTTTACAAGGATCTAGTCCTTGCAACATCTTAATCTTTTGTTTAACACTTTGTTTTACCATAATCTCGTAAGAGATTTCGGGATATATCAATAGATTCCTGTCGTATACTACAAATACTACTACAATCCCACTTATACACTGGAGCTTGTGTACGTCTCCCTTGAACTTCTTCAGCTATTACTTCTTCCACATTTCTAGGAACCATCTTTTCTTTTTCAATTGGACAACCGTTTTTAACCTCATAACAACTACCACTGGTATCAACTGCATGAACTAATGTATTTTGTTGAAAATAGCTTTCTTCATTAGAAAAAGGTTCAGTACTAGAAGTGTGCTTCCATTCACCCGAAAATATTTTGCAAAAGTTAGTTCTATTAACCAGTCTTTTTCTTTTACTTTTCTCCTTCATAAAGTGCATTGTTTTAATCAATGTCTTCATTCTCTTCAATACTAATATAAACAACCTTCTTTTCAATTCAAAAGCCTTTTCGACTACACTTTCAATCTGTTGTTTTTTCTTGTAAAATGCTGATCTTTTATATTTTTTGCAATCTTTCAATAAATTTGGGAGTACTCTTCTTTTATGCATTCTCTTCTTAATGTCTTTATATTCTCTCATCCTTCTTTTAACATAGATTGTTTTCCCATAACCTGATATTCCATTAATTTGTCCTTTTTTCGCTTCCTTCTGATTGGTTGTAGTACTTTTCTTTCTCTTTTCCCCATTTTGAAAATTCATTACATTCTTTAAAACTCTTTTAACAAATTCTTACCAGAAGACTTTTTCTTCAACGTCAAATGTTGTACTTCATGTAATTTCTGCTTTTCTATCTCCTTTAAATAGTACTGTTTTTTTGTTGTCTTTTCTTTTGCACTTTTCTTGTCATACTGAATCTTTCTTAATAATTATGGAGAATATCTGGAAAAAAAAAAGTTTAAATAGTATCGTTAAATAATTTACTATTATTAAAATAATTATATACAAATATTCTCATGTATAAATAAAGAAATATTTTTAATTGCACTCCAAAGCTATGTCAGACACTGCACAATTCCTAGAATTAGAAGATATCACAACATATACAACAGAATCACAGAGCACAACTAAAGGATTTCTCTACTGCTACTGAAATCAAATCGAAAGTGCAGTCTGACAACTTTTGAGGCCTGCATAATGTTGTGATTGAGGTATGACTCTACTTGCACATGTATTCTCATATGTGTCATACATTTGAAGATGCGTTACATATAAAACAGATGCACCCTTAATCCCTCTTTGTGCACGTTCTGTTGCCTCTTTCTGCACCCCTATACCTTCTTTGTACACCTATGTTGCCTCTTTCTGTACCTCTGTGCCCTCTTTCTGCACCCCTCAAGCCTCTTTCTACACTTCTGTCGCTTCTTTCCGTAGTTCTCTTGCCTGTTTCTCCACCTCTCTTGTCTCTTTCTACACCCCTGTTTCTTTTTTCTGCACCCCTCTTGTCTGTTTGTGCACCTCTGTTGATTCTTTCCGCACTAGTCTTTCTTCTTTTTGCACCTTTGTTACAAATTTTGACACTCTTCTTGCTTCTTCCAGCATACCTGTTTCTCCTTCTCCCCCTCTATTGGTTCTTTCTATACTACTTTTGCATCTTTATACACCCCTCTTGCTTGTTTGTGCACCCCTCTTCCCTCTTTCTCTTGTCTCTTTCTGCGCCTCTGTTGCTTCTTTCTGCACTTCGCTTGCCTCTTTCTCTATCGCACTTGATTCTTTCTGCACCTCTCTTCTTTCTTTCTGCACTTCTCTTGCTTCTTTGTACACTTTTAATACTCCTTCTGCACCACTCTTGCCTCTTTTTACATCCCTCTTCCCTCTTACAGAACATCTCTTGCCTCTTTCTGCAACCGTCTTCCCTCTTTCTGTACTTCTGTTACTTTTTGTGTAGTTCTCTTGCTTCTTTCTGTACCTTTCTTGCTTCTTTCCGTACCCTTGTTACCTCTTTCTACACCCTTCTTCCCTCTTTGTACACCTCTCTGCCTCTTTCTGCACCCATCAACATAAACTAAAGTTTTACATAGACTCTTTTAAACCACCACAATCAGTAATTCCTCACCCAACATATCTTAAACATCACTTTACTGCTCCTGCTGCTTTACCATCCTACTACTACTACTCAGATGTACAGCCTACCAAAATACAAAGCAACAACCCTTCACATATCTCTATTGTAAGTCAACCCATATTTCAAAAAGCATGGATGCATAAGTCTCTACCTTTCCCTAGTACCATCATATATAAAAGAAACATACAAATAGATATATACCTGTATTTTATACATCAACCATCTTTAGATACATAACACATATAAAAATACATCTGCAAATACAAACATACCTCAGTCACAAGATGATGCACTCCTTAACACTTAAGAAGCTGCATCCTGAGTAGTAGCAGAATAGTTCTAATCTAAGGGATCGATTCCGATCTCGGCCGGAAGCGCACCGAATACAATTTGTCCGGAAAAAACACGAGGCGAACGCGTTTTTCCCGAATGAGTCGAACAGTCGTCCGCGCGAGCAAGTACGATGCGCATTACTGCCAAAATTCCGAGCGAGCCGTACGTACCCATTCCAGGTCCAGTTCCCCAACCGAGCTGGATCCGGAAACGCCGATTCGAGTCGCACGGAAGTAAATATACAGCACCTTCCGGCCGGAATAGTATGATGCGCACTCCGTACGCGCCGAACTGGTCGCTACGTCCGGCACGTCAGAGCATCCATGAGAGCTGCACATAAGCTCCGATTCGCGCCACAAGACGATCCACGGCTACGAGACGAACAAGCCAGCTATGAGTACGAGTCGATGCCACGAGAAACCCAAACGAGACGAACCAACCATGAATCCCATCGCGCAGGTCCTACCAATACTGTACATCTATTACTGGAACCGGCACGGACGCGTACGACGCAGACGGTAAGTCAAACACCCACTACACAAACAAACGACACGTACCCGACATATGTCACACACACAATGACGTACACTAGCAACAGCAGAACCATAGGGGCGGGATGGCTATCACCAATGCCATACACACCCATAGGGGCCTGATGGCTACCACTACCACCACCCCTACTCATGGAGGGATGGATGCCTAGCACTACTACCACCCCTACTCAGGGGGGCTGGATTCCTACCACTACCACCACCCCTACTCAGGGGGGGCTGGATGCCTGTCACTACCACCACCCCTACTCAGGGGGGGCTGGATGCCTGTCACTACCACCACCCCTACTCATGGGGGCCTGGATGCCTACCACTACCACTACCCCTACTCATGGGGGCCTGGATGCCTGTCACTACTACCATCCCCACTCATAGGGGAATTGATGCCTACCACTACCACCACCCCTACTCATGGGGGCCTGGATGCCTACCACTACCACCACCCCTACTCAGGGGGGCTGGATGCCTACCACTACCACCACCCCTACTCAGGGGGCTGGATGCCTACCACTACCACCACCCCTACTCAGGGGGGCTGGATGCCTGTCACTACCACCACCCCTACTCAGGGGGCTGGATGCCTGTCACTACCACCACCCCTACTCATGGGGGCCTGGATGCCTACCACTACCACCACCCCTACTCATGGGGGCCTGGATGTCTGTCACTACTACCATCCCCACTCATAGGGGAATTGATGCCTACCACTACCACCACCCCTACTCATGGGGGCCTGGATGCCTACCACTACCACCACCCCTACTCAGGGGGGGCTGGATGCCTAGCACTACCACCATCCCTACTCAGGGGGGGCTGGATGCCTGTCACTACCACCACCCCTACTCAGGGGGGCTGGATGCCTGTCACTACCACCACCCCTACTCATGGGGGCCTGGATGCCTACCACTACCACCACCCCTACTCATGGGGGCCTGGATGCCTACCACTACCATCACCCCTACTCATGGGGGGCTGGATGCCTACCACTACCACCACCCCTACTCATGGGGGCCTGGATGCCTACCACTACCACCACCCCTACTCATGGGGGCCTGGATGCCTACCACTACCACCACCCCTACTCATGTGGGCCTGGATGCCTAACACTACCACCACCCCTACTCATGGGGGACTGGATGCCTACCACTACCACCACCCCTACTCATGGGGGCCTGGATGCCTACCACTACCACCACCCCTACTCATGGGGGCCTGGATGCCTACCACTACCACCACCCCTACTCAGGGGGGGCTGGATGCCTACCACTACCACCACCCCTACTCAGGGGGGGCTGGATGCCTGTCACTACCACCACCCCTACTCAGGGGGGGCTGGATGCCTGTCACTACCACCACCCCTACTCAGGAGGGGCTGGATGCCTGTCACTACCACCACCCCTACTCATGGGGGCCTGGATGCCTACCACTACCACCACCCCATCTCATATGGGCCTGGATGCCTACCACTACCACCACCCCTACTCATGGGGGGCTGGATGCCTACCACTACCACCACCCCTACTCATGGGGGCCTGGATGCCTACCACTACCACCACCCCTACTCATGGGGGCTGGATGCCTACCACTACCACCACCCCTACACAGGGGGGCTGGATGCCTACCACTACCACCAGCCCTACTCAGGGGGGCTGGATGCCTGTCACTACCACCACCCCTACTCAGGGGGGGCTGGATGCCTGTCACTACCACCACCCCTACTCATGGGGGCCTGGATGCCTACCACTACCACCACCCCTACTCATGGGGGCCTGGATGCCTGTCACTACTACCATCCCCACTCATAGGGGAGTTGATGCCTACCACTAACACCACCCCTACTCATGTGGGCCTGGATGCCTACCACTACCACCACCCCTACTCAGGGGGGCTGGATGCCTAGCACTACCACCACCCCTACTCAGGGGGGGCTGGATGCCTGTCACTACCACCACCCCTACTCAGGGGGGGCTGGATGCCTGTCACTACCACCACCCCTACTCATGGGGGCCTGGATGCCTACCACTACCACCACCCCTACTCATGTGGGCCTGGATGCCTACCACTACCACCACCCCTACTCATGGGGGGCTGGATGCCTACCACTACCACCACCCCTACTCATGGGGGCCTGGATGCCTACCACTACCACCACCCCTACTCATGGGGGCCTGGATGCCTACCACTACCACCACCCCTACTCATGTGGGCCTGGATGCCTAACACTACCACCACCCCTACTCATGGGGGGCTGGATGCCTACCACTACCACCACCCCTACTCATGGGGGCCTGGATGCATACCACTACCACCACCCCTACTCATGGGGGCCTGGATGCCTACCACTACCACCACCCCAACTCAGGGGGGGCTGGATGCCTACCACTACCACCACCCCTACTCAGGGGTGGCTGGATGCCTGTCACTACCACCACCCCTACTCAGGGGGGGCTGTATGCCTGTCACTACCACCACCCCTACTCAGGGGGGGGCTGGATGCCTGTCACTACCACCACCCCTACTCATGGGGGCCTGGATGCCTACCACTACCACCACCCCTACTCATGTGGGCCTGGATGCCTACCACTACCACCACCCCTACTCATGGGGGGCTGGATGCCTACCACTACCACCACCCCTACTCATGGGGGCCTGGATGCCTACCACTACCACCACCCCTACTCATGGGGGGCTGGATGCCTACCACTACCACCACCCCTACTCATGGGGGCCTGGATGCCTACCACTACCACCACCCCTACTCATGGGGGGCTGGATGCCTGTCACTACTACCATCCCCACTCATAGGACGGGTAATGCATGACACAACCAGCATACTCCAACATAAGGAATGTCAGCAAAAGACATCCCCCCAACATCATGACAAGAGTGTGTAGTCTGTGTCAAATGCCTACAACACTGAACATGACATTGAACATACAATGTGACCCCCTATCACATGTGTCACACACAAATGTGTGCGGCCTTCACAATGCAAGCAGACCATGACCACTGTGGGAATGGGGTCTAAACCCCCATCATCACAGTGACCAAAAGGTAAGTGTGGGGTCCATAGCTGAAGCACATTTTGAACATTGTGGCAATGGGGTCTAAACCCCCATCATCACAGTGACCAAAAGGTAAGTGTTGTCATGGAAAAAGCTGCAACTGCCAAACAGCATGGATCATTCCTGGTCACAGAACAACAAACACATCAGTGGCAAAGTAGTGGTTGTGTCCCATAGCAACATAGATTGGGTGAGGCAAACAGTGCAGTGCAAATTAAACATACCTTTGGCCATGTGCAGACAAACATCACCCATGGGGACTGACATTGTCTCCATTTATCAATTACACAATGCCAGAAGTGACCATCATAATGCAGACACACATATCTGCACTAATGGACACACAAATGTAGATTTCCTGTGGAGACTGTAGATGTGAGGTTAACAAATACCATACCATGGCAGCAATGGGACATACAAACCATGATTATTGTGCTGACTGATGACCTAGGAGTCCCAGGGACAGCAGGGGAAATCATCCAAACAACATACAGGCAATGGCACATTAAAGATATGCCAATGCAGTGGTGCAGATGCACAAACACAAACAGGCAGCCTCACACTGCATATCAAACACAACAGGTGATGGGGGGGTGTGCCAGTGTCCCCAGGCAACCACACAACACACGAGGAGGCCTGAATTCCAATTACACAGATGTGTATACAGTGCTATACAAAAGTAACTCATGGATCGGATTCCCCTATGTGGGCAATCAGGCATTGTTAGATGAGAGGGAGCCCAAATTACACATGTCACACAAGCTTGTAGGAACAGCAACTAACACAGCAAGACACAGACCCACCACAGCACTACCCCCAGGGACCCCACATTGTGGTGACATTAGCCTGCATGATAATCCCACTGTGATGACAAAGGTAGATGTCGTTCACACTGTGAACCACAGCCATGTGTCCTGAGCAACAAACTACCATCACACCTACACAAGCACAAATCAATCAGCACGGCCTGTCAGCCAAGGCCAATATGGAGATAGGGGTCTAGCCGTGCAACAACTCACATTTGCACACACTCAACACCACACACCTTGATCTCCACCAATGTGCAGCAGTGAAGCTCACATGGACAGGTGACATTGCACATGCACCCATGACAAACCCAGGGGTGGTTGTGGGAACTAAGGTGCAGAAACCCATCACACCTGGCCAGTCAACAAGACTCGTGAATGTCTGACACACTGCACAGTACACCGTACATGGGCATGACGTGAAATCCACCCCAATCAATGGGATCCCGGCCACAGTCACACACCAATGAAGAAGCCAGGGTCACCCACAAAGAACACACGTAGACAACTTCCAACATTGCAGCTCTGACCCTGAGGAGTGGCAGCAGTCACACACACAACGTGTCACAATCACTGAAAGCTACCACAAACTGTAAATTACATGACTTGTGTAACCAACAAGTGCCAAGGGGAATCCTGACTGTGTCTCATCTGCGTTTGCCCACATCCCCAGCCCTGACAACAAAGACAACTAGGGATGACAACCTGATGAACATTAGTTTGCCATGCACCCACATCACGGAGAAACCATGTACAATATGCTGGATGAACACAGGACAACTCAGCAAGCATCACAAACAGGAACATCCGTAGGGACACAGCCGGTGTAGGAAAAGGGAAGGGAACACACACAGACATGCTTACACAACACACAACACGGGCCCAGGCAATGTCACGGGATTACACACTGCCATGAGGGCACTCCACTCCTGTGGAAGGTCCACTGTGCCAAACCTTGTCTGTGCACGACAATCAGTGAGTGAGTCAACAATTACAACACACTGAAGGCCCTGCTCACATCATCCTGGGTACGGGAGTGTCACTTCAGTCACCTGCATATACCCAATACACGTGTCAAGCAAGTTGCACTGTATACACAGATGAGTCCTTCAACATTGATGTGCTAAACTGCATGTCCAGTGGAGATGGGCACACAGTCAGGGAAATAGAAACATTGAACAGTGGTAAGCACACCAGATGTGCATCAGTGTAAGCCACAGATGTTAAATTACAAATGCAAAACGTACATCCCTATGTCAAATGCTGAACATTACACCCTCAGACTGCAGCAAAGGATGCTATGGATCCAGACTAGATTAGGACACATATCCCATGGAGCACATGGCGTCCATCACAGCAACGCTTCATTTTCCTGATCTGAACACTATTACAACAGCAAATGCATGATGATACTCATCTACATCATGTACAACAGAAGCAAAACCACTAGTAAACAAAAAGACACTTTATTCAGCCAATGAAAATGAAAAATCGGAAGTCCAAAAGAAACTAAGGCCAATGGCCAGTCCATATTCACAGTCTGAACAGGGTGACATGTGACAACTTGTCACCCATTGCTTGCCTGCACTGGTACGGACAGGGGACATCCCCCTCGGAGGGGCATACAAGGGGCAGGCCAGGCACCGCAGGGACAGGATCAGGGGATGCCAGAAGGAGGCAGTGAAGGGGTGGTGGGTGCAGGAGTGTCACCGGCAACTGCAGTGGAGGTGTCTGACTCAGTGGGGGCCGGCACCACTGTAGGGCACAAGTCAGATGGTGTGGGTGCTGGCACCACTGCAGTGGGCCGGTCAGATGGAGTGGACTGGGTCCCCACTGCAGTGCCCAAGTCAGACGGGGTGGTTGTGGACTCCACTGCAGTGCATAACTCCAAGGGAGTGGAAGGGGGGGCAGATGAGGTGGGCAGGACAGAGGGGGGGACCCGGTGTCCACACCAGTGGCACAAACAGGCCAAGCGTCTGGCTTGGGGTTGGAAAAGCAAGGGGTGGGGGAGGGCCTAAGCATTTTGGGGATGCGGTATGGGTGTGTGGGGGAACCTGGGGCAGGGTGTGGCGGGGGAACCTGTGGAGTGGTGGCCTGGGGGATGGAGGAGAGAGACTGTGTGGTGGAGCTGCGTGGTGGTGGTGGGGTCTTGCCCTTCCTGGTCTGGGGGGACTTCCTAATCTGTCTGCCTGTGCCTGGGGGAGGGTGTCCGGGTGTGAGGGGCACTCCCCTCTGTGTGTGGTGGTCGCCTCTTCCGCCTGTGCGTTGGGTCAGATGGATCTGTGGGGAAGAGGCCAAGCTCACAGAGGAAGAGCTTCTGGGAGGGGGGTTGCAGGTGAGGCAAAGGGAAGGGGTTTTGGAGGGAGAGGCATCTGAGGACTGCGGAGTGCTCGTGGATGCGTGTGTGTGTGCCTGGGCCCCATCCCCTGTGAGTGAGGTATCAGTCCCCTGACTGTGCGTGCGTGTGCATCTGGATTTTGGCGTGTGTGTCTGTGTGCTGCTTGTGTCTGTGCTGGTGGGTGCCTGTGCCGGTGTGTGTGTGCTTGGGACAGGTAGGGTGCTGGGGATTGTGGATGGGGCAGAGGTAGGAGGGGTGAGGGACTGTTGCAGGAGGGACACTGCTGCCGTCAGTGAGGAGGCCATGGACTGATTGATCCGATGTAGGGCAGACATGCCAGATGACATGCCCTCCATGAATGACACCAGTTGTGTCAACAGACCCGTGTGTGCATGGAGGACACTCAGCACTGATGTCTGCCCTACATGGATCTGTTTCAGCAAGTCCACAGACTCCACACTCAGGACAGCAGGGGAGACAGAGGAAGGGGGTGCGGTGCCTGGCATGAAGGAGACACGCTCCCCTACATGGGAGCCTCCACAGACATGTGGGATGGGAGCAGATGGGAGGGTGGAGATGGTGGTGGTGGCGGGGACAGACTTGCTCGATTTTGTCTGTGGTCTGCTGACACCCGCCTCCACAAGGGAGTCCTCACTGGAAGTGCTGTGTTCCCCAGCCGAGGTGGTCATAGCTGAGGTCTCCTCAGTGTGGCTCCCCTCACCCTCCATGCCACTGGGTCCCTCGGTCTCCCCTGCAGTGGACCCAGTCTGGCTCTGTCACTCCTCTTGGTCCGTGGAGCTGTCTCCTCCTGTGGCCATGGATGTATCTGCAAACAATCAGGATAAACAGAGCAACATTAGTCACCTGTACTGACCACACACACCACAGCAAGTATAGCACATCACAGAGCAAGCCCTGCCATCATTTGCTAGACATTGCAATAAGTGCTGACACTGATTTGAAGAAGCCCATTGTCTGCCTGACAGTCATTCATGCCACACATATCCTACCTGTCCATGCACCCATCTGTCTGGTGCCTGTGGTATGCGACTAATCATATGTGCACACATGCACCACATACACAGTTGTTGGACATCCAAGAGAACATATGGAAATGTGTCACTCCAAACACATGCCATCTCCTGCCACTGACTCAGTACATGTGTCAGGAAAAGTGATGGGCAGAGTCTCTGTCGATATGCGGGTTTTGGTTCCATCACCAGACACAATGATGTCCTCATGTCCTGATAGACAATGCGACAATGGTGTGCATGCAGGACACCCTTTGCAAGTTGAATGTCATGGCACAGGCCTGTCTGGCAAGTCAGTCATAACTGTCTCCTGTCACAGGGGCAGTGCATACACACAACACCAGTCTACACTGTGTCACAATCATGGAAGTTTTGGGAATGCAAGCCCTGTAGCTGACAGGTGCACATGTGCACTCCTGGCCACCCACATCATGAGGACTAAGATGATCCCACGTCATTCTAATGAGACATTTGAGTGACTGCAAACACAAATCCATACACATGAGCACTTCACCGTCTGATGAGAATGAACCAAAGCTGCCTGCACCTCAATGTTTCATACACCATTGTGCACAGTCAAGGGATCAGAGACCTATGCATTAACCAATGTGCAGATCCTATAGTCACAACTCAGATGGCTGGCCACCCCAAATTGTTAAACACTCCAGGAGTCCAAAAAGCAAGGCCACACCACGGTGACACAGAGGCAGACACCTGAGTGCACTCTTCACAATGCCCAATATGTATGCTTACACACGGGAGTGGGAGAACAGAGTGCCTTCGATGTCCGGAGTAGGCATTACAGTCCTGGTCCATGTGCAACATGGTATTACCCTGAACACTAGGCAGGTGGCTATGCATGTGTCACACACATGATGTACAAACTTCTGAGGCTCCTACCTTGGTCTCTGCTGCAGCATGGGTGTGTGGCACATACCCCAGACATGAGTCAGAGCAGCAATTGGAACACATATTAAAGCCATACCCAGAGTACATGTCAGATCACAGGCATTGTGTGAGCAATTGTACCACCCATGCAGCCCACAACAAAGTTCCTGTAACTGATGCTGTCCCCAACTTGAACCACAGGTAACTGCAAGTACACAGTACCCAAGTGACCTAAGTCACAGACTGTAAGGGCCACACCTGTGTATCAGATGAGGAGGGGGCATGACACAAGTGAGGGACATGAGTCCAGGATGACAAGACAGTCGTACTGTGGAAGTGGAACCAGGCTAAAGGAGTGCATAGAGCATGTTAGTCATAGTACCCAGAAAAGGCTAGCACTTACCCCCTCCTTGCTGCTGTCTGGCCTTCAGCTGCCCATCCAGGTCAGGGAAGACCACCGCCAGAATCTGGAGCATGTGGGGGTCAGGGTCCGGTGTCCGCCCCTCCTGCGAGGAGGCAACAGCTTCAGCTGGACCCTTGCGATCCTCCGGGTCCAGCCACGAAGGTCCTGCCACCTCTTCTGGCAGTTGCGGATCCTGCGCCTGTAGACCCCACAGATCGTACTGCCCGGGCGATGGTCAGCCAGATCTCCTGCTTCTGGTGGGCATCAACCTGTGAGGATGACAAAGTGAAAAGGCCATTACTACACATGCAACATATCCGGGCATCACACAGTTGGATATTCATGTCTCAATCACAGGGGCATATGATGTACACAGGTAGTGCAACTATGGCTATGAACAGTTGTCCAGCAGTTACTAAATGGTATCATTGCCTGGGAAGTAAAACCTTGTTGGAATGCACTGTTACTGCACTATACCTGTTCAGTGCATGTGACTACACACTTTGGGGGTGACAACTACTCAGTGAGCATGCTAGCCACTGGTGTACACACTGTAAGTCTTGCTAGTCAGACAACATGCACAATTAGTAAGGCAGTGGACAGCACACTCACCTGCTCCCCTGGTTTCCCATACAGCTTGCTGTACTGTGGAAGGAGGCTGTCCAGCAGGGCCTGGTTCTCCTCAGTGCTGAAGGCTGGGGCTCTCTCCACAGTACATGCCATTGCAGTAGCCAGAGGATGCAGAGACAGCAGCAGTGGTGGTGGCAGATGTCGTCCTGGAGCATGTAGTGCAGGCAAGAGAGCTCTCAGGGGAACAGCCAGCATTATATGTGTGCTGCAGAGGCAGATACTGTCCCATGTGTCCAAAGTGATAGGTCCAAGTCGTTTGCATCTTCTGAATCTGGCCAATCCATGGAATTGCACCACTTATACACGCCCACAGCATCCTTCAAAAGTTCAACTTCATGACACCCATGAATTTGCAACATTGTTGTGGGTGGCCAACTGAATTCACTGCATCCGACTCGTAAAAGCTTCGAAAATGCGTCCGTTACCATGTCAGTCCATAGCCAATGCGTGCGCACCGATCGGACCATTGCTGTACGACGCGTATTTCGAAACACAACACGCATCCGTCACCATCATATGCAATGGCCAATGCGTGCGCACCGATCGGTCCATTGCTGTACAACGCGTATTTCGAAACACAACACGCATCCGTCACCATCATATGCAATGGCCAATGCGTGCGCATCGATCGGTCCATTGCTGTACGACGCGTATTTCGGGCCACAACACGCATCCGTCACCATCATATGCAATGGCCAATGCGTGCGCACCGATCGGTCCATTGCTGTACGATGCGTATTTCGGGACACAACACGCATCCGTCACCATCATATGCAATGGCCAATGCGTGCGCACCGATCGGTCCATTGCTGTACGACGCGTATTTCGGGACACAACACGCATCCGTCACCATCATATGCAATGGCCAATGCGTGCGCACCGATCGGTCCATTGCTGTACGACGCGTATTTCGGGACACAACACGCATCCGTCACCATCATATGCAATGGCCAATGCGTGCGCACCGATCGGTCCATTGCTGTATGACGCGTATTTCGGGACACAACACGCATCCGTCACCATCATATGCAATGGCCAATGCGTGCGCACCGATCGGTCCATTGCTGTACGACGCGTATTTCGTTGACACAACATGCATCCGTCACCATCATATGTAATGGCCAATGCGTGCGCACCGATCGGTCCATTGCTGTACGACGCGTATTTTGGGACACAACACGCATCCGTCACCATCATATGCAAAGACCAATGCGTGCGCACCAATCGGTCCATTGCTGTACGACGCGTCCCTGTACAAGTCACTCGCATATGTCACCATGGTTGTCACAGGTGAACGTATGCCAGCCACAATTACTTGCCAGGGACTCAGGGGCACACCTACAACACCACAGCCTGTCCACACTGTATCCTAAGGCATGGGAGGCTGCATTACCTGTGTGTGTATGGGGGTCAACATGTGGTTTGTTGGGTGGCACTTGGGGGCAGCCACCCCACGCAGGCACAACTCGTCGCCAGTGTAAAGAAGTCCAGGTACACTCAGGAAGGTTAAGTAGATTTATTCAGAGATCCAGTACAAGACCACCAGCTCAGACAGCAGCTCAGCCCCAACTGCCTGAGATCAGTTCAGAACATTACATTCTGTAGTCAAGTGATGACATATGGAATGTAGAAACACATCCTAGCAACAGGGATAGAAAGGGAAAAAGGGCAAGGTAGGAATATGGAGGAAGAAAGGAAGGAAAGGTAAGTAGACCACAACACACTCCCAGGCTGTGCACGTGTTCATGGGGACAGAATCCTTTGTGTGTCGTGCACATGACCACTGTGATGTGCAACTGTTCAGTTCAGAGCATATGGCATGGTCACATTTCCAGGTTGTATTTGTGTATGTTATGTCACATACACCCTGAGTCCCATGTGGGATGGTATGTACGTCACAGGGTGACCCATTGCCACAATTGTGATGGCCCTCCACAGTCTGTGTGCATGTTGTGTTTCAGATGTCTCTGATTCCATGTGCACAATGGGAGACAGTCTCCACATCCACGTTGTTTGTACATCGACTTTGATGTTGTGCGTGTGTGTGTCACAGACGTACATGTCTGTCCTGCAGTGGCGACAGGGGCCACTACCTGTGGGAGTCATGGTTGTTTACCGGCGTGTACATGATACGCCATGTCATGCCAGTGTCCATGTGGCAATACAGGGTCCCTGGGAATCTACCTGTCAAAGAGCTGTGATGCCTGGGGCACATCTGTCCTCACTTGTCACTGTGGTGTGTGTTTGGAACGTGACAGCAGTACATGGGTACTGTGACACAGCCCAATGATTTCCCATAGCACAACCTGGAACTTGTTGTCAACACATGTTGAACTGAGATGTTAGATGATGGCCATGTAGGTGCCATATATGTCCATACATAACGGCACACACATCAAGTACTTGTGTCTCGTAATGATGTATCATGTGATATGGAGTATGGTCAATGCCACATATGTGGGGTGACTGACAATCTTTCTTTGTTCACCTATGTACTGCAGGGCACCAGCTGTCCATAGACCATTCCCTGACCTTGCAACCATCGGGGAACGTGACTGCATCCGACGGTACCGCTTCACCAGGCAGCTGATTGAGGAATTGGCGGGGCGGTTGGCCCCACATTTGCTACCTGGCCGGCCATACCCTACAGCGCTGACCCCCAAGGTGAAGGTGATGGCAGCCCTACACTTCTTTGCCACCGGTACCTTTCAACACACTGTGGCGTCTGCTGGTGGGATGTCACAGACCATGTTCAGCAGTGTGATACGCAATGTTTTGGAGGCAATGTTAACATACTTGAACCAGTACATCTATTTCCCTATACGTCAACAACTCACTAACGTCAAGAGTGACTTCTATGCCCTGGGGAGGATGCCACATGTCATCGGCTCCATTGATGGGACACATGTGGCTTTGGTACCACCACAGGCACATGAGCAGGCATACAGGAACAGGAAAATTTTCCATTCTATCAATGCTCTGGTGGTATGTCTTGCAGATATGAGCATCTCACATGTGTGTGCACATTTCCCCGGTTCTGCACACGATGCCTACGTGATGAGGCGTAGTCGCATCCCGAGGATGATGTCACAGATTTCGAACCAGCGTGCCTGGCTTGTCGGTGTGTACTGACTTTGTACCATTGTGTGTGTTCTGCAATGTTGTATTCCACCCTCTTTTCCAACTCAGCTAATGTGCAATTGTCTGTATGTAGGTGACTCCGGATACCCCAACATGCCGTGGTTGCTGACACCCCGCAGGAACCCTGTGACACCAGCCCAGATGCGCTACAATGAGGCACATGGTCGGACCAGGAGAGTGATTGAGCGGACATTTGGTCTCCTGAAGAGCCGCTTTCGCTGCCTGGACAAGACAGGAGGGGCCTTCCCACATGCCCCAGCAAAGGTGTGCAAGATTTTCATCGTCTGCTGCATGCTACACAACCTGGCAGTGCGGAAGGAGTTGCCTCTCATCCTGGATGACGATGACCAACATCCGCCACCTGTGGAGGATCCTGGCCTGGGCCACGATGCCAGTGATGATGATGATGATGAGGGTGATGTCCGCACACAGCTCATCACCAACTTCTTCAGCTGAATGTGAGTATGCAGAGATGTAATGTCAATGATTTGAGTTTGCATGATGTGTGTTGGTGGTGCTCTGTTGCTGTTTGAGTGTGGCCATGTGCTACTTGACTGGATGCGTGCAGCGATGTGTCCTTACAGGTTGTCTGTACTCCCCAACAGTGTTGACATGCTAACTTGGTTTAGTGTAGGTATCTTGTGACATGTATTGGGCATGAGTATTGCAGTTCTGTCCTGTTCTTCAGTGCTTTTGACTGTGTGTCATGTCTGTCAATCAATCAATCCACTTTATTCGATTAATTAAAATCATAAAAGTACAAGACATAAAATACATAAACACACACATACCTATACAAAATTTTGGGGATAAAAAGTTGGGCACAATCCTATTTGTGTAATTCAGCAGCATCAAAAAATTACAAAAGTTAAAAAATTATTTCATTAGAGAATCAGCATAATACAATATATAGCATAAAAATCCATACAATAGCAGCAATAGAACTAGTAATATTAAAAATAATCCACAGAATACTCAGCTTCAGCAAATGAGGTTAATCGGTTCGTTAAAATGCGTAACAATGTGCATATTTTTTTAATTTCTTCCTAATCCTAATAGCAGCAACCAAAAAACAAGCAATATTAAAAATGTCCCATGTATTACTTAACATTTGCAGATAAAGCAGTGCAGGTCTAACCTGTAGGAAACCCTTTTTATTTAATAGAGGGACTAAAAACTTCCTACGTATATCCAAATAGAGGTCACAGAACATTACAAAATGTAGGGTATCTTGTGTAGAAAAATTATCACAAGAACACGGTCCTGCATCCTCTGGCTTACACCACCCCTCATAGTTGCCAAAATTAAAATGAATCAAATTAAAACGGAACCTAGTCAGGAGCCAGCGATGGAACGGTTTAGTAACAGTTATCAAATACGGCTCAATTAATAACTACGTTTTCTGTAGCTCCTTTTCTTCCCGTTCCAACATCAACATATTTATAAAATTCGTTCTAACCCCTTTCAAATCTTCCTTCCTAATCCTATCCGGGAATTCAAATAGTTCTAGCCGCCCTATTTTGGATAACATAGATCTAACATATGCAAGCCAATTAATGTTACTTACTTTATCCAATTTGACACAATCCCGCAATATCAAATGATTCAGGGTTAAAACTGGGTTAAGCCATACTTTGAGCCAGCAGAGTAACGGCGCTGTACGCAAAGTATCTGAGACATAACCCAGCCCCAATTCCTGGTGTATGGCAAAGGTTGAAGTAGATTGAGGAACAGACAGGAGACTACGTAAAAATTTGTTTTCCACTGTCTGTAGTCCTGCCTTTTGCTTGTATCCCCAAATAGATGAGCCATATGCTGCAATAGCCAAACACTTAGATCTATATAATTTTATAATGGCCTCCACAGGTCTAGCTCCCAACCGCTGCGCAAACCCTAGTATGGCAGAGGTTGATCTAATTACTGCATTTTTTTAAATTTTTTGTTGGGGAACCCAAGAGCCTCTTTCATCAAACACTACTCCTAAATATGTAAACGAGGATACAGTCGTCACAACCCCCCCATTACAATAAAAAGTTTTTGCTTTAGGAGCTCTATGACTCGTGGTCATAATATGTGATTTCCCGATATTTACTACCAGGTCTAAAGACTGCATATAGGCTCCAAACGCATCCAGAAGCCGCTGGAGACCTACTGCAGTTCGTGCCAAAAGAACGGCATCATCCGCGTATAGGAGAACCGGGATTGGACAGTCTCCTACACGCGGTATATCCAAGCTCGCCTCCACCAGAGATCTATCCAGGGCGTTAGTATATAGTGTAAAAGCAGGGGTGCCAATATGCACCCCTGTCTTACGCCTCTTCCTGATTTAAAAGACTTAGAACACTTGCCATCTTGTGAAAGCCTAATTGATGCAGATAGGTCACTATGAAGATCAGCTAGGAAATAAACCAGACCCGGATCCAATCCCATTTCTAATAAAATACTCCACAGCTTCGACCTGTTAACCAGGTCGAAAGCTGAGGACAAATCCATAAAAGCCATTTTAAGCGAGCCCTCTTTAGCCTTAGTATATTTACTAATTAATAAATACAGGTTGAGACATTGGTCCATAGTACTTCGTCCTTTTCTAAAACCGTACTGTAAATTAGAAACAATCTTGTTATCATTGGCCCAGTCTAAAATCTTTTCTAAAATCCCTTTGCCCAAAATTGTAACCGTCGAGTCAATTAAAGATATCGGTCTGTAGCACCTCGGGTCCCCTCTCTGACCCTTTTTAAAAACTGGTATAATAATCGACTGAGACCAGGATGCGGGAAACCCACTCGTTCTCACCGCATTAAATACATTTGCAAGTATCTTAGCCCAAAATGTTAGGGTTACACTTAAAAAGGTCTGCCGGGACACGGTCTGGACCTGGAGCTTTATTACTAGATGTGTCTTTTATTGCTCTCTCAACGTCCTCCTCATTAAAAATAAAGGATGCTGTAGCTTGGTGGGTTGATGCCTTAAAATAAGTTTCCATCGTCTCATCAGAACCATAAATTCCCTCAAAGTGAGCCAACCACTGAGCCTCTGTGATATTACTTTCCTGAATGTCGTTTTCCTGACCTGTAAAAAATGGGGAGTTAACAATAGACCAAAATCTAGAACTATCTTTTAACACATCGACTGAAACAAGATCATTCCAAGCCTCTGCCTTAATCTCTGATTTCCACCTATGAACTGCGACCTTGTATTGTTTCTGTAACGACACTACCAATTCCCTATCTCGAGGAGAACATTTCAAGGCTAAAATAAGGGCACGGTGTGCTCGTGAGCAGTTTTCATGAAACCATTTTTCACCTAATTTAGTTTTCATTTTAGAGTTGATGGTCAAATCCACTGATATCTGTCTACAGATACCAACAAAAGCTCCTAGGACCACATTTTCAGGACTTAAAGGGTCAGCACATATTGCGATATGTCCGCTAGTTTTTAGGCAAAGATCTTTAAAAAAAGAATCTGGTACCACCTTCGACCACTTAAGCCTCCGCCCTTGATCACGGGTTACCATACTATTAACACCCAAATTTTCCCCACCGTTTCCCAAAAACCCACAGCTATTATCCAGTTCCAATATGACGGGGTTATGATCACTGAAGGATGAAACTATAGCGTTATAAAAAACTACCTTGTCAAGTAAAGTAGAGGACAAAAATATATAATCTGTGATAGTGTCTCTAGCCTTGGATTTAAATGTAGGACAACGATCAAATTGATTAAAAAATGCTGGTTCAAAAAGATCGACCCCCGACAAAAGGTTCTCTAGAGCCTCCCCTGGGGCGAGTGCTCAAAATGAGGGCTCACCGAATGAGTATGGGCTAAGTGATCTTCGATAAGACAATGCCGCTCACACAAATGTATATTAAAATCACCCATAATTAATATATGATAAAAAGTGGATTGATTAGCCCTATAGTCTTCTAAAAAGGAGTTCAACTTAATCAAATGTTGATTTAAAAAATCATTTTCCCCAGAATTATAGAAATTAATAAGTAATAACTTAAAATTATTTGCCCGGGTAACTTCTAATATCAGGGCATTAAATGAATCTACCTCTAGTCTACATAAAGAGCCCGCTAGCTTATTGGAGAGGAGGAACATCAAACCACCCTTAGCTCTACCAGCCGTAGCCGGGCGAGCGGGTAGAACATAGGATTTAAAACCATCCACCCAAAAACTATCCCCCCTATCCCAGGTTTCTTGAAGCGCAATTATGTCGTAAGATCTTATAACCTTCAACCAGAGTGGATCATCCCTTTTAGCTTTGAGGCCCGCAATATTCCAACTAATAATTCTACAACTTGGGAGGATAACCACGCCTACATCATCTGAACCTGGATTTGTAGGGGATGGTTGTAAACTACCAACCACTGGTTCCACCAGTCAATCATTCTGATCCATCGAAGTGAGTGGAGAAAATCTATTTGAGACAGATAAGCCTCCCTCCATAGACCTTGGTATCAAGGCTACCACTTTTTTTTGTGTTACTTCTCCCACTTTAGTTTTACTAGGGTAAAATCCACTACCATGACCCTGAAGCAGCCCCAGGTCAGGGAGGGAGGAACCAGTGAAAGTAGCCCCACTGGCCCTCTCAAAAGGCCGCCGAGCATTTAGCGGAGAGTAAAAATAACCCAAAGGTAAAGCCCTAATTTCCCCCCCATATAGTTCTGTTGCATCCCAGAACAGCCTATCAGCTATATCCTGTTTATTAAAATTAATTATAATACAGTCTCCTGGTACGCATTTGGGGCCATTTCCCACCCAGGCCACCCGTCTAGTCATTATAATATGGTCTGATATCCCAGGTTGACCTGATGAATAATGATCACACCAATTTTTTGTCTTGCGCATCAGTGCCTCCGTTGGTTCGTTATCATGAACACTTAAAGGGGGAACCCCTACAAGAATCGCAACCAAAGGAGTGGCAGCCATGGGAAGGTCAATTCTACATTCTTTTGGGCTTCTCTTACTTTCTTTGAAGCCGGTATTCTTGTTAATTACAACATTAGATCGTAAATCTGTAGATTCAGCAGGACTTTTATCAATTTGGGTCAAATGCCCTCCTTCTTGCATTCTTTCCTGGAACACATCCTGCCTAGCAACCTTTTTCGATTTTACCCCTCACTTGGAACTACAAATTGGTGATTACCTAAAGATTTTCCTCGAGAATCTAAATTAGATTCTAACTGGGGAGTAGCTAACAAACCTGAATTATTTTTAACATGATTAACTTTTAAGTAAGAGTCCAGAATAGAGTCCATACGCTCACATTTTTTCTTCAGGTCAGCGACACACGAGTTCATAGTGTCAATTACATCTTTAGCAATATTAGTCAGTATGGATTCGAACCGAGCACTAAAAATCTCCTCCACCAAATTCCGTAGTAATAATTGAGTATTCTCGTCCAGCACCAAGTCTAACTTTGATGGGCAGTTTTTTTGGCCCTTCTGCCTCTTATTAATTTTCCTAGAGGTACTCCGTTCCCCCTGAGGCCTCGCAATTAAGCCCCTAGATGGATTTTCCCCGTCCATAGCAGAAACTTGCGATGGTACAGTCACTTCTCCAATTTCAACACTAGTCGGGGCCTGAGATTCAGAGTTCAATCTTACGCCACTAATCTGCACAACTGGATCCAGCGAAACAGGAGCATTAGATAGTGGCTCAGAATCCTCAACACCTCCTCCTTCATTATATCTTGAGCCTAAACCTAATTCCTTTTCGGCATTAGCTATCTCGTTAGTCAATGCTCCCACGGCCGAAGTCAGGTATGAGATTATAGATGATGATTGTCTCGGGACTTTAGATTTTGCACCTCCCTGGTCATGGCTACCACGAAGTTTGCGCTTACCCATAGTTAGATGTTAGGGGAGTGGCCCAGCCCAGCCTCTGACGGGCGCGGACGGGCGCGGACGGGCCCGCCCTTCGCCCGGACAGCGCCCGGGCACGCCCGCGCGCGTCCCGCGCTGCGGGAGAGCTACACAACTGATAAGCGCCTCCAGGCGCACCGATAACGCCCCCAGCAAGCGACTCCCACTGCCTGCTGGGGGTGGTAGTCCAGCCGTTGCCCTCACGGCAGAAATGACAGTGCCGTTCCCCTCACGGCAGGAAAAGCGATGGCGAAGTGTGGGCAGGAGCCGTTCACCTCACGGCGATGTCCAGAGATCAGGTAGGGTGAAGGAAAGACCGTTCCCCTCACGGTACTACTGTCAGCTGTGAGAGCGTCCCGCGCTGCAGGAGAGCTACACAACTGATAAGCGCCTCCAGGCGCACCAATAACGCCCCCAGCAAGCGACTCCCACTGCCTGCTGGGGGTGGTAGTCCAGCCGTTGCCCTCACGGCAGAAATGACAGTGCCGTTCCCCTCACGGCAGGAAAAGCGATGGCGAAGTGTGGGCAGGAGCCGTTCACCTCACGGCGATGTCCAGAGATCAGGTAGGGTGAAGGAAAGACCGTTCCCCTCACGGTACTGCTGTCAGCTGTGAGCGCGTGTCTGTCCTTCACAGGGTACTTTCAGAGTTGTTTGGTCAACTGTGATCCCCGACACCATGATTCAACTTCCAGGGTGGAAGCAGTCGTTTCCCTACAGGTGGTGTGCCACACACCCCTGGACTTTATTTTTTCAACACTTGTTGACTGTGTGGCCACTGCCACGTGGGATTACCTTGCATCTGTAGTGGAAACAACATGTTGCAAATGTGTAATAAACCTGTGCTTCACTTTGGGATGTGCGTTGTCTGTGGTCACACATCTGACTGATATTTGCTTACTGCACCTGTGGGCTAGTTAACACAGACTCTGAATAGGTGTGGTGTCTGTGCATTCCACTGTATTTCCTGGCAACATCAGTGTAGGCGATGAGTCAGATGGCCCTGGTGTGTATGTGTTGTGTTGCCCTAGTGGTGTGTCTCCCTCATATGTGTCACGTCGCCATGACTCACATGACGGTGTTGGAATTGCTGTAGCAGTTAGCATGCACAGTGTCATTTAGCAGATCATCATCTCCATGACAAAATACCACGTTGGAATCACAACAGAGGCAAGTATGGTGTATTAGTGAGTTTATTTACATACATGTGTGAGGATAGTGCACAGGATGGTGGGTGCTGTACATTGGGATTGGAATCCAAAGTTCCCAGATGAGTTGGAAGTGTTGGTAGCAGAAATGTCCTGAGTAAAGTCCACAGTCATCTGATACATTAGTCCAACTTAAACTCCCCATGTCATGTGGGAGAGTTGGGTTGCATTCAACAGGGTGAACAGTTTGCACACAAAGGAGAATTTCCAGAACAGGTGTTGGGTTCCTGGGGGATGTACATGGCCATCTGCCTCTCAGTTGTCCTTCCTCGGACGACCCCTCTTCTTTCTGGGGGGACCCTCACGTGCAGGCTGCTGCGGTGCAGAGGACTCTCCACCAGAGTCATCCTCCCTCCCTGTGGCAGTTGCAGTTGTTGCGGCACCAGATGTTGTGGGCACACAGGGAGGTGTGGACATGTTGGTGCTAATCTGGCGGAGGCATGTCAATATGTCCCTCTGCACCGCGGTCAGTTCTTCCAATGTGTCCCACTTGGACTCCATGCCAGACATGTGTGTCTCCACACGGGACATGTGGGAGTCCAAGCGGGCATGATGGGCAGCCTGCTGCTGTTGAATGTCCTTGAGGATCCCCACTACCTGGCTGACCTCTCCGGTGCTATTCTGGTACGCATCTGCAATGCGTACCAGTTGTGGGTCATCATGCAGTCCAGACCCCTCTGCAAACAGCGACCTCTGCCTACCACCCCTCCCACCACCCCTGGCCACACGTGCGGGACCTCTGGTGGCACGCACAGGTGACCCTAGGCCCCCTTGGGGGTTGGTACTGGGGTTGTTGTCCGTTGCTTCCCAGGGGGCCGGGGTCCCTGTGCTGTTGTCATTCAGTGTCCTTGGTCTGTCCGTGTCGGCGGGGGTGGTCTGTGTGTTGGCAGATGTTGGAGCATTGGGTGCAGTTGGTCTTCCTGCTGGTGCTGCATGATGACTCACACCAGAGGGGCCAGGTAGGTCTTCGCCATCCGAGGAGGGCAGAGGCTGTTCCACACTAGAGAGCTCAGGGGTCACCGGAGCCTGGGACAGGGACTCCTCATCATCTGCTGCTGTGTACCCATCATCACCTGTGTTTGGAAGAGACACACAATGTATGTTATGTTTCTACAGGCATCAATGGTTCAAACACATGACAGTTGTGACTGTACATCTGGATGCGTGCCTGTACGTTGCATTGTGCTAAGTTGTCACAGCCAGAGGTTGATATTGTTGTAGCACAGTGTCCTGCCAACCTGAAGCATTTCAATGTGAATGTTGAGGTGTGTGCATGACCAACTCATGTATAGATTGGATGTACATGGCCATTGCTACTCAAGGGCCATCACGTGCCTGACACAGGTGTGTCATCCTTGTCCACATTTGTCCTTTAACAGGGACATACGTGCAATTCCACTTAGGATATCTTTCAAGATTGGGACATGTGTGGTGGCAGTTTTTGCCAGTCTTTGTGTGTCACATTGGTGTGTCTGGACAACATGGTCGCAGTCCGGTATGCCTGGGATCTCTTGGGAGTATCTGTGTTGTTGTCTGGGTTCCTAGTTCACGTCTCATTTCATACAAGTGATGTTGTTAACGTAGCTAATGATGTTGTTGCTGAGTTTTGTACGTGCAAACGTGATTAATCTTGTCAATGTCCTCCATGGTGATAAGGATTGGGCACGGCAGCTCTCTGGCTTTTCCAATGTCATGACAGTGATGGCCAGTGGTGTGTGTTGCAGTTCTGCTGCTGTGAGTAGCATGTCTCCTCAAATGCAGTTCAGCTTGGTGCTTGTATCTACAGTGTCTATGACAGTGAGTGGTGTGTTGTGTGAAGGATGCATATGTTGCTGAACGATGTGGGAGTGGAATGCAGATCACAACCACAACTTGTGTGACTGACACCATGGTACAGTTTCCGGTATATTGGTGTGTCCATTGCATTCACTGTCAGGTGTCCCCTGTCAATGATGTATCTGTGACTTCCTGTGTGTTTTGTGCTATGTAGTTTGTCTGATTCTCCACAGTTGTCATCTGCAAGTCACACCTTCACAGCCAGGCCAGGGGTCACCCATGGACACTGCATCCCCTGACAGTGTGTGTAAACATAGAGTTGCAATGGCTGTGAGTGTGTACGTGTTTGGGTTGGCCAGTGCATGGGTGTGAATTGCAGGCACATCATTTCTCATGCCCATGTGTCAGCCATCTTGCCAGGGCTTTTACTTTGGGAGTGACTGGTCCCACGTGTGCAATGTGTATTTGCAGAGTAGGTGTGTGTATGGCCAGCATTGGTGGTATTTGGTTGACATCCGGACCTCCTTCTCCCCCAGCCCAGTTATCCCACCATGAAGCATGCCACCCTTGCAGTGGGTGCAGGTTAACTCTCAGGATGTCAGTCAGTGGTGTCCTGCTGTTGGTTGATGCCAGTTCCCAGCAGGGCCTTGTGCTCCCCACAACAGAGCAGCATTGTCAGACATCTTGGAAGTGGCTTTTCACTCCCTGTGAGGTGTGCATGCTTCAGTGTGACCTTGCCGGGCCATGGGGGTGGGGGATGTTGAGCTGTGACTACCACTCCCATCATGCTATTGCCTACACCCCCCTTCCCAGCATGCCCATACTTCCTTCCTTTTGAGTGGACTTCACTGTGTGTGAGTGTGACAGCAATGGCAAGATGGCTGACAGTGTGGTCCTCTTGTTTGTTGGTGCACAGTTCCCAGCAGGGCCTTGTGCTCCCCACAGCTGAGGCCAGTGTCAGACATCTTGGAAGTGGCTTTTCACTCACTCTCTTGTGGAGCACGGTCCCAGGTGTGTTGTTTGGAGTTAGTGGAAGTGGTGTGTGTGTAAGGGCCTGCTGGTAGCTGTAGTCGGAGCTGGCACTCCTCCTCCCCCAGGCCAGACATCCCACCATGAAACGTGCTTCCATTGCAGGGAGTGCAAGTTGGTTGTCAGGATGTCAGTCAGTGGTGTCCTGCTGTTGGTGGGTGCACAGTTCCCAGCAGGGCCTTGTGCTCCCCACAACAGAGCAGCATTGTCAGACATCTTTGAAGTGGCTTTTCACTCCCTGTGAGGTGTGCATGCTTCAGTGTGAGCTTGCCGGGCCATGGGGGTGGGGGATGTTGAGCTGTGACTACCACTCCCATCATGCTATTGCCTACACCCCCTTCCCAGCATGCCCATACTTCCTTCCTTTTGACTCTGCTTCCCTGTGGGGTAGTGTGCCTGTGCTGACAGGATGGCTGACAGTGTTGTCCTGGCGTTTGTTTGGCTACAAGTCCCAAAAGTGTCCCTGTGCTTCACACAGCATAACCCAGTGTGGTAGTTCTTTGTGGGATATTTAATTAGAGGGTGAGGCAATGCATTCTCCCAGGTGAGTTGTGTGGAGTTTGTGTTAAGGGGGGGTGTGAGAAAAGCTGCTGGTAACTATGGTCAGAGCTGTCAGTCCTCCTTCCCACCCAGCCAGACATCCCACCATGGAACGTGCTTCCATTGCAGGGAGTGCAAGTTGGCTTTCAGGATGTCAGGCAGTGGTGTCCTGCTGTTGTTTTGAGCACAACCCCCAGCAGGGGCTTGTTCTCCCCACAGCAGTACCCAGTGTCAGCCATCTTGTCAGTTCTTTTCCACTCCCTGTGATGTGAGCATGGTTCAGAGTGGTGTTGATGGGCCAATTGTGAGGGTGACCAATATCTGTGACTACAACTCCCATCATGCTATTGGCTACACTCACTTCACCAGCATACACAGAATTCCTTCCTTTCAGTCAGCTTCCCTGTGAGGTGGTGTTCTAGTGGTGGCAAAATGTCTGACAGTGTTTGTTGGTTAGATTTGTGCCACTGCCTTGCTCTATTTGTTGTTAGGTTTGTACATGTCATGACACAGTTACATATAACTATGAGATGGCAGGTATTGTGTTTGTCTGACTAGCATACACATCTTGGGATGATTATCTTTTGGTTACTGTGGCTTTGCTAACGGTGCATGGTTTCACTTTCCCCTTGACAGTGATGTGTGTGTCTTGTCACACAATATTGGGTATATTGGTTGTGTACTCACCAGGCTCTGGGATGTCTGATAGTCCATGTACGCTCTCTGGTGGTAGGATGGCCCGCACCTTCTCCTCCCAGGACCTGAGGTATACTGGTTTGGCAGGAGGGCCACTGCCGGTGCGATGACTCAAGGCGTATTCCTTCTTGAGTAGGTCCTTGACCCTCCGGCGCACGTCATACCACCTGTTCTGGATGTCTTCCTTTCTGCGCAAACATGGTGATTGTGCGTTCACCCTGTCAACGATCCTCTCCCACATCTTGGTTTTCTGCGACATGGGGGTCTGTTGGACCAATGTACCAAACAACTGTGGCTCTACTCTTAGGATTTCATCTACCAGGACTTCCAATTCACTGTCTAGGAACTTTGGATTCTTCTTTGGGGACATGGTGATGGGTGGTGGTGGGGATTGATGTGTGTGTGAGTGTGCAAGTGAGGGTGGGTGAGTGTCAGTTTTGCTGGGTGTATGTGAGGGTGCTATTAGGGAAGTGCTAATGGTGTGTGGCTTGTGTGATGGATGAGTTGTGAGTGTGTCTGTGGTTGCTGTCTGATGGTGTTCTGTGCTGGCAGGTCAGTTGAATTTGCAAAGGATCATGGTAGGGATTTGTGGCCTTTATATGGGTGGAGTTGTGGGTGTGTCTTGGTTCCATGTTTTTTCCCCCAGTATTTATTGACTTTGTCATTGCTTGTTTGGCCCTTTTTTTTGTATTTTTTCCTTTGTATTTTTTGGGCATGTAGGAGACGTTCTTCTGACCGAGTAGGAAGCTGCAGTTGTCTCGTGCGAGCTTCTCTGAGTCTTTCCCGCTGTCTTTCTGCTGGGTTTCATGTGTGGCGTACGCGTCGGTCGAGGAGTATTGGGTTGCTTCGGCTCCCTGTTTTGTATGCGTGTCGGTCGTACGGCTCGAACTCCGTGCGACTCGGTCTGGTTTTACACGCATTGCATCGTACTACGCGGGTCGGAGTTAGCGGGTACGTATCTGTCGGGTTCATTCCTGGTGCGTGTCGGTCGGTTCGTCTGGCGTAGATTTTCCGGCTGGATGGCTGCTTTCCGTGCGGTTCGGTCGTTCGGTTTGTGTTCCGTACGAGTCGGTCGTAATTCACATGCATTGCATCGTACTACGCGGATCGGACAGCGCCGGTACGTGTCGGTCGGACTAAATTCACATACCGAGTAGGTCGGTACGTTTTCCGGCCTGAATCGGAATCGGCCCCTAAGTGTCTCTTTGAAATATGAAGTGCACTCTCTCAACTTTTAACGTCTTCATGGTCGTCTGTTTAAGATATGTATGAACTTGCACATGTATTGTGATATGTCTTATACATCTGACCATACTACACATATAAAACACAAGTATACATCTATTTGTATGTTTCTTTGATATATGATACTACTAACAAAAGGTACAGACATATGCATGCATGTTTTTAAGAAGATTGTGAGACTTACACCAGAGACATATGAAAGATTGCTGCTATAACTTTCACTACGCCCAACACCCTATGTAGTCATAGAACGATGAAACAGCAGCACAAAAGTGAGGTTTAAGGCATATTAAGAGAAGAATCAATTATAACTAAGGCTCCCGGTTTTCCGTTTTTACGGATTTTTACAGATAAATACAGACAGAAAACAATGTGTTTTCTGTCTGCATTTATTTTTTAAAGTGGATAAATACAGAAAATTGGGTTTCTTTTAAGTGACTCTATGCAGTCTTTCATGAATTATAGGCCATCAGCTGAGCAGATGGACAGCATGGGAAATTTAAAAAACAGGATGCAATTTCATTAAATAATGCCATTTGTCAATATACATTTGTGGTATAATGCTAATATTTACCAGTGGATGTTTTGTTATTTAATATTTGGCATCTTAAATAGCTAAAACAGACAGACATCAAAGAATGAGTGGGAGTTTATCAATTATATAAATATGGAAATGTACAGTTTTACAACTTCATTTGTCCCAAAACACAAAATAAATATGGATAAATACAGACGGAAATGCTAAAAAAATAAATACCATAAAACCGGGAGCCCTAATTATAACCCTAATTTGTATCAGTCTGTGGCAAGCTACACTTCAAGTATACCACATAATTTTCATTATCAGCTGCAAATCTGAACAGCAATCTGTCAAGTTTTAAGGTCTGTATGGTGTTGTAACTAAGTGTAAGTGGACACAATATCAAATTTATAATATCGACATGAAATTATATCGAGTTTTAAATATCGATAGTAAGAAATATCGATGTTTAAAATATCGATGTTAATAATATCGATTTTGTGTTTTGTTAAAAATATCGTTGTGATTAATGTTGTTTGCTAAAATATCGTTATGCACATATATCGTATTTTTTTTATATGTTATATGTTTGTTAATGTTATAGAAATAGTTAATCAATGTTTGAAAAGTTTTTAATTATAATATTTTTTTTAGGAGCGGGATGTTGGTTTTATAGGGGATAAGGGTGGGGAGTGTTTTAAAAAATTTGTATTAATTTTTAAAAAATTATTTAAATTTAATAAAACAAATTAGAATTCTTTTTAGGAGCGGGATGTTGGGTTTATAGGGGATAAAGGTGGGGAGTGTTTTAAAAATGTTGTACATTTTTTTAAATAAATTAAAATTTTATAAAACAAATTAGAATTTTTTTTAGGAGCGGGATGTTGGGTTTATAGGGGGTAAGGGTGGGGAGTGTTTTAAAAATGTTGTTAATTTTTTTTTTTTAATTACAATTTTATAAAACAAATTAGACATTTTTTTAGGAGTGGGATGTTGGGTTTATAGGGGATAAGGGTAGGGAGTGTATTAAAAATAATTAACTTTCAATGAAAACATTTTAAAAATTGGAAATATTTAAAAAGAAATTGTTTAGGAGCAGGATGATGAGTATATAAAAATATTTTTTATGAGTGTGATGTGTTAATAGAGGAAAAATTTCAGTAAATATTTAAATTTAAAAAAGGAAGAAATTAAATTTAAAATTGAATAGTTGGGTAATTGTTAATTTTTTAATAATGAGAGTAATTTTTTTTATAGTGGATTATGTATATAAATTGGCTCATAATATTTTTTACAGTAATTAAATTTTAAATTTTAAGAACTTTTTGTATTTATGGATATTACTTTTAAAATCGATACTGAGTAACACTTTTTAATATTTTATGTATTTTTAATTGGGAATAGTAAATTATATATGTTTAGTGTCCAGCACTTTCCCAGAGTTAATATAAATTGGAGTGGGAATAGTAAATTATATATGTTTAGTGTCCAGCACCTTCCCAGGGCTAATATAAATTGGAGTGGGAATAGTAAATTATATATGTTTAGTGTCCAGCACCTTCCCAGAGTTAATATAGTTTGGTGTGGGAATAGTAAATGATATATGTTTAGTGTCCAGCACCTTCCCTGACTTAGGGCCCGATTCCGATCTCGCTCGGAAAGCCCTCCGTACGACTCGGATCCAGAGGGCTTTCCGAGCGAGACGTTCTCCGGGAGTCCAAATGAGCGAGTACGATGCAGCCGTATGCTGACGGACTCGATTCGCTCGGACTCCCATTGAACTCAATGGGAGCCTGTGTACAGACGCGTACACAGGCTCCCATAGCAGAAAAGGGGTGGGTGGGGAAAAGCGTATACCCTGTGGTGGGCACCCCATGGTGCCCGCCACACTGTGCATGCTTTGATCGGGGGGACCCATGGGCACCACAGTGATAGAATAGGAGGGCCCCGGTTGAAGGGGGGCCTGGTACGGTCCCCGAAGTATGCTTCCGAGGGCCGTTTCGTCTTGCTGAGACCGAAGCATAGCGGTTGTCCGAATCGTACTCGCTCGGTCGGAAATCGGCTCCATTGCGCAGCATGAGTCGTCTACAAACGAGACTTACGGAGCGGTTCGGGTCCGGAAACGATTCAGTCGGCGCGTACGCGATCTTCGCATCGTACTTGGTCATTTGGACCTGTGTACCATTCGGTCATAAACAAGGGCTACGAATCGAATCGGGTAAAGCCAAATCAGATTCGGAGGCCTTCTGAGCGGGATCGGAATCGGGCCCTTAATATACATTGGAGTGGGAATAGTAAATTAAATATTTTTACTGTCCAGCACCTTCCCTGACTTAATATAAATTGGAGTGGGAATAGTAAAATATATATGTTTAGTGTCCAGCACCTTCTCTGACTTAATATAAATTGGAGTGGGAATAGTCAGGGCTTTAAGTGGGTCGGGTCTCACCGGTGCTGAGCACCGCCAGTTTTTTAAAAGGGGCCTCGAAACGGGCCTTTATCGGGCTCTATTTTGTGCTCTGGCACAGGCGGTCCGTTTTATCCGGACTGCAGTGACAGCAGGAACGTCATGTGCCCTGCTCACACTGCTCGCTTCTCACTAGTGGAGACGTTACGGCATGACGTCATGCCAGGTGAGCGTTCCAGCAGAAAGGAAATCCTTTAAAGGGAGTCATTTTCTCTCTGGATTTCCCTTCTCTTTATGAAACTCAGGAGCAGCAACATTGTCGTGGCAAATAGTCCTGACTTGTTGTAGGTATGATGTTACTTGTTCTATCATATCTGGATGCAAGTCAGGTAGCACACTATGCTAAACACAGATTTTTAGCTTACATGTTTTGAGCCACGCCCTTAATTACATTGGCCACGCCCCTTTATGAGACCCCCTAGTTTTTTCATCCCACTTAAAGCCCTGGGAATAGTAAATTATATATGTTTAGCCTCCAACACCTTCCCAGAGTTAATATAGTTTGGAGTGGGAATAGTAAATTATGAATGTTTACTGTCCAGCACCTTCCCAGAGTTAATATAGTTTGGAGTGGGAATAGTAAATGATGTATGTTTACTGTCCAGCACCTTCCCAGAGTTAATATAGTTTGGAGTGGGAATAGTAAATTATATATGTTTAGTGTCCAACACCTTCCCTGACTTAATATAAATTGGAGTGGGAATAGTAAATTATATATGTTTAGTGTCCATCACCTTCCCTGACTTTATATAAATTGGAGTGGGAATAGTAAATTATATATGTTTAGTGTCCAACAGCTTCCCAGAGTTAATATAGTTTGGAGTGGGAATAGTAAATTATATATGTTTAGTGTCCAGCACTTTCCCTGACTTAATATAAATTGGAGAGGGAATAGTAAATTATATATGTTTAGTCTCCAACACCTTCCCAGAGTTCATATAGTTTGGAGTGGGAATAGTAAATTATGTATGTTTACTGTCCAGCACCTTCCCAGAGTTAATATAGTTTGGAGTGGGAATAGTAAATGATATATATTTAGTACCCAACACCTTCCCTGACTTAATATAAATTGGAGTGGGAATAGTGAATTATATATATTTAGTACCCAACACCTTCCCTGACTTAATATAAATTGGAGTGGGAATAGTGAATTATATATGTTTAGTGTCCATCACCTTCCCTGACTTTATATAAATTGGAGTGGGAATAGTAAATTATATATGTTTAGTGTCCAACAGCTTCCCAGAGTTAATATAGTTTGGAGTGGGAATAGTAAATTATATATGTTTACTGTTCAGCACCTTCCCAGAGTTAATATACTTTGGAGTGGGAATAGTAAATTATATATGTTTTGTGTCAAGCACCTTCCCAGAGTTAATACAGTTTGGAGTGGGAATAGTAAATTATATATGTTTAGTGTCCAGCACTTTCCCTGACTTAGGGGCCGATTCCGATTTGGGCCGGAAATCTCTCCGACCGAGCCGGACTCGGAGAGATTTCCGACCGAATCGGACCCTAGCAACCCGACCGAACGAGTACGATGCGCACGTATGCCATCGGACTCGATTCGGTCGGACTCCCATTGATGTCAATGGGAGCCTGTCGTACAACGCGTACGCGGGCTCCCATTGACTCAATGGGTGCGAGGCGAACAAGGGCGCCCCCTACAGCGTGTACGCGGCGAAGCGACTCGCGCCGTACACGCACAGGTAGGGGGACCCATGGGTCCCCCCTGTGTGTGACTCACGCGGCTACGCGTACAGGGGGGTGCGACAAGGACCCCCAAAGTACGGCTCCGACTGCGCTTTCAAGCCGGAGTGCGCGGCTCGGTCGGACTGCTCGCGGCGCGCATCGTACTCACCCGGCCGGGGAACGTCTCCATTGCGCGGTGCGAGTCGAGTCCGAGCGAGTCGGTCGGTGCGGTTCGACCCGGGAACGAGTCGGTCGGAGCGGTCGGGACGCCAGGACGAGTCGGTCGGCGAATTCGCATCGTACTCGCTCGCCCGGACGCGCGTACGAATCGGTCGGGAAATAGGGCTCCGAATCGGATCCAGTTAAGCCGAATCCGATTCGGAGCCCTACCGGCCGAGATCGGAATCGGCCCCTTAATATAAATTGGAGTGGGAATAGTAAATTATATATGTTTAGTGTCCAACTCCTTCCCTGTCTTAATGTAAATTGGAGTGGGAATAGTAAATTATATATGTTTAGTGTCCAACACCTTCCCTGACTTTATATAAATTGGAGTGGGAATAGTAAATTATATATGTTTAGTGTCCAGCACCTTCCCAGAGTTAATATAGTTTGGAGTTGGAATAGTAAATTATATATGTTTAGTGTCCAGCACTTTCCCTGACTTAATATAAATTGGAGTGGGAATAGTAAATTATATATGTTTAGTGTCCAATACCTTCCCTGACTTAATATTAATTGGAGTGGGAATAGTAAATTATATATGTTTAGTGTCTAACACCTTCCCTGACTTTATATAAATTGGAGTGGGAGTAGTAAATTATATATGTTTAGTGTCCAGCACCTTCCCTGACTTTATATAAATTGGAGTGGGAATAGTAAATTATATATGTTTAGTCTCAACACCTTCCCAGAGTTAATACAGTTTGGAGTGGGAATAATACATTATGTATGTTTACTGTCCAGCACCTTCCCAGAGTTAATATACATTGGAGTGGGAATAGTAAATTAAATATTTTTACTGTCCAGCACCTTCCCTGACTTAATATAAATTGGAGTGGGAATAGTAAAATATATATGTTTAGTGTCCAGCACCTTCTCTGACTTAATATAAATTGGAGTGGGAATAGTCAGGGCTTTAATTGGGCCGGGTCTCACCGGTGCTGAGCACCGCCAGTTTTTTAAAAGGGGCCTCGAAACGGGCCTTTATCAGGCTCTGTTTTGTGCTCTGGCACAGGCGGTCCATTTTATCCGAACTGCAGTGACAGCAGGCACGTCATGTGCCCTGCTCATACTGCTCGCTTCTCACTAGTGGAGACGTTACGGCATGACGTCATGCCAGGTGAGCGTTCCAGCAGAAGGGAAATCCTTTAAAGGGAGTCATTTTCTCTCTGGATTTCCCTTCTCTTTATGAAACTCAGGAGCAGCAACATTGTCGTGGCAAATAGTCCTGACTTGTTGTAGGTATGATGTTACTTGTCCTATCATATCTGGATGCAAGTCAGGTGGCACACTATGCTAAACACAGATTTTTAGCTTACGTGTTTTAAGCCACGCCCTTAATTACATTGGCCATGCCCCTTTATGAGACCCCCTAGTTTTTTCATCCCACTTAAAGCCCTGGGAATAGTAAATTATATATGTTTAGCCTCCAACACCTTCCCAGAGTTAATATAGTTTGGAGTGGGAATAGTAAATTATATATGTTTAGTGTCCAGCACTTTCCCTGACTTAATATAAATTGGAGTGGGAATAGTAAATTATATATGTTTAGTGTCCATCACCTTCCCTGACTTTATATAAAGTGGAGTGGGAATAGTAAATTATATATGTTTAGTGTCCAACAGCTTCCCAGAGTTAATATAGTTTGGAGTGAGATAGTAAATTATATATGTTTACTGTTCAGCACCTTCCCAGAGTTAATATAGTTTGTAGTGGGAATAGTAAATTATATATGTTTTGTGTCAAGCACCTTCCCAGAGTTAATACAGTTTGGAGTGGGAATAGTAAATTATATATGTTTAGTGTCCAGCACTTTCCCTGACTTAATATAAATTGGAGTGGGAATAGTAAATTATATATGTTTAGTGTCCAACTGCTTCCCTGTCTTAAGGTAAATTGGAGTGGGAATAGTAAATTATATATGTTTAGTATCCAGCACCTTCCCTGACTTTATATAAATTGGAGTGGGAATAGTAAATTATATATGTTTAGTCTCCAACACCTTCCCAGAGTTAATATAGGTTGGAGTGGGAATAATAAATTATGTATGTTTACTGTCCAGCACCTTCCCAGAGTTAATATAGTTTGAAGTGGGAATAGTAAATTATATATGTTTAGTGTCCAGCACTTTCCCTGACTTAATATAAATTGGAGTGGGAATAGTAAATTATATATGTTTAGTAACCAACACCTTCCCTGACTTAATATAAATTGGAGTGGGAATAGTAAATTATATATGTTTAGTGTCCATCACCTTCCCTGACTTTATATAAATTGGAGTGGGAATAGTAAATTATATTTGTCTAGTGTCCAACAGCTTCCCAGAGTTAATATAGTTTGGAGTGGGAATAGTAAATTATATATGTTTACTGTTCAGCACCTTCCCAGAGTTAATATAGTTTGTAGTGGGAATAGTAAATTATATATGTTTTGTGTCAAGCACCTTCCCAGAGTTAATACAGTTTGGAGTGGGAATAGTAAATTATATATGTTTAGTGTCCAGCACTTTCCCTGACTTAATATAAATTGGAGTGGGAATAGTAAATTATATATGTTTAGACTCCAACACCTTCCCAGAGTTAATATAGTTTGGAGTGGGAATAGTAAATTATATATGTTTAGTGTCCAGCACTTTCCCTGACTTAATATAAATTGGAGTGGGAATAGTAAATTATATATGTTTAGTCTCCAACACCTTCCCAGAGTTAATACAGTTTGGAGTGGGAATAATAAATTATGTATGGTTACTGTCCAGCACCTTCCCAGAGTTAATATACATTGGAGTGGGAATAGTAAATTATATATGTTTAGTGTCCAACAGCTTCCCAGAGTTAATATAGTTTGTAGTGGGAATAGTACATTATATATGTTTTGTGTCAAGCACCTTCCCAGAGTTAATACAGTTTGGAGTGGGAATAGTAAATTATATATGTTTAGTGTCCAGCACTTTCCCTGACTTAATGTAAATTGGAGTGGGAATAGTAAATTATATATGTTTAGTGTCCAACACCTTCCCTGACTTTATATAAATTGGAGTGGGAATAGTAAATTATATATGTTTAGTGTCCAGCACCTTCCCAGAGTTAATATAGTTTGGAGTGGGAATAGTAAATTATATATGTTTAGTATCCAGCACTTTCCCTGACTTAATATTAATTGGAGTGGGAATAGTAAATTATATATGTTTAGTGTCCAATACCTTCCCTGACTTAATATAAATTGGAGTGGGAATAGTACATTATATATGTTTAGTGTCCAACACCTTCCCTGACTTTATATAAATTGGAGTGGGAGTAGTAAATTATATATGTTTAGTGTCCAGCACCTTCCCTGACTTTATATAAATTGGAGTGGGAATAGTAATTTATATATGTTTAGTCTCCAACATCTTCCCAGAGTTAATACAGTTTGGAGTGGGAATAATAAATTATGTATGTTTACTGTCCAGCACCTTTCCAGAGTTAATATAGTTTGGAGTGGGAATAGTAAATTATATATGTTTAGTGTCCAGCACTTTCCCTGACTTAATATAAATTGGAGTGGGAATAGTAAATTATATATGTTTAGTATCCAACACCTTCCCTGACCCAATCCAGGTCCTGTTCTCCGACCGAGCCGGATCCGGAAACGCAGAAACGAGTCGCAAAGAAGCCAAAAAGCAGCCCCGTCCGGCCGGACAAGTACGATGCGCTTTCCGTACGCGCCGAACCCGTCGCTACGCACGGCACGTCAAAGCATCCGGGAGAGGCGCACATAAGCTCCGATTCGCGCCACAACACGATCCACGGCTACGAGACGAACACGCCAGCCACGAGGACGAGGCGAAGCAACGACAAAGACGAACGAGACGAACCAACCATGAATCCCATCGTGCCGATCCTACCAATATTCTACATCTATTACCGGAACAGGCACGGACGCGTACAGCGCAGAAGGTAAGTCAGACACCAACCACAAAAACAAACTACACGTACCCGACATCTCACACACACACAGAGGGATGCAGAAATTACTTACACCAGCAACAGCAGCACCATACGGGCGGGATGGCCATCACCAATGCCACATATACACATAGGGGCCTGGATGCCAACAACTAACACCACCCCTACCCAGGGGGTGCTAGATGCCTGTCATGACTACCACCCCTACCCATGGGGGGCAGGATGCCTGTCACCACTACCACGCCTACCCAGGGTGTGCCAGATGCCTACCACTACCACCACCTCTACCCATGGGGGGCTGGATGCCTGTCACTACTACCACCTCTACCCAGGGTGTGCCAGATGCCTACCACTACTACCACCCCTACCCAGGGGGTGCCAGATGCCTACCACTACTACCACCTCTACCCATGGGGTGCCAGATGCCTACCACTACTACCACCTCTACCCCTGGGGGGCTGGATGCCTAACACCACTACCACCCCTACCCAGGGGGTGCCAGATGCCTACCACTACTACCACCTCTACCCATGGGGGCTGGATTCCTGTCACTACTACCACCTCTACCCAGGGGATGCCAGATGCCTACCACCACTACCACCCCTACCCAGGGGTGCCAGATGCCTACCACTACTACCACCTCTACCCATGGGGGCTGGATGCCTGTCACTACTACCACCCCTACCCAGGGGTGCCAGATGCCTACCACTACTACCACCTCTACCCATGGGGGGCTGGATGCCTACCACTACTACCACCTCTACCCATGGGGGGCTGGATGCCTACCACTATTACCACCCCTACTCAGGGGTGCCAGATGCCTACCACTACCACCACCCCTACCCAGGGGGTGCCAGATGCCTACCACTACTACCACCTCTACCCATGGGGGCTGGATGCCTGTCACTACTACCACCTCTACCCAGGGGATGCCAGATGCCTACCACCACTACCACCCCCTACCCAGGGGGTGCCAGATGCCTACCACTACTACCACCTCTACCCATGGGGGCTGGATGCCTGTCACTACTACCACCTCTACCCAGGGGATGCCAGATGCCTACCACCACTACCACCCCTACCCAAGGGGTGCCAGATGCCTACCACTACTACCACCTCTACCCATGGGGGCTGGATGCCTACCACCACTACCACCCCTACCCAGGGGGTGCCAGATGCCTACCACTACTACCACCTCTACCCATGGGGGGCTGGATGTAAACCACCACTACCACCCCTACCCAGGGGGTGCCAGATGCCTACCACTACTACCACCTCTACCCATGGGGGGCTGGATGCCTGTCACTACTACCACCTCTACCCAGGGGATGCCAGATGCCTACCACCACTACCACCCCTACCTAGGGGGTTCCAGATGCCTACCACTACTACCACCTCTACCCATGGGGGGCTGGATGCCTGTCACTACTACCACCTCTACCCAGGGGATGCCAGATGCCTACCACCACTACCACCCCTACCCAGGGGGTGCCAGATGCCTACCACTACTACCACCTCTACCCATGGGGGGCTGGATGCCTACCACCACTACCACCCCTACCCAGGGGGTGCCAGATGCCTACCACTACTACCACCTCTACCCATGGGGGGCTGGATGCCTACCACCACTACCACCCCCAACCAGGGGGTGCCAGATGCTTACCACTACTACCACCTCTACCCATGGGGGGCTGGATGCCTACCACCACTACCACCACTACCACCCCTACCCAGGGGGTGCCAGATGCCTACCACTACTACCACCTCTACCCATGGGGGGCTGGATACCTGTCACTTCTACCACCTCTACCCAGGGGATGCCAGGTGCCTACCACTACTACCACCCCTACCCAGGGTGTGCCAGATGCCTACCACTACTACCACCTCTACCCATGGGGGGCTGGATGCCTGTCACTACTACCACCTCTACCCAGGGTGTGCCAGATGCCTACCACCACTACCACCCCTACCCAGGGTGTGCCAGATGCCTACCACTACTACCACCTCTACCCATGGGGGGCTGGATGCCTGTCACTACTACCACCTCTACCCAGGGTGTGCCAGATGCCTACCACTACTACCACCCCTACCCAGGGGGTGCCAGATGCCTACCACTACTACCACCTCTACCCATGGGGGGCTGGATGCCTGTCACTACTACCACCTCTACCCAGGGTGTGCCAGATGCCTACCACTACTACCACCTCTACCCATGGGGGGCTGGATGCCTACCACCAACAACACCCCCACTCATAGGATGGCTAATGCTTGACACAACAAGCACACACCAACATAAAGAATGCAACAAAAATACATCCCCCCAACACCATGACAAGCGTGTGTAGACTGTGTCAAATGCCTACAACACTGAACATGACTATGAACATACAATGTGACCCCCTATCACATGTGTCACACATAAATGTGTGTGGCCCCCACAATGCAAGCAGACCATGACCACTGTGGCAATGGGGTCCAACCCCCATCATCACAGTGACCAAAAGGTAAGTGTGGGGTCCATAGCTGAAGCACATTTTGAACATTGTGGCAATGGGGTCTAAACCCCCATCATCACAGTGACCAAAATGTAAGTGTGGGGCCCATAGCTGAAGCACATCTTGAACATTGTGGCAATGGGGTCCAAACCCCCATCATCACAGTGACGAAAAGGTAACTGTGGGGTCCATAGCTGAAGCACATTTTGAACATTGTGGCAATGGTCTAAACCCCCTTCATCACAGTGACCAAAATGTAAGTGTGGGGCCCATAGCTGAAGCACATCTTGAACATTGTGGCAATGGGGTCCAAACCCCCATCATCACAGTGACCAAAATGTAAGTGTGGGGTCCATAGCTGAAGCACATTCTGAACATTGTGGCAATGGGGTCTAAACCCCCATCATCACAGTGACCAAAATGTAAGTGTGGGGTCCAAAGCTGAAGCACATTTTGAACATTGTGGCAATGGGGTCTAAACCCCCATCATCACAGTGACCAAAATGTAAGTGTGGGGCCCATAGCTGAAGCACATCTTGAACATTGTGGCAATGGGGTCTAAACCCCCATCATCACAGTGACCAAAATGTAAGTGTGGGGCCCATAGCTGAAGCACATCTTGAACATTGTGGCAATGGGGTCCAAACCCCCATCATCACAGTGACCAAAATGTAAGTGTTGACATTGAAAAAGCTGCAACTGCCAAACTGCATGGATGATTCCTGGTCACAGAACAACAAACACATCAGTGGCAAAGTAGTGCTTGTGTCCCATAGCAACATAGATTGGGGGAGGCAAACAGTGCAGTGCAAATAAGACATACCTTTGGGACTGTGCAGACAAACATCACCCATGGTGGCTGACACTGTCAACATTCATCAATGACACAATGACAGAAGTGACCATCAGAATGCAGACCCACATATTTGCACCAATGGGCACACAAATGCAGATACCCTGTGGAGTCTGTAGATGTGAGGTGAACAGATACCATACCATGGCAGCAATGGGACACACAAACAATGATCATTGTGCTGACTGATGACCTAGGAGTCCCAGGGACAGCAGGGGAAACCCACCAAACAACATACAGCCAATGGCACACTAAAGATATGCCAATGCAGTGGTGCAGATGCACAAACACAAAAAGGCAGACCCACACTGCACATCAAACACAACAGGTGAGGGGGGTGCCGGTGTCCCCAGGCAACCACACAACACATGATGAGGCCTGAATACCAATTACACAGATGCGCATACAGTGCCACACAAAAGTAACTCATGGATCCAAATCCCCTATGTGGGCAATCAGGCATTGTTAGATGAGAGGGAGCACAAATCACACATGTCACACAAGCATGTAGGAACAGCAACTGACACAGCAAGACACAGACACACCACAGCACTACCCCCAGGGTCCCCACAATGTGGTGACCCTGGGCTGCATGACAATCCCACTGTGATGACAAAGCTAGATGTCGTTCAAACTGTGAACCACAGTCATGTGTCCTGAGCAACAAACTACCATCACACCTACACAAGCACAAATCAATCAGCACGGCCAGTAAGCCAAGGCCAACATGGAGGCAGGGGTCTAGCCGGGCAACAACTCTCATCTGCACACACTCAACACCACACACCTCGACCTCCAACAATGTGCAGCAGTGAAGCTCACATGCACTGGTGACATTGCACATGCACCCATGACAATCCCATGGGTGGTGGTGGGAACCAAGGTGCAGAAACACATCACACATGGCCACTCAAACAAGACTCCTGAATGTCTGACACACTGCACACTACGCCGTACATGGACATGACGGCAATACCACACCAACCAATGGGATCCCAGCCACAGTCCCACACCAATGAAGAAGCCAAGGTCACCCACAAAGAACACACATAGACAACTACCAACATTGCAGCCCTGACCCTGAGGAGTGCCAGCAGTCACACACACAACGTGTCACAATCACTGAAAGCTAACACAAACTGGAAATTACATGACAGGTGTAAACAACAAGTGCCAAGGGGAATCCTGACTGTGTCCCATCTGCGTCTGCCCACAAACTCAGCCCTGACAGCAAACACACCTATGGGTGACACCCTGATGACCAGTAATGTGCCATGCACCCACATCACAGAGAACCCAGGGAGAAGACTTTGGGGGAACATAGGTCAACTCAGCAAGCATCACAAACAGGAACATCACTAGGGATCCCAGCATGCACAGCAAAATGGAAGTGAACACACAGACATGCTCACACAACACACACCTTGGGCGCAGGCAATGTCACAGGAGTACACACTGCCATGAGGGGACTCCACTCCTGTGTGAGGAAAGCTGTGCCATATGTTGCCTCAGTAGGGCTCCATCATGTCAGCAGACCACTTGGCCACACAGTCAACAATTAGCACAAAATGAAGGCTCCCGTCACATCAGCCTGGTCATGGGAGTGTCAACGAAATCATCAGCACAGATCCAACACACATGTATAGCAAGTTGCACTGACAACACAGATGAGTCCTTCCCCATTGATGCCCAAACCTGCATGTCCAGTGGAGATGGCCACACGGTCAGGGAAGTAGACTAATTGAACAACGGCAAGCACAACAGATGTGCAGGGGTGGAAGCCACAGATGTGACATTGCTAATGTAAGTAGGAAATCCCATTGCCAAATATTGAAAACATGACACACTCATATGCTGCTAAGGATGACATGGATACACTACAGGATAGGACACATTGCCCGTGTACCACATGGGTTCCTGCACAGTAACACTTCATTTTCATGAGACCAAATATCACCATCACTGCAGCAAGGGCATGGTTAGCATCATCAACATTATGTACATCAGAAGCAAAACCACTAGAGAACAGAAAGTTGCTTTATTCAGCATATGTGGGTTCAAAAGTTGAAGTCCAGTAAAAAAGAAACAAAGGCCAATGGCCAGTCCATCCTGAAAGTCAAAACAGGGTGACAGTGGCAGATGTCACCCTACGCATGCCAGCACTGCTAAACACCAGGGACAATCCCCTCGGAGGGGCATACAGGGGGGCAGGCCAGGCACCGCAGGGACAGGATCAGGGCTCACCAGAAGGAGGCAGGGAAGGGGTAGTGGGTGCTGGAGAGCCACTGACAACTGCAGTGGAGGTATCTGACATGGTGTGTGCCGGCACAACTGGGGGGCATGAGTCAGATGGTGTGGGTGCCGGCACGACTGCAGTGGTCCGTGCAGATGGAGTGGACAGGTTCCCCACTGCAGTGCCCAAGTCAGACCGGGTGGTAGTGGACTCCACTGCAGTGCCTACCTCCAGGGGAGGAGAATGGGGATCAGGTAAGGTGGGCAGGACAGAGGGGAGGACACCGTCTCCACACCAGTGGCACAGACATGCGCAGCGGGGGTGTGGTGCCGGAAGAGCAAGTGGCAGGGGAGAAGGCCTGATCATTTTGGGGATGGTGTATCTGTGGGTGGGGGAACCTGGGGCAGGGTGTGGTGGGGGCACCTGTGGAGTGGGGGCCTGAGGGATGGAGGAAGGAGACTTGGTGCCTGAGCTGCAGGGCGGTGACGGGGTCTTGCTCTTCCGGGTCCGGGGGGACTTGCGGATGGGGGCGTCAGTCGGTCTGCGCCTGGGGGAGGGTGTCCGGGGGCGAGGGGCACTCCGCTCCATGTGGGTGGGCTTCCTCTTCCCCCTGAATGCTGTATCAGCTGGATCGGAGGGGAAGAGGCCGAGGTCACTGAGGAAGACCCGCTGTGTCTTTGGGGTTGCAGGTGAGGCAAGGGAAGGGGCTTTGGAAGGAGAGGTAACTGAGGACTGCGCAGTGCTCGTGGATGCGTGTGTGTGTGCCTGGGCCCCATCCCCTGTGAGTGTGGTTTCAGTCCCCTGACTGTGCGTGCGTGTGCGTCTTGATTTTGGCGTGTGTGTCTGTGTGCTGCTTGTGTCTGTGCTGGTGTGTGCCTGTGCCGGTGTGTGTGTGCTTGGGACAGGTAAGGTGCTGGGGAGTGTGGATGGGGCAGAGGCAGGAGGGGTGAGGGACTGTTGGAGGAGGGACACTGCTGCCATCAGGGAGGAGTCCATGGACCTATTGCCCCTCTGTAGGGCAGACATGCCCGATGAGATGCCCTCCATGAACGACACCAGCTGAGTCAACAGAGTGGTGTGTGCATGGAGGACACTCAGCATCGCTGTCTGCCCTACATGGAGCTGGCGAAGGAGGTACACAGACTCCTCACTCAGGGCAGCAGGGGACACAGGGGCAGGGTGTGCGGTGCCTGGCCTGAAGGAGACACGCTCCTGAACATGGGAGCCTCCACGGACCTCGGGAATGGGAGCCGATGGGAGGGCGGTGGTGGTGGTGGTGGTGGTGGCGGGGACAGCAACACTAGCTGGGGTGTGGTGGCTGCTGACACCCGCCTCCACAAGGGAGTCATCCTCCGAGCTGCTGTTGTCCTCAGCTGAGGTGGATGCTGCTGAGGACTCCTCAGTGTGGCTCCCCTCGCCCTCCGTGCCACTGGGTCCCTCCGACCACTCCTCGGCTGCTGACCCAGTCTGGCTCTGCAGCTCCTCCTGGTCCGTGGAGCTGTCCCCTCCTGTGGCCGTGGATGTATCTGCAAACAATAGGGAAACAGACAGACATCAGTCACCTGTACCGAACGCACACACCACGGTAAGTACAGCACATTACAGAGCAAGCCCTGGCATCCTTAGTTGAACATTGCCAAAAGTGCCCAAACAGAATAGGAGAAGCCAATTGTCAGGCTGATGGTCAACCATGGCACTCACATCCCTCCTGGCCTTGCACCCATCTGTCTGGTGTCTGTTGGATGGCAATACCCCAGTGTGGACACATGCACCACCTACACAGTAGTTGGACAGTGCAGAGAACACGGTGAAGCATGTGAACATGCACACATCACAACTCTTGCCACTGAGTCAGTACAGGTGTCCGGATGAAAGGGATGCCCAGAGTCAAATATGAAATGCATGTGATGCATACCAGCGACAGACACCATGATGCACCCATGTCCTGATAGTCATTGCCACAATGGTGTGCATGTAGCACATGTCACTCCCCTGCAGGATCACTCATAGTAAGTTTCATGCCATGGCACAGGCATGCCTGCTAAGTCATACAGCACTGTCTCCAGTCACATGGGCAGGGCAGCCAGACAACAACAGTCTGCACTGTGTCACAATAGTAGGTCATGGGGAATGCAAGTCCTGGAGCTGAACAAGTGCACATGTACATCCCCCACACACCACATCATCTGAACCCTTATCTGTCCATGTCATACCAATTGGACATATGGGAGACCTGTAACACAACCCTCTGAACCTGAGCACATCACAATCTGCTGTGAATGGGAAACAGCTGCCTGAACTTCACATTCGCATACCCCAGTCTGCACGGTCAGGTGATCAAACACCTATGTGTCACACAAGTATCGTCTCCTATGGTCACATCTTCGGTGGCATGTTGAGCCCCAACCGAGAAACACCCCAGCAGTCCTGACAACGAAGCCACAGCACACTGACACAGAGGCAGACACCTGAGGGGACATATCACTGAGCACAACGTGTCAGCTGATACATGGGAGTGGGAGTACAGAGTGTATTGTATGGCCTGGAGTAGGCATGACTGTCCTGCCCCACGTGAATGAGGGATGAGCCCTGGACAGTAGGCAGGTGGCTAAGTATGTGTGACACACATAATATACACACTCCTGGGGCCCAAACATTGTTCACACCCGCAGCATGGGTGTGTGCCAGATACCCCGGGTATCTGGCACACACCCATGTAGTGGATCAGCACATGTGGTGGATCAGCTCAGCAATTGGACCACATATCAAAGTAACATGCAGATTACATGTCAGAACACAGGCATTGTGTAAGCAATGGACCCACCCATGATGCCCACCACAGAGTTAGGGGAACAAATGCTGTCCCCCACCTTGAGCTAAGCAAAATGCAAGGACACAGTACCCAAGTGACACAATTCCCTGACTGTAAGGGCCACACCTGGGTATCAGATGAGAAGTGGGCAGTGCACAATTGAGGGACATGGGTCCTGGACCACATGACTGATGTACTGTGGACGTTTAACCAGGCCAGAGGAGGGCACATAGCATGGCACACAAAGTTCACAATGCAGTCATGGACTCACCCCCTCCTTTCTGCTCTCTGGCCTTCAGCTGCCCATCCAGATCAGGGAAGACCACCGTCAGGATCCGGAGCATGTGGGGGGTCCGGGTCCGGTGTCCGCCCCTCCTGCGAGGAGGCGACAGCTTCAGCTGGACCCGTGCGATCCTCCGGGTCCAGCCCCGAAGCTCCTGCCACCTCTTCTGGCAGTTGCGGATCCGGCGCTTGTAGACCCCCACGGATCTCACTGCCCGGACGATGGTCAGCCATATCTGCTGCTTCTGGTGGGCATCAACCTGTGAGGATGACAAAGTGAGAATGCCATTACAACACATTCAACATATCCATGCATTACACAGTTGGATATACATGTCTCAATCACAGGGGCACATGATGTACACAGGCAGTGCAACGATGGCTATGGACAGTTTGCCAGCAGTTACTACATGGTATCATTGCCTGGGAAGTAAAACCTTGTTTAAATGCACTGTCACTGCACTATACCTGTTCAGTGCATGTAACTACACACTATGGGGGTGACAACTACTCAGTGAGCCTGCTAGCCAGTGGCGTGCAGACTGTAAGCCTTGCTAGTCAGACAACATGCACATTTAGTAAGGCAGTGGACAGCACACTCACCTGCTCCCCTGCTTTCCCATACAGCTTGCTGTACTGTGGAAGGAGGCTGTCCAGCAGGGCCTGGTTCTCCTCAGTGCTGAAGGCTGGGGCTCTCTCCACAGTACGTGCCATTGCAGGGTCCAGAGGGTGCAGATACAGCAGCAGTGGTGGTGGCAGATGTCGTCCTGGAGCATGTAGTGCAGGCAAGTGAGCTCTCAGGGGAACAGCCAGCATTATATGTGTGCTGCAGAGGCAGATACTGTCCCATGTGTCCAAAGTGATAGGTCCAAGTCATTTGCATCTTCAGAATCTGGCCAATTCATGGAATTGCACCACTTACACACGCCCACAGCATCCTTCAAAAGTTCAACTTCATGACACCCATGAATTTGCAACATTGTTGTGGGTGACCAACTGAATTTACAGCATCAGACTCGTTCAAGATTTGAAAACGCGTCCGTTGCCAGGCCAGGCCATAGCCAATGGGTGCACACCGATCGGTCCATTGCTCTACAACGCGTACTCGGGATACAACGCGTACCCGCACACATTGAATGCAATGGGCCGGCCGGGCACACCGATCGGTCCATTGCTGTACAACGCGTACCCGGGATACAACGCGTACCTGCACACATTGAATGCAATGGGCCGGCTGGGCACACCGATCGGTCCATTGCTCTACAACGCGTACCCGGGATACAACGCGTACCCGCACTCATTGAATGCAATGGGCCGGCCGGGCACACCGATCGGTCCATTGCTGTACAACGCGTACCCGGGATACAACGCGTACCTGCACACATTGAATGCAATGGGCCGGCCGGGCACACCGATCGGTCCATTGCTCTACAACGCGTACCCGGGATACAACGCATACCCGCACACATTGAATGCAATGGGCCGGCCGGGCACACCGATCGGTCCATAGCCCTACAACGCTGCACCGGGATACAACGCGTACCCGCACACATTGAATGCAATGGGCCGGCCGGGCACACCGATCGGTCCATTGCTCTACAACGCGTACCCAGGATACAACGCATACCTGCACACATTGAATGCAATGGGCCGGCCGGGCACACCGATCGGTCCATTGCTCTACAACGCGTACCCGGGATACAACGCGTACCTGCACACATTGAATGCAATGGGCCGGCCGGGCACACCGATCGGTCCATTGCTGTCCAACGCGTATTGCGAATACAACGCGTACCCGCTCACATTGAATGCAATGGCCAATATGTGCGCACCGATCGGTCCATTGCTGTCCAACGCGTATTGCGAATACAACGCGTACCCGCTCACATTGAATGCAATGGCCAATGTGTGCGCACCGATCGGTCCATTGCTGTCCAACGCGTATTGCGAATACAACGCGTACCCGCTCACATTGAATGCAATGGCCAATGTGTGCGCACCGATCGGTCCATTGCTGTCCAACGCGTATTGCGAATACAACGCGTACCCGCTCACATTGAATGCAATGGCCAATGTGTGCGCACCGATCGGTCCATTGCTGTCCAACGCGTAGTGCGAATACAACGCGTACCCGCTCACATTGAATGCAATGGCCAATGTGTGCGCACCGATCGGTCCATTGCTGTCCAACGCGTCCCTGTACAAGTCACTGGCATATGTCACCATGCCTGTTACAGGTGAACATATACCAGCCAAATATACTTCCCAGGGAGTGAGGGGCACACCTACAACACCACAGCCTGTCCACACTGTATCCTAAGGTATGTAAGGCTGCATTACCTATTCCGTGTATGGGGGTGAACATGTTGTTCTGTGGGTGTCACTTGGGGGCAGCCACTCCCAGGCTGTGCACGTGTTCATGGGGACAGAATCCTTGGTGTGTCGTGCACATGACTACTGTGATGTGCAACTGTTTATTTCTGAGCATGTGGCATGGTCACATTTCACGGTGGTGTATGTGTATGTCATGTCACATACCCCCTGAGTCCCATGTGGGACGGTATGTACGTCCCAGGGTGACCCATTGCCACAATAGTGATGGTCCTCCACAGTCTGTGTGCATGTTGTGTTTACAATGTCTCTGATTCCATGTGCACAATGGGAGACAGTCTCCACATCCACGTTGTTTGTGCATGGACTTTGATGTTGTGCGTGTGTGTGTCACAGACGTCCATGTCTGTCCTGCCGAGGCAACAGGGACCACTACCTGTGGGGGTCATGGTTGTTTTGCTGTGGTGTATTCATGATGCACCATGTCATGCCGGTGTCCATGTAGCAATGCAGGGTCCCTGGGAATCTACCTGTCGATGAGCTGTGATGCCTGGGGCACATCTGTCCTCACATGTCACTGTGGGGTGTGTTTGGAACATGGCAGCAGGAGATGGGAACTGTGACACGGCCTCATGATATCCCATGGCACAACCTGGGACTTGTTGATGCCACTTGTTGAACTGTGATGTTAGATGTTGGCCATGTAGGTGCCATACATGTCCTTACGGAACTGCACACATCATGTACTTGCGCCTCATAATGATGTATCATGTGATATTGAGTATGGTCAATGCCACATATGTGGGGTGACTGACAATCTTTCTTTCTTCACCTATGCACTGCAGGGCACCAGCTGTCCATAGACCATTCCCTGACCTTGCAACCATAGTCGAACGGGACTGCATCCGATGGTACCGCTTCACCAGGCCGCTGATTGAGGTATTGACGGTGCGGTTGGCCCCACATTTGCAAGCTAGCCGGACATACCCTACAGCGCTGACCCCCAAGGTGAAGGTGATGGCAGCCCTACACTTCTTTGCCACCGGTACCTTTCAACACACTGTGGCGTCTGCTGGTGGGATGTCACAGACCATGTTCAGCCGTGTGCTCCGCGATGTTTTGGAGGCTATGTTGATATACCTGAACCAGTACATCTATTTCCCTAGACTCCAACAACTCACTGACGTGAAGAGTGACTTCTATGCCCTGGGGAGGATGCCGCATGTCATTGGCTCCATTGATGGGACACATGTGGCTTTGGTACCACCACAGGCCCAAGAGCAGGCATACAGGAACCGCAAACACTACCACTCGGTCAATGCACTGGTGGTATGTCTTGCAGATATGAGCATCTCACACGTCTGTGCCCATTTCCCAGGTTCTGCACACGATGCCTACGTGATGAGGAGTAGTCGCATCCCGAGGATGATGTCACAGATGCGGAACCAGCGTGCCTGGCTTGTTGGTGTGTACTGACTTTGTACCATTGTGTGTGTTCTGCAATGTAGTGTTCCACCCTCTTTTCCAACTCAGCTAATGTGCAATTGTCTGTATGTAGGTGTCTCCGGATACCCCAACATGCTGTGGTTGCTGACGCCCCTCAGGAACCCTGTGACACCAGCCCAGATGTGCTACAATGAGGCACATGGTCGGACCAGGAGAGTGATCGAGCGGACATTTGGTCTCCTGAAGAGCCGCTTCCACTGCCTAGATAAGACAGGAGGGGCCCTCCCATATGCCCCAGCAAAGGTGTGCAAGATTGTCATCGTCTGCTGCATGCTACACAACCTGGCAGTGCGGAAGGAGTTGCCTCTCATCCTGAATGACGATGACCAACATCCGCCACCTGTGGAGGATCCTGGCCTGGACCACGATGCCAGTGATGATGATGATGATGATGGTGATGTCCGCACACAGGTCATCACCAACTTCTTCAGCTGAATGGGAGTATCCGGAGATGTCATGTCAAAGATGTGAGTATGCATGATATGTGTTGGTGGTGCTCTGGTGCTGTTTGAGTGTGTCCATGTGCTACATGACTGTATGCGTGTAGTGATGTGTCCTTACAGGTAGTCTGTACTCCCCAACAGTGTTGACATGTTAACTTGGTTCTGGGTGGGTATCTTGTGACATGTATTGGCATGAGTATTGCAGTTCTGTCCTGTTCTTCAGTGCTTTTGACTGTGTGTCATTTCTGTCCTTCACAGGGTACTTTCAGAGTTGTTTGGTCAACTGTGATCCCCGACACCGTGATTAAAATTCCAGGGTGGAAGCTGTCGTGTCCCTACAGGTGATGTGCGCCACACCCATGGACTTCCTTCCTTCTACACTTGTTGACTGTGTGCCCGCTGCCAGGTGGGATTACCTTGCATCTGTAGTGGTTACAACATGTTGCAAATGTGTAATAAACCTGTGCTTCACTTTGTGATGTGCGTTGTCTGTGGTCACACATCTGACTGACATTTGCTTACTGCACCAGTGGGCTAGTTGACAAAGACTGTGAATAGGTGTTGTGTCTGTGCATTGCACCGTATTTCCTGGCAACATCAGTGTAGGCGATGAGTCAGATGGCCTTGGTGTGTATATGTTGTGTAGCCCTGGTGGTGTGTCTCCCTCATATGTGTCACGTTGCCATGACTCAAACGCCTGTGTTGTACTTGCTGTAGCAATTAGCATGCACAGTGTAATTTCGCAGGTCATCATCTCCATGACAGAAACCACGTTGGAATCACAACAGAGGCAGGTATGGTGTATTAGTGTGTTTATTGTCATACATGTGTGCGTATAGTGCACAGGATGGTGGGTGCTGTACATTGTGATTGTAATCCAAAGTTCCTAGATGATTTGGAAGTCCTGGTAGCAGAAATGTCCTGAGTAAAGTCCACAATCATCTGATACATTGGTCCAACTTGTACTCCCCATGTCATGTGGGGAGTTGTGTTGCATTCAACAGGGTGAACAGTTTGCGCACAAAGGTGATTATCCAGAACAGGTTTTGGCTTCCTGGGGGTTGCGCATGGCCATCGGCCTCTCAGTTGCCCTTCCTCGGACGACCCCTCTTCTTTGGGGGGGGGGGACCCTCAAGTGCAGGCTGCTGCGGTGCAGGGGACTCTCCGCCAGAGTCATCCTCCCTCCCTGTGGCAGTTGCAGTTGTTTCAGCACCAGATGTTGTGGGCACACAGGGAGGTGTTGACTGGTTGCTTCTCATCTGGCGGAGGCATTGTAATATGTCCCTATGCACCACCGTCATCTCTTGCAGTGTGTCCCACTTGGACTCCATGCGGGACATGTGTAAGTCCAAGCGGGCATGATGGGCAGCCTGCTGCTGTCGTATGTCCCTGAGGAGCCCCACTACCTGGCTGAGCTCTCCGGTGCTGGACTGGTACGCATCGGCTATGCGTACCAGTTGTGGGTCATCATGCAGTCCAGACCCCTCTGCGATCAGCGACCTATGTCTACCACCCCTCCCACCACCCCTGGTGACACGTGCAGTACCTGAGGTGGCACGCACAGGTGACCCTGGGCCCCCTTGGGGGTTGTTGGTGGTGTTGGTGTCCATAGCCCCACGTTGGTCCAGGGTCCGTGTGCTGGTGGTGGTGGTGCTCCTTGGTCTGTCCGTGTCGGCAGGGGTGGTTTGTGTGTTGACAGTCGTTGGAGGGGTGGGTGCAGGGGTGCAGCTGGTGGTCCTGCTGGTGCTGCATGATGACTTGCTCCGGAGGTGCCAGGTAGGTCTTCGTCATCCGAGGAGGGCAGAGGCTGTTCCACACCAGTGAGCTCCGTTTCCACTTGAGCCTGGGACGGGGACTCCTCAGCGTCTGCTGCTGTGTCCCCATCATCACCTGTTTTTGGGAGACACACTCAATGTATGTTATGTTTCTGCAGGCATCAATGGTTCACACACCTGACAGTTGTGACTGTACCTCTGGATGCGGGCCTGTACATTGCATTGTCCTAAGTTGTCACAGTCAGAGGTTGATATTGGTGTAGCACATTGTCCTGCATACTTTGAGCATTTCAATATGAATGTTGGGGTGTGTACATGGTCGGCATTGGTTGTATTTGGTTGACATCCGGCCCTCATTCTCCCCCCAGCCCAGTTATCCCACCATGAAGCATGCCACCCTTGCAGTGGGTTCAGGTTGACTCTCAGGATGTCAGTGAGTGGTGTCCTGCTGTTGGTTGGTGCCCAGTTCCCAGCAGGGCCTTGTGCTCCCCACAGCAGTACCCAGTGTCAGCCATCTTGTCAGTTCTTTTCCACTCCCTGTGATGTGCGCATGGTTCAGGGTGGTGTTGATGGGACAGTTGTGGGGGTGACCAATATCTGTGACTGCCACTCCCATCATGCTATTGCCTCCAACCCCCTTCCCAGCATGCCCATGCTTCCTTCCTTTTGACTCTGCTTCCCTGTGGGGTTGTGGGCCTGTGCTGACAAGATGGCTGACAGTGTTATCCTGGGGTTAGTTTGGCTACAAGTCCCATGTGTGTCCCTGTGCTTCACACAGCATGACCCAGGGTTGTGGTTCTTTGTGGGATATTTGATTGGAGTGTGAGGCAATGCATTCTCCCAGGTGAGTTGTGTGGAGTTTGTGTTAGGGGTGTGTGTGAGTGGAGCTGCTGGTAACTATGGTCAGTGCTGTCAGTCCTCCTTCCCACCCAGCCAGATATTCCACCATGGAACGTGCTTCCATTGCAGGGAGTGCAAGTTGTCTTTCAGGATGTCAGTCAGTGGTGTCCTGCTGTTGGTTGGTGCACAGTTGCCAGCAGGGCCTTGTGCTCCCCACTGCAGTACCCAGTGTCAGCCATCTTGTCAGTTATTTTCCACTCCCTGTGATGTGCGCATGGTTCAGGGTGGTGTTGATGGGACAGTTGTGGGGGTGACCAATATCTGTGACTACCACTCCCATGATGCTATTGCCTCCACCCCACTTCCCAGCATGCCCATACTTACTTGCTTTTGAGTGGACTTCACTGTGTGAGTGTGACAGCAATGGCAAGATGGCTGACAGTGGTGTCCTGCTGTTGGTTGGTGCCCAGTTCCCAGCAGGGCCTTGTGCTCCCCACAACTGAGCACCAGTGTCAGACATCTTTGAAGTGGCTTTTCACTCCCTGTGATGTGCGCATGGTTCAGGGTGGTGTTGATGGGACAATTGTGAGGGTGACCAATATCTGTGACTACCACTCCCATCATGCTATTGCCTCCACCCCACTTCCCAGCATGCCCATACTTACTTGCTTTTGAGTGGACTTCACTGTGTGTGAGTGTGACAGCAATGGCAAGATGACTGACAGTGGTGTCCTGCTGTTGGTTGGTGCCCAGTTCCCAGCAGGGCCATGTGCTCCCCACAACTGAGCACCAGTGTCAGCCATCTTTGAAGTGGCTTTTCACTCCCTGTGAGGTCTGCATGCTTGGGTGTGAGCTTGCTGGGCCATGTGGGTGGGGGATGTTGGGCTGTGCCTACCACTCCCATCATGCAATTGCCTCCACCCCCCTTCCCAGTATGCCCATGCTTCCTTCCTTTTGACTCTGCTTCCCTGTGGGGTTGTGTGCCTGTGCTGACAAGATGGCTGACAGTGTTATCCTGGGGTTAGTTTGGCTACAAGTCCCATGTGTGCCCCTGTGCTTCACACAGCATAACCAAGGGTGGTGGTTCTTTGTGGGATATTTAATTAGAGTGTGTGGTAATGCATTCTCCCAGGTGAGTTGTGTGGAGTTTGTGTTAAGGGTGTGTGTGAGAAAAGCAGCTGGTAACTATGGTCAGTGCTGTCAGTCCTCCTTCCCACCCAGCCAGATATCCCAGCATGGAACGTGCTTCCATTGCAGGGAGTGCGAGTTGTCTTTCAGGATGTCAGTCAGTGGTGTCCTGCTGTTGGTTGGTGCACAGTTGCCAGCAGGGCCTTGTGCTCCCCACAGCAGTAGCCAGTGTCAGCCATCTTGTCAGTTGTTTTCCACTCCCTGTGATGTGAGCATGGTTCATAGTGGTGTTGATGGGCGTATTGTGAGGGTGGGCAATATCTGTGACTACAACTCCCATCATGCTATTGGCTACACTGACTTGATCGGCATACACAGAATTCCTTCCTTTCAGTGAGCTTCCCTGTGAGGTGGTGTTGTAGTGGTGGCTACATATCTGACTGTGTTTGTTGGTTAGATTTGTGCCACTGCCTAGCTGTATTTGTTGTTGGGTTTGTACATGTCATGACACAGTTACATATCACTATGAGATGGCATGTATTGTGTTTATCTGACTGACATACACATCTTGGGATGATTATCTTGTGGTTGGTGTGTATTTGCTGAGGGTGCATGGTTTGACTCTCCCCTTGACAGTGATGTGTGTGTATTGTCGCACAATATTGTGTACATTTGTTGTGTACTCACCAGGCTCTGGGATGTTTTCTAGTCCATATACGCTCACTGGTGGTAGGATGGCCCGCACCTTCTCCTCCCAGGGCCTGAGGTATACTGGTTTGGCAGGAGGGCCACTGCCGGTGTGTTGGCTCAAGAGGTAGTCCTTCTTAAGCAGGTCCCTGACCCTCCTGCGCACGTCATACCACCTGTTCTGGATGTCTTCCTTTGTGCGCAAACATGGTGATTGTGCGTTCACCCTGTCGACGATCCTCTCCCACATTTTGGTTTTCTGGGACATGGGGGTCTGTTGGACCAGTGTACCAAACAGCTGTGGCTCTACCCGGAGGATTCATCTACCAGGACTTCCAATTCACTATCTAGGAACTTTGGATTCTTCTTTGGGGGCATGGTGATGGGTGGTGGTGGTGAGTGATGTGTGTGGGGGTGTGCAAGTGAGGGTGTGTGAGTGTGTGTTTTGCTGGGTGTATGTGAGGGTGCTATTTGTTGAGGTGCTGATGGTGTGTGGCTTGTGTGATGGATGAGCTGTGGGTGGGTGTGTGGTTGCTGTCTGTTGAGTGCTGGCAGGTCATTTGGATTTGCAAAGGATCATGGTAGGGATTTGTGTCCTTTATATGGGTGGAGTTGTGGGTGTGTCTTTGTTCCCTGTTTCCCCCCCCCAGTATTTATTGGCTTTGTAATTGCTTGTTTGGCCTTTTTTTTGGTGTTTTTCCCTTTGTACTTTTTGTGCATGTAGGAGACGTTCTTCTGACCGAGTCGGACCCTGCAGTTGTCTCGTGCGAGCTTCTCCGATTTGTTCACGCTGTGTTTGTGCTGTTTTTTGTGCTGCGTACGCGTCGGTCGCGGTGTATTGGGTTGCTTCGGCTCGCAGTTTTGTATGCGTGTCGGTCGTACGGCTTGGGCTCCGTGCGACTCGGTCGTGTTTTCCACGCGTTGCATCGTACTTGGCGGGTCGGATTCCGCGGGTACGTTTCGTTCGGGATTCTTCCTGGTGCATGTCGGGCGGTTCGATTCGCGTGGTTTTCCGGCCGGATAGCTGTTTTCCGCGCGGTTCGGTCGTTCGTATTGTGTTCCGTACCGGTCGGTCGGATTTTGCACGCATTTCATCGTACTTTGCGGGTCGTGCTGCACCGGTACGTGTCGGTCTGAATAAATTCCGGCTCCGAGTCGGTCGGTACGTTTTCCGGCCCGAATCGGAATCGGCCCCTAAGTGTCCAACAGCTTCCCAGAGTTAATATAGTTTGGAGTGGGAATAGTAAATTATATATGTTTACTGTTCAGCACCTTCTCAGAGTTAATATAGTTTGTAGTGGGAATAGTAAATTATATATGTTTTTTGTCAAGCACCTTCCCAGAGTTAATACAGTTTGGAGTGGGAATAGTAAATTATATATGTTTAGTGTCCAGCACTTTCCCTGACTTAATATAAATTGGAGTGGGAATAGTAAATTATATATGTTTAGTGTCCAACTCCTTCCCTGTCTTAATGTAAATTGGAGTGGGAATAGTAAATTATATATGTTTAGTGTTCAACACCTTCCCTGACTTTATATAAATTGGAGTGGGAATAGTAAATTATATATGTTTAGTGTCCAACACCTTCCCAGAGTTAATATAGTTTGGAGTGGGAATAGTAAATTATATATGTTTAGTGTCCAGCACCTTCCCTGACTTAATATAAATTGCAGTGGGAATAGTAAATTATATATGTTTACAGTACAGCAACTTTTCAGAATTAATGTAGTGTACAGTGGGAATAGTTAATAAATAATAATATATTTTGTATGAAGAAAAATGATATATTTATAAATGTTTATCAAAATAACATAGTTTATAAAGTATATTGATGTAACATAAATATTTTATTACATATACAATGTTTAAAAAAATGTAAAATAAATCAAGAAACATGTTTTTATTTTATTGATATTTTTATTTACATTCAAACATTGATAAAGAAAAAGACAAAGGGGGTCATTACGATGCCGGACGGAAAAAAAACCGCCATCCACTATAGCCCGTAAGAACCGTCCGCCTGCAACATGGGAATAGCGACCGAACAATTATAATGCCGCGAAGCAAACTACGCCCACGGCGGAAAAAACACACAAAATCCCGCCCGTCCAATCCAGAGTAGAAGATCATCCGCCCGCCACGGACGCAATGCCGCACGAAAACCCAAATCCGCACTCCTCGCCGAGCAAGACAACGACCGTGAAATTATGATCTCCCAGACATGAGCGCGGTAAATCCACAGATTCCCCGCCCCCCACCATCAACAACAGCGATGAATAAATGACACGGCGGAAGGCCTGGCGCCCACGTCCGTGCACGCAAATCATTGGCGGAACTAAGGAACACACATGACATGGCCAACAAGTCCACACAGCAAACTACGCCAAAATACCCAAACACAGAACACATCTCAAAGATACCACCCCCTGGTAAAAACAAATAAACTACAAATCCCAGGACACCAGACACAACACACCTGAAAACGACAGCCCATCATGACACACCCACATAGGGAAGTACAAAAGCAGCCCCTTCACAGACCACAATCCCTTGTACCACCACAAAGCGAAGACGCCATTAGAGAACCCAGACAGCCTCAAAGGAAAGCAGCACACCACACGCACGCACACATCACACTCATCACCAACACCAACACCACCATCACCACTCACACAACGGCACCACGAACACCCTGCACATCACACACCGCCCACCCACCACACCAGCACCACATATACCAAACCGCACAACCATGGCAACACACAGAATGCCGAAGTACACTGCCACTGAGTTGACGGTCATGGTCGACGAGATCATCAAGGTGCACCCACAAATCTATGGCAACCAGGTCCAACAGACACCACTAGCCACCAGAAACAGAATGTGGAGAAGGATAGTAGATCAGGTGAATGCAGTTGGGGACGTGCCACGCAACAGGGATGAAATTACAAAGAGGTGGCACGACCTGAAACGCGTGGTCAGGAAGAAGGAGGCCAAGAACCGTGAGCTGGCTGACAGGACTGGCGGCGGGAATCCAGTGCCATTCAAGACCTTCAAGGCGTGGGAGAGAAGGTGCGAGGCATCCTACATCCGGAGAGTCTCACCGGAATACCAGGGGGAGTGGAGGCTGGTAAGTACAAACAAATGGATACCAGCACACTGCTATGCACTGTCATGCACTACCAGAATGCCATAGCACCGAGGCCCAAACACCCCCATGTCCAGCACACAACACACAAGACATCTCACACACATGCAACAGACACCCCCACACACTCAGCCCAAAGGTACCAACAAACAAAACCATGGGGGCATGTGTACAGTCAGCCAGCACCACAACTCCCACCAGGTCACCTTGCACCCCAGATGCGTAGGAAGGAGCACTCCCCACACCCACACACGTGTGTCAGCCATAGCTGCACAAACCAACAAGTAACTGGTAAGTAGCCCTACCACAAAGTCCGTACATCGGATGTGGGACTGCAGAAGTACTACACCCAACAGGCCCCTAGTCCTACAGCGCACCAAGATGGAGCACTCCCCACACCCATGTGTCAGCCATTGCAGTGCACAACTTCACCCGACAGGTAGACATGTGTCCCTACATGGAGGTGTCTGTGGGTGCCAAGCCAACACCACAACACACAACACAGCCCCCACTCCCACAGATCAGCAAGATGGAGCACCCCACCCTTCCATAACCATGTGGTAGCCATTGCATTGCACCCTCCAAAGCAACAAGTAGGTAGACTACTGTACAGGGCGGGGTGTCTGTAGGCATGAGGACTGTACTACGACTAACATCTGGGACATGTCACGTAGCAGAGGAACAGGTAGCACCGCACCCCGTCATAAGCATGTGACCAATGTGCACACGGACATGAATTACAGACTCATAGCCCACATGAGCCATGTCAAATACACTAACACGTAAGGAGTCACGTCTGCATGCACAAGTCTCACTGGAGTACTGACCCACATGGCGTGCACTGTGCCAGTCATCACACACATCAGCAACACCAACGAAGTCTTGTCCATGTAGTCGTGTCTGCTTGTTCCCTTGACATTGTACAACATCACCCATGTAAGTCCATCTAGTCTCAATGTAACAGAGTGGGACCCCAGTAATGTCACATACACCACTGGACCCATGAACCACACAGCTACACAATGCACATTCAAAATCTCATCCATCTCATCCCTAAGCCCCAGTGTCATGTAAGGTATATCATCTAAACAGTTGTCCCACATACAGTAGGACAGCAAAGATCCCTGCCGATGACCAAACATGTGTCTGCAGTGTCTGAAGCGTACGTCACACTGTGATTTACAACATACCTAAAATAGTCTACACACCAAGAGCACTGCATTGCCGCACATGGCTGAGGGTAGCACGCACAACAAGGAATTGTCCCATCTGCAATACGTTGTGTGTCACACAACCATCACCCACACACCACAATGCTTGCAGTGTAATGTCCCCAAATGATAACAGTGAGCAGATATGCCGGGTATGTCAGACACACACACACCTTTGTCCCTGCAGTGTCGTGTGGCCAAAACACATGTTACCTTCTGCACCCATATGTCACAGTATGTACCCCAAAAACATATTGCATCCCAAAAGCGTTCATGGGGCTGTACCCCTTTTGCCATCTGCGTTTCTAAGCATTTCATTTGAACCCCAAAAACATATATCAGCTCAAAAGCGTTCATGGGGCTGTACCCCTTTTCCAAAAAAACCACGAATTGTAGGGGTACTGCAACACACACCCATTGGCATTCCAAATCCGTCCCATGCCATATGCACCCATCACACTATTCCATTGCCTTGATCACGCACACACATCGCCGAGCCATACCCACGCATCTGGGAAATCAGTGCACAACTGTGCACAAACTCTGAATGACAGACATCTAACACAAACCTTGCAAGGTGCAACACAATAACCTTTCGTCTCCGCCCCACAGGTGACGAACAGCATGATGCCGGAGAGGGAGACAGCAGCCATCACAGCCAGTCCCCAAGCCCTCCACACGGACTCACGGATGTGGAAGACCTGGACACCTCTTCGGACGACGACACCCGACCAGGCACATCTGGTGTGGCAGGGCGCAACCGCTCCCCAGGACCCCTCCTACCCACCAACACATCTCCCAGGGCTGGTGACCAGTCCCAGGCCCCTGCTGCCACGGTCATTGCGGCCACCACCACCGCCGCAACCACCACCACCACCACCACCAGGGCCTCCCTGACCACTAACCCTGCGCAAGGTGTTGTACGCACGTCGACATCGACATCGACCCTGGGAGCGACAACGAGGCCCCAGGTTACCACTGTGGCGAGTGGGCAAGTCAGTGGCAGCAGTACAGGTGGGAGGAGCAGGGTCAGGACAACGCCATCCGAGCCTGGGAGCCAAGCCCTGCCGCAAATCGCCAGAGTCCTTGGGGCCTATGAAGAGGCCCAGGGACAATGGGCCCGCACATCGGCCGACACGCGGGAAGTCCTTGGGGCGTTGAGGTCCATGGACGCCCATATGGGCCAATTCGTGAGCCGTATGGGCCAACTAGTCGGCCTCATGGGCCAGCTAGTGGTGGCGGTGAGGGCCCAATCAAGGCCAACCACTCCACCTCCGCCACCACCTGCTGGGGCGCAGGGTCGTGCAACATCCAGTTCCCCTGCGTCCACAGCGAGTGGGCAATCCTCAGCCACCACCAGCAGCCCACACCAACACCCCCCTCCCAAACGTGGAAGGGGTCGTCCGAAGAGGAAACAGGTGTCCAGAGAAGACTTTGCACGCTCCAAACGCCAGTGAGTCAGCCAGCCACGGTGGCCATCTACTGCATTCACTTGGACTACCATCCCACCCCACACTGCCATGTGAATGGCATGTGTCTGTCGGACTGGGGACCCAGTACAACATGGGGACACCTTGACCATCACGCGGCCATGTCCGTCAACTCATTGTTCCAGCATGCACCACTTGTGTGATCACCTTGCCCACAATCACATGTCACTGCTTCAAATAAATACACCTGGATCACATTGTGTCTTATCTGCTCTGTGTTTAATCAATGATGTGCAACCGTCCCCATGATCTGAAATGCATCTGTAGTGTGGTATGTCGATAGGCCAGGAGAGGCTGTAGGGACCTAGGGGGGAAAAACAGAACAAGAGTCCATTGAATGTGTGTGTCACACACTCATCACACTGTACTTGTCATCAAGTGCAAGCAATGTACACACATCTCACAGAGCAACAGGGCACAATGCTACAGCCACTGTCAGTGGCATACTACCCTGGACAGGGACCATTGCCACACAGCACTCAGTGAACAATAGGCCGCAGTGACAATGCACACATACACCTACACAACTACAGCAACATCAGCCGTCGTACATGGTCACTCACCGTCAAGTGAAGTAGCGGGCGATGAGCTGCTGACGCTCATTCACTGCTTCCTCCTCTCCACTGTCCTCGTCACTGGACACGGCCTGGTCTGCAGGCGGGGGCCCTGGCTGATCACCGTCATCCACTATCAGGGGGATCTGCCTGCGAATCGCCAGATTGTGCAGCATGCAGCAGGCCACAACTATCTGGCACACCTTCTGTGGGGAGTATGCCAGTGCACCCCCGGTGCGGTCCAGGCATCTGAATCTGGACTTCAGGAGTCCAAATGTCCGCTCCACCACACGTCTGGTCCTCCCATGTGCCTCATTGTACCTGACATCAGCTGGTGTCCCAGGATTACGGAGTGGGCTCAGCAGCCAAGCCCCATTAGGATATGCAGAGTCACCTGGGTGTGAGAAACACAGAGAATCGTTGCAATTCCAACAGGATACAAGACAGCATGTCACACACAGCACGCTACACGAGTATGCATACCCACCAACAATCCATGCACGGTCCGGTTGAAGATTGGCCATCAATCGTGGGAGGATGCTGTGGCGCATGATGTGTGAGTCATGGGTGGATCCGGGAAACTTCGCACACACGTGTGTGATGGTCATGTCCGCCAGGCACACCACTTGCACATTCAGGGAGTGGAAGTGCTTACGATTTCTATAGATGTGCGCCAGGGCCTGTGGCGCCACAAGGCCAACATGGGTGCAATCAATAGCACCAACAACATGGGGGATGCGTCCAAGGGCATAGAAAGCACCCTTCACTGCCGCCAAATCACGAGCCCTGGGGAATCTGATGTACCGGTTCCTGTAGAGCATCATAGCTGACAGGACATCCCGTAGCACCATGCTGAACATGGGCTGGGACATCCCACCTCCACTGCCCACCGTGTGTTGAAAGGATCCGGTAGCTAAGAAATGCAGTGCAGCCATCACCTTAGCCGTGGGGGTGAATGCTGTCGGATACACCCTGCGAGGACGAAGGTGGGGTTCCAACACTGCACATAGGCGATGCAGGGTGGGTCGGTCCAGACGGAATCTCCTGATTATCTCCACATCCTCCATGTCTGACAGCAATTGGTAGGGGCGATGTATGTTTGGTCTCCTCCTAGGACAGATGGAAGTGGACACATGTCAATGCGACACACCACATGGCATTTCCACATACACAAAACCAGAATCAATGACAAAACTATGTTGCGCGCACTGCATCGCATTTGGCTATGCAGCGCTCACAACGAAATCCCTGTAATTCATTTAAAGTTTACTTACCTGTATTCGGCCTTATTCCGTAGTATGCTACCCCCACCCTGCCCCTCCCCACGTCACCGCCCGACCGGCGCTCCTACCACCGACCGCGCCTGCACACACCAACAACACGATGTACACAGGCTGAGCGGACCAAACAAGTGGGTCCAGTTGCACAATGGGATATGAGACAGTCAATGATGTCCCTAGTCCACCCAATGTACAGCACTGTACGCATCACACCTCCAACACACATTGACAGGTGTACACATTGACAACTCCATGACAACACAGCTGTGTGAATGCAAACACACATCACAAGTGACACGTAACGTAGCACGTGCCAAGTGGGAGATGTACATTGAGAAATATGGCATGTGTGTGCATATGCACATACCATGCTACCATGCTAATGTGTACATGATGTTGTGCCAACAGACATGTGGAGGCTGAGCACTGTCCGTCAATGCCTATGCACACAGCATGAAGTGGCCCTGCCTAGCGTGGACATGCACCCACACACAAATCATGGCCAGACCTGCAAAGGCATGGCGCACATTGAACTGTGGATTTCACATGGCACCAGCGGACTGTACCCGCCATGGAGCATGCCCTTGTGGCCCACTCCAATAGCCCTCGCGGTTACATCCTGCCTGTACGACTATGGAGGTAAGCGTAGCGGGACAGCTCGGAGCAGGCCATTGTGTGCAATTGAAGTAGGCAGACATGGTACACCAATCGCAGCAGCTTGGACCCACTGAGACAGCCCCAGGGGGCTACATGAGTGTGGGAGGGTGACCGGCAGTACCACAGCTTACAGGGACTCCTGCCTGGCGTCCCTCAACAACACCTGCTGCTACCTGTCCACCTTCATGTCGACGACTCTGAAGATATGTCCTGCTCCACTCAACAGCGAGGAGCTGGAGATCCTGGATTCCGAGCTCCACGCACACTGCCCAAGGCTTTGTCTTGCACAAGGTGTGTGTGCAAGGCAACTTCAGTGTGTGTGGCAGTGCATGTGGGGGACACACATGTCGCTGATCCGCAGCACAATGAGTCAGAGCCTGTGGGGTTCCAAAATGCACTGCTAACCATGCTTGCTACAGGTGGAAGGGGTATGTAGGCTCCCTGGCGCTTTCCCATGCATGTCCCTCCCGAGTGGTGGTACATGGCATTTACATGTCAGACATCCAGTGACGCAGCCACTTGGCAATGCAGGACTCAGGGCAGTCATTGCTTGTGTGAATGGCTGGCTGGGGCCCTGCTGGCCTTCTCAGTCTCAGTAGACCTGGGCTGCACATTGACTGCCCAATACCAGACGGAAACAACACTGACTGTACAGTGGGTTACATGTGTCTTCAGTTCTCAACGCTCCGGAAATGCGCATCCTCAGCCCTGTCGATTCTACACCCCAGGCCTTGTGATAGGGATATGTGTGAGAGATAGTGGCACTGAATGTGACCTCCATTGCGGGGTGAGCCATTCACAGGGCGAGTACGTTGAGGGCTGCGCAGTTTTGGACACAGTGAGTCCACCCACAAAGATGTGTAGCCTTGTGTACTATATGTTGTCTTACCTGACAATGGACAGTAGATGTGGGCAGACTACACATTGCTCGATGTGCTGGCATCCTGCATGTGAATGGGATAGACAGGTACTGTGTACACACTCCCACCAGCATGCATTAACGTGTGCTGTACACATGCTGTAATGACATGTCCGAGTACATCTTGGCGCTGTTACACAACCCTGAGTATATTGGCTGGGTTAGCATCATGCCACTGTGATTGCTGGATGTGGGTATTGAGGAGAAGTGTATGAGTGATATTCCAACCCTCTTGTGTACCATCCCTGCAGTTGGGAGTCCTCCAGCCCAAGGCCTTGTGATGAGCCATTGCATCCAAGTTGATGCCACTGTGTATGTGTAACCGACAGTGCAGCCAACTCCACAAAGGGTGTGACGTATGCTGCCGGATGAGCGACTACGAGGCGGAGACGAATCGGGGGATGCCCCCTCGTATTGTCAGGTTAGCACGGCGATGCATGTCACCACTGGTGGTCTGCATCTTGACAGTCACACAGCCTGTGCCGGATGCACGTGTGTAGGGGCGGCAGCAGCAAGCAAGTGTACAGCATAGTGGGATGGTGTCTATTGGTGTGAGAGGCAGCATGTGTCCACAGCCTACCCATAATCTGGGAATGTAATGTCTGCTGTGTGATGCAGTGGGTTGAAAGTGTACTCTGTGCTGGGTGCATCTGACATGCATATGCGATTCCTGAGGTCCAAGATGTAATTAGAGCACTCAGCAATGTCAATGCATCCAGAGTCGTAGCCCTCGGCAACGACCTGTAGTTGGCTGGAGTGGCAATTCACATGTATGTTTGAGGCATTGTGCCTACTCTGATTGCGTCCGGACATATGTGTGCGATGCCTCAGCTCATATTCCTGGTACTTACACATCCGGAACACTGTGCAACAGTAGTTGTGCTCGTGCGAACGACAGGTGGAAGGCATGGGCACATGACCATTGTGGACTATCATGTAGCAGTCTGTGTGAGTGGTGTCCCATTCCGCTCCATGCAGGTATGTCCTTGGCCTAATTACGTAGTGGTCATCCTTTCCACCATCAGGACAGTGAGTGTGCACACAGCGATTAGTGGCTATGGTCGCAGGGTGACACAGTCCGGGTGTAGTGCTCTGTGCACCACACATGTGCCGCTCACAAATACAAGTGGGGTGACGCTGACGTCACGACAGTGAGTGACATCACGAAAGGTGGCATGCACCGTCAGTCTCATTGCCCCCCTCGCACAGCCAATATATGCTATTGCGTCAGAGAAGCCAGCGCGTGCACCAGCGGCTCCGATCTCGCCCCAGAGAGGCCAAAGAGTGGATGTGTGGCTCGATTTGCTCCAGTCATCTTGCTCGCGGTAGGATGAGTGGTGGGACGCCGTCCACCCGCGTGGTACCCCGACTCTGGCCCTGGACAACAGTGACAATGCATGACAGTCTCCGGAGTTCGGATACACCACATGCAACACACAGTAGCCGTAGCGAATGGCGGGACAGGCTGCAAACACCATCCCAGACGAGAGGTAGGCCCACCCCTGCGCGCATAGTCATTACATCCGCTGCCATTGACAAGGGACCCAGAGAGTGAGATATGTGCCGCAGGGTGACGGGCCTCCGAGCCCTACCCCGCCAACGAGTGTCATGCAACTCACACATTTCGCTAGTCCAATAGGACACTTCGCCTGCACAGTCCAGGGCTTGAGTCGGGCTACCACGCGGGTGGACGGCGTCCCCACACTTGTTTTACCGTGAGCTCGTTTACTGGAGCAAGTGGAGCCACACATTCACTCTTTGGACTCTCTGGGGCGAGTTTGGAGCTGCTGCTCACGCGCTGGCGTCTCTGATGCTATCGCATGTGAGGGGTGAGCGAGGGGCGGCAATGAGTCTGATGGCGCAAGCCACATTTCGTGACGTCACTTCCTGTCGTGACGTCAGCGTCCCCCACTTCTCATTTCGGACCTGTGCCCTGCTGCACACTGCGAATGTGTTGCCTGCGAGATGTGACCAGGAGAAGGGCGCCATGACCTCCCACCCACCAAGCTCCACTGCCCTCCCGTGCCCTGGGTAGCCTGTGCAGGTGGACAATGTGGGGGATACACCTGGAGGACAGGGGATGTAAGTGCCTTGGCAAGGGCCGGGCAGACGCACAGCAGTATCCAGCATGTCCCCAGAGGGAGGGCTAACGCCTACACCTGATGCAGCTTGACACACTCTCATCCACTCTCATTCGTACTTGTCTTCTGAGAATAATTCCACAGAGTCACATATTAGCTTCGAGGCATGTATTTGGACTTACGTCCTCTGTGATGCAGTATAGTGGACACTACTGGCAGCAAAATGCATGTGGAGGATATACTTAGCATGATTACACATACGGAAGGGGGTACAGGTAGATGTAATTAGTTGTTGACTGTGGAATGGAGGCTTCAGGGTTACAACTGCCTTGCCCTTGCTATGCTAATGTACATTTGCTAGTAACTGATGGTCTCTGGGCTTTGACACAGACAGTATTAGTTTGGCCTACCAGACAGCTTAACATCATGGGGACAGTCCATCTCAGTTCCATGGTACCGGTTTAATACAATAGTGACTCTGACACACCTGCGTCAGGGGTGACATCAGGGCATGTGCCTACCTGCATGCAGCAGTGTCTCACCAGTTGTTGCAATGTGGTGGCTACTGAACATGACACTGTTACTAGGGCCATGTTGTAGGGGGTTGCATTAGTTGTCCATGCAAAAGTCCTGGCACGGAAGTACAGACAAAGGTGAGGTGACAGTTCGCACGTACTACAGCAGACAGATAAGTGTGCACTGACAGGTGCATGTGTCCAGGTGCGCAGAATACATATTATGGCATAGTTGTTCGTGCTGTATTGGCCATGTGGTTACTGTACACAAGTCCCATACCTCTGCCTCCCCCTGTTCATGCAGAGACACGGGATATGGTGGGGAACAGGGTGCATGTCCCGGAAATGTCAGATGTCATGGCAGTGGAGTTGATGGTAAGGTATTAGTCGCAGATTATATGGTGTAGTTCTTGTACAGCTAACTGCCCACTCCGTGCGAATGCAAAGCATGGGTACGGTGTTGTACATCAATGTTCAGTTGGGGGTATTGAGTCGGGGTCCCATGAATTGACAAGTTGACGTGTATGCGACACCTTCCATCAGGGCATCCATCCCATTGATGGTAAACATGGATGTCATCCAATGAAGTGGATTGTGGTTTGCAACGTGTTCTTCGTAGGTTGTCCCTTGTAGGATCCTGATGGGACATGTTGGATGACATTCGATGTAACTGTATGCCAGGAGACGTCGTGTGGAGGCACACTGGTCCCATTGCAGTGTTTCCCCGATTGCAGCCACATACGCCATGCCCCCATTCACTGAACAGATCCTGTCGTGGTGGTCCAGGGGTGCAAACAGGTGTACCAGGTCCACCTTTGGACATGCCGGGTTGGAGAGACATAAATCCACAGGCCAGTAGTACGGACACCTCCGACAGTAGAAGACGGGGATGACGCAGCTGAACAATGCAATGCGGTAAGTTACTCGGTAACTTACATTCAGCATTGCCAGATTAGTACTGCCCACTATCTGCAGCAAGCTGTCACTGTACAACTTGATCTGTCCGGTGTAGTTGGGGCTCACTGGTGCAACAGCCATATTGCTACGGGGTGATGTGATGGCGTGCTCTGGATGCCTGAGCAGTCAGCAGAGTGCAGCCTCCGACGATGCTGTGTATTCTGGTATGAATGTACGGCGGCAGGACTTGGAGTATGGCTTGGGCGAAGAACACAGTCCCTCATCCCACATGCTTCTATGAATAGTCAAGGCCAGTGGTGTCTGACTCTTTCCGGATTACTTGCATTTGGTCCACATGTAGGAGTGGTATTGTTGTATTTTGTGGTGTTATCTGTCTTTCATGTTGTGCGCTATCTGCCAGTGGACGTTTTACTCTGCATGGCTATGTTTCGCATCTTGTTAGTACACTGGCTCCATTGTCCTGCATGATTTTTTTCACTGTTATTTCGGAGTAGGAATGGAAGGCCATTCAGTGCTATCTGCTCTCCCGTGTGGGGGAGGGACCCTCCATTGGCGCTGTACGTTTTGGCTTCTGTGTGGGTGTGATATTGAGCACACCTGTTCTCAGGCTGCAGGATTTCCTATTTTGCACATTGCATGTGTTGTTGTTGCGAGCAAGATGGGATAGGTATTTCTTGTTGTGACTGGCGTGCCTTTTCCGGACATTGTCGAGATTGTGGGCTGTTATATAGCAGCCGCCATGTGGTTCTCCATGTCTTCCACACAGGGGTGTGTCCTATTTTGCCATCACATTACTCCCCTGTTCGGCACACTTGTGTGACGTCACGTTGACAACTGTGAGTTGTCGGTTGGGGTCATGGGTGATGCAGGAAGGCCACGCGACATGTGCCTTCAGAGTGGTGCTGGTGTGTGGGGTGTGTAGTTGTGACTCTGTGGTGTTTGTATGCAGCCCATGCGTGGTGCTGTCATTGGCCTCTGCGTTGTGCGCATGTGTACCTGCGTCATCGCCGCTACGCTGCTGTGCCGTGACGGGGACGTCTCTTCCTGGTCCCGGGTAGTGGGTGCCCAGGATGTTGCGAGTTGTGTTGTTTTGACAGGTGGGACATGTGTGGATACAGTGGTGGGTGTGTCCTGTCCACACAGGGGTGCCTGGGGGGCCCATGTACATTTCTCCCGCCCTTGCATTGTGTGCAGTGTTTGCGTGCCCTTGTTTTGTGTCTGCCTACCTGCGTCGTCGTGGCACGTTCAGTCCTAGGTGGTGCATCAGGTAGAGCATGGGGATGGCCTGGAGTGCAGGGTTCATGTCTGGGTGGGCCGCCTTTTCGTTCCCCGTCCTGCACAGTCGGTTTTCCGCGTTGCTTTCTCGTGCGGTGTCTCTTTGCCGATGAGGCTGTTTGGTTCTGACATCGTAATTTGTAGGCCGGGCGGTACGTCATTTCGTCGGACGGTGTGTCTCCATTGGCTAGCGCCGCTACGTGGACGGGCGCACATTGATGCCGGGCGGCGTCGTGGGCTTGCAGGCGTTATTTGCCTGGTTTTTCACATCCTAATTTGGCGGACGTGTGACCCGTTCATGGCGGACGGTAGGTGGCGGTTTTTGCATCCGCCAGCACGGCGGTGCTGCTTCCGCCCGACATCGTAATGGGCCCCAAAGCATTTTATTTTATTAAGTATATTTAATATATATTGTTAGACATAGGAAAAAATTTATTTTTTTATTTTTGACATATTATATATTTTGTAGATATGTATACCTTTATATATAATATTTTTGCAAGCTCAGTATTAAACATTAGTGTGCTTTCTATTGTAGTTATGTACATTTTTAAACAATAAATGATGTACTCATACATTGCTTTTTAAATAATTTTGTAAAGAATTTTTTTTGAGTAACAGTGATTCATTTTATATTGGTATTGTAAACATTGATTACATTATTACATATAGTGTACTTTATTAATAAAATATATGTTTTAACACATTTTTATTGCAAACACTTTTTACAATTATTTCAATTTTTTAATATATAATGTTATATTTTAGGTAATATTATTTATATTTTAAATATAAATAATATTAGTTAGTACATAAGTCATTTTTTAATACAAACATTTTTCATAACATTTATAAAAAAAATAACATTAATTAAACATAGTACAGATTTTTAACATCCATTGGACATGAAATGTATATTTTTTTAATTATAATAATGATTATTAAATGATTAATAATATTTATTGGTATAATTTTACATTAGAAAAAATATGCTAAATAATTTTTTTAACATAAGTATTATTTTGTAGTATTATAGTAATGCATTTACAATGTACAATAAGTTTAATAAAGAGATGTATAAATCTTTACTATTTAAAGCAGCCATATTTATTTCTAACTTCTATTTTATAATCGGTCGGTTTTGTTTTAGGTCATTTCTGAGGGGAGAAGCTCGCGTTTGGAAGCTGCATCGGGTAAGGTAAGTTTAATTTTGGGTTAATTTGAAGGTAGTTAAGTAGTATGTAGTGTGTGTAGTGTCAGGTTTTCAAATGTTTGGTGAGTTGTATGTTTTAGTTATGCGTTAGCGAAATGCCGTTAGTTTGTTAATCGGTCGGTGTTAGAGTTTGATAGATATGTTAAATTATGTTTAAAGTCTGGTGTTAGTGTTATATTTATTTGTATTATGATAAAATGTATATGTATATTTGTGTGGGAGGGATTGTTTTTTTTATTAAAGGTTTTGGTCGATTGGAAGTTGTCGTTGGGAGAAGAATGCATTTTTTTTATTTAAGGAAGTGTGTATTAGTTTTAGAAAACTAATAATTATTTTACACTTCCTTAATTTTTCGAGTTTTCATGGAGCGTTTCTTTTTTTAAATACGTTTTTCGGGATTTTTATGGTTTATCGTTTGTGGACCTATTGCCGGTGGATTATTTTTTAAACAGTTAGATTTTTCCATTTTTGGGGGATTTTTATTGCTTATTGGGATTTTCTAAAATGTGGATTTATTTATGGCAGTTGGCATTTTGTTTCTTCAGCGACGAAAACAGTAAGTTATTTTAAATTATTTATTGTGGGAGGGAAATGTTAAAAATGACATTGTTATTGTGATTTATATTTTATATTTTGTAATTATTATGTCAATTTATTTTATAGATATTAATTAAATTAATTGACAAAATAATTATATTTTTGGAGTGAAAATGAAATTATTTATTTGGCTGTTTGGATTTTGATTATGAGTTTTGGGGTATTTTGAGGTATTTTGTGTAAAAGTAGGCTTTTGGCTATTGTTTCAAGGTATTCTAGCCCTTTAGTTGTTGGGTAGAGTCTTACTATGTATTGTAAGTACTCAAACATTTGTTTAGTTTGCTTGGTTAGTTTTGGGCCTAGTTGTGTTACAGACTGCTCTATTCTTAGTTGTTGGTAGCTTTGTTCTTTTTGGATAGATAGTAATAGTTTATGTAGAGTTGGTGGAGTTCTGCCTGTTGTTGCTTGGAAGGTGTTATGCCATCCTTCTACAGCATTCTTAGTTTTTGCTTCTTTGTTTAGGGTACTGTTATATACATTCCACCATGGAATGTGGTATTTAGGCTGCCTTCTGTGTCCAGATCTGTGTAGCCTTCCCACCCAGGTATCCTCAAAATAGTCAAGTAGGGGACTTAGTTTTTGCTCATTTTGTTGGTAGTAGGCACTTTCAATTAATAAATTGTAGTGTTCGGCTACGTCAGTAATTGGGACGTATGCCAGTGCTATTAGTTTTTTTATTTGATATGCAAAGGTGCTATTTGTTGCATATTCTACACTTAGGGCCCAATTACGATGGCGGACGGAAAAGCACTCCAACCGCTGTGGTTGCGGAAAAAAAACATCTGCATGTACCGCGGCAAAACCGCTGGTCACATTACGATGCAATGATTGGAAAATCCGACCGCGGCGGTCGGATTCTACAAAACTCCGCAGGCAACGTCCGGAAAACCAGAAAATCCGACCGCGGCGGACGGTAATGCTGCGGAAAGAATTAAAAACGCTGATCCACCAGCGGAATGACCGCAAGTGAAATTACGATAAAATGGCAGAGCAAGCGGAACGATCAGTCATTTCCGACCACCGCGGTCGTGTGAAAAAATGAATGGCAGAGCTGGCGGAACGATCATTGCGTTCAGACAGCTGCGGTCGCGCGGCAAGAGGAATGGCGGTCGAATGCAACCACACAACAAGGCTACCAAGTGTGGCTGATTGTTTTCTGCTGCTTTAAAAAATATGTGACACACCCCAATGACACATCCCCATGGCAAAAAAAATACAAATGCCAGGTCAACCCAGAAAACACACCTGACATGAATACTCCATTTGGACACACCCACATAGCTGAGTATAAAACCAACCCCTTCCCTGGCCAGCATCCTTTGCACAACTCCAGAAGTGAAGGGGCACAACTCCAGAAGTGAAGGGCCAAACACCACAGCAGAAAGGGGAGGCAAATCATCACACATCACACCATCACAACCACCCACACCAACAACACAAACACACACCTCACACATCTCCACCACCACCTTCCCACCTGCACTTGTCACCCATTTGCACATCACACACCATGGCACAGATAAAAATGCCAAAATTCACAGACAATGAGTTTTCAGTCATGGTAGATGAGATAATCAGAGTAGAACCACATTTGTTTGGAAGCATGGTCCAACAGACACCACTAGTCAGAAAAAAATAAAATGTGGGAAAGGATAGTCAACAAAGTCAATGCAATAGGGACCACCCTGCGCACACTGCGTGACATCAAGAGGAGGTGGCATGATCTCAAGACCAGGGTGAAAGAGCGTGCCAACAAGAACCATGAGCTGGCTCAGAGGACTGGCGGTGGCCCTCCCATTCCACCACTAACATTCACCGAATGGGAGGAGAAGGTGCTTGCCATACTGCATCCAGAGAGTCTCACAGGAATACCTGGGGGAGTGGAGGCTGGTAAGTACCAACAAATGTATCCTATTACACTGCCATCCATGTACTGTCTTGCACAACTAGAAAGCTACACTTCCTAGACCAAAATGCACTTACGTACAACACACTCTTCCCAACACATTTCTCACATATCTACCATTTCCGTCCTCTGAATCAACTCAAAGGTAGCTAGCAATATTTCCATGGATGTATGTGTACAGGTAGCCAGCACTACAACTCCCACTAGGCACCCTTGTCCCACAGCTGAGCAAGATGGAGCACTCCCCCCACCCAGAACCATGTCGCAGCCATTTCATTGCTCTCCTCAACCTTACCGGCAGGTAGCCTTCTCATGCTCTCTTGTCTCACCCCTGAGCAGGATGGAACACTCCCCCCACCCAGAACCATGTGGCAGCCATTTCATTGCTCTCCTCAACCTTACATGTAGGTAGCCTTCTCATGCTCTCTTGTCTCACCCCTGAGCAGGATGGAACACTCCCCCCACCCAGAACCATGTGGCAGCCATTTCATTGCTCTCCTCTAACTTACAGGTAGGTAGCCTTCTCATGCTCCCTTGTCTCACCCCTGAGCAGGATGGAACACTCCCTCCCAGAACCATGTGGCAGCCATTTCATTGCTCTCCTCAAACTTACAGGTAGGTAGCCATCTTAACAGGGAGGGGGGTTTGTGGATAGGCAGCCAGCACTACAACTCCCACCAGGCATCCTTGTCCCACAGCTGAGCAGGATGGAACACTCCCCCCCAGAACCATGTGGCAGCCATTTCCCTCCACTGTGTTACCTAACAAGTAGGTAATCAGTGCATGCACCCTGTCATCCTTCTCAAAATGCATAAAGCCATATGACCACAACATCCCTCACATGTCAGCCAACTCTGTATAGATCCAAATGTTACATCCAGTGTGCAGACAGCTAAGCGCATGTAACTGTCACAGAAATTACACTTTGACTCACCAAGTCACATGTGAAGCAAATTCAGGGCCCAATCATGCACAGCACAGAATGCAATGTGTAAGTGCCATGGTGTCAGAGCATGAAGGCCCATATGAACACAAAACATGCACGGTCTATCTGTCAAAAAAACAACAGTACATGATATGAAAGAACATTTTAAATAATCAACTGTCTAGTTTTTGCATAGCTGAAACAGATTCTATGAAGAGTAAACAAAAACCACGCATTAACAAAAGTTGATGTGCACCAAGTTGGTAGATGCTGACATGTCCTTGTAAACACTATCTGTACGTGTCCCATGGTTGCAATTTACATGTCACACTAATGACAAGTAATGTATGTACCGCATCATCATGTCATGATGCTGATAATCTTTTACCAATAACAAGTGATTGCAATGTAAACTGTTTGGCATATCAAATGTAACATCCAAAAGTCTGACACCAAGCCTGTGGAGCGCACTTAACTGACAATATAACCTATGTTCAACAGGAGATCCACAAGCAACTGCTGCTGAAAACACCAACAACCAGCGGAGCCAGTCTCCCCCCCCCCGGAACGTGAACTCTCTGATGCTGATTCTCTACGTTTCTCGGATGAGGAGCAACAACCTGGCCCCTCAGGACTGCCAGGGTGCACTCCGTCTCAGGGCCTCATTGTCCCCACCACCACCACCCCAGCGACAAGCACAGCGCTGACCCCTGCTACAACGACCTGTGCGGCAGCCACCTCCACCATCACCACTGCTGCCTGCAACACTGTCCCTGCCTCTGTGCTTAGCAACACCACCACACAATCCGAGGATGCCAGAAAGAGTGTGCGGGTGCGTCAACTCCCAACGCCACAGGTCCGTGTCAGCAGGGCAGGTGGGAGGGCAACTGGGGGACAATCACAGAAGTACACTGAGACAGAAGCCCTGGCCACCGTTGCAAGAGTCCTTGGTGCATACCAACAGTACCAGGGACAGATGGGCCAGGTTGTTGAAGAAGTGCATGAGCTCCGCCTGCTGCTGAGGGCCATGGACACACATATGGGCCAACTTGTGGATCTCATGGGCCAGATTTGGGTGTTCTGAGGGACAGACATGCTGCTCAAATGATGGCTCAACCCCCCTCCAGTGGTCAGCCTGCTGATACTCCCACCACCTCAGCTGCGGCCACAGAGAGGGGTGAGCTGCAAGACAATGACTCCTCAGACACCGATGAGCCTGCAGCAGAGGCCCCCCCCAGCCAAATGCAAGAGGGGACATCCGAGAAACACCACGGGAGGATCACGTGGCAAAGCACCAACCAAAGCCAAGTCACTGAGCCAGCAATGATGGCACTTGTGTTGCCCTGGACATTGACTTTGTTGATTATCCTATCCCACATTGCCATGTTGATGGCAGGAGTTTGTTGGACTGTGTGATTACATCAATGTGGTGACTACACTATTTGTCTCATTTACCATCACTGACAACTCATACACTCATTTTGCACAAATCTCATAACAACCACTTTAAATTTTAACAAAACCGATTTGAAAATAAACACTCTCTACACACCTATGCCTTTGTGTCAGTTCCATGTTTATCACAGTATGTACAATGTCAACTCAGATACCAAAGTACCACAAGCTCTGATTGTGACGAGGCATTGATGGGGTGAAGGAACCAAGAAAGGCACAAGAGAATGACATTTAGTTGTCAGGTGATGCCATTACAGCAACAACACACCACTAGTCAACACTGTACAAAAGCCTTCACACATAACAATGATCAACACCATCAACATAGACAAAGGTATGTGGAAAATAATACACTGTGCCACACACATCAGCCATTAGCAGTGAGCCAACAACAGCCAGCAGCCAAAAACCTCATCTATGCCTTGCCATTACCATCAAAGCCAACAGACAATGTCACTGTTGTACAATGTTACCTACACTCAAGGGAAGTAGTTGTCGATGAGCTGTTGACGCAGGTCAACACCTTCCTCTTCTCCACTATCATCGTCACTGGGCATGTGTGGATTTGCAGCGGGGGGCATCTGCTGCTCATCATTGTCCAGAATCAGGGGGATCTCTTTGTGCAATGCCAGGTTGTGGAGCATGCAGCATCTAACTATGATCTGACACACCTTTTGGGGAGAGTAGAGTAGTGCACCACCGATCTTGTCCAGACACCGAAATCTAGACTTCAGAAGCCCAAAATCACACTCCACTACACGACGTGTCCTCCCATGTGCATCATGGTAGCAGACTTCCCCCGGGGTCCTTGGATTCCTCAGTGGGCTCAGCAACCAAGGCCGGTTGGGATACACAGAGTCACCTAGGTGTGAGATACACAGACCAATTTAGTAATATAAACAGTTGACCAGAACAGCATGTCACACATACAGCACACTACTTGACTAAGCATACTCACCGACAAGCCACGCACGCTCCGGATGCAGATTTTCCATCAATTGTGGGATGATGCTGTTACGCAGTATGTAGGAGTCACGAGCAGATCCTGGATATTTGGCACATACATGGGAGATAATCATATCCGCTTGGCATACCACTTGCACATTAATGGAATGGTAATGCTTCCTGTTACGGTATATGTGCTCACGTGTTGTGGTCGAACTAGGCCAACGTGTGTGCAGTCCTCCAACAACATTAGGTATGTGTCCAAGGTCATAAAAATCACCCTTCACATCTGCCAATTCATGTCTCCTTGGAAAGTGGATGTAGCGGTCCTTCTAGGTCAACATTGCGGACAGGACATCACGCAGCACCATGCTGAACATAGCTTGAGACATTCCACCGGCGATGTCCACCGTGTACTGAAACGAACCAGTGGCAAAGAAATGCAGGGCAGCCATCACCTTAACTGTTGATGTCAAAGCTGTCGGATAGGTTCTGTGAGGCCTCAGATGGGGCTCCAACTGAGCACATAGCTCCTGAAGGGTAAGGCGATTCAGACGGAATTTCCTTAAGATGTCCTCATCCTCCATGTTCGCCAGCACTGGGAAAGGCCGATGCACATTTGGTCGTCTCCTACATATAACAAAAGAGGACACATGTAAATTCAATTCACAGATGAGATGTGGCAAACATCTTACATAATGACTAACACAGCACCAACATTGACAGGTCTGTAACAACAGCTTAATGCACAAGTCACATGCACAGACACCTTGATCTCATGTAGTCATTCATGTGGTCAGGATGTACATACTAACTACTTCCAAATCAGAATCAGACTATGTGAATGGTAAATGGTACACTCCTACATCTTGTGTCACCAGCCCTGGGTGTACCTGACACAGCACATGTGGCAGACAGCAACACTGCTGACTTCTACGTAGCTGCTGTAACTGCAACGCCTTCTTGCTTTAGTCTCACTAAGCACAACATTTTTACACAATGAGCACAGTGTGTGTAAGCTGGTCAACTATCAAGATAAATACACCTCTGTACACAGTGATATAGGCACATTATGTGGTCAGTCCATCATTACTGTGGGTTGAGTAGCCATTTAACCGCTTAGCTGCTTCGAACGTTCCGCGCCAGTGCGGAACGTTCTATTAAGCGGGCGGGGCCGCGTCGGCCAACGGACGTGCGCAACACTACCGAGGTAGTGCTCGCGACGGCCGTTGGCCGACGCACGCAGCGAAAGGGTTAACACATTGACATGTTCACAAGTATGAGACTCCATTACACATCAAATATGTGTACATGCACACAAATATCATATTTGACATGTGAGGAAGTACATGCCAATGCATGTACTCATGTGTACTGACATGACATGTGTGGGCATCATTGAGTTAAATGTCACACTCTCCTTTCACTTTCCAACCAGGTGCAACAATATAGTGTGAATGTATAGTGATCAGTGATGAAAATTGCCAAGTGGCAATTCAATAGCACAATGTGTCCATGGGTGCGGTAGGCGTGCTCCGCCATTGTGGTCACGGCCATTGGACACAATTGAAAGATGCTGGATTGTGGTAGAGACAACCTGGCCCCCGTGGTGTGACACCGCCAATGACAATGCCATGGCAGCCAATAGCAACCGCCATCGCGGTAGCGCAATACAGTTTTGAAACTCGTGGTAGGCGTGCACTGCCACTGCGGTCAGGGCCATTGGACACAATTGAAAGATGCTGGATTGCGGTAGAGACCACCTGGCCCCCGCGGTGTGACACCTCCAATGACAATGCCATGGCAGCCAATGGGAACCGCCATCGCGGTAGCGCAATACAGTTTTGAAACTCGCGGTAGGCGTGCACCGCCACTGCGGTCACGGTCCTTAGATACAATTGTAAGATGCAAACCAGGCAGACCAATTGCATCAGCAGAGTATCACTGACACAACCCTAGGGGCCTATAAATGTCTGTGAGAGAGCCACACATGTCACTTGCATTCAGACACTGCTGCCTGCCATTCATCACCACCAGCTGCTGCTATACCTGTACTCTGGACCCAGTGATGGCTCGAACAGAGAACATCAGGGATCCGTCCCTTCACCACAGAGGAGCTGGAGGTCCTGGTGGACGAGGTCCTTGCCCAGTATGGGAGGCTATATGGTGCTCTAGAGGTACTGGTAAGTGTCTGAGTAAAAGTTTGAGTGTTCAGAATGCTCACATGATGTTGCTGTACAGTAGTATGTGCCTGTGAGTGCAAGCCAATGTTCATGCATCAATATTTTGCCAACAGCATGGTCCATACATGACCTAGTACTTAATGCACTTGAGTATGTGGGGAGGATGGCAACATAGACACTTGTGCAGCTCTTTTTAAGCCAAAAAAAACACATGTTGTTCTGAGACTGGGTAATGTAAATGTGTGAGACACTGCCTAGCATGCTGACTTCATATCAATGGGGTGTGTAACCTTATTTCCACAGATCCCTGACTGCATTTAAGGATGGGAATGACATCCTGTGTTTTAGCAGTTATACACTTACACTGCTGGTTTGAGACACTCGAACTCTGAACACACATTCCCTGTGCTATGTGATGTCATAGTCCATTAAGTGTTCATATGCTCATTTGTGACATTTCAAATGTAGATTGGCCCGAGGGTACTGGATAATGTGTGTACAGCTTTCAAATTGACACTCTGGAGATGTGTTCATTCTGCACAGGAGTACAATGTCTGAGTCTATCACTCTTGGTGGTAAATCACCTATGACACATCAGCTAAATGTGAGGTTGACATGTCATCCTACTATTGATTCCATGATGTGTTTAGACTCGCATGTGTATGCACTGTTTCTCCATTCACATTGTACATGCATGTGATTTATGTGATGGACCACGTTTATCCTAAGTGTAAGGCCCCCTGGCCTGCACACTAACTGCCCAAAGTTACAAGGAACCATCACTAAAATGACTGAGTAAAACATATGTGTTGTCCACCACCCAATTTTTCCATGAGCTATCATAGGCCTGAGGAGTTCACAAGACAGGACTCCACCTTGTGAGAAGAGTGTGAGAATGTAAGATCAGGGACCTAAATGTGGCCACCATGACACATGTAGCTATGCAATGGTCAAGGACATTAAGGGGTGTGTAGAGTAGGACACAGTGAGTCTGACCACTACACATCATTTCCAGTGTATTGTATGTCATGCTTACTCACATAGTGCATCACAGCTGAGGCCCATTATTACTTTTGTTTCTGTGCTGGCACATTCTTCATGTGTATGAGATGGGCATGTAGTGTGTCCATAATCATAGATGTATACATAGCTATGATATGGGTTGATCCAAGTGTACTATGTGACATGCTCTATGGGCTCTGCTCTCCATTGATGTATTAGTGTGCTATGTATTTTCATGCTCCTGTACTGATACACAGTGGTACATAACACAGTGTCACAGAAACTTCCTATTCTTGTCTCCCATGCCTGCAGCTTAAGGTCCATCAGCGTAAGGCCATATGGAGGGCCATTGCCCCCAAGGTGTGGTCTCTGGGTGTCTCAAACCGACGTCATACACACTGCCACAAGAGGTGGAATGACATCTGCCGCCTGAGCAAAAACGTCGCAGAGATGACGCTGGGGGTGCTCCCTCGAAGTGGCAGGTTGGCGCGCAGGACCATGACACCACTAATGGCTCGCATCTTGGCAGTGACACAGCCAGAGCTGGATGGATGCTTGAGGGCCCATCAGCAGCAAGTTGGGGGTGAGTATTGTGCAAAGTGTGACTTTGCATATGAGTGACTGCATGAATCCCAGCCCAGAGTAAGTGCGGAACTCTGTGATGTCTCTAGTGTGATGCAATGGCTTCTAAGTGGCCTTAGTGTTGAGTGCAGCGGTTCTGCATTCGTACCACATTTTGTTTCTCATGTGTTAAAACCCATGAACCTTGCCATATTAAATCATCTTGCCGTGTTTTCATGTCACATTGTATGAATGTTGTCTGAACTGAGACCTTCATACACAGGATAATTCATTGTGTGAAGTGTGTAGCCCAGTACACTTGTCAGGCTTGTGTGTGCTGTGTGGCTAGCACAATAGTGTGCTCATGTGATGATGTGTTAGTGACTAGAGACAGGCACAGATGTGGACTCAGTGAGCAGTGAGTTGGGAAAGGTCACACCTGTCCCATGGGTCCTTTTTTCACAATGATAGAGAAGACAGCACCATTGCAAAATATATTATCATGATAACAGCAGCATGGCATGGGGGCGTGGCCAGCAAGCCAACATGGCGGACACAATCTGCTAGAGCTCTGCTGTGAATCCCTCTGTTCTCCTGCCTTATGTCCTGCATCCGACCCATCCACACGAATAAACGGTGGGAGTCCACTGGTGCTGATCTGCGGTCCCTGCCGAGGTCTTTTAACTACGCTGAATGCAGACGCGGGCTGTGAAATCGGCAGGCGACGATTTGCGGCCTGCCCGGCGGTGAGGTGAACGCGAAGCTGCAGCACTAGCTGCTGTGGGCTTGCGGTAGGCGCGGCAATTCTAAGTGAGCCGGTGCGTGGCAGCTGTACCCACCGCGATTCTTGAGCTGCTGCACTGGGGCCGTTGGACAGCGACTACCGATTGCCCTTAGCCTGCTGGAGCTCCCTGCGGAACACCGTGACCTGCACCCCGGACCCTCCGGTAAGCCAGAGCCCTGCCACCCTGCAGCAGGGGCCTGCGGCCTGCCCCGCCGGGCAGCGGCCGTGCAGATGAACTGTCTGCTTAAGCAAAGGCCCTAAGTCAATCCCGCGCCTGGACCCCCTGGATCCCTGGGAGTGGGTCCCGCGATTGCCCTGGCCGCCATTATAACGGACGCCATGGGCTGAAGTCCGCTGAGGCCCACGCTCAACCCTAGGAGGGCCTACCCATCGAGTACATTGGCACTGCTGCGGCGCGCCCCCGGGGGCGGACACTGAGCAACGGGGTGCTACTGCCATGAGGCCTGACTGACCAGTACGTCCCCAGGGAGCAACCCATCGGAGGGCGCCCAGAGCGCGCTGGTGTCGCCGGAGCTGGTAGCCACGCCTGGATGGGCCCGTGAGCGGGTGTGCTGCCTGCTGTTACCCGCGTCCGCGTCGTCCATGCCCCTTAACTCCTGCTTCGCGCACTGCTGCCTGTGCCGAGGTGCTGTGCGTGGCAGGACGGGGTGTTGAGCCGCGAGATCGCTCCCAGCGGCCTTTCATCGTGGGGTGCCCGGGGTGCGCTGGTGTCACTGGAACTGGCGGCCACGCCTGCAGGGACCCGAGTGCAGGTACGCTGCTCGCTGCCCCCCACGCCCCTGCTGAATGAAGACTGTGCCCCGTGACTCCTGCCTTCCCGCAGCGCCACTTGCGCTGGGACCATCAGCTTTAGCACTGAGCCTGTGATCACATGCCTGACCGGCCGTGAGGCCCAACAGACGCCCCTACAGGAGTTCAATTCACGCTTTACTCAGCGACAGCACTTACCTGGGGTCTCAAGGTTGCCTACACATTGCGCTTCGCGACCTACCTGCCCGATATACATGAACACGGAGTCTCTGTTGCGGGCCCTACCACATAGTGGCACTAGACACCCCGGGCCAGATGAATGGATGCCGTCCGTTATTGTAGGCCTCTGCTGTACACTTGCAGCAACGTCTCACGCAATCTTGTCGCTGCTGGGACTCTGTGGGGGTGTGTAACTTGCAGATCGCCTGTGCACCAAGTGAGTTAACGATCACGACATGAGGCGTCAGTGAATCTCTACGCTGTACCTCCTGACACGCAAGCAGGCACTACCGACGATCCCGTGCGCATAACGAAAATGTAGACTACGCTGCCACGAGCCTGCTACCCGCCAGGGGTCAATGCTGTCTGCCCAGAAGCTAGCCATGGGACGCATCCGCACAAACGCGCAGCAGCGTGCCGGGAGGGCGGGCGTTCCGGACCCGTCACCCCCGAGGGATGAGGCCGCTGCTGACACCTTGAGCACAGCGCTTGCAGCCAAACTGGACTCGGTGCTGGCTGCCGTGGAGAAAATTGGGACCACACTGGACCAGACCAGAACATCTCTTGAATCACGAATCAACAAGGTCACCTCAGACTTTACTTTATTACGTGCTGACCACCACAACCTGGCGGAGAAAGTCCAATCGCACGATCAATCTCTTTCAGAGCTGAAACCTGTCATCCAAAACCATGCCGCAGCCTTGCAGGACATCCTAGACCGCATGCACGTGCTGGAGGACAGAGTAGAGGACTCTGAAGGGCGCTCTTGCCGAAACAATGTCCGGGTGGTGGGCCTTCCGGAGGGAGAAGAGGGCCGGACCCCGGAACTCTACGTGGAATGCTGGCTAAGGGACCGCCTGCCTGCAGGGACACTGTCATCGTATTTTGTAGTAGAAAGAGCGCACTGTGTGCCGGCTCACAAGCCTCCTCCCGGAGCCCGTCCGAGGCCATTCCTCTTCAAACTCTTAAACTACAGAGACCGCGATGCAATCTTGCGCAAAACTTGCAAAATCTCAAACCTCCAGGTCGGCGGAAGTCCAGTCATGCTATTCCCGGACTATACGGCGCAGGTACAGAGACGGAGAAGCACCTACGCTGCTGTGAAGCACCAACTGCGTGACCTGGACCTCCCATACTCCCTACTGTTCCCCGCTAGACTCAGGGTGGTGGCCAACAGAGTGACCCGCTTCTTTGACACACCCGCAGAGACCTGGGACTGTCTGGAGGTCTCAGGTTTATGGTCGGGGACACGTCCCTCAAGTGCGGAGACACCTAGGCCCAGCCACAGGGGGGCCCGCCAGCGCAGGCGCCGGGGGAGAGTGGGCAGCACGCCTACAGTAACGGCAGCACCGGACCAGGAACAGCGCTGGCTGGAACGACGTGGCGCCCTGGAAGTAGCAGCGTCACTGGGGACACAGGCATATCGTGAGAGCCGAGACGAAAGCTCCTCTGGGTCTGCCACTGCTAGCGGCTCCTCTATCCCTAGACCTGAGGACCTGGACAGAGTGCCACCGCCGGAAGTCACACCGCAGACCGCGGATGAGATCATATGAACACAAAGCTATCGACAGAAACTGTGCAAGTTGCTGTACACACAAGTAGAGACTCTCCTATAGATGTTGACTGTATTATTGACCACTTCTTGCAACATTGTCTGCTATCAATGCCTCACCCCACCGCATGCAAGTACACTACATTCCGGCCATACCCGCCGCGGCGCACAAGCAGCGTAAACGCGCATCAGCGCACAGGCTGGGGAAGCGGATGACAATTCCGCATCATGGAGGGATAAGTGGCGCCCCTAGCCAGACACACATTCCCACCCCCATACCAGTCTCTACACTGGAATAGTTATAGCCACTGTTGGGCAAGAAATAGTTTGGACGAGCCCCGCCATGGCGTTCGCCCTAAGTGTTAACATGGTTCGAGTTTATGTTCTAAGTTATACTTTCTCACAGTCAGCCCGAATCCCCTGCACGCACTGCATCTCTGTGGCCACATGGCCTATCCCATACCAATTGGACCGACACGCTCAGCAGACATGACACAGGTTCAGGTGACCACGTGGAACATATGCAGCATGCACACGCCCACACGTTGTTATTCCATCTTCTCGTACTTACAGCGCCGCAAGACAGGAATAGCGTTGCTTCACGAAACACACATGTTTAAGGTTGAACTGGAATGCTTACATAAGAGGTGGAGAGGCCAAGTATTCGGCACCACATATTCAGCGCACGCGCGGGGCACACTGGTATGGGTCAGAGCGGGAATCCCGTTTGTTAGCAAGGAGAACATAAGCGACGCAGACGGAAGGTACACATTTGTGAAAGGGCACCTGAATGGCCAAGAGATACTATTAGGCTCCCTCTATGCCCCCAACTCAGATCAGGCCTCCTATCTTGCCCGCATATCTGAGGCAGCAGCCCGTTGGAGCGGGATCCCCTGGCTACTGGGTGGAGATTTTAACTCTGTATTAAATGTAGACTTAGACAGGTCATTCCCGCCCCTCAACCGAACCTCCTCTGCGTCCAACGCACAGGCCCTCTCTAGTTGGCTGGCGCAGTGGGCCCTACATGATGTGTGGCGAATCTTAAATCCCACCGCTCGCATATACTCTCATTATTCAGCAGTACACGGATTGCATGTGCGCCTGGACAGGCTGGTAGCCTCGCAGGCATTGCTTCCATTGGTCCAAAGTGGGGAATATTTAGGGCGGACCCATTCCGATCACAATCCCTTACTGCTGCAGCTAAGATGGGAAGCACATCTCCCTCCGGTCCCCACGTGGCGCCTGCAGTCTCGGGCCCTGGAAGACCAGGCGTTTCGGTCGTCACTGGGGACAGCGATATTAACATATTTCGAGCTGAATGAAGGCACAGCCAGCGAAGCGCTTATTGAATGGGAAGCGTTCAAATCATCAATTAGAGGCCACTGCTTGGGGGCCACGTGGAATGTTCGCAAACAATTGTCTGACTCCCTTGAGACCCAACTGCTGCGCTTTGAACGTGAGGGTGAGGGGGTGGGTAGGGACTCGCAGCGCCTAGAGGCATTGCTCTCAGAACACGCGGAACTTATGGAACAGCTCCAGTGTCACAATTACACTGCACACACAGCCCGTACCCACACTGCGGCGGATAGAGCAGGCAGACTACTAGCCTTGCTGATCCGGCAGGAGCACGCTCAGGCCCCTATTGGGTCGCTCCTTTCACACACGGGGCAGTTATTAGTCACACAACGCGACATACACGCGGCCCTGACACAGCACTACACACGCTTATACCAATCCCACTGTAGCTGTAATGAGCGGGACCTGGCGGGGTTCCTGGGCAGCCTACAGCTTCCCACAGTGACCGGGGAACATCGTGAGATGCTCAACGAGCAGATATCGCTGGAAGAGCTTGGTACAGCCATTCAGTCCTTAGCGTCTGGGAAAACCCCGGGGCCGGACGGGTGGCCATCAGAATACTACAAGGCATACCGGGTCTCGCTAGTACAACACCTCGGTACGTTACTCACTGCGGCCATGGACTTGCGGCAGCTCCCTCCCTCTATGCGGGAGGCACATCTGGTGTCATTGTTGAAGCCGGGCAGCGATCCGGAGGAAATGGGCTCCTACCGTCCCCTGGCTCTGCTCAACACCGACTATAAAATACTCGCGAGGGTACTGGCAGACAGGTGAGCGCAGGCAGTTCCAGGATTGGTCCATACGGATCAGAACGGCTTCGTGCCAACACGTAGTACCTCACTCAATCTGCGACGGTTCTTCAGGGTGGCCACCTATGCGGTGGAGGAGTGGCCCCGTGCGGGGTGCCTTGTGTTGGACCTAGAGAAGGCCTTCGATTCTTTGGAGTGGCCTTTGACTTTGGCCCAACATTTATTCAATTAACGCGCCTTCTCTATACTGGCCCCACCGTCAGAGTCAAGGTAGGCCCCTACATTTCAGTCTCCCTCCCTGTACGGAGAGGCACGCATCAGGGGTGCCCCTTGTCCCCGCTCCTATTCACGCTCGCAATGGAGCCATTGGCAGAAGCGCTGCGCACCCGCTTGTGGGATGGGGTGCCCCTGGGAGACGCTACCCATCAGGTGTCTCTCTATGCGGACGACCTCCTCATTTATATCAGGGATATTGATTGTGTCCCTGTCCAGCTAGCCCAGTTACTAGAGGACTTCTCTGCACTTTCCGGATTGAAAGTGAACGCGGGTAAATCTTGCCTCTACCCGTTCAAGGATGGGCTCCGCAATCCGGGCCTCACCATAGGCGGCACCCTGGTGCAGTGGGCGCCCGATACGTTTAGTTACCTGGGAATCCAGGTCTACCGCCAGCCGCATGATCTTTTTGATGGGAATCTCGGAAGAGCGGTGACGTCCATCAAATCGCAGATGCGATTCTGGAGCACGCTGCCATTGTCCGTGACGGGCAGGGTAGCACTCACCAAAATGGTGATCCTTCCGCGACTCCTGTACTATTTTATGAATCTGCCAATGTAAGTGCCAGCTTCTTTTTTCGCTGCCTTTGAGAAGCAACTCAGAGATTTCATCTGGGGCAATGCCAGGCACAGGATGGCATTAAAAAAACTATACCTGCCATCGGACCAAGGTGGGCTGGCAGCTCCTTGCTTTGAACATTATTACCTGGCCTCTCAATTGCAGTGGATTGCGCGGTGGTTGTCAGATCGGCACTGTGCGGACACAGCAACTACGCAGCCGCCCTACTCCCTGGACCATATAGTCAGGCTATTCCACCCGGGGAAGCGACCGCACCCACTGGAACCTCTGCTGCTTGCTGTAGCCTATAGCTGCTGTTGTCGGAGTTTGTTTCTAACGCGCAGCGAGATCCCTTATGCGCCGGCGATACTCTTAGAGGGCACTCCCAGCGGCCAATTGGTACTGACAACACTTGCACTCAGGGAGTGGCACGACAAAGGCATACACACTCTCGGAGACCTATACCATGAGGGGACGCTCACGCCCTATGCAACACTCGTAGATGAAGAGGGACTGCCGCGGGGGCAATTTCTCACCCATCGTGCGCTAGTGGCCTCACTCACGGCAAAGTGGGGGATTGTCACTATAGAGCCACAGGTGCATCTCACTATGCAGTACTTGCATGTCATGGGACAGGGCAAGCACTTGACGCGCTGGTTTGCAGCCTCGCTTAGAACTCACGCAGCGATAAACCTTGCCGCACTTCGTCACAAGTGGGAGCAAGACCTGGGTGGCCATTTCACAGACAAGGAATGGGCCCAGGTGCTCGAAAGCCCAACACGCATCCCCATGAACATGCACTTTCGGCAGATACAGCTATACATAATCCATAGGGCATACCTCACGCCTGCAAAAACTAACCAATATTTTAATCGCGGAGATGCTGCATGCCCAAGGTGCGCTGTGGCAGGAGCCGACTTAATACATATTTTTTGGGACTGCCCCAGAGTGGGTGCATACTGGAGGGAAGTGGCCACACCACTGCATGATTGCACTGATCAGGAGCTGCCTTTCACTTGGCCTACATATTTATTGCACAAGTTTCGTAGGACACCCAACACGAAAGTTACGTCCAGATTTATAGATCTGGGAATGATAGTGGCCAAAAGACTGATCAGTAAAAGATGGAAAGCACCAGACCCTCCCCACATACAAGCTTGGCGTCATTCTATGCTCGCGTGGGCCAAAGCGGAAAGCCTAGCCATCAAACTTGAAGAAACCCTGGGACTACGTAAGATCCCTATTGCCACATACTGGGACACTATCTACACCGCATTACAATGCAATCTAGACACATCATCCACGGACCCTTCCAATGCACACGCCATAGGCCACGAATAAACTCACAGGCAGAAGCAGCGTATGAGCCACGTCACTCTCTTACCGACAAAAATCTGCTGTCTGTGGCACTAAATAAACACACATTTTAGATGTGGGGTGGCAGCCAGTAGCTGTTAGCCATGTGAACCACATGTAGTAATGTACATGGAAACATGGGGGGGTTGCGGGCTATACGTTTGGTTGCACCCGTTTTGCATTCCTCGTCTTCCTTTTCCCCTTTCCCCTTCTTTTGCATGCGCAGTTCTATTTTCCTATTGCCTTACTGTGAATCTATTATTGGCGCTTAGCCGCAAACGAGCACCATTGCCACTGCTGGATCTATGAGACAGTGCACGCAAGCACATGCAGCAATGGACATGTACCAACATCCATGCTTCAGAGGACATTCAAAATGTAGGCTATGGTGCAACTATCATCTCTTCTTGCCCTCTTTCCCATTCCATCTCTCCTTCCCTCACCCGCCTGTTAGTGACAAATTGCAAATGTACCTGTAAGCCTTGTTCTCGACAGCTTTTTACACTGCCCTGAACATGTAATGTGTATGTACAGCGAATATGTGCTATGCCTTGTATACCAACTGTAATGCCCAACAATGTTTGCATATATGAGTGTCATATTGTACTGAAACATAAAACCCAATAAAACAGATTCACACAAAAAAAAAAATAACAGCAGCATGGCATAACATGCTGTATTTCCTACCATGGTGACAGCAAGTGCACACAGGTGCTGATGGGGCAGATGGTGATGATTGCAGTGATGCATTGGCTGATTTGCATTTGCCATTTGTGCACATGGCAACTTTACTGGGATGGTTAGACTCTGTGATTTAAATGCAATGTAGCTGAAGCTGGCTATTGCGAAATTGTTTTGGCACTATGGCTTAACATGGTTGGATGTGATCTGTGTGTATGGCAAATTGTGATGTGACTGAGGTGTTGTACAGTAATTTGTAAAATGATAATGAACAAAGGTTATTCAGAGTGTCAGTCCTCAGTATGTGTGCATTGTGGAGGGGTGTCCATGTGCATCAGTGCATGGTGAAGTTGTGGCTAAAGCTTTTAATCAGTGAGTGACTTTTTGGCACATTGATGTGTCCTCAATGTCATCAGTCAGCACAACGTAGGGATGTCATATGCCAGACCCTAGGTATTCTCACACATTAGCTGTCCTAATGGAGTCCACCAACTTCCTCATCAACAGAAGACACTATCCTGCCTTGGATCTATGAGGGCCTGTCAGGCACTTGTGGAGATGTTGGTCTGTGACATGTCACAACCTATGAAGGCCTTGCATTTTTTTCCCATTCTCATGCTATTGTGCATTGTGTTTATAACTACATTGTTACATGGGGCTCATTATCACTTCATTAACAGTGTCAGAGACATCAACTGGCAGTGGAAAGCAGTGAGCATCATGTTAGTGTGCATTTAGAAATGTGGGCTGTGCACATCAAATGAATTGTAACATCTACACAGCTGACACCAATGGACAACTGTAGTTGTGCTTCAAAGCCCAACATGGTGGATTTCAGGAGGTGATTGCCCTTGCAAAAGGACATATTTGACTTGGTATCTGTGGTGTTCCATGAAATATACTCCATATGTGACAGAAACAACATGTTTTGATGTATAGCTATCTTACCTACAGGCACGTAGGTGTGCCTACAGACAATTGCATGTGTGGTTACAGGGAGGCACAGGCTCAGCTATTTGGCTGTGTCTACGCAACATGGAGCATGACTATCAACTATGCATGTTTCCATGCATCAGCTGATGATTGCATAAATGTGGCATATGCTGAAAGTACATGGAGTAGTTCAACATGGGAGTATCATTTGCAGGATTTGAGTTTTGATTGCATATGATGTTTGTGAGTATGGCACTATACTGAACCTATGTCTCTGTCTCTTGCAGCATCTACCGAGGGCAGGGAAGGACGGGGGCCCGACAGCGTTGGGGAAGCTACTGGCACAACTGGGACACAGGAGTTAAGTGACACTGAGGGGACCAGCGCCTCGGAGGGGGACAGGAGTGCCCTGGATGATTCCCGCCCGGAAACACCAATCTCCACATCTTCCCAGTCCAGTGGTGACTCCTCGATGCTGGGGGGCACCGGAAGTTCCAGATCTGCATCTTCTTCCGCCACTCCTTGTCCAGTGCCCACCCTCCCGGATGCTCCCCCAAGTGCTGTCCGTGCCCGCAGCCCTAAGAAGGGTAGAGTCTCCTTCCCCCCAGGCACCGCTGTCCCTGCCCCTGTCTCCCCTGCTGCCCTCAGTGTGGAGGCCGTAGAAATTTTGCGGCAGCTGTGTGTGGGTCAGACTGCTCTCCTGAATGCCCTCCAGGATCATGGCAACAAGTTGTCCCAGGTTGTTGCGTTCATGGAAGGCATTCATTCGGACGTGGGTGGCCTACACGAACTGTCCAGTCTTTGTCCTCCACAGTGACGGCAGCCATTCAGCAGTCCCAAACTCCCAGTCCAGCTCCTGTCCCTTTGGCAACCACCCTGCAAGTGGCCCCACTTGACCAGAGTTAACACACGCCAGAGCCCTCAGGCACCCAGTCATCCACACGCAGCACACAACCTCAGCACTCTAAGCGTACCAGACACCATACACCATCACCACAACCCAAAACGAGCACACTTGACCGCAAGACAAAAAGCCCATCACAGGACACTCAGGGACATATGGCAAAAAAGCATGCATCCACATTAGATTCCTCCAAAACATCAGCATCCAAGGACACTCCCATCCCCACACCTGATCCCAAGGACACAGAGACACTTGCCCTGTCTGCAGTGAACCTGGTGCCTGCCACGACTAAGCCCAAACACATTCCAAAGGCAGTTTCACCCAAAACGTCGACTACCACCCACATCCCTGTGAAGCATGGACAAGAGAGAAAAGAGGGGAGTGTACATCAACAACAGGGGATGCAGGGCAAAAGGCAAGGCCACCCCCAGCATACCACCAGGTCCAGAAAATCCACACATGGAGAGCCACCTGCACCTGCTACACCTTTGGGGAAGAGTGAGGCTGTTGTGCCCACCTCACTTCTCACTCCGGCCAAGACACTTGTGGGATATCGGATCCCCAAACAGTTGAGACCCAGCCCTCCACATTCACCCTCAGCCACTGAGCCTCCACACAGCATGTCTCCACCTCCCCTTGCCACCACTCCACCCCGTCCAAGCAGCCCTCAGGCTCCCACATCCATGGATCCCTCTACCTCAGCCAGTTCTCTCCCTCCCAGGTCCAGTCCTCCAACTGGCCCCGACAATCAGCCCCCTCCCAGTTCAACTTCAAGCCAAAGTTGAAGCCAAGTCCCCCTCCCCATACCATTTCTCCAACAGCGGTGCCTGGACTGCCCATTCAAAGCCCCTGACCTGTGGTGATTCCCATGGCAGTGGACTGTGTTACCTATTTGTTGTGCAAGTTTACATGCACACATGTGCAGACTTGAAATTTGGACTGGCCAATGGCCTTGATGTTTTGCACTTTTGATGCCTATGCAGAGTTTATGTAATAAAGACTATTACTCATGTTGTGAGCTTTGTCGCTGCCCTTGCTAATGATACAGTGCAATGTATGTGTATATGTTCATGTGACACATGCTCTGTATGCCACATTCACATTGGCATATACTTGATTTTGTTTTTCAGAGGTTGCCAGAGGTTACAGGCACTTTTGTGCTTCTTGACTCAGAGGCTTGAGGGGGCACTGATGGTTGTCTGTAGTGATCTAATATTTTCCTAATCATTCTATTGTCAGGTCTCCAATTTTGTACACGTCATATTTGGATGCTGTACCACAACAGAAGAGAATTCTATCCACAGGATAACTTGCGTGGTGGACAGGGTCCGTCATATCTGTGGGATCTATCTTGATGTGTGAACAGCAGTGTAGATGTGTAGTCATCTTGTGTAGGCCTGGTGTCATAGTCACATGGGTACATTTGAATGTGTGCAGTTGAGTAGTCATACAGTGTGATTGGCCTATCATTGGCAGAAGTGTTGGTGAGTATTGTGCCCCTGAACACGACACCTACACACATGTATGATCCAGGTAATGAGTGCCTGTTTGTTTACATTGACAGACACATGCTTTAGATAGTGGGCACATGTAGGAGTTGTTGGTTGAGCACTGTGCAGGGTGTCGGTATGACCTTGCAGTCCTGGGGTACACCTACTTGTTGTCGCTGTCAGTTGTGAGTATGCAGAGTGGTTCACTGCAATGTCTGTGTTGTGGTTTGTTGATCAGCCATGGCGCTTGCTTACGTTTGTGCTCACTGTGCTGACCTGCTCAGGCAAACTGACATTATAAGTGACGTTTCTCATACATTGGTGTCACTTTACATCATTTGTTGGACAAGTATGTGGTATTGAGAGTCAGACCATCCCCAATGGGGGCTTTTGATGGCTACACATTGTGAGTTACTCCTCTATGTGTTCTTGCTCTGTACACTCCTCACCTGTCCAATACTGATGTACACACCACTTCAGTCTAATGTCTTCCACCCCATGCCTTGCCAGTGTGACTCCCACCACCACTTCATAGTGTGACACTATACTGTGGGAGGATGATCTGTATCCAGGACCAATGTTCCACTCAGGACTGTTTCACAATTTGTTATTTGCTATTTTCTTCTACTTGATTGCAGTCATGGTTGCTCATGTACAGTGCAGATGTTTGTCCAGCACAGTCCTCTAGTCATGTTCCATGCATCTGTGTTTTCCAGAGTTGTGCAGCAGTGGGTGATAGCTAAAGTATATGTGTGTTTGATGAGGTACTGCTACCCATCCTGAGTGTGATGTGATCTGTGCCCTGTGATGATTTGTGGTGTTGAAGTTCATGGTGGCGCACTCAGATATGTGTGATACTGGTTTTGTTGGTGTTCACACACTGCTTCAAGTACATGCACTGCTGTGAGTGTATGTTGCCTTGTCCTTGCCTGGTGTGAGCCCCCTGATGTCCAGCTGAGTTTGCTATGTGATGATTTTGTATGTGCATATGTTGTGTATTTGTTGTTGATGGATGCAGTCTTTGGCCTGTGTTGGCTCTTTCCACTGACAGGTCCATGTGTGTGTAATGTTATATTTGCATGACATTGTGTGTGAGGAGTTTGTGTATTGGAATACATTCAGATGTGTGTAGAATTTGTTGTGTGCATTGTGTGACTGTCACATGCAGCAATGTGGGGTCTGGTTCATTGGCTTGTTTTGAGTGCACAATTGTGCTATGGCCTCCTATATTTGAGCAGTCACTTGTCAGGAGTGTGCATGTGCATGCTTGTGCTACACATTGACATCATGCTCACTTGGTAACTGGTGGAGTGTATATGTCTGTGTTTGCAGCTTTGTCCTATTGCACACAGTTATTGTTCATGATTGGCATTTGATCATGCATTTTTTGATTGGGTTGGGTGATGGTGTCAGTGCAGTTGGCCAGAGTAAAAATGTTATCTATTCCTGTGCTGTCTAGGGTCACATTGCCTATCCACTGTTTGTCTACACATGGGTGAGCTTGTTGGACTTCTTTGGATGTTGTTTGTGAGACATGTGTTTGGCAAATGGTTTTTGGACAGCATTGGTTCAGACATCCCTGAGTGGGATTCTGACATTTGTAGATACACACCAGGGTGTGGCATTGGTTCTCAGGAAACTCACAGGACATTATTTGCACCTTTATCTGTGTTTCTCACAGGTGTGGAGTAGTGAAGGTGTGAGATGGGTAGATGAGGGGTATGTGTGAAGGTCATACTTGGGTTTGACAGTCAGGGAGTGTGACAATGAGCCATGAGTGTTGTGCTGGTGGCATGCACATGTCAAGGGAGTTAACACAGATGTGGGGCTGGTCACTGTATGGCTTATAACAGTTCCTATCATTCCTGGGCCAATGCACAGCTTGCATTGCTGTATCACAGGGATATTGCACAGATGTTACTTTAGTTCAATTTCATTCACTGTGCCACCCATGTCTGATTTGATGGCCTAGGTGTAGTGTGATATGTTGCACCTCTTGCATGTCATGTACAAATGCTATCTGAGATATCTCCATGTTTTTCATGCACTGTGCACTCCACTTTAGGCTAGTTTAGTTATTGTCATACATTGCTGCTGACCTATGGTATGTGTGAGAGGCAAAGTTTCAGTGTGTGAGCTGTCTGAAGGACTTGACATGCAGTGTGAACAGTTCCATGGTTGTTAATCTGCACAGTGACTCTTCATTTCTTAAATTACTCACTTTGATTCACATGAGTGTAAGGCAGGTGTGAGTAGGAGGAGGGTTGTCCTGAGTCTCAGGTCAGAGTTTCCTGCTGTCAAGATGGAGTCTTCCTGACACTTTTTCACTACTTTGTAGTTGGTGCTCACTTTGTTGAGGTGTAGTGATGGTGTGTAGGTGTTCTGTGAGTTGGCAGTGTAGTCAGTGTTGTTGATGTCCTGGACATACGCACATGGTGTCATTTATTGCAGCAGTACACTTGTGAGTCAAATGCACAGTGGTGCTCACTTTGAGTTTGCTGTTTGAGTCAGGAATTTCTCACTGTGTTGCATGATATGGGCTGTCATTGTGTGATATGGTCTGCCATTGTATGTGATGGGCCTATCAATGTCTGCTTGGGGGCTGTGGTGATCTGTGATTGTGTGGCAGTGGTGTCTAATATGATGTGTCATCTACCTGGGCTCACTGACTCATTCCAACACCTTGTTGCCCTACTGTGAAATACACACACACCCTACTTGGTCTGCCCTCCTCTGTTCCACATTGTATGTGGACTGACCCTTATTTGTGTGCAATGATGACTATGGTCATTTTGGAGGGACTCTTGCCTCACCGTACACTCATGTTACTATACATTTGAAGGTGTTCCTAATGAGATGTCACTCTAGACAGTGTCCCTGCACATGACTTCTTGCTGCAGATATGTTGTGCTGAGTGGTGCTTCTTTTATGTTACATGTGGTGTGGATGTTGTGATGTTGGTGTTGCTTGTCTGGGACAATGTCCTGGACTCCTAGTACATTGTGGGCAGGTTTTCCCGCGGCTTCACCGCTGCGGTGACATGACCAGCACGACTGGGCTAGTTGCAGTAATTTCTATGGTGATGGGTGACCCCGATGCAGAGGTGTCAATTTGTGACGTGCAGGACATGTGTACTTACACTGGGGGATATGTTCCTGTCCCCACCAGGCTGTCTGATGTAGACAGGACACGTACTTCAGCGCGACAGTTGTGTGTTGTGGTTGTATGCGGGGATGTGTTGTTGACTTACCTGCGGTGTTGACCGCGACAGCGTCTTATCTGCTGATAGTGGATGAGGTACAGCAGCGGAAGGGCTTGTAGAGCTGGATCCATGGCGGCCAGGAACGTGTGGAGGTGTCTCGGATTCGAGTCTCTATCTCCGCAGTTGTGCTTCCGCCGTCTGGTTGGTTTCTCTGCTGCGTTCGGATGGGCTGTTTGAGGCATCGTGATTTGTCCGGCGGTTGTAACGTCATTCCGCACGGCGGTCTTTCTCTATTGGCTCCCTCCGCCACCGTTGTGGAACGAAAAATCTGGCAGATCCGGAAACTCCGCAACGGACAGGAAATGGGCTGTCTTTGCCCATTGTAATATGTGGGACGCGAGGACCGCCGCAGGAGTAAGTAAATGGACGTTTTCCGCCAGCACCACGGAGGTGCCTACTACCGCCATCGTAATCGGCCCCTTAGTATAGATTTCTGGAGGTGTCTCCAAATGCATTGGTTAAAGTGATAGTAGCAACCTTTAATTGTTGTGTGAGGGTAGTTTTTTAGTATGGCTTGGATCATTGACTGTTCAAAGTCAATGATTATTTTTTGGGGAAAGTAATTATTGGTTTCTTGTTTTATTTTGGTTAAAAGTTCAACATAGGTGGAGTTTTGCTTATTTGGTAATAGAGCATATATAAAGGGGATGTTTGTATTTTGATAGAGTCCATGTATTGTATATAACTGGTAAAATGGTTTGGGACATATTTTAAAAGTCCCATCCATCATCCATGTCTCACAGTTCTGTAGTTTTAGTAAATTTGTGGCAGTTCCAAATATTATTATTCTTTTGTCAGTTGATTTGTTGTCATAAAGAAAAAATTGTTCTTCATTATGGGTAACTGTGAGTTCATGTGGTATTTCTACTTCAGCAAAGGTTTTGGGGACAGGTGTGGTGGTAGCAGTAGCTTTTTTAGTTCTAGAAATTGTTCTTTTTAGGGACGATATTGAGGGCAGTTGGCCAGGTGCATGTTGTGGGACTCTGGGGAGCATGTCTTGAAGTATTTCTGTTGTAGACTTTTCAGATCTAGTGCTAGCTTCTTTTATATCATCTAAAGCATTTCGAACATCTATTTCAGCTACGTTAGGGGGGTGGTTATGCTCTCTAACATATAGTACAGTTGTTTCCTTTGTTGCAGCCCTCCCATAACAATTGTTAGAATAATATTTACTACATTTCCAGTTGACTTTGTCGCCTGTTTGCTTTTTTTGGGTGTACACATACCCCATATAACATAACAAACATTTTCCTTTCTGGGAAGTTATGAATTGGGCCCCTTCAGTCATTGTCCTTGTCATTGTCCTTGTCCTTGTTCTTGCTTTTTTGTTTGAAGTGCAAAATAATGTTTAATTTTTGTGTGTTTATATAGTGTTTCATTAATTGTTGTTTTAATTTTATTGGTTTATCTTAATTGTATGTGTATTTCATTGGTTGTTATTTATTGTTTTAATTGATTTGGTAGTTGTTTTCCATATATGGCAAACGATAATTAAGCTTCAATTACTGTTTTTTTATTATTTAAAAGTGGTTTAGTATATTATATGTGATTTATATTGTTTTAGATGTTAAATAATATGTTTTTCAATTTAGCTATATTGTTTGAAATTGTAAATAATTTTGTGTATTTAATAAACTTTATGATATTATTTTTAAAAGTCTTTAAAGTATGTGTTAATCGATTTATTTTGTATTCTGTGTGTGTTAATTAACATATTTATATTTTTTGGGGTATGTTTTGTATTATTATAAATAATGTTAACATGTCGATATATTTTTTTTAACGATATTAATGTTGTCTATATTTTTGTTATCGATATTATTGACACATTGTATGTTTTCTAAAGATGTTCGATATTAGTTTTCACAATAATTTTTGTTTCGATAATACTGATATCGATGTAAATGTGTGACGATATTTTTTGGTCGACATTTGTGTATTTCTTTAAATAAGTATAGTATGTCGATATTAGTCTAATAGATATTTTTGTCGCGTAATTATGGTAGGTCGATATTATGTCTGTCGATATTATATCAGTGATCCGTAACTAAGGTATATCTCTACTTGCACATGTATTCTGATACATATTATGCATCTGAAGATGCTAAACAAATAAAACACAAGTATACTTTTATTTATATATTACTTTAGTATATGATATTGCTACCAAAAGGTACAGAAATATGTATAAATGATTTCCGCAATACATTAACACTTACAGCTAAGATATATGATAGGTGTATCTCAGTGATTACATTACTCCATGGGTAGTGCCTAGATGATTGTAGGAGTGCAAGGCAAATGTCTGTATAATTGCAGCAGACATTGGATACTAATTAACTAAATGCATAAATGCAGACGTAGAGATTGGGTGCATGGATAAGGGCATGAAAAGACCCTGAATACATAGATGAGTGTATAAGTAGTGCCTACATGAATGAATAAGTACAACAGTAGTGTCTAGGTGTTTGTATGAGTGCAACAATACTAGTTAGTAATTGCAGAAAAGGATGAATACTAACTGGCTGATTACATGAGTGCATAAGTACAGCCTGAGTGATTTAATGAGTGCATCAGTAAATGAAATGAATGACAGCATGGATAACTGCATGGATAGTGCCTGAGTGATTACATGAGTGCAGGGGTAGTGTCTATGAAATTAGAGGACTGCATGAGTACTACCTGAGTGATTAAAGAACTGCATAGGTAATGCTTGCGTGATTGCATGACTACATGGGTAGTGCCTGGGTGATTGGAGGAGTGCATGGGTACTGTCTGAGTGATTGAAAAACTGCATAGGTAATACCTGGGTAATTATATGAGTGGAAAGATAATGCCAGTGTGAGTAGAGTAATACACAGATGCTGCCTTGGTACATCGAAAAATGAATGGATAGTGCCTGACTGATTGGAACAATGCATAGATAGTACCTGGGTGATTGCATGAGTGCAAGGGTTCTGCCTGGGTCATTACATAAGTGCATATGTAGTGGCTGGATGATCGAAGGAGTGCTTTGGTAATGCCCGTCTGATTGCATGAGTGCAGGGATAATGCCTAGGTGATGGCATGAGTGTAGGGATAATGCCTGGGTAATTGCATGAGTGCAGAGGTAGTGTCTAAGTGAATGCATGACTGCAGGGATATTGCCTGTGTGATTCTATGAGAACAAGAGTAGTGGCTTGGTGATTGCAGGAGTACTACGGTAGTGCCTGGGTGATTGCATAAGTGCACAGGTAGTGCCTGGGTGATTTTATAAGTGCATGGGTACTAGCTGAGTGATTGGAGTAGTGCATAGATACTGACAGGATGATTGGAGGAATGCAAGGGTAGTGCCTGAGTGATAGAACCAGTGTATAGCTAATACATTGGTGATTGCATGAGTGCAGAGGTAATGTCTGGGGGATTGCATGAGTTCAGGGGTAATATCTGGGGGACTACATGAGTACATAGAAAGTGCCTGGGTGATTTTATAAGTGTATCGATACTGCCTAGGTGATTAGAGTACTATTGTGGTAGTGCCTCAGTGATTGAAGGAGTGTAAAGGTAGTGCCTGAGTGATTTTAAAAGGGCTTAGGCACTGGCTAAGTGATTGGAGGAGTGCATATATCCTGAGAGGGTAATTGGAGGAGTGCAAGGGTATTGCATGGGTGATTGAACCAGTGTATAGCTAATGCATTGGTTATTGCATGAGTTCAGAGGTAATATCTGGAGCACTACAGGAGTACATAGAAAGTGCCTGGGTGATTTTATAAGTACATCAGTACTGTCTGGGTGATTTGAGTAATACTGTGGTAGTGCCTCAGTGATTGGAAGAGTGTAAAGGTAGTGCCTGGGTGATTTTATAAGTGCTTAGGCACTGGCTAAGTGATTGGAGGAGTGCATAGATCCTGACAGGGTGATTGGAGGAGTGCAAGGGTAGTGCCTGCATGATTAAACCAGTGTATAGCTAACGCATTGGTGATTGCATGATTGCAGGAGTTATGTCTGGGGGATTAGAGGAGTACATAGGTAATGCCTGGTGATTCCATGATTGCAGGAGTAATATCTGGGAGATTACAGGAGTACATAGGAAGAGCCTGGGTGATTTTATAAGTGCATGTGTACTGCCTGGGAGATTGCAGTAGTACTGCGGTACTGCCTGAATGGAGGAGTGCAACATCCTGAGTAGTAGCAGAATACAGGGGTAGTGCTTTTGAAATTAGAGGACTGCATGAGTACTACCTGAGTGATTGAAGAAGTGCACAGGTAATACTTGGGTGATTGCATGAGCGCATGGCTACTCTCAGACTGATTGAAAAACGGCATAGGTAATACCTGGGTGATTGCATGAGTGCTAAAATAATGCCTTTGTGATTAGAGCAATGCACAGATGCTGCCTTGGTACATCAAGGAATGCTTGGGTAGTGCCTGACTGATTAGAACAATGCATAGGTAGTACCTAGATGATTGCATGAGTGCAAAGGTTGTGCCTGGATGATTGGAGAACTGCATGGTAGTGCTTCGGTGATTGCATGAGTGCAGAGGTAGTGGCTGAGTGCATCTATCAGTACATCAGTAGTGCCTCAGTGAATGCATCAGTGCATCTGTACTGCCTGGGTGAATGGAGGAGTGCAGAGATAGTGCCTGACTGATTGCATAAGTGGCGGAGTAGTACCTGACTGATTGAAGAACTGTATATATAGTGGCTTAGTGCATAGATGAGTGCATGGGTAGTGCCTGGGTCATTTCAGACTTACAGCTGAGACATCTCTTCATGTTGCTGATTTATATTTGACTACACCCAACATCCTGAGTAGTAGAAGATTAGTGAAATAGCAACACAAATGTGTGGTTTATGACATGGTGTACACTTTTCTAGTACAGCTTCACCATTCTCTAACTGCTCAGGGTATTGGGCCAACCCAAATATAACACATCAAACATGCACATAGCTCTGTTATAAATCTCACCATATTCCTGAAAGAATGTATGCATGTGTCTCTACCTTTTACTAGTACAACCATATATAATAGACACATACAAATAAAAATATATCTCTCTTTTATACATGTAGCATCTTCAGATGCACAACACATATGAGAATACATATGCAACTAGAAAATTCATCAATCATACGACCATGGAGACCTTAAAACGTGACACACTACACTTAACATTTCAAACAGACACCTAGATTTATCTGGCATACATCAAGTAAAGTTTTACATAGACTCTTTTAAACTACCATAATCAGTAATTCCTCACCCAACATATATTAATCATCACTTTACTGCTTCTGCTGCTGGTGATTGGAGGAGTGCAAGGGTAGTGCCTAGGTGATTTTATAAGTGCATGGGTGGTGGCTGGGTGATTGAAGGAGTGCATGATTAATGCCTGGGTGATTGCATGAGTGCAGGGGTAATGTCTCGGTGATTGGAAGAGTGCATGAGTACTGCCTGAGTGATTAAAGGAGTGTATGTATAATACCTGGGTGATTGCATGAGTGCACAGATAGTATCTGGGTGATTGGAACACTGCATAGGTAGTGCCTGGGTGATTTTGTAAGTGCATGGGTACTGACTGGGTGATAAGAGGAGTGCAAGGGTACTGCCTGGGTTATTGCATGACTATACAGGTAGTCCCTGGGTGATTGCATGAGTGCAGAGGTAGTGCCTGGGTGATTGGAGGAGAGCATAGGTAGTGCCTGGGTGATTTTATAACTGCATGGATAGCGCCTGGGATATTGAAGGACTGCATGCGTAAAGCATGACTGATTGCACAAGCGCAAGGGTAGTGCCTGGCTAATTGAAGGACTGCATACATAGTGCCTCAGTGTATGGATGAGTGCATCAGTCATGGCTATGTGATTGCAGACTTACAGGTGAGATATATAATTTATTGCTGCTTTATATTTGACTACACCCAACATTCTGAGTAGTAGTAAAATAGTGAAATTGCAGCACAAAAGTAAGGTTTATGACATGGTGTACACTTTTGAACTGCATCTTCACCATTCTGTAACTACTGAGGCTGTTGAGTGTACCCAAATATAAAGCATCAAACCTACAGATATGTCTGTTATAAATCTCACTATATTCCTGAAAGCATGCATGCATATGTGTCTACCTTTTGAAATCATCGTCATATATAAAAGAAATAAACAAATAGACTGCACTTTACATTTGAAAGACACACCTACATTTCTACAGTGTATTTCAAGTGTACCTTTCCCCAGACTCATAGAAAGTAGCCTAATCAGTAATCCCTCTGCCAATATCTCTTAAAACTCACTTTTGTTCTGAAGCTTGACTGAGAGCATGGATAACTGCATGCATAGTGCCTGAGTGATTACATGAGTGCAGGGGTAGTGCCTATGAAATTAAAGGACTGTATGACTACTAATACACATATAGATGTATACCTGTGTTTTATACATCTATCATCTTCAGACATATAACACATACCATAATGCATGTGCAAGTACAAACATACCTCAGTCACAACACCATCCACAGCTCAAAACTTCACAGACTACACTTCAAATTTCAAACAGACACTGAAACCTATGCAGTATAAATGAAATGTAGCTTTCCACACATCATACAAATTATTCTAATAAATAATATCTCTACAAACATATCTCAAACCTCACTTTTGTGTTGCTGCTTTACCATTCTACAACTACTTATAATGTTACACCGACCCAAATACAAAGCAGAAACCCTTCACATGTCTCTGCTAAAACTCTCACCATATTCCTAAAAGCATGCATGCATATGTCTGTACCACAACACTATCCACACCTCAAACGTTCACAGAACAAACTTACAATTTCAAGCAAACACCCAAAATTATGTGGCATATTTCAACTGTACCTCTTTAGAGACTTTAAAAAAAGTAGCCTAATCACTAATACCTTATGTCAACATCTTTTAAATCAAACGTTTATGCTGCATCTTCACCATTCTACTACTACTCAGTCTTGTGCCTACCACATAAAAAGCAACAACACCTCTTTGTTATACATCATGCACCTTCAAATGTATAAGACATATGAACATACATATACAAATAGAGACATACTTCAGACACAAGTACATGCACACCTTAAAACTTGACAGACTGCACTTCCAATTTGAAAGCAACACCTACAATTATGCGGTATACTACAAATGTACATATCCACACACTAAAACAAACTACCATAATCACTAATCCATCTTCCAATATACACATATTACTATACAGAATATATTTCAAACAACATTTAACTACAATAAAACAAACTACAATACACATCTCCACATTTAATAATGTATTTCAAACATCACAGTTCTTGAATAATTTTTAAAGTTTAAAAAAAAGTTAATACATAATACACCTCACAAATTTATAACTCACCTTACAAAATTGATTTGTAGAATATAAAATATCACAAACTCATAAAAGATTTTCTTATGCACACAATCAATGTAATGCACCACTCTGAACAAGGTAAAACAGTAATGGCAAACTTTCCCTCTCTTTCTCCAGACAAATAAATGTAAGTAACAAATCACATTGCTTCCTACATAATTTCAAATTGTAAAACACATTTCTATTGGTTAGACATATTAACCCTTACCAACTTACCAAAGTGCCCAAACTGGTTCTGGAATTTTTGGGAGTCGCGACTCCACCGTGCATCAACGCGATGGAGCCACGAATCCATACGGGAGTTCAAAAATATATTACAAATTAAAATACCATTATTTTTTAAGAACACACCACTTCTAAAGATAGTACTGACTTGGGAAATCTTACTTTAATAACATATCACTTATATATAAATTACAATTCCATATTTTAAAACCACAGATAACATTCAACCCTTCCCCCATTTTGCTTAATGCCAGTTTCCATAGTAACAGTTCATGGAACATTCAACTGAACTGACAGATCACAAGTTCACCATATTTTCAAGTTCAGCACACAAGATTACAAATGTAAACAGCAGGTGTGGCTGACGTTTGCAAAATATAACCTTATCCTATCTACTGTACATTTCAATTACTAACAAATAAGAAACATGCTTTTTAAAGAAAGTAACATGCACCCTATTTTTAAGTTTTCAATGTTCATAAACAACAAATCAATTCTCCACTTTTTAAAAACAGCATCTTGTCCACCATTTTAGATACCTCTCATTCCACCAACTGACTACCTTAGCTACAGACATCTTTTCATTACTTCCAGACATCCCTTCAAGATGCTTACAGTGTGGATTGTTGGACACAGCTATGTTTTCTGGTGCAAAAGGTATGCTGAACGCAGAGGTATTGACAAAGACTTAGCTTTGCAAAATGTGGATATTAAATGGATTGCACAGAGAGGATTCAAGTGGCACCAATTGATGCCTTTGGTTAAAACCTTTTTGCATCTCCAACCCCCTGACCTCATGATTGTGCACTGTGGTGGCAATGACCTAGGCACATTGACTGGGTAGGTCTGGAAATGCTAATGAAGGACACCTTTGCACAATTGATGTTGCTTTTACCTCAAACTCTCTTTGTATACTCTAATATATGCCAAAGACAGAAATGGAAGTGGTCAAACCAATTGTGTCCACAGATTGAGAAAGCTAGAAATAATGTCAATAAAGCTGTTTCTGCTTACCTCAGAGACCATAGGATGGGCTCCATCTATAACAACAATCTACGTTTTGATATGGATGACATCTACAGAAGTGATGGAGTACACTTCACAGATCAAGGAAACAGAGTCTTTCTCAACAACCTAAGGCTGTGCATCCGCACTTACATGTAGCTACAACAAACTCATAATGAAAACAAGAGCTCTTTTTAGAGCCACCCTATAACATAATAGTGGATATAAAACATTTTTACACATACATATTTATTTTTTATTTTTTGTCGATTTGCGCACCCGACGCGAATCTGCAAAAGCATGAATTCAATGTACTACAACACAATACACTTTTCAAATTTAACTATTAATTTTTAATTTTATATATTTTTAACAACTCTATCAATTGTAATCTTGTCATTAACTTCAATCACAGTACCTCTTTAAAACAACTTCACAAATACAACACTACCTTCTAATTTATATACTACTAAATTATTTATTTAAGGTGAATTCGCGAATCCAACGCGATGTTACACGGGGGGCCGTGCTGAGAGCCACGTTGTGGTCACGTCTCCAAACTCGAAAGAAAAAAAAACCGCCCCACTTACATTATTCGGTATTCGCCCGGGACCCCATCCCCTGGAGCCTGCCAGCATTTATTTCTTTAAAAAAATTATGGAGGGGAACCGCATGGCCCCCTCCTGAGGCCAATAATGGCCCAGGGACCCATCCCCCGGGGCATTGCCTCTTTTTAAATATTTTTTTTAATGAATACTATGAAAGGGGGGCCACATGGCACCCCTTCCCAGGGCCTCTTTTGGCCCCGGGGACCCCATCCCCAGGGTCCTGGCCTCAGTGTTGGGGACCGTGGGGGAGCCACAATGCCCCCACGGTCCCTGCCGGCATGCAGCTTCCCTTGCCCAAAAGCAATTCTGCTTTGCTCCTTGGAAGCCGTGCTCCCGCCCTGTCAAAGCAAATGGCAATGTCCCAGGGGTGGGTACCCGGGACATTGCAGGAGCCGGCCCTGGGGGGTGGCGGTCCCCAGGGCCATCGAGGGCTCCAGGAGGGGGCTGTGCGGCCCCCTTCCATCATGTTTGAAGCCCCGGGAGGTGGTGGTCCCGGGGCTTGGGGTCCCGCGAGGCTCCCCTCAATAATTCAAAAAGCTCCGGGGAGGTGGTGGTACCCGGGGCTTGAGGGGGCCTGCGAGGCCCCCCCACAAATCATTAATGAAAGCCCCAGGGAGGTGGCGGTCCCTGGGGCTTAGGGGGCCCACGAGGCCCCCGCACAAAGATGTAAATGCCCCGGGAGGTGGTGGTCACCGGGGCCTGGCCCCGCTAATTAATTGAGCATTGCCCCTGGGACCTGGCCCACCCGGGGGCTTATAGAAAACGAAGCGCGGAGACCGCGTTTTTTTTTTTCTCGGCGAGATTCACGCACCCAGCTCGACTTTCGCCGAAAAAACAAAAAAAATGCTTTTTTTGGCCCTGGGGGTCCATGTGGGACCCCCTGACCAGCCCTAGGGGGTCAGGGTGTTTCTACCCTAACTCCTCTCCTTCATTTACAACCTTTTTTTACCTTTTTGATGTGACTCGGTTCAACCGAGTCACAAAATGGCTGCCAACACATTCTGGTTTGGAGTGTTGGCAGCCAATCAGAATGAAGCTCGTGCTCGGGAGGATTCGCGGCTCCTCCTCGGTGCTCAGATATCGATATTTTTATTTTTTTAATTTCTCAGCAACAGATGAACAGATTTACACCATTTAAAAATAGGTCGCTTTCTGGACTAAGAGCTACCTTTTGCCAAATTTGGTTTAATTCCGTTCAGCAGTTTAGGCTGTAGCCGTGTCTAAAGTTCCCATGGAAATTAACATGGGGAAAACGAGTTTTGGGACCCCCTTTTTCTCGGCCCCTGCTTGACGAATCACCCCGAAACTTTCAAGACAGGAGCTGACCTGAGTGAACCATTAGTTTTGAAAACTTCGCAAAGATTCGACAAATGGCTCCAAAGATATTGGCAAAAGAAAAACGCTTTTTGAATAGAAACAAGGTCCTAACTATAACTACCTACTGGCAATCGCCAGTAGGTAATATATATATATATATATGTATATATATATATATATATATATATATATATATATATATATATATATATATATATATATACCAACCAGGCTCTCTCCTCACATACGAAAAGAGTATGACACTGCTCCGGGGGTCAGAAAAGGACGGCTTTATTTTCTTAAAAGCAATGTCATTGGAAAGTCTCTGGAAACGCAGGGCAGACGCGTTTCCGCCTCAATGGCTTCATCAGTGCCCATTCCAGATTGTTTCTTTTGCTGTTCCGGGGGTTCTTCTTGAAGTTGTTCCGCCTGTGACCACTCCCAGTCACATGGTTATTAGCCCTCCTACGCCTCACAGGTGCAAGGCACTTGGCGCTCCTCATCCGCACTGCTGCATTGTGGTTGGTGGAGTCCTTCGTAAGAGCCCATACAATAACGGGGCCTCTTAAAACACCTGGTGATGTCCCAAACTTGGTTGGCCTGGATTCACACACCGCCGCAGCCCTGCGGGTGGTAAAATCGTCCTGTGTCCCCCTTATCAGGCAAACAATTTTGCCTCCTCTCTCCCCATGCTGGCGAAAAACTCCTCATGGAAATTAGACGCCGGGGGGCGACGCGTTTGCAGTCTCATGCAGGCACCAAAAGTGCAGGTAAGCCGCGTAGCACCATATCGAGAGGGCGTGTCACTCAGCCAGCACCTGCAGCTGGCACAACATACCAACCAGGCTCTCTCCTCACATACGAAAAGAGTATGACACTGCTCCGGGGGTCAGATATATATTATTCCATCCTGACAGCGTCAATCAAACAGGCACCGACTCCGTGAGAATTTTGGCACAGATGGCGATTTATTCCAACAAAGGTCAGACGCGTTTCGGCGGCAAGACCACCTTGTTCACTGCATAAAAAGCTCTGCCATTTTACATCTTAAATACATGTTCAACATTCTCCCAAGGTTGCCGTAGCAACCGGAACCAACCATAGACATAGAAGCTAATCTACGCCTGTGTACCATGACAATGCAGAATAAAGCAAAAGAAATAATATACAAAGGTTTTACAGGTAACGAAAATAAAACACATATTCTAATTTGAGTTTAAATATATCACTCAACTGTATCTCATAGTGAGAAAAATGAAAAGTGTGTGCTGTCACTAATTCCCGACCTGCAGACATGATTTGATCTTGCTTTGAGCGGCACATAGAATCGAGTGCCATGGACATAGAAGTGACAAGTTGAATTGTGAAATACACCTCCGTTTTTTCCATATTTACAATAAAATCGTGTTGGCCTCACATACAGTGACGAAAAAGAGTAGCACTAAAATAAAGGAAATTACATCCATCACTGATGTTGCCTTACTGGGAGTGAAAATAAACATTCCCAGGACATATATTAGCTGTGTCTCCCTGCGCTTGCATGTAAACCCTGAACTATGTCTAAGGTACAGCCTGCGCTGATGCAATTAAACTGTGCTTGTACTTCCCAAATAGTGGGATGGTAGTAGAGGGAGAAAAATAGCTCATGTGTCTGTACTGTGAGGCGGCTGATGGAGAGAGGGAGGTGTCGCAGAAAAATGCTGCCCCAGTGGGCCTGCATTTCTAACGTGGATTGAATGTCCATGTGTGATTACAACAATAAACCATAGATCAAATATAATAGTGTGTCGGGAAATGGAAAAAGTAAAAAATATCAAAAAAATATCGGAAGAGAGAACTTTACGCTAGGAGAAATGGATCTCTATGGTATGTTGAAGAGCGCAGTCTTATTACAGGTGGACATTCAGCGCTTCATCGGCATTCATCCCTTGTGGGATTTTGGAGTTGAGGAGAATAATGTATCTCGATTCCAATCTCCTCAATGCCAGTTGTCTGTTGCCTCCCTTGGGTTCTTAGGAACATTGTCAATGACAAAATAGGAGAGGTCTTGGGCATTTCCTGCATGGAAAGAGTTAATATGCCTTGCAACTGGGTATGATTGGTCATCATTCGTAATGGCCCTCAGGTGCTGCAGGATGCGGACGTGAACAGGGTGGATGGTGCTCCCTACATAGAGTTTGTTGCATGTGCATTGAAGGATATACACAGCGAAGTCTGTCTTGCAGTTATAGCTGCCACGTATGATATATGGTGTCTGTCTGAATGGCATAGTTATTGATTTCTTGTTTGTGCCGTGTCTACAGGCTTTGCACCTACTGCACTTAGTGAACCCCTTGGGTGATTGTAGCCAGTTTTGAGTTCTAACTATAGTTGGCGCGTTACGCACCAACTCCTGGCGCATAGATTTTGCCCTTCTGAAACTAATTGAGGGGACTTTTGGACATGTAGGGCCCAATACTGGATCACTACGTACGGTGTTCCAGTGTCTGTAAAGTATCTTCCTCAATGTGGTGTGGTATGCATTGAACCCCGTGATTAACCTGGGAGTATCTGTTACATCTTTCTTTTTCTGACTTCTGTTTTTGCTGTTGGACAGTAAGTTTTCTCTCGTTACTTTCTCACTTCTGGCTTTGGCTTTGGCCAGAGTTTCTGATTTGTACCCCCTCCTCTCTAGTCTGTTAAAGAGCTCATTAGTTGATTTTTGTAAGCCTTCCTCTGTGCTGCAATTGCGTCTCATTCTAAGGCATTCAGCATAGGGTATACCTTCCTTGACACTATTGTGGTGGAAACTGTTTGCGTGCAGTATTGCATTCCCTGCTGTGGTCTTTCTGTATGTTCTGGACTGCAAACAATTATTTTCTATATACATTTCTATGTCCAAGAACTGTATACAGGTTTTGCTGGTGTGACTCGTGAAAGACAAATTCAAATTGTTGTTATTGAGTTCCTTAGCAAACATTTCTGCACTCTCAATTGTCCCATGCCATAAGATAAATATGTCATCAATATAACGGACATAGAGTGCCACATTTTCAATCATAGCTCTTTTTAGTGTCTTCATGAGTACTTGCTCCTCCCACCAGCCCATATGCAAATTAGCATAGCTGAGGGCGAAGCAAGTACCCATGGCTGTGCACTGTAATTGTTTATAATACAATTTATCAAAGATAAAGATATTGTTCTCCAGGCACCACTCCGCCATTTGTAGTAACATCAAAGAGTGTCCATGTTGATGAATCGGTCTCTTGTCCAAGTAGTGTTTTAAGGCATTTAGACCATCATTGTGCCTGATGCTGGTATATAATGTATTGACGTCTAGTGTCATTAATACACAATTATCATGCCAATTAACATCATATATCCTAGTCAAAAAGTCACCCGTGTCCTTTATGTGAGATGGCAGTTCACAGACTAGTGGTTGCAGGAAATAGTCAATGAAGCGAGAGGTATTTTCAAATAGTCCTCCGATAGCTGCAATGATCGGCCTCCCTGGTGGATTCGTGGCGTTCTTGTGGATTTTCGGGATTAAGTACAATTGCGGGGTCATAGGGTAATCTGTTTTCAGATATTAAAACTCAGATTTAGTAATCAGACTGGTGCTTCTCCATTCATAGAGCGCTTTATGGTATTTCTCTTTTATGCCCATGATGCTTGTCGGGGCTATGCGACTGTAGCATTCTCTGTCGCCGAGTTGTTTCAGTGCCTCCAAATTGTAGTTCTCCAGTGGCCAGAGAACCACATTGCCCCCTTATCTGACCATCTGACCACAATGTCCTGGCGCTCTTTGATTTTACTCATGACGTTGTTGTAAATAGTCCTGTTGGTGTTGTGTGTCTTGGTAAATTCTTTATTACTGGTGAGGGCAAGGTTTTTGAGATCTCTGATTACATTCTCGGCGAAAATGTCCAAACCATCTTTGGGCATCATTGGGGTAAAGACTGACTTTGGTTTAAATGGTGTGCGTATATTACCACGAGTGTCTTGCCCAATGCCGGTTATTCCTTCCCCAATTGTGTCTTGGTCTTCATATTCCATTTGTATTAAATCCTGTAGCAATGTCATATCTGCTGCAGTCAGCCCATTGTTTATTTCTTCACTCGCAGTCTCAACTGTGTCTTTATTGTTCGTGTTAAAGAAATACTTTTTCAGTTTCAATTTCCTAACAAATTGGAAGAAATCAATTCGTGCTTGTGAATAGTCAAAGTTCGTTTTCTCACAAAATGATAGGCCTAGGGCAAGTGTTTTCCGTTCAGTTTCTGTTAATTACATATTTGTGAGGTTAACTACTGTGTTTTCAATGTCTTTGTTTTCATTTATCTGCGTCTGTTTCTCCTGTATGGTTGTCTGTTTGTTTTTTGTGCTTTGTTTGCCCTAGCGTCTGTCCTTTCGCCTTCTTCCCTTTGTTGTGCCTTGTTTGCGCTTTTGTTTTCTTGGCGCGGCGGCCGGGGGCGTAGGCTCATCATCCTTTCTAATCGTAAAAACGAATTCTTGGACAACTGTTGGTGGCTTACGCTTCTGCGCTGTGTTGCCAACTGATTCTGCTTCTGATTCGATTTCTGAACTCAGTTCTGAGGCACTTGGGTCAGCAGATTTCGTTTGCATTTCAGCGGTTGTTGACAATTGTTGCCTTCGTATATTTTCTAATTTTTTCGAAAAGGTGTAAATTCTGCCTTGTATATAATCATTCCTGTCTCGTTGGAATTTCGTAGCCTTTCTTTCTTTGATTGATTCCTCGTGCTTTGCTAGTCTCGTCTTCATTTCACCTAATTTCTTTTTGATTTCATCTTGGTTATCGCATTTCTCTAAGTCTCTCAGTAGCGATTCAATTCTGATTAGCATATTTATATACACACATTTCTAAATAACACATTAGAAAGGCAGATATTTACTAAACACACTCATTTACTCCAGACCACATTGAATCTCATCATGGAGAATCCTAGATCCATAAAAGGTGTCCAGAAGGCTCTGAAAACCCATAAAAATGGTGGAATTATGCTTTGAAAGGCTAATAATATTACATAACATAACTTATTTTGAACACTAACAAAAATCAGTAAGAAGCAGTCTAAATGGAACATGAAGTGTGCATATAAAAATGAATAATTTTGTATGGCAAAGCTACCTTCTTGCCATAGCTCTCTGTGCCTTTGTACCCACACGCACACCACAAAAACATCCTTCCTAACTCCATCCTAATACTTTTAAATAACAATACCTGGCATCCTGCCACCTTCTGTATCTCGCTCCCCTCATTGCCAGAGGCTCTGTGAGAGACTCTAATAGTACATCCCGTAATTCCCCTTTAGTGTAGCTCTGCACAGCCCACATATTTGTGTGAACAATGTATGGATTTTGAATGAAAATTTTATATTTGTTAGATTTACTTCCGAAATATGCATGTGATGATGACGATGAAAAGCAAGAATTAATTATGCAATGCTCTCCTATATCATAGACAAGCAAACCTGTGTGTCAGTGCCATACACGTGAATGCTAAAAAAAAATGCCCTTAATACTGTCAGATTGGAAACAGCTATAGTGATCTATAATATAAGGGTCTTTTATACAGAAACAATTCTTTGTGTGAGAGTGCGGTGTGCTTTGGGAATTTGCTATTGCGGTCCCTTTGAAGCACAGCCCTGGCTGATAGATGTGCATTGATGTCAGTCCTTTCCTTACTCTTTATGCTCATTGATTTTTCTAAATTTAGACCTTTTCTCAATCTGCTCATTGATTCCCATTTGCTTCGGACATGTTTACAAATGACTTGATTCAGAAGCTTACAAGAAATTAACCCTTTCAAACAATCGCTCCCTTGCTGATAACTTCACATGGAAACCAATTAAGATCTATTTCTAATATTAAACTGGTAAATTCCACAAAATTCTTAACGGCTCCAGAAACTCCTTTTAAACGGTTGGCGTAAGAGCACGTTGGCATCATTGATAACAATTCAATTATATATATTACAGGAATTAGAGAGTCTGTTCTGGTGTGTGAAATTGCAGGCTTTATGATAGGTACGTGAATAAAAGTATACAGCTGTCATAGATGGCTTGTGTGCTTGTGTTTTAGGCGCTATTGTCATTGGGGTTGCAGGGTAAAATAGTCTCCCTTGTTTTGTCCAAGCAGGAGTTAATTGTGCTTGCTGTTTGAAACATAGAAGAGGTTTTCAAACATGGCTGCTATGGAAGACAGCCGTTAAAGTATTAATTTTTAGGTCTGGTTAGACAGAGCAGCTGTCGTTCTACCTTATGTGATCACCAGAAAAAGAGCATTCAGATGTACTACTTCAAGAGCAGCTTTGACTCCTCTCACACTTCATTTCTTTGAGTACAGCATTTGATTGCAGGCAGAAGTTATGTGCTTTCCCTGATAAAGTGTACTTGTTTTGCTCCTTTTGCCTTATGAGAAAGCTTATGTTCATTAAAGAAGGTTTGAGGTAATGCTCAAGGCTTTCAGCCTGATCTTGAAATTATAAAAAGATACAATACAGGCAGTAAGTTTGACATATTCATTGTGAAGCGCTGTTACAGTCAATAGGCATTCAAGGGTGGATTGATATTACTCTTTATTAAAGCCTGTGGATGGATATTTTGTAACATGGAATGTCACAGTAGAGAAGGGATTTTAATTTGGTTACCTCCCTGACCAAACCAGGGGTAATAGAACATTTGCATAGCAACAGAGCCAGCTTTAGCGCTGGTGGTGCACAGTTTTGTTGGCGCCTCCCAATGACCACCTCTGCCACAGAATCCCTCACTACCACCTTTTAACAGTGCCCCTCAAGTATCCATAACCACTCTCTCTCAGATGCATTTAATTAGTTTTATAGTGCTGCCGCCACTCATACCAGTGTAGTGTGTCAGAGCACTTTACATCACACACACTACACAGAGACAATCAATCATAGGTGTGTAAATCACTGTATAGGAAATGTTACATAACACACAGGACTACAAGGGGCAGGACTCACTTGTCATCCATAATGGTAGACAGGATAGTTTGAGTGCTTGGTCTGGAGAAGCACAAACTCAGAATTTAAAACGTACCACCATGGTTGGGGGTTCTCTTTAATAATAATAATTGATTTCTACCCAAATGAACCAGTTTTCCAACATTAGTTTCATGAAAGACTAGGGAAAAAATCATAATGCTTCAATCTATATCTTGTAGTTGCATCCACCTCTTTGAAGATGGTTAATAGCTCACTGTTCTATGTTAAGATTTTAACTGCAAGTAACAAAGGATCTCTCAGACAAAAGCAGTAACCAACTGAACTATTTCCATTATATGCACTTTGTGATCTGCATGGTTCATGTCCTTTGCAGCAGGCATATTAAGCCTCTGGGCTAGCTTACCATGAGTCAAAACTTCCACTAGACAAACCTCTGATCTCTCTTCAGGAAGAAAATCTGTCTTGACATTTTTATTGTTGCCTGAAAATTGCTGGAGGCCAGGAATGCCACAGCAGGTGCTTTCAGACCATAATATACTTGCAAACAGGATGCCACCAACCAAAGTCAGTGTCCAGTGTGGTCGCACTGGTCACACCGCTCTACCTAGCAATGATCCTTGTTAGACTCCTTTGTTAGAGATAGTATTTTGTTATACCAACTACAATGCTGTATATATTTCTAATTTAATGAGTGTAGTCTGATTGTTGCCTTGTGGGAAACAATGCACTCAATACACTACGTTGGTTATGGTGACATGCCAACGATAATGGCTACGAATTTCGTTGTGAGCGCTGCATCGCCAAATGCGATGCAGTGCGCGCAACGAATTTCGTTTTATTTATTTAAATGTTCACTTACCTGTATTCGGCCTTAATCCGTAGTTTACTACCCCCCACCCTGCCCCTCCCCCGCCCCACGTCACCGCCCGACCGGCACTCCTACCACGGGCCGTGCCTGCAGATGCCATAGATAAACTCTGGTTAATATGAACAGTTCCAGCAAAGGAAGTAGGCTTGATTAATGTATTATGACACTTGTTGAAGCCGATAGGCTTTAAGGATTCATTGTTATTGCAACCTGTTAAAGCCTGCAGACATTTATTTTTGTTAAATTGAATCTCAATGATTACCATAGTAAGCAAATGTTTTGGTATTGGTTACACTCTGTGACAAAGCCAGAGGAAAACCAAAGAAATTCACAAGTTATTATTAGGTCATAATTCATAACTTGCACAACAGCCATGTGAACCATAACTCGCACATGAAATACAAAGGGAGGGGATGTGGCCTGACAGTCATAGCTGATGACTTTGGAACTGGGGAACCAGGTTTGAGTCCAGGTGTTGGCGCAACATCCTCCAATTCTAGGCAAATCACTTTATCTCCCTGTCACCCTTAATGTGACAAGGTCAATTGAAAATGTTGTAAATAATTCAACACTTGAGATTAGATATCACAGTACCCTTGCCACTTTGAAAGACATGACTGTGAATTTTGTATTATTTATTGGTATTAGCATATGTTGATATTTAACTACCTTTTAATTTCAGATATTGTTATTTATTTATATAAATATTGTAAGTCCCCCAGAATGAGTCAATTGGTGGATAAATGGATACATGAGTTCAATGATGAGTGACAGAATGCATGTATGATTACTTAGTGTGTACCTAAACCCATCAATTACTGAAGATTACTGAATGATTATTATCAGCCAAACGTAAATGCATTTCTAATGTTGGTTTTACTATTCTCTCCTTCATGGGCTTGTGCAGTGCTGCACACTCCATGCTGGGTATATTGGCACGCAGGAGGACAGACCTTACTTGGGAGAAATCCAATTACATCACAGATTTTGAAATATAATTAGAGCAGCACATGTCTAAATGGATACTCTAGACTATAATGTTCTGTTATTGATGGGGCCCTGGCTATAGGCATAATGATCACCAATTTTCTGCATCCCTCAGGGCTCTCTTGTTCTTCCTTCTATATGTTGTCCATGACTTTTACATGACTGCAGAGCTAGGTATTGATACCTGGCATACTCCAAGATGGTCTGTTGCTAACAACACTATGGGCAGAGTGTACTAGGACACCAAAGCCTTTACGTCCTATGTGGTTAGGAGGGGTAAAATTGCAAACCAAGTATACAAGGGCAGGCAAGGGCATATGAATACAATAAAAGCAATTATAAAATGCTATCCATCATCATATATAATGATACAATTGATTGTACAAATATGAGGTAAAAAAACATTAGTTGTCAGATACAAGCTATCAGGCAATCGGCTTAGCATTGGGGCTCTAATAGACACAGCAAGCAAATGCAATAATTTACGATTTAACCTAAGAATGGTATGGAGGGTATGTGTGCCCAATTCCTGGTGGAGATGAATAGTGAGTTTGGCATAAAAACAACTCAACAGCTACAACCCTTTCTATGCTAGTGGTTGAATGTTTATCCTCCTCTGACACCACATAGCAAAAGGGACCTTGATAATTTGCTAGTGTCTATTTGTAGAATTTTATGAGCCTCCACATGCTGTCTGGTTCCTAGATTTTTGCAGATTGGGATTAGCCAATTGGCCCTGGGCTTGCTATAGTCAGGACAAACAAAGAGGGCATGAGCCACATTTTCTTCTCCATAACCACAGGACGTACAAGCCGTCTCGACTCGGTTAACAGAGCGCACCTATTTCGACATATAGGTACAGAGTGGAAGGGACCCATGCCTGAATTGAACATATAGCTTTCTGTCCGCAATCAGTTCGATTTCATCTAGAAACTGTTCAGTTTTATAAAAATCTTTTACCCTTAGGAAGGAGTTAGTGAGCATGCCCAGGACTATGCTTGAGGTGAGCATGCCTAGGTTGAAGTTTCTATAACACCTTTTCAGCTCCAATTTGCTGGTTAATGGTAGGGGTGGGAGGAGCTTGAAGATTTAAACTATGTGGAATTCCGCTGTGTTAAATAAAAACTCAGTGGGATTCCTGCAGAGCTCCCCCACAATTTTCCCATGCCGTGCTAGCCTCTTCCTCGGTTACAAAGTCTATCGTCAACACGACCCGTACAATACCCTTAGAACAACAATATTGAGCGTGTGAAAGCTCTGTACTTACAAATACTTTTTGCCAGGATTCTCCCAGTTCTTAATCCAATCGGCATGAAGCGCAACCACAACCAACTTCCCCTCTCTCTCGCCCTTGCTCTGGCCTACGAAGACAGCCTCGATGTTTGGTTGCAAGTCACTTAGGGTCACAGGGACTGCCGAGAGAAGTGGTTTCCATCACTAGGGATTGGAGCAAATTATTAGCATTGAAGGGGCCATCTGGACTGGAACCAGAAGGTAATGGAAAGACCTTCAATGTACTGAGAGTGTTGAGAGCCTGCCGCAGAGAATGTAATCAAGGCTTGGCCATACATCCTTTCGAGGTATAAAAATTACACACCTATAACAACCAGTTTGCCGGTCTCTCCAACCGGTTACACCCCGGTCTAATGCCGAATCTCCACGAAATACATAAACTGTCTTGAATTGTATTTGTGCACCAATGTGCCCAAATCATGGTGCATGCAGGGGTCTGACGTAAAAAGACAGAAACAAAAGAAACAAGCAGCTCCGGAACTGCTTGGGCGCTACACACTCTTCTGTGAGATTCCCAATAAACAGCTTCCGAAAATGTCTGTTTGCACCCGCAGAGGCTTCTTCAGGCATGTAAGTGTGTGAGGATGAAATTTGTCCCACCGAGCTTGGTAAGTGTAACAGATGCTACTAATAGAAGAGACCTCTGTCAATATAATTCTATTTAGCAGCGACATTCACTGTGTAATATTCATTGTCGACATTGTCACCATCAGTTTGTTGAGAGCCCGAAGAAGCATTCCTGCGGGTTCTTTAAAGAGAAGTCAAATGGCGGCTTATTGCACCTGAAGCTCATGTCTTTGATAGGGGTGGGTGCCACTGCGCTGGTAAACTCTGCTACGCGGCGGTAACAGAGTTTTTGCCAAACTCCACGCTCCAAAGCGGAGCGCAGAGTGGGCAAACTCTGTTAACTCCACCAGCAGAACAGAGTTTACTGCCCACACCTATTTAATGGGCCATTTCCCCCAGGATCTTCCCAGAGTCTATAATTTCCCATGCTGAGAAGATGTGTCTCTTATATATTTAATTTAGGGGAGAACGCCGCCCCTGGAAGGCTCAGTAGCTCTTCCAGCCCTCTGCGGTAACTAAGCAATTCAGGGGTGGCCCAAATTCTTCACCTATACAGTAGTGGTCTGATTGCAATTCTTTCTGAAATCGACTTGAGCCCCATGTCTAGACTTAATGGAATCAAGGGAATGCTGACTGGGAGACTCAGTATTTGCCTCAAAAACTGATTCTCAACTGTTTATAGGGGCTTGGTGGCCTTATGTCCCCATAGCTCTGAGCCATAGAGTGTTGTGCCCAATGCTTGATACGTATATATCTGTATTACCAGGGAGACTGGTTTAAAAAAGAACCACCGCTGGACCTTCAGCTACCCACCAGTATGTTGCTCAAGTTTCAGTCTTTGTTTGGGAATATGTGGAGCCCAATCCACCTTCTTATTAATGATAATACTGAGGTTCTCAAATAAATGTACCTGCTCTAATGGGGTCCTGTTCAGGGTGGGTTTGGCTTGCGTTGTGCGAAAAAGGGTTGAAGACCATGGGGCATATTAGCAAGACCCACGTTAAAATTATCGCCGTTTTAGCGGCAGGAAACTGCCGCTAAAACGGCGATAATGGGCTTGCTAATATGCGTTATAGAATTCCAATAGAAGCCCAGCTTAGATGTGCAGGACATCTAACCTGGGCTTCTATTGGAATTCTATAACGCATATTAGCAAGCCATTATCGCCGCTTTAGCGGCAGTTTCCTGCCGCTAAACGGCGATAATGTTAACGTGGGTCTTGCTAATATGCCCCATGTCTTTTGTTTTAGTAAATAGGGCTACTTCCACCCACAAACTGTTAGGTAATTTTCTGCATACCATATATGGCTATGTGGCAACCTGAGTTTAGACATCTTGACAAAGCCCCAGGCAGTTTCTCATCTATCTTTCCACAACTACATCCAATCCTAGGCTACAAGAAACCCAATCTAATCCATTCTTTGTTGTTTGACTATTCCCATGTGGCCTTTTGAAGCAATTTTCATTAGTTTTTTGCTGATATTTAATGGAAGTATCAATCTTGACTCCTTAAAAATCAAATCACCCTGATAATCCAGAAAAGTTTGCAAGCAACACTTACTCAATCTTTATTACTTTTCTGTTCCACACTTGTCTTAAGGCATCATCTTTTTCAATCTCTTCACACCATTCTTTTTCTGAAACAGTCTATTCAGTGATCTCACACACTTTCATTTGTTACCATTGATCTCTAGTATCCAAAAACAGCTCTTGCTCTTCTTCTACCAGTCTTGATAAACAGTCAGCTGTTTTGTTAGGCACCCGGAAATATATGAGACATAAAATGTATGTTCTTGTAATTTGATCACCCATTTACAAATTTGTGATGAAACTGAATCGATATGTTTTCAGTGAATACTTCTATAAGTGATTTATGATCAGTCACAGCGGTAAACATCATACCTTACCCAAAGTTTTTGAAATTGTTTATAATCCAGACCATGAATAATACCTCTTTATCATTAAAAGAGTATTTTTTTCTCCTTGCCACTTACTGATCTTGATGCAATTTCTAAAATCTTCTCTTTGCCGTTTATGATCTGTTTTAGGATGGCACCTTGCCCTTCATCACTTTCGTCTGTAGAATTTTTGATGGACACCGAGGAGCAAATGTTTGCAAACATTGGGCATGATTGAAGTCTTTCTTAATTTCCCTCAACTCCGTAGCACATTCTTTCAACCACATGTAACAATTTGACGGACTTGAAGCAGAAGAGAACAAAATACCAGAACACTTATGTATCCCCTGCCTGGGTGCTGTAGGGCCTTGCCTTTTTCCTACCAGAATTCTGTGTTCTAATTTATTGTGGGTACAGGGAATGTATTAAACTGGATTTTAGTGTTAAAGGTGTGAGGATACTAATGATCACCACAGTGCACTCCCTAAACTTCCACAACCCTCAGAGCCCAAGTTTAGTGTGGTTGAAAACTTTCACTATTTTGGAAATGTCCTGATCACATGGCATTTAGGCCTGTTTGCAGTAATTTACACAGAATCTACTAACAAATTAGGTAGGGTTGCCCCTGGGAACATTTATCTCATTGGTTAGGGAGTGCCCAGGGACCACCCCACCCACTAGCGAGCACCAGACATAAATATGGCACTCCTTGACACCGCATTAGAACACTTTCTGGACCTGTGGAAGAACAGAAGACTGGACCTATCTGTGACCTGACAGTGGCCCTGAAGGACTAGACCACCTCCCCCTCTTGAACCCAGGACAAAGATGTGGACTCCGTGGGTCGGTTAGCTGACCTCTTGTGTGGCTTAAGAGACACAACAAGTTTCAAAATGCCTTTTTCCTAAAGTGCCCAGCTGACCAATGGCAACTGGACTTGGACTAGACTTTGCTGTTGATCTCTGTTTGATAACCTGAGAGTCTCTAATTAACCTACCATGAGGTCCTGGTGTCCATAGAAGCATATTCCTGTTGTTGTTTTGGCACCAAGAAAAAGTATGGAATCTTTAGAAAACCTTAGCTCCAGGACCAAGGTACCTAGGGAAAAGTACCCCACCGGGTTTTTCATAGCAGCAAATTGAATTTCCGATTCGTCCCCCTGAAAGGTGTGATGTTATTTATGTGTATCTTTCACTTGTATAGGTGTTCTGGAAAAATTTAGACTATGTGGGATCATAGAAATGTTAAATAGTAGTGATCATGTTAATTTCCTTTATTTATGTGCCTTTCTCTTTGTGTTTTTAAGAGGGGAAGATGTGCGATGTTCTCATATATACACATTCTGTAATAGCATTCATATAGAGTATGGGTACAGGCTAGTAATGTTCAACCAGGCTCTTGACTTCACTGGGTTCTAGAATGAGGATGTAGGATGAAGTCATAAGGCAGGCAGTTGGAACTGAGCAGCGGCTGAGGCATTAATACATACTGTTCTAATCTTCATTCTTACTTTTGGTGTTGTCATTCTTTACTTCACAAAAGGCTGTAGCACCTCCCAAAAAAATTACATAGTGCCTTTTTGTGTTTGGACCTGAAATCTCAAGAGCTCGAGAGAGTCAACAAGCCTAACTTGCTTTGAGTGTCAGGCATTCATTTACACAGCGGTGGATACAATTTCAGCATTGTACCCCTAGGAGAAGATGGCATTGTCACTCTTTAAATGGGGTCTTTGACATTTTTTCAAACTTTTTTGACTTCTAGACTTTCACCAGAAGGAATCTACTTGATGTATCCACACTGGGCTCATTGTTGTCAGCCTCAAACCGGCCCTAGTTCCCGGTCTAATACGACGATTAACTACCATTGGCTCTTTGTCACTATTTTCACTTCAATCTTAATAACGCATAATTAATTTACATAATGCCCTAGGTTAAAATGTTTGGCCTGTGCCATAGCTATCTGGGGGTTGAGCTCAGGTTAATTTAGTCACTTCAAGCTTTCACCCTGACTAGAGGTGTTATTCCTTGAGGTGGGCAGTGGCTCACCCCAAATAATAATACAATTTCTTACAAGTGGTGATAGTTGTGGGATTGCGTTAGTTTTGTTTTAAGGGGAATTTCTGAAAGTTTGGCTGACCTTTCCAAAGTTGGAGTGCTTGCAGTTCTCAAGCTTGGGGGACGAAAGGGAAAAGTGGGGAGAGAGAGGGAAGGAAGATGGGAATGTTTCTGTTACAACTCAAAATGATAATTCTCAGATCAATCAACGGTCCTGACAAAGACACAGGGGCAGAGATGAGAACGCAGTATAGGAGAGGAAAATGGAACCCAATAAGATGGCACTGTTCTTGAATGTAAATGGTCTGGCAAATATAATGAAGCAAGGAATTGTGGCCCAGATCTTGCAAATACAAGCCCCACGCATTATGCTGCGCCACGAAATACCTCAGATGGGGATTGAATGGAGATTCCTAAGAAGGGATCAATATGTGTCTCTGGCCCATGCAGGTCTTTCCGGGAATCCAGTGGGGTGGCAAGTAAACCCTTTTCAAAGAGCTAAAAAGTAGTTTGACTTAATGGGTGCTTCATTGACATACAGACATACAGAGGAAGTGAGTGGGGGCTAAACATCACAATAAATAATGTCTATGCATCATCCAGACTACAGCAAAGTGTATTACAAAAAATTGGTACTATACATTCAGAAGTCACTCCCCCTGCTTATGCTGACATGGGATTTCAATGAAGTTATGTTACCCAGTACTGATAGGAGATGTCCCCTTAAACCATTGCGCACAATTCACTCAATGCACCTCTCAAAATTCGTTAAGGTCTGGGGCCTCACAGATATTTAGAGGCTAAAGCACCAGCGATTAAATATATTCAAGCTAAATCTAGTAAGAAAAAAATCTACCTCTAGCATTCTGTACATAGACTAGATAAGGTTGGATATCATAAGTAGTCAGCATCAATTAATTCTGAGGGACGCTAGGCTTAACAAGTTCAGATGTGAGTCTGAGGTCCTCAAACAAACAAAGACAGGCCTGTTTGAGATCTTTTCTACTATTTGAAACAATGAGTCAAGGGAGTTGAAGTATTCTGGATGTCCTAAATAAGAGCACAGGCTTTTAATATAGTTCAGCCAGGGGATTTGGAGGGGAAAAGATGAGCTAAAACCATCCCCAATAGTCTCCCGATTGAGTTTAATCTCTTCTGAGGTCCAGATCGTATGCCAGACCAAGAGTGGTTGTAATCTTGCAGCATCTGGTATAAAAGGGATGCCCATTTTAGAGTGGCAGATTGCTCTGGGGACCGATAAGAGATTCATGAAAAATGAGTCTTCCACCACTTGAAGACAGACACTTAGCCTTATAATTAACTAGCATTTCCCTAGGTGGTTTCTTGACTAACCTACTCACAAAATTCTGAAGCGCATTAAGGGTCCTCATCAAGTGAAGTTTCCTGGTGGTGACAGCTTGTTTAAGGACCCCCATCTATCGAAAACAATGTCCAAATAGGAGAAAGAGGGGGTGAAGTTGATTCTAGTATCCACAATCGTGAAATCATGGCAGCTAATTTTTCTCCTCCCGTATTTCATTCTGAAAGTTTTACTAATGTTAACTAAAAGTCCTAGATCCTTCATATAATCTACAAAACAGGCGAGTAGCCATTGCAGAGCCAGGGGGCATGCGGGCCATAAAGATGGCATCATCCGTGTAGAGGTGGGCTGGGATCGGCATTTTACCAACTTGGTGGAGGTCAGTACAAGTTTCTACTTGAACACTGCCTAGATTTTTGGCATTTAAATTAAACAGAAAGGGGACAAGGACGCACATCTGTCTGACTCCCTGCTCTACGCTAAAAATGTTGGTACATTCCCCCTTAGTCCATAACGGACCCTGGTCCTACTCCCCGAGTATAGCTCCCTCAAAAACTGGACAATAGAATGAGCCACTGCAAGATTGGACATGATAGACCACAATTTGTTGTGTATTACGCAATCAAAGGCACAGGATTGGTCAACAAATGCCAAAAACACATTTGATTTGATTGTTTTGCTGAGAGAGAAACAAGGCGTGGTGCATCATCAGTTTCTAGAGCGGTGGAGCGGTGGAGCGGAGGAGCGTTTGCTGTGCGGGCTCACCGGACTCACCGGCGCCGACTGATTGCCTGCCCGAATTGCTGGGTCGTGGAGGAGCAGCAGTGGACACCAGGCCGTGCGGAGCAGGCCGGAGGGCAGGAAGACGGTCCTGCCGAGCCGCGGCGGGGTGAGAGGCCGCGGGGTGAGAGGCCGCGGCGGACCCTGCTCCCGGGAGTCATCTGGAGGTGTCGTTGTGGCCCACAACCGGCCCACAATCGCCTGACAGGGCTCTAGTGGGGAAAGCGGAGTTTGCCTGGGCGGACCTGAGTCATTATCGAGAGCCGCTGAGGGTCCGAGGGGCGAACAGTCAGCACAGTGCCCCGGAGCCAACCTGTAGCAGAGAGCAGCAGAGCAGCAACGCGACCAGCTAACTGCTAGCTGCTTCGTCATACCCAGGTGCGGAGCTCCTAACGCGCGGGGGTCCCCATACAGAGGGAGTCTGGCCCTCGCGGCGCATGTGGAAACCTGCTACTGCGGTTGTGGTTGCGGCAGCAGCAGAGTGGCAGTAGGTAGCAGGATTGACAGAGCAGAGCAGCGAGCGGCAGCGGGGAGGCTGCATCAAGAGTAGCTGCTCTGTGCTCTGTGTGAAAAGCGAGAGAGAGTCTCCCAGGTGAAGCTGCCCCCGGGTGCCTAGGAGTCAGGCTTTCTTCTTCTCTCGCTTCAGTGCTCAGCCCTGAAAAATAGCCTCAAAAGCAGCTCCCTGATTACAGGTTTTACGGCTCCAAAGGCTTGAAAGGCTTCAAGGTGGGCCGTGGGGGCGGAAAAACTAGAGATCAGTGCCTAGAGGTCGTGCCTAGAGGTCACCCTTTCCACCTTAAACCGACCATCATCCTCCATTGTCATTGCCATTACAAGGTAGGACCCAGCGCCGTAGTAGTAGCATCAACTCTCCAGCTAGCAGCGCCAGCAATACAACATACAACAGTCTAATTTTGTCAGGGCATCGATTAGGGGCCATTTCAACAGGCTCTAACAGGCTCTGCGTTACTAAACAGCATAAACGGTATAAATAGCATAAACAAATAACAGCATAAACAAACAAGCAAGTAAACAAATCAATAATCAATCAAATCAATAATAAATCAATATAACAAACATAATAGGGACATCAAAAAACCAACAAAATTAAACTTGATACGAATTCAAAATACATCTACCATATTTTACGACAAAACAGACCAAATACACAAGACAAACATGAGATCTGGAAAAGAAAGGCGGTCTGTTACAAAAGTTATTAACAACAGGAAAAGGAAAAGTGCGATTTTAAAAGAACCAACTAAAACTCAGGTTACAACATCAATAATGCCGGCCCCAGAATCAACAAAATTCCACAAGGTCTCTGACATACTGGTGGATATAGAGGACGCAACGAGCACGCCAGCAAATCAGAAGAAAAAATATTCTCAGCCCAAAATATATTCAAAATTCTCTTTTGTAAAAGATGCTGGGGCAGTGTTAAACCTCAGTATCAGTAAGCAGCTGGGCCTCCCCTCCCCACTGCATCCAGAAATGGAAGAGGAAACGGAAATACTACTAAAGAAGGGCACTACACCAGAAGGCAGGGGTGAGGTACCACATAGCACAAAAACCAACTATGAAAAAAAAGACATAAAAGATACAACAGATATAACAGATCAAGTGTGGGCACAAGTGACAGAATGGGATGCCCTGCAAAACGATAAAAATTGTAATAAACCTATCGGGAAACGGAACAATGAAAGATCCAAGCCCATAGGAATTCTGTCCACCTCCTTCTCCCCTGAGGGAAAAAAAACACCACCAATAATTCCACTGGAGCCAGACGTTAAAATCCGGGCCCGCCAGAACACAACAACTTACACAATCGCTGCATCTGTAAGATCTGTAGATTCACAAGCCCACTCAGTCGTTCCTGAGACAATTTCAACTAGAATGACGTTTTCCGATAACTCTCCAACCAAAATAGCAGAAGTTAAGAACCCGCAACTAAGCCCGGAGGCCAACGCCCTTGATCATACAAGCGAAAGAACTAATATGACTCCACAGGACAACGGGGTCCAGGGAAAGGCATCAGGAATCAACAACACAGATATTAACATCGACAATAATATCAACATCAAGTTCAAATCGTTAACTCCAGCATTTATCGGACCACAATCTGAACCAGTATTTATAACATCAGGCAGTAGTATAGGGAAGGCTGGGGGAACAAGAAGCTACACCAGTTCGCGCTGTCAGTAACGCGTCCTCTCTTTCGAATGAAGAATGGGAACATCTGGTCACCACATACTCCTCAGAGGCTAAAGGCGACACAGCCGCCCAAGACTCAGGAAGAGCAACAAGGGGGCTGACAGAGGACAAAATATGGGCATCTCTTCTAAACACAATGCAACTTACAACTAAAGCTATGGAATACCACTCGGACAAGATGGAAATACAGCTAACCCTCCTTAACTGTTTAGCCCTGCATGTTACAAGCATTGATAGTAAGTTGTCGGAATTGAATAACTTCATCAAAAGAGCTCAAACTGAAACAACAATAATTCCTCCGAGCTGCACTTGCTACTCAATCATCGATAAACTTGCATCATTACCTGCCGTGATGGGTGACCTTCTAACGGACCTAAAAAATACTAACACGACAAACACAGGTAAATCAAAATCCAACAATAACAAACAAAAAGGAGACATCATAAATGATAAGGCAACGCTCGCCCAGGACCAAAAGAGCACCCCAAAATCGACAAGAACAAGAATGCTCTGGTCTCTCCCTCAGCTGTGGCCAGAATCAAACAACGGCCAGGTGAAGAAGCGGCCACTGGCCTGGAACAACAAAAGGTTCCAGGAATCCATGACAGGGATATCGAGAGCATACATTCGGGCTCTATCTCAACAAGTAATTTGGATGATCCAGAACAACTAAGGGCTGAGCCGAGATCCAGTAACTGCAACAAGCAGACAAGGCCATCAGATGAAGGGGAAGTCTCACCAAATAAAAGGCAATCAACAAGTAATTTGGATGATCCAGAACAACTAAGGGCTGAGCCGAGATCCAGTAACTGCAACAAGCAGACATGGCCATCAGATGAAGGGGAAGTTTCACCGAATAAATGGCAATCATCCAAAAATGCCGGAAACAAAGGAGGAAAGGGAGGAATAAAAATCCAACTATTAAATCCTTTTTTCAAGCTCCAAGAAAAATTTTGAGTGACCTCCAGCTAGATCAAAGAGTAACCAGGGAGCCATCAATTTTACAGTCTGAGGTGAGTGTCCCCGCTGCTTCCTGCTCAACAATGTCAGAAGATGCAGGAAATGCACTCTTAAGGGAACACAAACTTCCAGAGAGTATCAACATAACTGAACGGGCAGAAAACAACCCGGCACCAGTAACAACGGGGGGGACCACGCCTGCGACAATAGCTGTCGTAAATGCCGTCATGCAAACAGAAACAGCAGATTTCAAACCAATTGAGGAAACAGCAGAAAAACCAGGCCCAGTTAGACTTAATTGCCCCGAAACTGGGAGGAGGAATAAAGAGCCGAGCATTGAAACAGCAGATAAAGAGGCAAAAGAAAAACAGACACCCCCAAACATAGAGGGAGGGAAAATGACCCGTGCAGTGCAACTCTTTCAAACAATTCCCGACGGGAAACCTCCCAGTCAATTCTGTTCATCCCAGAATATAAATCCAAAGGACGGGGTGACACCCTCAATAGAGGGAATATTCTTCGAATATTAACCGCCATTAGTAACCTGGCTGGGATCGGCACACAAGACCTGGAATCCGTTGAATTCAAAACGTTTAAACATCTATCGGAGCACGAAGCAACAAAAACTACCTGGGCAAATCGGGAAATAGTGGAGAGAATTCTTAAAGAGGAGCACCAATTAGAAGTCTGGGGGATCCGACTACAGATTCATCACGCAGTCGGGTACCCAGAACCCCTACTCCGACAACATCAAGGGCCTAATGACTGCAGGCCAAGTAATAAGGGTAATTTTGGATTTACTAACTCTGTGCTCAAAGGGGCACGCAGTACCTCCATTGAGGTCACGGATAATAGCGGAGCTACCATCTGGAACGTACAGGACAAAGAGGAAAGGACGTACCAAATGACTGGTCATGGATAGCAAAAACCATAAACTGCAGACCCGAGAATCAATGACAGAGAGCAGAAAAGGCAAAAAACACTTCAAATCTAAAATTCTGCTCCTGGAACATAAACGGGCTTGGCACTAAAACCTTCGACAAAGTCCTATTGATGTACCTCCAGCAATTCGACTTAATTCTTCTACAAGAAACATGGCTGGAAGATCCGTATCATCTACAAGGTTTTAAATCATACCATCTCCCGGGAACCCGAAGTTCGAAATTTGGTCATTTGAAAGGTGGCCTTACGACTTATGCCTCAATTAAGACTATAACATCCGTGAAGGAATTAACAAGCAGAAACATTCAAACAAATGGAATAAAAACAATACAGATAGAAATATCAGGCCTAAGAGCCAAGCAACAGTTAATACTTGTTAATACCTACATACACTCCCACAATCAAAAAATAGGCGCAAAACTTCTGGTAGCCGAACTGACCAAGTTAGTCACCGAAGAGGCGTCTTCAAACTTCATCGTTTCAGGCGACTTCAATATGTGCCTCACAGGGGGTGCCGACGCGGACAGGCCGGCAGCAGACCGACATGTAGTATGGGGGATCCCACGCCAGGACGAGTGCAGGTGGGGTAAGCAATCCAAGATCTCGAATGACCTTTTGAACAAACTGGAGAACCTGTCCCTGGTAGCATTAAACGGCCGATCCGCGGGCAATCGCCCACAAGCCGCAACTTTTCATAATGCACTCTCAAATACTGCAATAGACTACACTTTCACTTCTTTATCGCTGTTTAGTTCGATAAAAGGTTTTAGGATTGGAACACTTGATTACAGCGACCATCAACCTCAAGAGTTCATACTCGACGCTCATGGTACGGCAACTACTCACCCAATTGAAAATTTAAATTTAAAGGTCACATCGAATCACCGGCGAATTAAATGCAATACGAGCGATCCAGAAAAACTTCTGGCCTTATCGAAAAAAAGATGGGAGGAAAGCAAACAGCCGAGTGAGAACAGTTTTACAGCTTGGGAGAACTTCATCAAAAGTTTCGACTCTGCCAAATCCAAAAATGATTTAAGAGAAGAAAAAGCAAGGCCAAAAACGAATGGGAGGCTCCACGCAACCTGGCAAGTAACCAAAGAATTTATCTCTAAAGACCCCAGAACGCCGAACTAAGGCAAATAAAGAGCGAAGTCAATAGAGCTCTGCGCAGTCTCCACCTACACGGCCCAGTCAATAACATACAGCTTGAACTAAGGAGGCTAAAGGTACGTAGAAACAAAATCATATGGCTTGCTAAAAAGGAAAATGCTGATACAACATGGGCAAAACTGCTACATGATGCAAAAAATAACAACAGCACCAGGTTTTGGCAGACAGTCAACGGCTTAGAGAATCCCACAGCTCCGGGAATAAATTCACACATAACGGAGGACATTTGGGTAAAACACCTACAGCGCCACTTCAACTCGGAAGTCGGCGAAATAAAACAAGATACTTCTCTGTACCAATGCGACCGGCAGTTCCTCAAACTCCAAGGATCGGAACTCACCCCCTTCTTTTCAAATAAACAGCTTGTGAATAGAATCTCAAAAAGCCGGAAGGATGGAGCGCCTGGGCCCAACGGCCTACCACCAATCATATATAAGCAAGACCCGAATTATTGGGATGAAGTGCTATTACCCCTTTTCAATAATATTATGGAACTCGAAAGAATTCCTGAATCTTGGAAGGGGTCAATTATCTCACCGATCCATAAAAAGGCAGTATGACCGAGCCAAAAAACGACAGGCTCATTGCATTAATAGATATCAAAGCCAAATATTACGCAGGCCTCCTACTGAATGAACTTACGGATTGGGCACAGGAAAAAGCCTTAATTCCCATCAATCAAACTGGCTTCCAAAAAGCATGGGGACTACAACAAATATTCTTGCTCTTTCGCTTTTGATAGATGCTACTAAAAACATCAATAAACCACTATTTGTTTGCTTTATTGACTTTAAAGCTGCTTTCGACAGTGTAGACAGGGGGATACTCTGGGCGAAACTTTCGAGGTGGGGAATAGCCACAAATCTCCTGAACCAGTTAATTTTACTTCACTCCGAAACATGGGTCCAAATTAAAGTGGGAGCAGGGGATTGCTTGTCAAGGAGAATCACAACCACCAAAGGGCTGAAGCAGGGCTGTGTCCTGGTCCCGACCCTGTTCAACCTTTTTATCTCCGATCTCACCATTAAGCTGGACAATTGTAACCATCACGCCCCGAATCTGGGGGGCTTAACTCTCTCAAACCTACTGTATGCCGACGACCTGATACTTATCAGTCGTACTCCAGTAGACCTGCAGCATTTGATAAATACCACAAGTGATTTTGCTGAGACGAACGGGTTAAGTATAAACCTTGAAAAATCCAAAGTTATGGTATTAAACAGACGGAACAACAAACACCAACCCCGTTGGACGATGGGGGGTAGGTTGCTGGAGACGGCCGAGGAATATAAGTCTTTGGGAGTAATATTTGATAGGAACGGCTCGTTCATTAAACAGAAAGCAGCCATCAAGGGCAGAGGGATCACACTGGCAGTTGCACTAAAAATATCAAGCACAAAATAGCCGGCCCCAATCTTCTTCCTCTATTAGAAGTGCTCCGAGCAAGACTTTTACCTACGATCACTCATGGAAGTGAATCAATGAGAGGGAGAGACGAGGTTACCTTGGACAATGCGGTCACCAAGGCTGTGAGAATAATATTCAATCTCCCGCAGTTTACATCGCCAGCTCAAATAAGGCTAGAGTTCGGGCTCCAAAAGCAACAAATATCACGGAAGGGCGCTTACGCCAAGTGCTGGTATAAAATAAAGGGAGCCGAGTCAGGCACAATGAACTCACATCTGTGGAAGGAAATTACAAGGAAAAAAGACAGCCCGGCCATGGGTTACCTACAATCGGCAATTAGGCTGCTTGATTTACAGGACCTATGGGAAACCAGTATGTCCCAAAAAGTTTCAAGGTCATGGTAAATAAATCAGTAAAGATTGTATCCTACGAAAAAGATAAAGCAGCACTTAGCAAGAGGTCCCATGGTTGGTTCGTAATTCAGAGCTATGTGAGGGCTAAGCCACAACAATACCTAGGAACAGGCTTCTCGAGAATCACCAAAGAAAGATTCTTGCACTTGAGGTTGGGAATTTTACCCGCAAAGTGTCACCTGCCGCCATGGAAACGCACAGACGCAACAAACCACTGCAGATTATGCGGGGACATCAATGAGGATGTTTTACATCTACTATGTATCTGCAAAGGCTTGGGAGGCGGAACGAAGACAGCTATTAAAGCTGCGCCTGATTGAAAGCCAGGTACGAACATGCAGGCAGGCGGTAAAGGCATGCTTCGAGGGAAGCAATGTCCGGTTGGCCTGTAGCCTTGTTCGGTTTATGAGTGCAGCAAAAGCAAAGCTTTCTCTCGAAGTCCTTTAACAAACTGGTCATCAATTTGGGCCCACCGACTTCTGCGCAGTGTACAACAATCCTGTTTCAAAGAGACTGTCCCTGCCAATTATGTTTACCACTACAGTTCCTTCGTGCTCCTCAGCAGCCACTTTTGGGCTGTGGGCTAGCAATGGTGACACAAAATTCTTTATTCTATTAAGTCACCCCAGGCTCAGCAATATGGGCTAAGGTAAGCCTATCACAGACATGGGAATTACCTGGTAAGGGGTGCTACGAACTGGGTGAACAAAGGACATGATGTACTGCAAACTGGAACTGTCAACAACAAACTTTTCGTGCCCGCTCACAGATTTTAATTCTATTTATATCGAAATCCCTAAATACCAACTTTAAAGGAACTGGCATTGCAAAGGAACCCTCAGGAAATAATACTCCAAAAAATGCTATACTTTTTATGCCATTTTATGCATTTTATTGACTGTATTGCACGTCAGCTTTTATCCTTCTTGTAATTTTATGTAACCATTGCTACTTTTTAATGCATTCAACTAATTCTAGTATTATATGACGTTGTTTTGTTTTTACACACATGTTTTTACAGATTGCAAAGGTTTTAACTAATCACGCAATAAAGAGATTACTTACTTACTTACTTACTTACATTTAAGCATTTAATCTGGGTGTATTTTCCCACTAGCAAGTTCAAATGAAGGCCATGCTCTAGTGTTCCGAGACCATTACAGAAGCCATACTGCAGGTTGGATAGCATTTCATTACTTGCAGCCCACTCTTCCAGTCTACCCAGGATAATGTGCCCTACCACTTTCGCCAAGGAATCAAGCAGTGATATCGGGCGATAGCAGGCCGGTGAGGAATCGTCACCCTTTTTATAGATAGGGACTATGACTGATTCTGGCCATGTGCTCAAGAAACCTACAGAGCAGGCTGCACCTAGCAACTGAGTTAATAGTGGACCCCAAAGGGAGATGTTAGATTTAAAAAGGTTGACGGGCGTGCCGTCAGGGCCAGGCACTTTACCGCCTTTGCTGTCTCAGGGGAGAACTTTAGAGGGGTGGGATACTACTATAGAAATCTAAGGGAGAGGCCTCCATGGAAAAGGAAGCTAGCCAACCTTGATTCTTTTCTGGGTTTGAATACATGTTACTGAAATGAGCCACTCACTCTATGCCGGTAATGGTAATCTCCAATCTGGGTGCAGAGTCTTCTCTCAAGTAGGGACTATTAATCACACGCCAGAAGGCTGCACTGTTCTGTATTCATTTTTCTCTGGATCTCATAAAACATTCTTCAGATTAGATCACATATTAATGCCAATGGGGGAAATTCCTTCCATAAGAAGAATAGACTTTTTGGCAAGGGGATGTCAGACCATTCATCCCTGATTATGGCAGTAGAAAGGAGAGGCAGAGAATGTGGGACTAACTTAAACCTAAACACATAGGACATGAAAGACCCAGCAGTCATGGTAGAGCTTAGGGTGAATTCTGTGATCTATTTCAAGAAGAAGGAGGGAATGTTTCACTCCCCAGTGATGGTGTCAGAGGCATGTAAAGCAGTACTCAAGGACAGGACACAGAAGATTCTCGCCCATAAGAAAAAAACTCAAAATGGGGGAAATTAATGTGCCAGAGTCGAAACTCATGAACAGTAGCGACTGGCTTTAGGGCAGAGTGGCAGGGCGGGGGTGGGAGCATGGGTGGGGGCAGAGGGGTGGGGGGCTGAGAAAGAAAGTAGAAAAAAAATGAATTTATCTGCCCCCTGCAGCCTGACGCATCGCCCGTCTTCTGCTCCTCTAGTGGCTCCACAGGAGGCAGAGGCCTCCCCTGCGGCCAATCCTGAAGCTGTTCCCGTGCATGGGAGCAGCTTCAGGATTGGTCTGAGTGCCGATGATTTGCACTTCCAGGGAGACTGGTGGTCTCTGTCTGTGTTCTCCAACCCGGCAATGCAGCTGGGTTGGAGACAGCTCAGTGCACATGGGGGTTTGGCCCGTCTAAAACGGCCGGCCAAACCCACATGCACTCTGATAACAGTGGTGCCCACCACTCCCTCTCCTCTCTGCCCCCACACGATGGCCCTTCCCCCAGGATGCAGCACTTATAATTTGAAAAATAAAATGATAATAAGCTTGTTTTACTATCGTTTTATTTTTCAACTTTTGAAGCTGTTGGAGGGAGGGGCGGAGGGGGGGGGGGGGAGACACGCTCCTCCGCCATAGCCGCCCAAAAAAATGATCACAAGACCAACCCGGAAGCCTGGGATGCAATTGGATATTGCCCTTCCCCCATTCATTCACACATCTGCACTGACATGCGTTTATCTACTCATTCGTTCACCAAAGCACATTCGTGTGCCCACTCTCACAGAGACATTAATGTGTCCAATCACTCAGGCATTTCTCAATACACCTTCGCTTTCATCCTTCTACATACACACATGCATACATTTATCCATCCACCAATGATTATAAATCTTGTTAAACGGACATGCATATAACTAACCAGGCATCTCCTATCCATTCACCCAGTTATACGTCCACAGCCATGAAACAATCAATATTTCACTTACACGTTCGTATAATCTTGTATTAATGCATTCATTTATTCGTGAGTCCATGCGTTCCTGAATGTGCGTTGTTTGACTGCATGTTACTTTAAGCATGTACGTGTGTGTGTGTGTGTGTGTGAATGTGCGTGTGTTGTGAAGCTACGTAGTTGTGGAGTGTAAGAAAACGAAATCTATATTTATCTACATATACTTACCTTCACAATATTTTGGTAGCCATTCAGGCTAGGATATTTATCTGACATTCAGCCTTTGCTTTTGGTGCATCATGCAGAAGGCTCAAATTCTAAAATCACATTGATGGAAGAAGATAATTGTGACAGCGATATGGATGGATTTAGGGAGGCACTGCAGGAAAAAATTGTAAATTATTTTTCGAAAATGTTTCCAACTCCTCAATTCAAAATAGAACAAACATAGTTAATTGCATTTTCTAAGTAAGGTGCCGCAAAACAGTTTTTTTTAAGCTAAATAAACTGTTGCAATGAATAGCTGAGCCCATAAGTTCTCAGAGCTATTCACTGTATTAATTTTCATATCAGTATCCGATTCTTCAAGGATGAATCCATTTTCGAATGGGATACTTTACTGTGCTAAGAGATTATAATTATGCTGCTTTGGATCTTAGAGAATGCCTACATCCCCAAGATTATTAAAAATGCCACATGCTTTACCGGATATGATAGAACAGAGTCTCTGGTGGGAGATGTTGGTGAAGCAAGAATCTGAAACCAGAGGGTCTTTCATACCGCAAACGACTGGAGCTAAAATTACACCTGACTATTTTAACTTGATTGATGCAAGATCAGCGATTTAACATGCCAATCAAATGGTTAATTTAAAAATGGACAACACCCTTAGTCCATAATCGAGGCGTTATGGTGAGGTCTCGAGGCTCATTATTTTTGGCTTAATTCCCATGGACGTAACATTTTGCATTTCTTGACCTTTGCAGAGAGGTAAATGGGCCACTGTGGGAAAAGAGTACTATATAAATTCGATCAAATAAAAACAATCAGATTCTGTTCAAACTGCGAGACTTTGACCGGTATAAAATATACGTGTCGCAAACATGTTTCCCTCGAATGCGAACTGGAGGAGCAGACCTTAAACTGGTCTTGCGCTACTTCTTGTAACTAGAGCAAACATCCAGTCGGGCCTTTGTAACCTGATTTCTAAGTCTGATTAAATCACCCCAAGACATTTTGCAAGGCTGCTTTACCTTGAGCACATATGTTGCTACAGATAGGCAAGCTGCTGCGCTCCTGGGTAACATGATTCAGCTGGGTCTTAAACAGCCTGATTAGATTTTTACTCATGACCTACAAGTCAATGAACTAATTATCTTCTTGCAACATTAAACAGACCTTCCCTGTATGAAATATAGCAGTACATATGCGCATTTTATGCCTATTCATTTTTAAAGAAGTGATCTTTTGCTTCCTGATAAATACACTGCGTTGTAGGTCAATGACGAACTAGGACAGAAAATAGTCCCGGGCACCAAAAATAAACGTGCAGTTTAAATAAAGTAACACAGATAGGTAAAAAAGTGGCCCACGTTTGCAAACTGGGACAGGTTTGAACTTGTAAAGACACGTTGTACTAGTGTTTTGCAAAGTATGGCGGCCTGCATGGATTTGAGCTTGCTGCAGGCAATGCTTATTTTAATATCAGGGCAATCAACACTAAAAACGGTCCCAGCAGACCATAACTCGGCCCCCAAATAGTCCCCCCAAAAAACGGCCCAAACACTGAGCTCCCAGGCCAGCCCATCGCGCACTGCCTGCTTGCCCTGTAGGCCAGTCCGACCCTATTGTATGTTTTTAAATAGATGTCAATGTTATGTGTGTGATATCTGACATAAACACTGCTCTGCAAAGTAATTTATTTTTAATGTATTTTATGAGAACCAAAAATCAATGTCAAAACGTGGTAAGTAAAACTTGAGTATGCCATTCATTGTATCCTGACACACAATTGATGGACGGATTGAGCACAGGGTCAAGACTGATTTGCATATGACTGGGGTCAAACTGGAATGGCATGGGGAGCAAAAAAACGATGGCTTTAGGCCCAGATCTCTGTACTGGGGTGAATGTACGACATTGTTCAGCATTCTGTCCATCAATTGTTCTTTTTGCATTTGTCACCCCAATTAGGATGGGGATGCCCTGACGTGGGTCCCGTGCTCTCCATGCCACTGGAGTCAAGCTATCCTGGCTGATGAGGGGTGAAACTCTGAAACTGGTCCTAGGATGCTTGTTTCCTGTCCAGGGAGGGCCTGGCCTGGCAGTTCGGGCTGGACTGTTCCCATTGGGCACAGGGTCAAGACTGATTTGCATATGGCTGGGTTCAAACTGGAATGGCATGGGGAGCAAAAAAACGATGGATTTAGGCCCAGATCTCTGTACTGGGGTGAATGTATGACATTGTTCTGCATTCAGTCCATCAATTGTTCTTTTCGCATTGTATCCTTAGCATCTGTAGAGGATCATCTAACATATCAGAGCAAATAAAAAAGAATAGTTGCAAAAACGTCTATTTGTGGTTGTTTGTAAGGTAGAGAAAGTTATTTACATTTAAAGGTATACATGCAATGGTTAGTACAGAAGGATGCTCGAACTGGGCAGCTTGATTCAGCTATGGCTCCTTCGTTTCTCTGAACTTTGACCCATTCCCAATGAACTGATGTGATATTCTGGTATTATGTCAAAACATCAAATGTGCACATATCAAAAACGAAACTCTTTGTCTCCATTCATTAGTACATTTTAGCGCACTGAGTGCAGTGGATTTCAGTGGAAAAAAATAAAATTAGCATTTTTCTTGGTGCATTGCAGCAGACGTTTGGTGGCAGTAGAAAGAGTTATAGCTACTAAAAGGCAGTTGCTGTGGGAGCACTTTAGAACCCCACTGGGGAAGAAGGAAAAGATGGCCATACATTTGTGAGAGAGTGTAAAGGTATTTGTTTACAGGATGGCAGCTTCGAAGAGCTTATCAGTAAAGTGATAAAAACTCAAGATTTTGTTTATATGGAAATAGTCCATCAAAGTCCTGCTAACTTGATGGTACAGGTCCTTTTTAAACTGAAAGAAAGTTTAGTGAATGCTGTCTCAGCTAGGGCCATAACCAAGAAGATAGGGATCTGATGTGTCCACTACAAGCTCTTTAGGATTTCTTTCACAACCATCAGTCGAGCCTCTTGCGGTTAGTTAGTGGAAAGAGTTTCAACATCTAAAGAGATTAGCATTTCATTTTTGTTTCAAAAGTCAGATTTTCTATCACGGTCAGAATATTCTTTATATATCTCACGTATGAGGGTATCAGGTCTCAAAAAGAAGTCAGAATTGTGAAAGAGTTTCAAAAATGGCCCCAGTTAATAAAAGCTTTGCTTTCATGGCAGGGGCATTGTTCCTTTGTGCATTTTTTGGGAGGGCATATATACATAGGATTCTAAGATCATTAGCCAGGCATTCTACATTTACCTCCTCTGAGACCAAATTATTAATTTCAAACCTTATATAATTTGTTGGGTTTCTTATCAGTTTCTTGCAATGTTTCTAATGAGTCAAAAGATATGAACACTTTTCTAGAGTCTGTTATGTCCTAAGACTACTGCTCTGCCCTTCTCCACCTGTTTAATCACAAGGTATTACCTGTTCTTTAAGCTGTTGGGATTTTATCTTTCAGATTTGGACATGTTATTATAAATGTTGTCCTGTAGGATTCAAACTTCTTGAAGTCTTGTACCATAGCCTTCTTTCTGAAATGTTTGAACTTTAAGCAGGATAATACAAGGAGGAGGACAGAACTGAGATTTTTAATTACGTCCAGTGTTGGAAAGGGTTGTCTCATATGGTAGTTGATTGTTAAAAAAGCACCTAGGCAGAAGGAGCGGGGTCAGTACATACACAAGAGATTCCACACACAACCACTTCATCAAATGGCAGAACCTGCAGGTAAAAGATCTCCGGCAAAGAGTCCCCGTGTGGGGCCCGTTGGGCATTGCAGAGCCGGCCCATGATAAAGCATGACACCTTCCGGGGTGTGTGAGGGCCCTTGCTCCTTACTGGAGCTATTCCCCCCCTTCTGTACTGACCCCACTCCCTCTGCTAGGAACAGCACACCTTGTTATTGATAAGCTTTATTTAGATTAGACACCTACATAAGGGAGTGGTGGTTGCCAAAAATGTGTCTTTTCAACCTGTCCACAGGTCTATGAAAAACATAGACCAAATGACCACCAAGGCCGCAGAAATTTTAAGCTACAAAAGATAGAAAGGGGATCAAGATTACCAGCAAAAAATAAACAAGGAAACTACACTTGAAGGCAATGGAAAGATAGTCTAGAAGTTCTTCAAACGCAGAACAGAACAATGTTAGAAATAACCACAAGTTTGGCTTGGGAGCCCAAGATGGCAGACACAGCTTAGTGAGGCCCCAGCTGTGACAGAAAGGACCTTTGGAATAAAGTGGCAATATGATAACTTGTGACTGCATCTGATAGAGTGAGATAGTAAAGCAACTTGCGGCAATAGTTTCCTTGAAAAAAAAGTTTTTTTCTAGCCTTTTGACTGACATGTATGACCATTTTTTGCGGTCATAATGGGAAATCAGCCTGTTTGCGACCGCAAAATAGGTCAGTGCAATGTACAAACCCTATTTTGCGAGTCGGTAACCTATTACAGACTGGCAAAATAGGGTTTGCAACTTGCTAGTAGGGAGGGGAGTGCCTAGGCCGTTCCCAATAGCGAGTCGCACTTCTATGTACAATTGTTTTGCAACCCCAATTGCGGTCGCAAAACACTTGCAGTTTACCACCTATTTCAAAAAGGAGGTAAGCCACGCGCAAACGAGTAGTGGTCCCCAGGGGACCCCTTCCCCTTTGTGACTGGCAGCGAAAATATTTTCTAAGAGCAGGCAGTGGTCCGACGGACCACTCCCTGCTCTTCAAAAATGAAACAGAAACGTTTCATTTTTCTTTTTTAAATGCATCCCATTTTCCTTAAAGGAAAATGGGATGCATTTAAAAATAAAACTGCTTTATTTAAAAAGCAGTCACAAACATGGTGGTCTGCTGACCCCAGCAGGCCACCATCCCTGTGAGTGCTGGCCATTCCCAATGGGGTCGCAAATTGCAACCTGCCTCATGAATATTAATGAGGCAAGTCATTTGCCACCTATTGGGAATTGCAAACAGTGTCTGAGACACTGATGTACATTCCATTTTGCAAGTCACAAATTGCGAGTCGCAGAACGACGCAATTTGCGACTCACAAAATGGAGGGGTTTACATCTGGCCCAGGATGTGTATATTTTAATAAATAAGCCCTGTTGCTCCAGTCAGCTGTTTAAGAGCTGCTGAGGAGATTTATGGCTTAACAATTAAAAGAAACATGTTGTGGCAGATTTTTTGAAAGGTGAGCAAGTTTATCTATTCTACAGAAAAGAGAAATACTTCTGTGGAGAAGCTATATGTTTCTTTTTATGAGTGCATCATGCCTTTCATATTTTGAAAGAAGTTCTGAGATGATTTCCCAGCTTTTAACTCTCTCACTTTTTCTCTATTGCTGTGAAAGGCTTCTTTAATACAGATTGAATTCTTCTGTATAGCAGAACAGAGATAGGAATGAATTAAAATAATACTGCTCCGCTGTTCAAGTCAGTGAATCTGTTAAGTAAGCAAAGCATTTGAAAGCCTTTTTGAAATGAATGTAAAGCTCTTTTCCTGATACCAGAGGAGGTGTGTATTAACAGGAACACACTGAAACAATTCTGAAAGGTACAAGAACATTTATGTTTGCAGCATATTTTGGATAAGGCCATTTGATGTATGGGGGGAAAAAGGTTCTTGCAGCTTGTTTATTTTTCTCCTCAGGATTCTTTATAAAGCTAAAGGCCCAGCACCTTTTTTTTTGCTTAATTATAACCAAAAAAATACTGCTCTGACAATTTTCAATGAAGCTCCTACAATGGTGTGGTTTTACCTCAGTGCATGACTTGACATGCACTCTCTTTAAGGCTCTATTTTAATTGTTCTACTAGGGTGTGGGGTTATTGGTTCCTTCACCTACCTGACAACATTGGTTGAGGAATATTTATGCCTACCTTGCTGCAGTTTTATTTCTGGATTGTTAAGTCATTGATGGTCCTGTATGTTGCTGGCTACCACTCCTTCATAACATTGACCCTGTCTCTTCTTTTGCCATTGGTTATGAAGTCCAGGCTGAGAGCCCTTACTTACCTTGAATATTTTTGGCATCGCTATTAACTTGTTATTACTTGAGACGTTTGGCACATGCTGTTCTTTCCTGTGATTGCATGGCAATATCGCAAAGGGAGAGGGCTGGCACTAAACCTATTTCTTTTTCCTTCAAGTCTCCGTCCCTTATCAAGACTAAAAAGAGTTAATAAGATCTTGATAACATATCTCTTTGGGCCAGCATGAAAGAAGAGGGAGGTGAATTTTCACAAAGGTGCTCTGTTTCTCTTCAAGTTGCAGGGGCAGATTTTAAAAATCCTTACGTCTCTACCTCTGTTAAAAGGTGCAAAAAGGATGTGGACTCTACCTCCAAATCACATTCCCTCTTGATCTTGGAAGATCTCATGGAAAAGATTAGAGCTTCGAAACATTTTTTTGTTGAAACCAATGCAACTCTTCAAAGAATTGAGTTAAATGGTCTTTTCACAATAAGAGAATATGTGCCATTGAACAGAGAGTGAGTGATGTTAAAGTTTCCATGCTAGATGTTTCCCATATGATTAAGGAAACAACTTAAAAAAAGGGCAGAGAATCCGGAAAACAGAAATAGAAGAAATAAACTTTGCCTGTATGGTATGTCAGAGGGATCTGAAGGTTCCAACATGATATCATTCTTACAAAAGGTTATTCCCTCAATTGTTCACCTAGAAGATCGTAGTCACTCAGGATCCAAAAGGCTCATGGCATGGGCCCTAAGATCTCTTCTCCATCTAGCACAAGGCCTAGGGGCATAATCGTTCTCTTCCTGCAGTTCACAGAATTGATTGATGTTCTTTCAGCAGCTAAAGCAATCAGATAATTGTACTGGTCTTCTCTTCTCAAGATGTCTCCAATGCTACAGCACTTAAAAGGAAACAACTTTTTGCATATCACTCACAACTCAAATCTATGAATGCTAGATATGGTTTAGTGCATCCCTGCTTTTTCAAGGTCACGCACAAACAGAAGACTTTTACATTGATGACCCTGGCAAGCTCGGAGATTTAATCAATCAGCACAGATCTAAAGATGTGGAACTGAGTTCTTCTGTTTCTTTATGATTTTGTTGTTCTTTTATCTGCTTAAGAAATGTTTAATTGCATCTAACATGTTTCTTCTTTCCTGGTTCTAAGGTGATCGCATGGCTATTCATAATCTGTGTCTTCAAATTGGATTTTTGTATGGTCCATAGTTCTGTGTCCACCTCCCCTTGTTATGTGCTCCTACCCTGTTTTTGTTTGAAATGGCTCCCTTGAGCTAATTAACTGATGAGCTCTGACTGATGCACCTGCACCCAGTGAGTGGTACAGAGACCTGAGAAGGCTTTGGGCAGCATCTCCAGAATCCCCAAAAGAATGGATTACTCACTACTGAAGAAGGACAACTACCCTGAAACACATGTCTAGAGATGCACAGCACTGGCGGCACCAACAAGGGTGAAAAACTAAAGACTGTTTCTGAAGTAAGTGTTATCATGCATTGCATTTACCATGATACATTGGGGTGATGTGAGTGCTGAGATGTGAGACAGTGTGCTCTCACCCTTATTTTGTTTGAAAAGGCTCCCTTGAGCTATTTAGTTGACAAGCTCTGGTTGATGCACCTGCACCCAGTGAGTGGTACAGAGATCTGAGAAGCGTTTCGGCAGCATCTCTAGAACCCCTGAACCCCCTAATAATGTGTTGCTGTCTACTGAAGAAGGACAACTATCCTGAAACACATGTCTAGAGATACACAGCACTGGCTGCACCAACAAGGGTGAATCACTAAAGACTGTCACTGAAATAAGCGTTATCATGCACTGAATTTACCATGATACATTGGGGCCAACTGAGTGTGCTGGAATGTGAGACAGTGTGCTCTCACCCTCTTTTTGTTTGAAAAGGCTCCCTTGAGCTAATTAGCTGATGACTCTGGCTGATGCACCTGCGCCCAGTGACTGGTACAAAGACCTGAGAAGACTTTGATCAGCATCTCCAGAACCCCCAAAAGAATGTGTTGCTCTCTAGTGAAGAAGGATAACTGCCCTGAAACACGTCTAGAGATGCACAGCACTGGCTGCACCAACAAGGGTGAAAAACTAAAGACTGTCACTGAAGTAAGTGTTATCATGCATTGCATTTACCATGATACATTGGAACGAACTGGGATGTGATGAAGTGTGCTCCCACCCTCTTTTTGGTTTACTATTTTTCTACTGTTCAGTATTGAGCTGTGTGTCGCCTGTTTTACCCCGGTTTTGGACAGACCTAGATATTCTACAGAGCAATAATTGGGAATCTCAATGGAGATTTAATAATTCCCTGCTTTCAGATAAGACTTTTATTACAACCTACGCAGACCTTTGCTAATAATAATAATGCAGAGGACACTTCATTCCACTTTGTCTGGGATGCATTTAACCCTTTCCATGCGCACGACGGCCGGGAGCCGTCGTGCGCAACGGTGCTCGTGTGCGCAGGACGACTCCCGGCCGTCCTGGCACATGGCACCGGAAATCCCTCTGGTGCAGGCACCAGAGGGATTTCTTTTTGTTCCCAAAGCCTCGGGAGCTGGGGAAGAGCTTCCCCAGCTCCCGAGGCCCCCCGTAGTTTCTATGAAATGACGATCAGCGCGCACGTCGCTCTGACGTCATTTCATAGAAACCGAAACTGAAATGAGTCTTTAGGCTCATTTCAGTTTCACTTTCTATGTGCTCAGGGGGCTATCTCAGCCCCTTGAGCATAGAGAAAGACGGGAGAGGTATCATTGGAAAGGGGAGAATCTCCCCTTTCCAATGGTACCCCAGGAGGGCGATCCCCAAGCAGGGATCCACCACTAGACACCAGGGAGGGGGGAGCGGCCCCTTGGGCAAGGGCCTTTGCTCCCCCCCCCAAAAAAATTGGCCAAATTCAGTCTTTCTGGGGGCAGAAAGCCCACTGGACACCAGGGATTTTTTTGGGGCAATTTCAATGAGGGTGGGGGCTCCCCAAAACGGGCATGCCAATGCCCCCACCCCCCACCACAACTACAGCCTTTCTGCCCCCCCGGGGGGGTAGAGAGCCCACTAGACACCAGGGATTTTTTTGGGGGAAATTTAAATTGGGTGGGGGCTGCCCAAAACGGGCAAGCCAATGCCCCCACCTGCCCCACCACCATTACAGCCTTTCTGCCCCCCCTGGGGGGCAGAAAGCCCCCTAGATGCCAGGGATTTTTTGGAGCAATTCTAATTAGGGTGGGGGCTGCCCAAAACGGGCATGCCAATGCCCCCACCCCCCTGCCACAATTACAGCCTTTCTGTCCCCCCTGGGAGGCAGATGGGGGCTGTAGCCCCCAATCTGCCCCCCCCGGGGGGCAGAAAGCCCACTAAAAACCAGGGATTTTTTTGGGGACAATTTTTATTAGGGTGGGGGCTGCCCAAAACGGGCATGCCAATGATTTTTTTTTGCCAATTTGAATCAGGGGTGGGGGCTGCCCAAAACGGACATGCCAATGCCCCCACCCCTTGCCCGCCAGTCTTTCTGCCCCCCTGGGGGGCATATGGGGGCAGTAGCCCCCAATCTGCCCCGCCGGGGGGCAGAAAGCCCACTAGAAACCAGGGATTTCTTTTTGTATTCATGTAGGGGTGGGGGCTGCCCAAAATGGGCATGACAATACCCCCACCCCCAGAGAAATTCCAGTCTTTCTGCCCCCCTGGGGGGGCAGATGGGGGCAGTGGCCCCTGACCTGCCTCCAGGGGGGGGCAGAAAGCCCACTAGGTGCCAGCGATTACGCTGGCTTTTTTTATGCTTGGGGGTGGGGGCTGCCCAGAATGGGCATACCAATGCCCCCGCCCCCCAAAAAATAGCCACAGTCTTTCTGCCCCCCTTGGGGACATATCAGGGCAACCCCCCCCCCCCCGATTCCCCCCAGGGCGGCAGAAAGCCCACTAGGCACAGACTTTTTTTTAGCAATGTGCCTACCTGTGGATTTTGGGCCCTAGCGCAGCTGGCACATAGGGAAACCTATCAAACCTATACATTTTTGAAAACTAGACACCAAGGGGAATCCAGGATGGGGTGACTTGTCTGGCTCTCACCAGGTTCTGTTACCCAGAATCCCTTGCAAACCTCAAACTTTGTAAAAAAAAAACACATTTCCCCCATATTTATGTGGTGGAAAGTTCTGGAATCTGCGTGGATCTACAAAATTCCACCTACCCCGCGTTCCCCAAAGTCTTCCAAGAAAAATGGTACCTCACTTGTGTGGGTAGGCCTAGTCCCCGCGACAGGACACGGCCCAAAACGCAACGTGGACACAACACATTTTCACAGTGAAAACGGACCCTTTTTTTGCAAAGTGCCTAGCTGTAGATTTTGAACCCTAGCTCTGCTGGCACCTAGAGAAACCTAACAAACCTATACATTTTTGAAAGCTAGACACCCAGGGGAATCTAGGATGGGGTGACTTGTCTGGCTCTCACCAGGTTCTGTTACCCAGAATCCCTTGGAAACCTCAAAATTTGTAAAAAAAAAACAAATTTTCCTCACATTTCTGTGGGCGAAAGTTCTGGTATCTGTGTGGATCCACAAAATTCCACCCAGCCTGCATTCCCCAAAGTCTTCCGAGAACAATGGTACCTCACTTGTGTGGGTGGGTCAAGTACCCGCGACAGGCAAGGGCTCAAAACCTATTGAGGCGACTTCAAAATGACCTATCACAAAACAACCTGGTTTTGCAAGGGGAGCTCGCCTTAAATAACAAGATCTAGAACTCATGAATCCCATTGTGTCTCTTTCGCAGAACCGTTGGGCACAGACCTTAACGACTTTATAAATATAAACACTGAGACATTGATGAAGCTGACCGGCAAAGTGCGATTAATTGTGATTTACTGAGTCTAATAAGCCTGTTCTATAAGGTATGTTGAACTTTATGAGTTAGGTATAATAGCAGTCGAGACAACACCCGTCTTTCAGACTCACCAAACCTTGGGCTCCCCTTCTCTCTTTTTTTTCACAGGAGATTTAACCCTGCCGATATAATATATGTGTAGACGCCACATTCAGTGTACAGTATATACGAGGTTTCTAGGTAAGACGCTACTGATCTTTTGCAAATCTGATACTAGCACATGTATTAGGGCAACAAGTACTTATGACATCTACTGTTTTATTTACCTTAACAGAACATGGTATATCAATTAAGTGATATAGCCACACAAGACAGTAACTGCCACTGGCTCTTTTTCGTATAGTAACAGCACTAGTAAGTAACCTATGAGGAGCCTTCATCCTCTACAAATAATGTTCATTATGACATTTAGGATAGTCACATGGCGAGTTCCTTCTCTGACTATAAGGGCTGTTCTCTCTCTCCTTTTTTAGGCTGCTCACTATGGCACATTGTGGTTGATGCACATTCTTTCTTAGTTCTATTTAACATTCCTCCCATAGTAAGTATGGGGAGGAATCTTGGTTAATCTCTGTGGTATATGGAGCACTTCATTCGGTGTTTTGAAAGCTCAGGTGTGTGAATCTTGCCTTTTCACCACTTTTTAAATTTATATGGGAATTATATGTTGCATATTAAGGTCCAATCGATATATTTTGTTCTGTACATGGGCTTTGAATATGTTGTGTTTATACCTTTTAGGTATTCCCTGGGTGTGTCAATATTGGTCTGGTGTCTGGCTAAGGTCCTGAGGAAGGTTGTGCTACCATTCTTTAAGCCACCGAAACGCGCGTCGACCAATGCTGTTCAGATCCTGCTATATGCAGTCACTCTAATTGGTCGCGGAGACTGTACAATCTTTTGTCTCCCACCCTCCAGATATATGTATGAGTGAATGTGTTATGAGTTTATATGAGATGGAATGTATGTGAGGTAGCATGTATGAATGTTTTCTTTTGTTTTCTCACTTGGGGGCTATTGATGTAAAGACTGTTTTGTATTCAAATGTTATGTAATAATTATGCAATATTGTCTGTATATGTTTAACATATTGGTTTTACTTTTTTTTTTAAAAAGCAAAAGAAAGTAAAAAGATTTTTGATAAAACAAAGAAAATAAATAAATAATATGAATATTTATAAACATGGTTATTTTTTTGGATTTTGTTGTTGTTCAGCCCATGTTCAGCCCATGTTGAATTCAATTTCAGTTTTATAAAAGAAATATAGGTCACGAGGGAGTTATTCCATATTGTGTTGTTGTTTTCCCCTCTTCTCCCTGACCTAAAAATAATTTGTTTAGATGGGGTCCCCTAATTTTGCTTACCCTAGCTCTGCCATGCACCTAGTGAAACCTAGCAAACCTATACATTTTTGAAAACTAGACACCCAGGGGAATCCAGTATGGGGTGTCTTGTCTGGCTCTCACCAGGTTCTGTTACCCAGAATCCCTTGCAAACCTCACAATTTGTCCCAAAAAACACATTTTCCTCACATTTCTGTGGTGGAAAGTTCTGGAATCTGCATGGATCCACAAAATTCCACCCACTCCGCATTCCCCAAAGTCTTCAGAGAAAAATGGTACCTCACTTGTGTGGGTAGGCCTAGTGCCCGCGACAGGAAACGGCCCAAAACGCAACGTGGACACACCACATTTTACAGTGAAAACTGACACTATTTTGCAAAGTACCTAGCAGTAGATTTTGAACCCTAGCTCTGCCGGCACCTAGGGAAACCTAGCAAACCTATACATTTTTGAAAACTAGGCACCCAGGGGAATCTAGGATGGGGTGACTTGTCTGGTTCTCACCACGTTCTGTTACCCAGAATCCCTTGCAAACCTCAAAATTTGTCAAAAAAACACATTTTCCTCACATTTCTGTGGTGGAAAGTTCTGGAATCTGTGTGGATCCACAAAATTCCACCCAGCCTGCATTCCCCAAAGTCTTCCGAGACAAATGGTACCTCACTTGTGTGGGTGGGTCAAGTACCCGCAACAGGCAAGGGCCCAAAACCTATTGAGGCGACTTCAAAATGACCTATCACAAAACAACCTGGTTTTGCAAGGGGGGGTCCCATGAGTTTTTGGCCCCGGGCTCGGTGGCCACCTAGGGAAACCTACCAAACCCACATATTTCTGAAAACTAGACACCCGGGGGAGTCCAGCAAGGTATGGCTTGCATGGGTCCCCCAACATTTCCCTACCCAGAATCCCCTGCAAACCTCAACTTTTGTTGAAAAAATCTACTTTTTCTCACATTTCTGTGTGGAAAAGTTGTAGGATCACTGGGCTGACACAAATTTCCTACCACCCAGCGTTCCCCCAGGTCTCCCGATAAAAATGATACCTCACTCGCATGGGTGGGTCAAGTACCCGCGACAGGCAAGGGCCCAAAACGTATTGAGGAGACATCAAAATGACCTATCACAAAACAACCTGGTTTTGCAAGAGGGGTCACCTGGGTTTTCCCTAGGTAGAATGAAAATTCCCAAAGAGTATGGAGGTGTTTATGTTCTGGATTTCTCCACATATCACAGGGCATTTGGAATCAAAAAATTCAGTTTCATTTAGTGGATCCTGTCTGCAACATTGGCAAGTTATGGCTCTATCTAGAGTGGCCTTTGGTTTTCCCTTTTTCTCATTCTTTTTATGTCTAATCCCCTAAATATTGGTTGTTGTCTACAATATCACACTCTTGTTCCTTATTGAAACCATTTATGCCCTTCAATTTAGCAACTTTTGATCAGTTTGTAAGCAGTCTAATCTGGTATAATAAACTGATTAAGAAAAATGGTAAAACCGTATTGTGGAAAAAGTCGATTGTTGGGGGTATTTTCACCATTTCACAATTATTAAAGGATAACTCTATTGTTTCAGAACTATCTAGCACATACAATCTCTCAAATAATATGTTTACACAACATAATGAGCTTAAAGGTCTCCTCCACATTGCACTTGGGTCACTTACCTCTTCTAGCCTTGCAGCGCCTCATGTGCAGAATAATCCTGTTTTCTAGAAATTTGCTCTCAAAAGCTGCTGTCATATATAAATTGCTATGACCACCCAATATGGACAGACCTAAGTTTCCTAATGAAGCTTAGTGGGAATTGGAGATGCATTGTATTTGATCGTTGTTTAACTGGGATAAAATCTGGGCCAAAATGGATTCTGCAGCTCGCTTCGCTACTTTAATACAAACTTTTTTTCTATAATTTATTATTTTACACTCCATATTTTCTTTTTAAAACTAAACTCATTCAACAAGATACTTGTTGGCATTGTGATGCAAATGCTGGTTTATATTTGCATATGTTTTTCTATGTTCTGTTGTTTCTGAATTTTGGACTCGTGTTTGGCAAAAAGCTGAAGTAATTACCAATGTTTCTTCACTTTTTCTTTAGATGAAATGCTTTTGGGAGGGGTTCACTTTGTTTGGTCTCATAGCATTTTGATAGGAAAACCTGTAGACCTCTTAATAGCAATTGCTTTACATGTTATTACTTCTAATTGGAAAATATTTCTATTACCTGTTGGTTGAATTTAGTATGTCACAAACACAGATTGGACAGATTTAATCTGAACTCCCTACAGTTAGCATTTAAACGTAATAAACTGTGATTACCAATTACTTTCTCACAGTGCTATTGTTAATGCTACTATGTTTTCACAAGACCAACCAGCTTTTTTGATGAATTTCATCTATCTAATGAGTTGATATTCATGTTATATATCAATCAGATTTTAATAGAATATTTTATCATCTCTTACTATATTATAATTTTGTCTCAACATGTACTTGATAGCCTACTTACCTTCTTCTTTCCACTCTCTTCTTTTTACTTCCCTTTTTTCTCCTTCTAGCTTTCTTTCTTCTTATCTATTATAATATCATGCCATGTATTGCCTTTTTGGTGATTTATTAATTTTGACATTTTTATTTCCTTTTATTTTGATATATTGCTCACAACCTACTATGTTGTTGACTATATGACATACTTGCTTATGTTATGATTTACTGTTTTGATTCTTCAATTAAAAAAATAAACTAAACAAAAAAAAAGAAATTACCACTGCTTGGCAAAGTTCAAGCACCATCTTGGTTGGCTACTGTGGGGCGATAACAGGTGTGTGTGCTTGTTTTCTGTGCCCTTGTAATGCTGTAGTATTACAGAAGGGGATAAAGATATTTGTGCGCATATTTCACCAGGTATATCCTAAGGGGGGCAATCCCTCATTTGCAAGGGTGTGTGGTGCCATGTAAATAGGAGAAATACTTTGCCTTGTCACGTGGTTACACTAGGCCTGATTAAGAAATGCCATTTTACAAGCTCACGTTCCTAAGTTGCCTTCTCTCCCTAAACACTCTGACATTTGATACACATTCATTTGTGTGTACATGCAGGATAATATTCTTTGAACTCAGTTTTGCTTACACTACCACTCCGTAGGCACTCTACCAAAACACCTTGAATGTTCTATATAAGGGCTAAGTTCATCATGCAAGATGTTGTTATTTGTTTTGGCAGTCAGCTGCAGAGCTATCACAAAAGAATAAACAATAGCGGCCTGACTTGGGCTTTGGCATGGTAAATGGGTGATGTTATTATATATACAACATCAAAGCCTTTGTTCAGACACAGGAGCATTTCGCTGGCACTGAGAGGTCGATCCATGTTGGAATTCCAGCTCAGCTGATTCCTGTTTACCTCATGCAAGGTATTATGTCCAGCTCTACACCATGATGGGCAGCTTAATGACAATTACCAAAGGTAATGGAGAGTTAGATCACCCTACAGGGATTTAGCAGATTCACTCACTCTAGACATGATAGGTTAGGATGCACTAGGTAAGAGTGCAATATATTACAGTACTTGTATGCAAGTATATAGTCTCTGTAATAAACAAAATGGTTGAACTGTTCATCTTTTTCACCATGCTCTCAATGCTAATCACATAATTCTGTTTTGATTTATTGATTATTGCAGCTAAAGAATTTTACTCAAGAATCGCAATGCTTCAATAAATATTGAAATGCTTTACAGTGTATTTCTTGTTTATCTCTTTGGGTATGAAAAAGTAACTAAGTGAAAGGGTTCTAGATCTGTTACCACGATTTCGTTGGGGAGTCAGGGTTGTCATGTTCTTAGGTTGCACATCCATTTGTTACCCTGTGAGGTTAGGGGTACAGATGGTGCACTGTGAGCTAGCAGGAATTAGGCCAACATATTCGGATGGTGTGTGTGGAATAAGTCTCGCACCGTTCTGGTGGTTATGTTGTCCAACAAACGCACAGTTTTACTTGGGAAAGTATAAACCATACGACGTGGCACCGCCAAGGTTCAGCTTTGCGTTTTCATTTAATGGATTGCCTGAGTAGTTTTCTTTTGTATACCCAAAAACACCTACTTTTCTACTAACAGGAGACATTCTTGGTGTTAGGGAAAAAATCCTCCTCAGCTGAGTAGGTAGAACCTATGTATTGGCTGTAGGTTGTTCAGGCTTGAACCTTTCAAAGGATCACCCTATAAAGGTACCGTGTCTGACTCCACATATTCATATAGCTGAAGGTGCAGCAATAAATATACCAGCGAACTGCAGGCATATAGTCACACAAATGCTGCCACAACGTGGACTACCGCAGACAGGAGGTAAAGTTACCTTCGTGGTTGAGGCCCATGAAGCATTTAGGACAGAGGTATTTTATTAATGGGTTACATTCCCAGCAGCTAATACAACTTCAAGGCTGTTTCACACATACACTGCAGATACAGTTCCTAACAACTACACAGCTTATAAAGCACTAGAAATACCACTAACTTATCAAGAACATCAAAATTGGTTTGAAGGTGCCCTATCACATACAAACAACAACGTTTGATGAGATCCCCTCAGCAATGAAGAAGTAACATGGCCAGTCTCAGCCAGTTACACACCCTATCCAGGTATAGGCATTCTGACAGCTCCAGACCTGTGTATGCTATATACAGTTCTGGTTAAACATAGAGATGTTTAACACAATTTGTCATGCGAACAATGACAATAAATCCTGCAAGGGCTGCTCAAGCTGCACAACCACAATTGGCTACACTTGCAATTAATCCATAAACAAATAATGCAGTCATGGGTAAAATTCCCATCAGATGGGAGGAAATTCCGTTCTGGATTGCACAAAAACAAGCCAGCTTGAAGCAGTGTTTCCCCATATGGGACCTCAGTAAAAACACTGAATTCTCACCATATGTCTGCAAATGGGAATGGCTCCCCCAATTGGAAGACTGCGCCACTTGGGATACAGTCTTTGCTGCAGTACATACCAGAACACATGGTACACCTTCATTAGTTGTTTTGGCAGAGATGTGTAAACAGATCCAGAATGATTGGAGGGCAGCCCGTGCCCTGGATTTTGGAATGAAACGGAAGGGCAACTTTGTCACAGTATCTGCCATAATGTTGAGTAACATTAAAAGGGAAGCACCAGCGTTGGGGGTACACCAATGACTCACAAACTTGAATGCAAGAGAACAGGAGTGCGAGAACACAGAAATTATCGAGGAAACTTATGCAACAAAAGGTAAAGATAATTTGGAAGCCAGACCTAGCAAACCACACATTAAGAGTAATTCTGAAAAGGAAAACTTGAAGCAGGCATCAAACTCTTCTAAGAAGAAGTGGGATAATAAGAAACATAAAGAAAAGTCTAAATCACAGGCAGACCTCCTCAACAAAAGGCCACTGAAAAGCGCTATAATTTGCACAACCGTGATAATATTAAAAAGCCTGATAGGTATCAGGATACTGATACACGTTTATCTCATTCCTTTCAGGAGTCATCTGAAAAAAAGCTTGGAGAGAGGTGGACGAAGAGAGCACAGATCAGAGGAGTACATGAATCCAAAGAAGGACTCACAATGCTCGTCTGCCTTCATAATAAAAACGGCAGTTAAACCTAAACGGTCCAAGTCTCAATTCAAAAAGAAGAAGGTGGGTGGCATTAAAGTAAAGCATGCCACGGATATTGAGTACACTGCTTTTGAGCTGGGAGTGGGCTCTAACCATGCTAGACAGTGCTGCAGAAGACACAATAGTTCGCCTGAGCTTGATGGATTGTCTGGCGGCAGCAGCATTGAGTGACTATATCCAGGTGGCAACACTGGATATGAGAGTGAGTATCCTGCATCATTGATACAAGATGCAACTCCAAATATAAGGAGATATACCATGCACCATTAATGTTCTCTTTTGGGAGAACTTGTCATTTAGCTATGACATTTTCTTGTCCAAAAGGGATTGGCCACCACAGGTTGCCATGGACTGCCCCAAGGGGGAAACCGTACATTTACCTGCTTTTTCCGACCTCGTCCCAGATGCACTCAAACATTCATACACCAGGGATTGGGCTTTAGCACTAGCTCCTGCCTTATACCAGAGCCATGTGGGGTGGGATGATGGTTCCCCTTATCACGTCTAACCAATGAGGTCAACCCCACAACTTCAAAGACAATACCCCATTCAAACTTAGGCTAAAAAAAAAGTTAGAGAGATAATCACACAACTTGACTACCAAGGTATAATAGAAAATTGCACCTCCCCTATGATTAAACCTTTGTTTCCAGTGATGCAAGCAGACCATTCATATCATCTTCTATTACATTACAGACACCTGAACACGGCTACATGTACATTTGCTGTCCAAAATGTGCATAGCGCGGAACTAATGAATAACAGTGCGGAAAAATGCAAAATCACTTTAGACAGTTCAAATGGACTTTTTTGCCAAAACATAGCACCTGAAAGCAGGAATTTGACCACATTCAGTGTGCTCGGTTCTCAAAAGCAGTTCTGTCAATTGCCACAGGGGTATAAGAGCAGCCCAGGGTTGTTTTCAGCCTGGCTTACAAAACTTTTGCAAGAACATGATGATCACGCATTGTCCTATGTTGATGACATCTAATGGATGATGACCTTTCAACTCACTTGCTAGAGTAGATTGCATAGTTTTGGGTTTTGCTCACTTGGGCTACAAATTCAATTTAAAAAAATCTAAAATAGCCCACCTCAATGTCCTATTTTTATGATATGAGTTGTTAAGTGAAGGCAGAAGCCTAGCAACACACTTCCTTGAGAAGTGTGTGCTTCTACAACTACCAAAAACACTAAAAAAACTCCAATCAATAATGGGTTCCCTGAATTTTGGCAGCACATACATTCCATACTACGCAGAGAGGGTAAAACCGCTCTACGACTTGATACGTCCAGCACACATTTGACAGCTGAACACACACAAATACTACGTTCAGTACAAGCTGAAATACTAGCAACACTTACACACGTGTAAACACCATGAACCTAGCGATCTGCATAATTGCGGGTACATCAAGTTATACCTATGCCACATTTAATGAAGGAGACACTGTACCAATTGCATATAAATCACATTTATACACAAAAAGATACATTTGCATTGACATAAAAGATCCTGGCAGCTGGACATACTGCTGTCGTGAGAGAAAGATCTTTGGCTCGAGGGAAACGCATTATTGTCAAGACTCCGGTTCCAGCCTTGGAGGCTGTTACAAAAAATAGTGTTTGTAACATGAAAGCTTTACATCCAAGATGGATACAGTGGTCCAACTCTCTCACTGCAACAGATTTAGACTACAGATTTGACTCTATACTACAAACACAAGCATACCTGCATTATGAAAATGAATATCCTCTGCCTAATGAAGTCATGCCTCTAGATCAGTATGATTACATCATTTATACTGACGGTTCAGCAAAGCCTGCCGTAGGGACAAAGCACCAATACTCTGCAGCTGGCACCACTGTTAAGGGTAGAATGGAGGATGGTGAATTCCACCTTCACAAAACCTACACGCAGTCACTAGGGGAATGCACAGTGCAGCTGGCTGAACTTAGAGCTCCAATTCTGGCACTCGAGTATACGGATCCTTGATTCCCCACACTTATTATGTGTGATTAATTGTTTAGTGTCCAGTCTTACAATGAGTACTTACACTATATTGGAGCCAGAATGTATTCAGAGATTCCAAAGGATACATCATAAAGCACAAGCTGCTTTGGGGACAGGTGCAAAACTCAAAGAGTACTTGCCACAGACTTATGTCATACACACACTGAGTAATCAGCGTGTAGGAACGCATGTTGTAGGGAATTCCATGGCTGACAAAGCTGCAAAAGCAACAGTGCAAATCGCTGCAGTCGCTGCAATTACTTGTTCAAGTACGAGGATAGATCGAGGCATCATGGTGACTGTCAATGCTGCTCTCAGTGACACCCACCTGCCGAAAGGCTTTCCAACAAAATACTCCTACCAGTTAGGTATGCAAAATATTCCATTTGCTCAGATTCCTGGAGTGGGGGGATCAAGTGATACCTAATTCAGATCACAGGTTAGGGTTAATCCTAGTAGCACATGAGGGTCTAGCATCTGCTCACACAGGGGTGGCAGCTACAATTTCATTAATGCAGCAATGCTATTGGTGGCCAGGTCTATACAAACAGACTTAAATGCGACATCTGCCAGCAGATGAAGGTTTCCACCGTAGCGTGTCCACCACAGACACCTCTGCTGATCTCAGACAAGAATCTTGCTTGTGTTTATTTGGACCACTGCAGCCCTTTACAATATGATGGGGCTTAAAAATACATCTTGATAGCAGTGGATTCCTGTTCTTGATTCCTATAGTTTTGGACACAGCGATCGGCTGACGCCCAAACGGTTATAAAAGATCTGCAAGTCTTTATCGGGCCATATGCAGTGGCCACATTCCATTTGAACCAGGGTCCAACGTTTGCCTCCAGGGTTTACAGAGACACAATGGGAAAATTGGGTGTGACTGTGCAGTACTCCTCCCCCTATCATCTTGAGGGAAATGCAGTAGTGGAGAGGAAGAACCGGGACCTAAAGCAGTCTTTAACAGACAGGGTATTAGGTTCAGGTCGCAGTTGGGTCCATCACCTGTTTGGGGTCCAGAGAGCCTTAAACAATCTGTGTTGAAAATCCCGCGGTGGTCGGACTCCCTATGAGATCCTGTTTGGGATTAAAGTATGGCTTCCAGACCTTGACAGTCCTAGTAGAGTGGCGGCAAAAACACAATTTTACATCAGTGAACGTTTGGATGTTTTACAGAATCTGAACAACTTTCGAGAAGCTAAAAACAATGTCCAGCAAAAGCATTATGCCACTGGAGAAGTGAAGGAAGCACCAGCAGCTCCTCGTTGGATCCCCAGATTGGTGAACCAGTCCAGGAGAAGATTGTGGACAAGTAGGAATTTGAGCCATCTTACAGATGACCATTGAAGGTACGAGAACTGTACCTCTACCACCCCTTCATGGTTGCAAAAACAAGAGATTTGTGTCACTAGATCTTGTCAAACCACACTATGTGTCCGGTTCCACACAATAGGTCAAGAGGGCTTCTAGGTAGTTACCTGCCTCCTCTCACTACCCTACAGGAAGTCCCTGTGGAATCTTTGATGAGCAATGAAGCTTCTTCTCCCCTCCAGAGGACAGCTAACACTGAAATACCAATTCTTTCTGTTACATCAACAAACTCCTTACAAACGTCATGCACAGAAACTCAGATTTCAATTCAGCAAACAGACAAAGATGGTATCTACAGAAACGCACCGCCTTTTGAATCAACTCCCAGTTCTACACAGCATGCAGAGTTGTCAAAAATAGATCGAACAGCCTCCAGCTACTTCATCGACAATGATGACTTCTCTTTGGATTCATCTGACCCAGCACCACTACCACCCAAGTTAGACTGTGTGGTTCGACTTTTGGTTGAAAAAGATATACTTTATCCCACCTTCGAAATACATTTGGATTCCAAGTTTGTTACTTTTTCTCTTCATTTGGATTGGTTTTGTGACAGTCTTTTTCTTGATTCTGAACAGGACCTATCTCCCAGAACGCTGTGCAGTTGAACTAGTGAACTTGGTCTTATCACCCCATTCTTCATCACACAAAGTGCGAAGAGACCTTTCCCTGATGAACATTTATGCGGTTCCACTTCCTGATGGAATTGTTTGGGATAAGGTATCCTATGATATATTCGGACCAACTGAATCTATTCAAATTCCATATGTGTTTAACATTTCTTTTCATGACTTTATCGCTCCTAGTGCTATATCTGATGATTGGGACATTGATGCAGTACATGAAATGCTAGATGATCTACAGCATTCAACTGTTTTTTAATGAAAATGAAATGTATGAAGGCAGGGCTAATTATGATGAAATGTTCTGTTTTCACCATTATGGTCACAATTTCCTACACTAAACAAGTACTCCAGGTGCAGTATTTAATTACACACAATGGGAAGTTGAACATGCCCTACCATGGACCAAGGGGTAGCTGAAAGGCATTTGCACAGAGGTTTGCATAATTTTCAGGTCATAATCCATCTGACCCAGAGTCTTAATATTATAAACTGACACCCTCATGGGCTAAGAAAACTATGCTAACTGACACTAAGCTGATTTATTTTGCATCTTTCATTTCCCAGCTGTCTGAACAAGGGTTTGACTTTTGGAAAGACAATGTAGATTTGAAATCCATTTGGAATGTAAGAATGCTTCATCCATGCAGCCATCTGTAACACAAAGTGTAATTTGCAGAGTTTGATGGTGTTCTAAGGAAGGCAGAAGCAGAAGAAGACGGCACTTTTACTGGGCTAATTGACCTATACTTGAAGAAGGGACTCCTGTATATTGAATTATAAAGTCCAAGCAATAAAAGTGTCGACCCAAGCAGTAGATGTTGTTGTTTTAAGATTCAGTTCAAGAGCTTTCTTTAGCAAGATAATGTGGTCTGGCTTTTTTAATGACCCTGCATGATTGGTTAGATAAAGGAATGATGCCATTTCAGCTTGACTACTCAAACCTATTAGAAGTCTGAAAAACTGCCAGTGGGAGGTCACCTTTTAAAAAAAAAAAAATACAATAAATAAATATATATAAGATCAATATATAGATAGGAGCAGATCGCAGAGGAGCAGTTCTTGGACACGTTCGCAGGAGCTCGGATGAGCCCAGCTGCCGCGTTAGAGACCACTCTGCAGCCGGCCGGCGATTAACAGGTACTTCAACGGCGCAACAGCTATCGCACAGGTGGGGAGGCATAAGCTTTAGTCTCCAGCCCCTGGGGATTACGTGGTGGGGGCTGTCAGCAAAGCACATCATAATAATGTTAAATCAGCAATCACCATGTCAGTCGCAGCGCTTAGAGACCGCGAGTCCACAGCAGAGGAAATGTTCATGGACAATCCTCCTCAGAGGCAGCAGCCTAATGAATGTGGAACCGTAAATCTCACGACAGGAGTCAAGGGATTAAAAGACAATTATCACACTTTGGAAAAACTAATGCGACAAGAGACTGCAAAATGGTGGGAGGCGAAATCTCTCCAGAAATATTTGGACGCTGGGAGAATACCAAGGGGGCTTAGGATAATGCTAGCCCCCAGTTATGACACCCCCAATCCACGCATGATGGCAGAGTGGGCCGAGTGCAATTTCGATTCCTCCCGCAGATTGGTCCAAATATTGGTTAAATATGCGGAGGTGGATCGCATAGAACTTCAAAGCAAAATAGATGTGCTCACAGTGGAAATAGAAACACAGAGGGATCCACAAACAAGAAAGAAATATCATGAAGAGATGATGTCAAGGCTAAACAAGGAGGAGGACAAGATTAAGCAAAGAAAAATTTATAAATTCCAAAGGGACAAAGATGATTACGCCAATGGGCAAATGTTCACGTTTGCAAGAAAATATGATGCTTTCAGAAATAAACCACCTAGGGGCAACAGATATTCCCAAGAGTACAATGATGAGCTGGGCGGAGCAACCTCAACTTCTGCGTCCGATCTCAGCTCGGTCATAGAGAGTGAAACCGAGGCGGAAAATATAAGGGGAAGACCAGCTCCAGGGGCAGTCAAGCCATCTCTGGGCGAAGAATTGGACTACATGAGAAGGAACCGCAGAGAAACACTGAGGCCGAGAATCACCAAACCGGCAAAAAACGAAGGACAAAGAGCCGGCGGCAGCGAAGGAGGGCAGCCAGAGAAAGGTGGCAACAGTGGAAATCCAAAATCAATGAGAGGACGGGGGCAATGGAGAAGGAAATAGAATCTTGCCCTACCATGCTCACTGACAGTGATTTGAATGAAACGGTCAACATAAACAATACCATTATTAATTTAACGGACATTAGCCTCAACGCATCGGAACAACAAATCCTATCATTAGGATTGTCGTATTGCCCCAAAACAGACTTTGATTACACCAACACTCTTGCGGATATCTATAAATTTGTTAGAAAACTTAAACTACAAAAATTTCACAAATTGAAGACAAAACTGCAGGGGCTTTCAAATGTAATGGATGCGCAGAACCAGTCAATGATTGAGACTCAAGAATGTAATTTAACAGTTTCTGACCTTAGCACACTAAAAGACTTGTACAACTTGGGTAATGTAGGCCCTATGAGTGATGATCGGGGTTTAGATCAACGGGAACACACAGAACTTGCAATGCAGGATCTTTTATCCCCACGCTTTGAAACATGTGCCAAACCAACAACAAGTTTCAAAGAAAAATCTAAATTTATACCTATCATGCCCCGTGACTCCCTAGATCTATTCAATGAGCATGTAGTGATGGAAATTAAGCAGTTACATGCGGAAACCAACAAAACCAAAAACAAAATCAAAAATCAAGAACGTAAATATCAACAACTGATGGAAAAAATTAACAATAACAAGCAGGTTGTAGTGAGAAATGTGGACAAAGGGGGAAATGTGGTGCTATGGCCCCTTAAAGACTACATGAAGGAAGCAGCGAAACAACTAAGTGATGTGGACTGCTACCGAAAAAGCTCTATGCAGAAGTTCAAACTAGCACAAGACAGCTTTTTCGGCAAACTATTGGCGTGGAAAAGCATGGGCCTGTTGAACCTACAGGAATACAAATATCTCAAAAAAGAAAATCCAACTATCCCCCTTTTATACTTTGTCCCTAAAGTGCACAAATCAATAGATAAGCCTCCTGGCAGACCTATTATCTTGGCATGCGATGGGCCACTTGAGAATATGTCCATCTATATTGATTCTTTTCTACAAGAACACGTGAAAAAACTAGACTCATATGTACAAGATACCAGTGACTTCATCAGGAAAATTGATAACATTAAATGGCAGGAGGGCTATTGTCTTATAGCCCTGGATGTAACACAATTGTACACCTGCATAAGAAACAAAGATGGAGTCAAAGCAGTGGAATATTTTCTGGCCAATAGACCGATGAGATATGCTAAACATAACCAAATGCTATTAGACTTATTGACATTTTGTTTGGAGAACAACCTGTTTTTATACAAAAATCAAATATACCAGCAAATTCAGGGAGTAGCAATGGGGCCAGCTTCTCCCCCAGCTACGCTTGTCTCTTTATGGGATGGTGGGAGGAGCTGGTCCTCATGAAGCAATATGCTCGTATTTTCTCCGACAAGGCAATAGTCTGGTTAAGATTCATTGACGATCTGTTTATTGTCTGGAATGGCTCAGAACAAAGTGCACATGATTTTATTGCGGATATAAACACCAACAACCTGAATTTAAAATTTACATATTCCATCAGCTGTGAAAATATATCATTCTTGGACACGAGGGTATACATCTCCAATAAGAAACTGGCAACCTCTCTCTACAGAAAACCTACAGCAGGCAATGCTATTTTGCATGCAACAAGTGCCCACCCATCCCACCTTATACACAGCATCCCCTACGGGGAGATGCTGAGGATAAGGAGGATATGTAGTGAGGACCTAGATGCCCAAGTCAAACAACGAGGGGATGCAAAAATAGGTTCCTCCAGAAAGGGTACAATACACATACTATTGAAGCTGCTATATCCAAGTCCAGAATCAGGGCCAGACAGGATTTACTACAGTACCGATCAAAACCCATGTCTAGAACTGGTACAACACCCGATGAGTCTACTCGGCTCATCTTAGGGTACTCTAGACAGGAAGGACAGATAAGGGCCATCATACGACGCAATTGGCATACAGTATTAGGAGATCCTATTATAGGTGGACTAATGCCGAAAAAACCAGCAATTACCTTCAGAAAAACAGCTACTATGGGTAATGCCATGGTGAAAAACAACCCGGAGGATGTTGAACCCAGTACATGGCTCACGTCCAGAACGGGCTTCTTTAAATGTTCCACCTGCAAGGCTTGCCAATATGGTATAAACACCAAGTCGTATCAAACACCTTTTAGCCAAAAAATCCACCCTATCAAAAAGTATTTGTCCTGCAAAACTGAATTTGCTGTGTATGCATTAGTATGTAGCTGTAATTTGCTCTACATAGGCAGCACTAAACTGGCAGTCCATAAAAGAATTCTTCAACATATACGTGCCATTGTCAACTATGATCCAAGCTACCCTGTGGCAAGGCACTTTAAGGACATACATGAAAGCAGCCTCAAACACTTCAAATATTATGTCTTAGACTCAGTGCCAGTTGCCAAAAGAGGAGGAAACAGGGAGACCAAACTTAGGTGCTTGGAAACTAGATATATCATAGAACTTGACACTAAGCAGCCAGGGGGTTTAAATACCAGTGAAGATATGCATACATACCTGTGATTACTTATTTAGGCCAATTATTTTGTAACTATATTGTAATTATCTTGGTTGTCCCAGTATTCTGTTAGATCTTTGGAATCAGTAACATGTCTCTAGTTGCCTTTTATATCTGTGTAACTATGAGGAATCCATTGTAATTTTAAGCATCTTGCAAGGATTACCACAGAATATGAGAACATTATTTTAGCAACCATCATCGTGATATCAATGTCTATTTCAGGAGTTTTTAGTTAATTTATTGGGGTTTTAGGTTGAAATGGTTTTATATAATTTTATATAACTCATTTGTGGGAATCAACCGTTTAACACTCCCAGCATGGCAACATTAACTCCTACCTCTATATAGCCATCTTTTGATATCCACAAATAGTTTGTCTATAATTTATGGGTTCCATAGAAGTGGAAACGGCATTAGTCCTTTCCGGGTGACAGCTAGCAACCATTTGCACATAGTTTGTATTTTGGCACTTATATTGCACTATTTGCACAAATAGGTATATAATATAGGACTGGCACATTAGGATATTTTTTTGGGGGGTTTACATAATGCACTTATTTAGAAAAAAAATCTTTTTTAAATAGCAGTTCCTTAAGGCATAGTTTTATAGCCAGGATGTGAATATCAGTATTTATACTTTTATCTTTCCCTCTTTTAATAATTGGCTTTGAATATACGTATTTTACCATGATGTTTTTACCCTGGATGAATTTTATACAATTTATATATCATTAATGCATTTATGCTTTGATATGTTTTTCCAGTGTAGTATGTTTACCATGTCTATAGCTGCTATCACATGACACTTGCACTTTAAAAAGAAGTAATCCCGCCTTTGGCGCTGACATGTGATCAAGGCCGGTTTACCGGCCGAAACGCGTCATGGCGACATGGTGATTGCTGAATAAAATCATCGAAACGTATTTTGGGTCCACTCTTGCCTTATTTCGTGGATGAAGTGTTGGGCAAGCCTGCAGCCATGTATGTATGCATGTATGTATGTATATATATATATATATATATATATATATATATATATATATTATCTACTGGCGGTCGCCAGTAGATAGTTATAGTTAGGACCTAGTTTCCATAGGAAACTCATTTTTCTTTTTCTCAATATCTTTGGCGCCGGTTGACGAATCTTCGCGAAATTTTCAAAACTCGTAGCCCGCTCCGGTCAGCTCCTGTCTTGAAAGTTTCGCGGTGATTCAGCAAGCGGGGGCCGAGAATAAAGGGGGGTCCCAAAACGTGTTTTCTCCATGTTAATTCCCATAGGAAACATTAGACACGGCTACAGCCCGAACTGCTGAACGGAATTACACCAAATTTGGCAAAAAGGTAGCCCTTGGTTCAGAAAGAGACCTTTTTTTTAAATGGTGTAAATACGTTCAGTAGTTCCTGAGAAATTCAAAAAATAGAGGTCGGAAAATCAATTTCCCATAGGAAACTTTAGACACGGTTACAGCCGAAACTGCTGAACGGAATTACACCAAATTTGGCAAAAAGGTAGCCCTTTGTTCAGAAAGAGACCTTTTTTAAATGGTGTAAATCCATTCAGTAGTTGCTGAGAAAATAAAAAAATAAAAGTTTCGATATCTATGGCCGCGGTGGATCCGCGCACCCTCCCGATCACGAGCTTTATTCTAATTGGCTGTCAACACTCCAAACCAGGAAGTGTTGGCAGCCATCTTGTGCCTCAGTAACCGAGGCACAAGAAAACAGAAAAACAAAAGGTGAAAAATATCAAAAGGGGGCAGGGTATAAACACCCTGACCCCCTAGGCCTGCTCAGGGGGTCCCACAAAGACCCCCAGGGCCCCAAAAAGCATTTTTTTTTAAACAAATCAGCCGAATTTGCGCTGGGTGCGCGAATCCGGCCGAACATCCAGGTCTCCTGCGCTTCGTTATTATTTAGCCCCCGGGTGTGCCAAGTCCCGGGGGCATGGGGAAATTTAATTGCGGGGGCCCAGGGGGACCCCCGCAGCCCCGGGGACCGCCACCCCCCGGTGCTTTTGTTAAATATTTGCGGGGGAACAGGGCCCCCCCGCAGCCCCGGGGACCGCCACCCCCCAGGGCTTGTTTTTCTAATGTTGGGGGGCCTCCAAGGCCTCCCAAGCCCCGGGGACTGCCACCCCCGGGGCTTTTATCAAATATTTGCGGGGGGCACAAGGCGCCCCCGCAGCCCCAGGGACCGCCACCCCCCGGGGCTTGTTTTAAAAAAAAGAAATAAACCTGTGTGGGGGGCTTGAGCCCTCCCACACGCCCCGGGGACCACCACCTCCCCGGGGCTGTGCAGATGTTGGGAGGGGGGCCACGCGGCCCCCCTCCTGGAGCCTATGATGGCCCTGGGGACCACCACCCCCCAGGGCCGGCTCCTGCAGTGTCCCGGGGTGCCCATGTCAGCAGCTCCCCATGTGGAAAAGCAATGCCGGCTCCCGCAGGACGCGGGGAGCCGGCGGGACCGTGGGGGCATTGGGGCTCCCCCCATGGTCCCCAACGAGAGGCCAGGCCCCGGGGATGGGGTCCCCGGGGCCAGAAGTGGCCAGGGAGGGGGGCGACGTGGCCCCCCTCCCCCATAATAAAATTACAACAAAAAAAACACGCAAAGGCCGGCCCCGGGGGATGGGGTCCCCGGGGCCATAAATGGCCTGAGGGGGGCCACGCAGCCCCCTCCAAATAAATAATTTTAAAAAAAACACTGGCCATGCCCCGGGCGATGGGGTCCCCGGGGCTGAATATGGCCTCAAGAGGGGGGCCACGCGGCCCCCTTCCATTTAAAAAAAAAAAATAGGGGTCAGGCCCTGGGGGATGGGGTCCCCAGGGCCCATAAAATAGGAAAGAAAAGGGGGCCACACAGCCCCCCTTCTTAAAAAAAAAAAAGACGCGATCGTGCCGGAGGCCTTGCCCTTCCCAGCAACACTCTGCAAACGCGCCCTGTGGCGCGTTTTAAGTTGGGGAATTAATTCCCCTTAAATACTGGGGGTCCCTGGGGGCCAACTAGCCCACCCGGTACCTCCAGTAAGCGCCACAGGGCCCCTTTTTACACCTCTCTGCAACGCAGCTCTGTGGCGCTTACTGGAGGTACCTGGTGGGCTAGTTGGACCCCAGGGACCCTCAGGATTCAAGGGGACTTTATCCCCCAACTTAAAACGTGCCACGGGGCGCGTTTGCACAGTGGTGAAGGGAGGGGGTGGGGCCTGAGGTGACATGTGTGCAAACACGCCCTGTGGCACGTTTTAAGTTGGGGAATTAAGTCCCCTTCAATCCTGAGGGCCCCTGGGGGCCAACTAGCCCACCAGGTATCTCCAGTGAGCGCCACAGGCCTGCGTTGCAGAGAGGTGGTCCAGGCCACGCCCCTTTTTACACCTCTGCAACGCAGCTCTGTGGCACATACTGGAGGTACCTAGTGGGCTAGTTGGACCCCAGGGACCCTCAGGATTCAAGGGGACTTAATCTCCCAACTTAAAATGGCCACAGGGCGTGTTTGCACACATGTCACCTCAGGCCCCCCCCTCCCTTCACCACTGTGCAAACGCGCCCCGTGGTGCATTTTAAGAGGTCGTTTTAATCCCCCTGCCCTATTATGTACTAGGGCCTTACAGAGGAGGTCATGCTAATCACAGGGGTACCCCAACGCATAGTGTTCCCTAGTGTATGTAGGTGTTTTCACTGTATTCTAAGTGTCTTTTAGCATAGCACTGGCTCTCGGCCTGGTTACTCAGAGTCAGTTACCACCAGTACCCGTCTGAAAAAGTTGTGGGCACAGGATGATTTTGCAACAAGGCCTCTTTCTGCTCCTCTGTTGGTTCTTTCTGCACATGTCTTGCTTCTTCCTGCACTTTTCTTCGTCTTTGTGGACTTCTGTTGCTTCTTTCTGCATTTCTTTTGCTTCTTTCTGTGCGTTTTTTCTTCTTTCTTCACATGTCCTACCTCTGTAGGCATAGTTAGAAATTAGCATTTAAAAAACTTTTGAAATTCACTGAAAAAACCATAGGTTTCAGGCACGTTATAGTTAGAAATTAGCATTTAAAAAACCTTAGAAATTCACTGAAAAAACCATAGGTTTTAGGGAAAGTTATAGTTAGTTGGACATTTCACTCATACAAAACCATAGAAATTCCCCCGTTATAGTTAGTTCAGCTAACTATAACTCGCGCCCCCTCAATGCACTGCTGATGACGTCACATATTACATCACTCATGACATGGTCAGTGACATCACTGATGACATCACTGACGACATCTCAAATGACATCACTGATGACATCATCCAGTGACTGTGTGTTTCTGTAAAGTTTAAATATCTTTAATATATATAGGGAAAGGCGTATTGAAGAATGAGTGGGTGTATAAGTGTCTGAATGGATGATTTACTAAGTGCGTGACTGACTCTATAAGTGAGTGATTAAATGTATCTTACTGAATGCATGGGTTAGTGACTAAACTGTGTGAATGTCTGTATCCGTCTGTCTGTTGGTGTGTAAGCGGCTGCATGGGTTTGTGAATAGCTACATGAGTGTCTATATGGGTTATTGATTGGTTGTCTGAGTATCTGTATGGGTGCCTGAGTGTTTGTGTGGGTGGGGTGTGTGTGACTCTGTGCATAGATGTGTGAGTGGGTGATTCACTGGGTGCATGGTTTCAAGAGTGCATCTGTGATGGACTGTAAGGGTGGGTGAGTGTGTGTATGGGTGTGTTAGTGAGTGAATGTATATCTCAATGGTACATGTGTGAGTAACTACATATGTGAAAGGCAGTATATATGTGTGTTGGAGTATATAAATGGCTATAAGTGAGAGTGTGTGATTGTGAGAGTGGCTGTATGGATGAGTGTGTGCTTGTATCAGTGAGTGTATCAGAGCGTAAGAATGTGCTAGTATTTGTATGAGTAAGTGAGCTGGTGTGTGTATAACTGTATAGGTGAGTAAATGGCAGTGTGATTAATTATTTGCATTACTGACTAGGTGTGTGACTACCTCTATGGATGAGTGGCGGTGTGTGAGTGTCTATATAGGTGTATGAGTGCATATGATAGTCCTGTACTGAGTGACCATAAGTATGAGTGACTGTACGGGTGAGTGAGTGGATGTGTGTGTAAACCTAAGAATCAGTGAGTGGGTATGTAGTTACTGGTGTTGGAGTGTCTATGGTTTTGAGAATGGCAGTCTGTAATTTAGAGTGGGTGTATCAAAGGTTATATTAGGGTGTGAGAAGATGCATCAAATTATCACATGGATGATGTCATCAGTGATGTCATCAGTGATGTCATTTGAGATGTCATCAGTGATGTCATCAGTGATGTCACTGACCATGTCATGAGTGATGTAATATGTGACATCATCAGCAGTGCATTGCGGGGGCGCAAGTTATAGTTAGCTGAACTAACTATAACAGGGAATTTCTATGGTTTTGTACGAGTGAAATGTCCAACTAACTATAACTTTCCCTAAAACCTATGGTTTTTTCAGTGAATTTCTAAGGTTTTTAAATGCTAATTTCTAACTATAACGTGCCTGAAACCTATGGTTTTTTCAGTGAATATATATATATATATATATATATATCCACTCCAACTCCAATTCCTTTCTTTAAGAATGGGACACCGACACAGGAGCTCGATCAGACGATCAGTTTCATGTTTATTAAATTTACAGCTGTTACGCGTTTCGGCACTTCCTGCCTTGCTCACACAACACAGCGTTAACATTTCTCCACCATTAAAAATGCAGGATTTGACGTCACATGGTACACAGTAGCAATAGATATGGTAAACAGACTTAACTATGTCAAAGATGCCGTACCTTTGAGGCATTCCAATCCATTGAATATACATAATTCATCGGGGGCAAACAAATATAACAGTTTTAACCATTTACACTGAAATCCTAATGTATCATCCAAATACGGAGACTTTTTTAATGACTCTGCATGATTGGTTAGATAAAGGAATGATGCCATTCCAGCTTGACTACTCAAACCTATTAGAAGTCTGAAGAAATGCCAGTGGGAGGTCACCTTTTTGAAAAAAAAATACAATAAATAAATATATATATAAGATATTATCTACTGGCGGTCGCCATTAGATAGCTATAGTTAGGACCTATTATCCATAGGAAATCCACGACATTCTATTTGCAATAACGTTGGCGCCGGTTGACGAATCTTCGCGAAAGCTTCCAACTTGTTGGGGCGCTCCGGTCCGCTCCTACCCTGAAAGTCTCGGGGTGATACGTCAAGTGGGGGCCGAGAAAAAAGGGGGGTCCCAAAACGCGTTTTCCCCATTCATTTTTCCATAGGAACCTTTAGTCGCAGCTACAGCCCGAACTGCTGAACGGAATTACCCCAAATTTGGCAAAGAGGTAGCCCTTGGTTCAGACTGGTGCCTTTTGCTAAAATGGTGTAAATCCGTTCAGTAGTTCCTGAGAAATTCACAATTAAAATCACATATATATCTATGGGCGCTTCGGATCCGCGTACCCTCCCGATCACGAGCTGCATGCTAATTGGCTGTCAACACTCCAAATCAAGAAGTGTTGGCAGCCATTTTGTCCCTCGGTAGAACCGAGGGACAGAAACAAGTGCGCAAAGCGCAAAAGGGGGCAGGGTAGAAACACCCTGACCCCTAGGTCTGCTCAGGGGGTCCCACAAGGACCCCTGGGCAGGAAAAGATTTTTTTTTTTTAAATCGGCGGGATGCGCTTAGGGTGCGCGGATCCCGCCGAGAAAAAAAAGAAACAAGTGTGCAAAACGCACAAAGGGGGCAGGGTAGAAACACCCTAACCCCCTAAGCCTGCTCAGGGGGTCCCACAAGGATCCCCTGGGCAAAAAAAAGCATTTTTTTTTTTTTAAATCGGCAGGATGCGCGAAACCTGCAAAAAAAAAAATCGAAGCGCGGTCTCCGCGCTTCGATGTGAATTGGCCCCGGGTGGGCCAAGTCCCGGGGGCATGGTGGGGGGGATAATTTAATGTGTGGGGGCCTCAAAGGGCCCCCAAGCCCCGGGGACTGCCACCCCGGGGCTTTTTAAAAATGGTGCGGGAGGGCTCTGAGCCCTCCCGCAGCCCCGGGGACCACCACCTCCCGGGGCTTTTTTAAATTAATTTAACAACCTGTGTGGGGGGCTCCAGCCCCCACACGCCCGGGACCGCCACCTCCCCGGGGCACTAACAAATTAAAATGGGGGTCCGTTTTGGACCCCCGAAGCCCCGGGGACCACCACCTCCCTGGGGCTGTGCTGATGTAGGGAGGGGGCCGCGCGGCCCCCTCCTGGAGCCCTTGATGGCCCTGGGGACCGCCACCCCCAGGGCCGGCTCCTGCAGTGTCCCGGGGTGCCTACCCCGGGACACTGTAGTTTGCTATGGCAGGACGGGAGCCTCGCGGCTCCCGTCCTGCCATAGCAAACTGCTTTGGATATTGGAAGAGAGAGCAGGAAACCTGCTCTCTCTTCCAATATCCAAAGCACATTGCTTTCCACATGGGGAGCAGCATCTTAGCAGCTCCCCATGTGTAAAGCAATGCCGGCTCCCAATGGACGTGGGGAGCCGGCGGGACTGTGGGGGGATTGGGGACCCCCCCACAGTCCCCAACGGAGAGGGCCAGCCCCGGGGGATGGGGTCCCCGGGGCAAGTAGTGGCCCAGGAGGGGGGCCACGCGGCCCCCCTCCCCAAAAAAGAAAAAGAAAAACAATTAAAAAAAATGGAAAGGCCGGCCCCGGGGGATGGGGTCCCCGGGGCCTTAAATGGCCAGAGGAGGGGGGCCACGCAGCCCCCTCCAAAGAATAAAAATAAAAAGGCCATGCCCCGGGGGATGGGGTCCCCGGGGCCAATACAGGCCCAGGGAAGGGGGCCACGCGGCCCCTTCCCCGTTTTTTTTAAATTAAAAATTAAAAAAAGGGGTAAGGCCCTGGGGGATGGGGTCCCCAGGGCATAAAAACAGGAAAAAGGAAGGGGGGCCACACAGCCCCCCTTCAGGGGACAAAAATATATATTTTTTTTTAAACGATCGGGCCCGCAGGCCCCGCCCCCTTCCTTCACCACTCTGCGCGTTTGCAGAGGGGAACGAATTCCCCTTGAATACTGGGGGTCCCTGGGGGCCAACTAGCCCACCAGGAACCTCCAATATGCGCCAGGGGCTGCGTTGCAGAGACGTGTAGAGAGGCCACACCCCTTTTACACCTCTCTGCAACGCAGCTCTGTGGCGCTTTGGAGGTATATGGTGGGCTAGTTGGACTCCGGGGACCCTCAGGATTCAAGGGGACTTAATCCCCAACTTAAAACGCGCCACGGGGCGCGTTTGCACAGTGGTGAAGGGAGGGGCGGGGCTTCAGGTGACATGTGTGCAAACAGGCCCCGTGGCGCGTTTTAAGATGGGGAATTAAATCCCCTTCAATCCTGTGGGTCCCTGGGGGCCAACTAGCCCAACAGGTACATCCAGAAAGCGCCACAGAGCTGCGTTGCAGAGAGGTGTAAAAGGGGTGTGGCCTCTCTACACGTCTCTGCAACGCAGCCCCTGGCGCATATTGGAGGTTCCTGGTGGGCTAGTTGGCCCCTAGGGACCCTCAGGATTCAAGGGGACTTAATCCCCCAACTTAAAACGCGCCATGGGGCGCGTTTGCACAGATGTCACCTCAGGCCCCGCCCCCTCCCTTCACCATTGTGCAAATATTCCTCTAAAATCAGCCGAAATACGAATTCCGATTTACTCACCTGTTATCAGGAGAGACCTCAGTGCTGTATCTTTCAGCCCAGTACTGGTCCTGAAAAGTAATTCTAACCATACTTACCAGTAACTTGAATTTCCTTCCATAGGCTAACATTGACTGGTTTCACTTGGAAATTCTTCTAAGTGTGGAGTTTTGGAACTTTAAAATATTCCTCTAAAATCAGCCGAAATACGCATTCCGATTTACTCACCTGTTATCAGGAGAGACCTCAGTGCTGCATCTTTCAGCCCAGTACTGGTCCTGAAAAGTAATTTTAACCGTACTTACCGGTAACTTGAATTTCCTTCATAGGCTAACATTGACTGGTTTCACTTGGAAATTCTTCTAAGTGTGGAGTTTTGGAACTTTAAAATATTCCTCTAAAATCAGCCGAAATACGAATTCCGATTTACTCACCTGTTATCAGGAGAGACCTCAGTGCTGCATCTTTCAGCCCAGTACTGATCCTCAAAAGTAATTTTAACCGTACTTACCAGTAACTTGAATTTCCTTCCTTAGGATATCATTGCCTGCTTTTTGCTGAAAAAGTTTCTAAGTGTTGATTTTTGAAACATACAAATATTCCTGTAAAATCAGCCGAAATACGAATTCCGATTTACTCACCTGTTATAAGGAGAGACCTCAGTGCTGTATCTTTCAGCCCAGTACTGGTCCTGAAAAGTAATTTTAACCGTACTTACCAGTAACTTGAATTTCCTTCCATAGGCTAACATTGACTGGTTTCACTTGGAAATTCTTCTAAGTGTGGAGTTTTGGAACTTTAAAATATTCCTCTAAAATCAGCCGAAATACGAATTCCGATTTACTCACCTGTTATCAGGAGAGACCTCAGTGCTGCATCTTTCAGCCCAGTACTGGTCCTGAAAAGTAATTTTAACCGTACTTACCGGTAACTTGAATTTCCTTCATAGGCTAAGATTGACTGGTTTTCAGCAAAAAAGTTTCAAAGTGTTGATTTTCACAAACTACAAATATTCCTTAAAAATCGCCTGTATGACTTAAACGCATTCTTTCAACTGTTTACAGGAGATGCACCAGTGCTGGATCCAGGATCCAACACTGAGTAAGAAAAAGTAACAATAACAGTTTTTACCTGCTAAGTGAATTTCCTTCCATAGGATAACATTGGTGATTCTATGAGAAAAAGTTTCTAAGTGTCAACTTTTAAAATACAATAATATTCCTTAAAAATCACGACTGTAACCAAAACGCTTTTACTCAACTGTTTACAGGAGATGTACCAGGACTGAATCTAGGATCCAGTCCTGTGGTTACAAAAGTAATCCATAAAGTAACTAATTGCATTTAACTAGAAATTCACATTGAGCTGAATGTTGCATTGTGTTTGAAAATGTGTTGCCCATTGCAACAACTGTAACTACTGTACTTAAAAGTCTATTGCCTATCTGCAAAGTATTTAAACTAAAGTAATTCATTCTGAGAAAGTATTTTTGTAATGTAATGTATAATGTAATTACAATGTAATTTAAAAAATAAAATATGTAAAAAAAAATTGTTTCTAAAAATGTAGTAAATCAGTATGAAAAAAATTAATATAACAATTAATACATTTGAAAATTGTCATTTACAAAACCTTTGAAATTCACTGAAAAAACCGTAGGTTTCAGGCACGTTATAGTTAGAAATTAGCATTTAAAAAACCTTTGAAATTCACTGAAAAAACCATAGGTTTCAGACACGTTATAGTTACAAATTAGCATTTAAAAAACCTTTGAAATTCACTGAAAAAACCCTAGGTTTCAGACACGTTATAGTTACAAATTAGCATTTAAAAAACCTTTGAAATTCACTGAAAAAACCATAGGTTTTAGGGACAGTTATAGTTACTTGGACATTGCACTCGTACAAAACCCGTGAAATTCCCCCGTTATAGTTAGTTCAGCTAACTATAACTCGCGCCCCCGCAATGCACTGCTGATGACGTCACATATTACATCACTCATGACATGGTCAGACCTTGCTCACGAGATCAACAAACCAACAGGCACTGCGTTTTTTTATCTTTTTAAACATGCAGAACCAATGATTACATCACTTCCTGTAGCCAACAGCTAAGCATTCTGGATCATGTAGTGAAACCTACGTCCCAATGAATAACCACTAAAGTGATAAAACAATATGTGAAAAATGTAAATAATTTAAGACACTGGTTAAAAAATATATGTATATAAATCTGTACATATGGCGAAATTAAATTCACTCCCAATTAAAATTGCGAATTATTATATACCCACTACACTTCCTACAAGTAAAAAGGAGGAGGGGTTTTTATTGAATTTACCTTCCACTTGTTTCTTATGCTTACTAGTGCATCTCCAATTGCCATATTCAGTCCCCATAGATCGGATTGAAAACAATTATGTCAATCTGATTCTGCACTATGATTGTGCACCAGATCCCGCCCTCTAGTGGGCCCTCTTGTCTCCTTCACACTAATGCCCTCCAGTGGGCGTATGGCTTCGTATCCTATAAGACAACTTCTCCTTCTAATATTGAGTTGTTAATGACCTATCTATAGCCAGTTGCACTACTTAGCAATTCTCAATTTGTTATATCATGGCAGTAATTCACATTGCATCACTTCTCCGCAATATATCTACTGTACATTACTTAATTAACTCGCCAACAAGATTTCTTATTCATATGTCTACAAGTGTGAATAAAATTAAAAAATATAATGAAACCCAATTGATCATGTGTAATCACCCATTGTCTACAAATTTCTATCTACTCAAAAAGCCCTGTGTGTTAAAATATAAGGAGACCAATATAAGATTAATACTCTGGGATTATATATGTCATAGGAGTTTATCAAGTTCAAATTTACCAATGATAATGAAGCTCTTCATCTTGATTCAATCCATTAGGAGTGAGGGTCCGAAAGTTCAAGATGTGTCGTGATTCTTTCTGCCTTAGAGTTCTTTCTCTATCTCCCCTCTCGGATGCATTCCTACTGATTCCACAGCATAGAATTTAAGATCTTTCCAATTGCCTCCATGTTCTTTTTCCATGTGTTTGGCAACTGCATTGCTCCTGTCAGTGTTGATAGTAGCACGTACATGCTCCAAAATACGTTTTTTAATTCGCATATCGTGCTGCCCACATATTTTAAGGAACATGGGCATTCAATTATATATATTACAAATTGACTTTTACAATTGATAAGTTGTTGGATTTTCCAAACACGTTTGTTGGCCATCATTACTTCCTTGGTGTTCTTGGCAATTGCACAGACTTTACAATTGGTGCACTTGAAAAAACCCATTGGTTTCAGCCATGTCTCTTGTTTCCTTTTCTTTTTGAAGTGGCTGTGAACCAGTTGATCCCTAAGGTTTTTAGCCCGTCTGAAAGTAATGTTTGGATGATCTCCCACTATCTTAGCAACTGATGGATCCATATGTAAAATATGCCAGTTCTTTCGCATAATTTTCATTACTTGTTGATTTTCTGTGGAATATGTCGTTATTAGACGTATTTTTTGTTGTTCATCTTCATTATTCTGGGCTTGTCTTTCTTTTAACAGATCAGTTCTAGGTACTGTCAATGTTCGTTGTAAAGAGGTGTTGATGGCTTTTGAGTTGTATTTACGTTTTTTAAATCTTTCTGTTGCCAGTCGATGATTTCTTTGCCATTCTTCCTCCTGGGAACATATTCTTTTAATTCTGAGAAATTCCCCGTAGGGGATGTTTTTGATTAGACTGCTTTGATGAAAACTTTTCGCATGTAGAACTGCATTCGTTGCTGTACTTTTACGATGCAGGGTGGTATGTACTTCATTGTTTAGGATGTAAATCTCAGTATCCAAGAAAACAACCCGTTGATCACTGATGTCATATGTGAATTTCAAATTAAATTCAGAGTTGTTCAGTATTTCAAAGTATTCGGCGAATTCTTCATTGGTTCCATCCCAAATTATTAGCAGGTCATCGATGTACATTAACCACGCTATAGTTTTACTTACATGATGATCATTTTCATTTCTCCATGCCCAGATGTTCTCCCACCATCCCATGGTGAGGCAGGCATAACTGGGGCTAAAGAAAAGCCCATCGCAGTACCTTTCACTTGGCGATAGAACTCTTCTCCAAACATGAATGTGTTCTGTTCTAGACACATCTGAATCATCTCTAACAACATTTTATTATGATCCGCGAATTGAATGTTTCTTTCTTGTAAAAAATGTTCGCATGCTCTTAAACCATAAGATATATATATATATATAAATTCACTGAAAAAACCATAGGTTTTAGGGACAGTTATAGTTAGTTGGACATTTCACTCGTACAAAACCATAGAAATTCCCCCGTTATAGTTAGTTCAGCTAACTATAACTCGCGCCCCCGCAATACACTGCTGATGACGTCACATATTACATCACTCATGACATGGTCAGTGACATCACTGATGACATCACTGATGACATCTCAAATGACATCACTGATGACATCATTCAGTGACTGTGTGTTTCTGTAAAGTTTAAATATGTTTAATATATATAGGGAAAGGCGTATTGAAGAATGAGTGGGTGTATAAGTGTCTGAATTGGTGATTTAGTACGTGAGTGACTGACTCTACAAGTGAGTGATTAAATGTATCTTACTGAATGCATGGGTTAGTGACTAAACTGTGTGAATGTCTGTATCCGTCTGTCTGTTGGTTTGTAAGCGGCTGCATGGCTTTCTGAATAGCTACATGAGTGTCTACATGGGTTATTGATTGATTGTCTGAGTATCTGTATGGGTGCCTGAGTGTTTGTGTGGGTGGGGTGTGTGTGACTCTGTGCATAGATGTGTGAGTTGGTGATTCACTGGGTGCATGGTTTCAAGAGTGCATCTGTGATGGACTGTATGGGTGGGTAAGTGTGTGTATGGGTGTGTTAGTGATTGAATGTATATCTCAGTGGTACATGTGTGAGTAACTACATATGTGAAAGGCAGTATATATGTGTGTTGGAGTATATAAATGGCTATAAGTGAGAGTGTGTGATTGTGAGAGTGGCTGTATGGATGAGTATGTACTTGTATCAGTGATTGTATAAGAGTGTAAGAATGTGCTAGTATTTGTATGGGTAAGTGAGCTGGTGTGTGTATAACTGTATAGGTGAGTAAATGGGTGTGTGATTAAGTTTTTTGCATGACTGACTAGGTGTGTGAGTACCTCTATGGATGAGTGGCAGTGTGTGAGTGTTTATATAGGTGTATGAGTGCATATGATAGTCCTGTACTGAGTGACTAAGTATGAGTGACTGTACGGGTGAGTGAGTGGATGTGTGTGTAGACCTAAGAATCAGTGAGTGGGTATGTAGTTTTTGGTGTTGGAGTGTCTATGGTTTTGAGAATGGCAGTCTGTAATTTAGAGTGGGTGTATCAAAAGTTATATTAGGGTGTGAGAAGATGCATGAAATTATCACATGGATGATGTCACCAGTGATGTCATTTGAGATGTCATCAGTGATGTCACTGACCATGTCATGAGTGATGTAATATGTGACGTCATCAGCAGTGTATTGGGGGCGCGAGTTATAGTTAGCTGAACTAACTATAACGGGGGAATTTCTATGGTTTTGTACGAGTGAAATGTCCAACTAACTATAACTGTCCCTAAAACCTATGGTTTTTTCAGTGAATTTCAAAGGTTTTTTAAATGCTAATTTCTAACTATAACGTGTCTGAAACCTATGGTTTTTTCAGTGAATTTCAAAGGTTTTTTAAATGCTAATTTCTAACTATAACGTGCCTGAAACCTATGATTTTTTAAGTGAATTTCAAAGGTTTTTTTAAATGCTAGTTTCTAACTATGCCTACAGAGGGAGGACATGTGAAGAAAGAAGAAAAACGCACAGAAAGAAGCAAAAGATGTGCAGAAAGAACCAACAGAGGAGCAGAAAGAGGCCTTGTTGCAAAATCATCCTGTGCCCACAACTTTTTCAGACGGGTACTGGTGGTAACTGACTCTGACTAACCAGAGCCAGTGCTATGCTAAAAGACACTTAGAATACAGTGAAAACACCTACATACACTAGGGAACAGTATGCGTTGGGGTACCCCTGTGATTAGCATGACCTCCTCTGCAAGTCCCTAGTACATAATAGGGCAGGGAGATTAAAACTACCTCTTAAAACGCGCTACAGGGCGTGTTTGCACAGTGATGAAGGGAGGGGGGGGCCTGAGGTGACATGTGTGCAAACGCACCCCGTGGCGCGTTTTAAGTTGCGGGATTAAGTCCCTTGAATTCTGAGGGTCCCTGGGGCCCAACTAGCCCCCAGGTACCTACAGTTAGGACCACAGAGCTGAGTTTCAGAGAGGCGTTCCGAGGCCACGCACCTTTTTCACCTCTCTGCAACGCAACTCTGTTGTGCTTACTGAAGGTACCTGGTGGGCTAGTTGGCCCCCAGGGTCCCTCAGGATTCAAAGGGAATTAATTCTCCAACTTAAAACGCACCACAGGGCGTGTTTGCGCACATGTCACCTGAGGCCCCGCCCTCCCTTCACCACTGTGCAAACGCGCCCCGTGGTGCGTTTTAAGTTGGGGGATTAGGTCACCTTGAATCCTGAGGGTCCCTGGGGCCCAACTAGCCCACTAGGTACTTCCAGTAAGCACCACAGGCCTGCGTTGCAACGCCTGTAACAAATTGTGCAGTTGTGTTTAGGTAGTGAAGAGGGTCGTGCTGGGGGTAGTGTTTTAGGGTTTAGGGTAGTGCAGTGGTGTTTGTGTAGTGTAGAGGGTCATGCTGGGGGTAGATTTAGGGTTTAGGGTAGTGCAGTGGTGTTTGGGTAGTGTAGGGAGTCGTGCTGGGGGAGTGTTTTAGGGTTTAGGGTAGTGCAGTGGTGTTTGGGTAGTGTAGGGGGTCGTGCTGGGGGTAGTGTTTTAGGGTTTAGGGTAGTGCAGTGGTGTTTGGGTAGTGTAGGGGGTCGTGCTGGGGGTAGTGATTTAGGGTAGTGCAGTGGTGTTTGGGTAGTGTAGGGGGTACTGCTGGGGGTAGTGTTTTAGGGTTTAGGTTAGTGCAGTGGTGTTTGGGTAGTGTAGGGGTACTGCTGGGGGTAGTGTTTTAGGGTTTAGGGTAGTGCAGTGGTGTTTGTGTAGTGTAGGAGGTCGTGTTTTAGGGTTTAGGGTAGTGCAGTGGTCTTTGGGTAGTGTAGGGAGTCATGCGGGCGTAGTGTTTTAGGGTTTAGGGTAGTGTAGGGGGTCATGCGGGGTAGTGTTTTAGGAATTAGGGTAGTGCATTGGTGTTTGGGTAGTGTAGGGGGTCATGCGGGGGTAGTGTTTTAGGGTTTAGGGCAGTGCAGTGGTGTTTGGGTAGTGTAGGGGGTCGTGCTGGGGGAGTGTTTTAGGGTTAAGGGCAGTGCAGTGGTGTTCGGGTAGTGTAGGGGGTCGTGCTGGGGGAGTGTTTTAGGGTTTAGGGCAGTGCAGTGGTGTTCGGGTAGTGTAGGGGGTCGTGCTGGGGGAGTGTTTGAGGGTTTAGGGCAGTGCAGTCGTGTTCGGGTAGTGTAGGGGGTTGTGCTGGGGGTAGTATTTTAGGGTTTAGGGTAGTGCAGTGGTGTTCGGGTAGTGTAGGGGGTCATGCTGGGGGTAGTGTTCTAGGGTTTAGGGCAGTACAGTGGTGTTTGGGCAGTGTAGGGGGTAATGCTGGGGGTGGTGTTTTAGGGTTTAGGGCAGTGCAGTGGTGTTCGGGCAGTGTAGTTGGTCGTGCTGGGGGTGGTGTTTCAGGGTTTAGGGCAGTGCAGTGGTGTTCGGGCAGTGTACGGGGTGGTGTTTCAGGGTTTAGGGCAGTGCAGTGGTGTTCGGGCAGTGTAGGGGTTCGTGCAGGGGGTGGTGTTTCAGGGTTTAGGGCAGTGGTGTTCGGGCAGTGTAGGGGGTCGTGCTGGGGGTGGTGTTTCAGGGTTTGGGGCAGTGCAGTGGTGTTCGAGCAGTAAAGGGGGTCATGCTGGGGGTGGTGTTTCAGGGTTTAGGGCAGTGTAGTGGTGTTCGGGCAGTGTAGGGGGCGGTGCAGGGGGTGGTGTTTCAGGGTTTAGGGCAGTGCAGTGGTGTTCGGGCAGTGTAGGGGGTGCTGCAGGGGGTGGTGTTTCAGGGTTTAGGGCAGTGCAGTGGTGTTCGGGCAGTGTATGGGGGTCATGCAGGGGGTGGTGTTTCAGGGTTTAGGGCAGTGCAGTGGTATTCGGGCAGTGTAGGGGGTCGTGCTGGGGCTGGTGTTTCAGGGTTTAGGGCAGTACAGTGGTGTTCGGGCAGTGTAGGGGGTCGTGCTGGGGCTGGTGTTTCAGGGTTTAGGGCAGTGCAGTGGTGTTCGGGCAGTGTAGGGGGTCGTGCTAGGGTATGTGTTTCAGGGTTTAGGGCAGTGCAGTGGTGTTCGGGCAGTGTAGGGGTCGTGCTGGGGGTAGTGTTTTAGGGTTTAAGGTAGTGCAGTGGTGTTTGTGTAGTGTAGGGGGTCGTGCTGGGGGCAGTGTTTTAGGGTTTAGGGTAGTGCAGTGGTGCTTGTGTAGTGTAGGGGGTCGTGCTGGGGGTAGTGTTTTATGGTTTAGGGTAGTGCAGTGGTGTTTGTGTAGTGTAGGGGTCATGTTTTAGGGTAGTGCAGTGGTGTTTGGGTAGTGTAGGGGGTCGTGCTGGGGGTAGTGTTTTAGGATTTAGGTTAGTGCAGTGGTGTTGGGGTAGTGTTTTAGGGTTTAGGGTAGTGCAGTTGTGTTTGGGTAGTGTAGGGGGTCGTGCTGGGGGTAGTGTTTTAGGATTTAGGTTAGTGCAGTGGTGTTGGGGTAGTGTTTTAGGGTTTAGGGTAGTGCAGTTGTGTTTGTGTAGTGTAGGGGTCATGCTGGGGGTAGTGTTTTAGGGTTTAGGATAGTGCAGTGGTGCTTGTGTAGTGTAGGGGGTCGTGCTGGGGTAGTGTTTTAGGGTTTAGGGTAGTGCAGTGGTGTTTTTTTTTAATGTAGGGGGGTCATGTTTTAAGATGCAACGCTCCAATACCTGACCAGTCTGCACTACATAAAACTGCAAAAAAACTAAAAATAAAAAGTGTTTTGCACACTTTTGTCATTGGGCTATATGTGGGCTACATCTGGGTAATATGTGTGCTACATTTGGGCTCTTTTTTCACTGGTGGCCATCTTGGAAGACTTCTTTGGTATGAAGTTTCCTAATTTCCTCATTTACTGCAGTCTCCTCAGTAGGAAATGCTTTCAGTTTTTTACTTTGATTCCATCAAGAAGGCATTCAGATGTGTCACACATTTGCCATAAATTCAGAATGGTATTACTCTAGTTGTTCATTATATCACTGTAGTAATGCTACTGCTCACCAAGGAGTTAACTGGAAGTCTACTGCTGGTATTGAAAGTGATTGTTTCAGTCTGCATGTCAGAATTTTCTAATGAAATAGAAGAGGATTTGAGATCTCACTTAAAACATGCACTAATTTTCTTTTTGCAGCACTAACCATAATTTCTATGGCAAAATGAACCCCTCATTTTGTTCCTTTTTAAATTAAATGTTTTAAGTGTTACCAGTTTATTCCAATCAAGATGGCTTCAGGTGTGCCATACTTTTGTCATAAGTAAGGCTGTTAGCACTCTAGTTGTTCTTTAGAACACTCTGGGAAGCTGCAGTAGAACACAAAGGCATCAACTGACAGGCTGCTCCTGTTGAAATATAACAGGAAGATATTTGAGATCTAACTTAAAACATGTCCTAATTTTTCTTTCTACAGCACTAACCATAATTTCTATGGCAAAATGAACCCCCTCATTTTGTTCCTTTTTAAATTAAATGTTTTAAGTGTTACCAGTTTATTCCAATCAAGATGGCTTCAGGTGTGCCATACTTTTGTCATAAGTAAGACTGTTAGCGCTCTAGTTGTTCTTTAGAACACTCTGGGAAGCTGCAGTAGTACACAAAGGCATCAACTGACAGGCTGCTCCTGTTGAAATATAACAGGAAGATATTTGAGATCACACTTGAAACATGTCCTAATTTTTCTTTCCAGAGCACTAACCATAATTTCTATGACAAGATGAACCCCATCATTTTGTTCCTTTTTAAATTAAATGTTTTAAGTGTTACCAGTTTATTCCAATCAAGATGGCTTCAGGTGTGCCATACTTTTGTCATAAGTAAGGCTGTTAGCACTCTAGTTGTTCTTTAGAACACTCTGGGAAGCTGCAGTAGAACACAAAGGAATCAACTGACAGTCTCTGCCCTTGTTGGATGTACATGTTTTACTGAGAATGTCAGACTTCATTCTCACATGACTGAGAAAGATAATGTGAATTTACAGAAAATATGCTCTCATTTTAGCTTCTGGGGCACCTTCCAAAACTGTATGGGACAAGCATGTGAAAATAGTTTTCTCTCAAACATGATTCATGATATCCCAGCAGAAGGTTTTTCACAGGGTAAAATCACCTTAGAACACACCACAATTCCTGAAATTAGTATGGTACCATCAACAAATGAATTCTAATGTAACTAAAGTCTGTTATCACCCTTTATAGTTCTCCTTTTGGTAACCCTCAAAATCTTTGATTCACTACAATGCATTTCAATGGGGTACTATCATTTATATTGGTCCCAAGATGGCTGCCAGCAATTCCAGGATGAAGTGCTGACAGCCAATCAGATCTCACGATGACATGTGTGGTTAGGCTCCGCCCAGATATATATGTGTTTTTACTTTTGATTTTCTCAGCAACTACTGAACGGATTTACACCATTTAACAAAAGGGTTCTTTTTGAACCAAGAACTACCTCTTTGCCAAATTTGGTGTAATTCCGTTCAGCAGTTCGGGCTGTAGCCTTGCATAAAGTTTCCTATGGGAAATTGATTTTTTGACTCTTATTTTTTTAATTTCTCCGCAACTACTGAACGGATTTACACCATTTAACAAAAGGGTTCTTTCTGAACCAAGAACTACCTCTTTGCCAAATTTGGTGTAATTCCGTTCAGCAGTTCGGGCTGTAGCCGTGTCTAAAGTTTCCTATGGGAAAATGAATGGGGAAACCACGTTTTGGGACCCCCTTTTTTCTCGGCCCCCGCTTGACGAATCACCCTGAGACTTTCAGGGTAGGAGCGGACCGGAGCAGGCCATAAAGTTTGAAAATTTCGCGAAGATTCGTCGACCGACGCAAGAGTTATTTCAAATAGAATGTCGCGGATTTCCTATGGAAACTAGGTCCTAACTATAACTATCTACTGGCGACCGCCAGTAGATAATATATATATATATATATATGCAAAAACAGAAGCAGAGAACTCTGGGTAGTTCTCAAGTTTAGGTGGAAAGCAGCTCCAGTAAGAGCACTCTCAACACCAGCAACACTCTATTTTACCAATCCAAAGCTATAATACTCTTCCTGGAGTGGTAAAAGCCTTTGGCCATTTTACAGCTCGGCAGAGATAACACTGTGCTAATCCTATGCTTAAAGACTTTGCTGTAAAATGGCAAAAGACTTTGTCCCTTTCTATCTCGGCGTGGATAGCACTGCGCTAATCCTATGCTTAAAAACTTTGATAGAAAAGCAGACATTTGAGGTGAGCAAATTTAGAGTGTCGCTGGTGTTGAGAGTGCTCTTACTGGAGCTGCTTTCCACCTAAACTTGAGAACTATCCAGAGTTCTCTGCTTCTGTTTTTGCATAATTTATTCGTCACTCTATGCCTGAAAGGGTTTTGTTTTGATATATATATATATATTATCTACTGGCGGCATGGTGGGGGGGTTTAGATTTAATGTGGGGGGCCTCTAAGGCCCCCCAAGCCCTGGGGACCGCCACCCCCCGGGGCTTTAAAAACATAATGGTGCGGGAGGGCTCTTGGCCCTCCCGCAGCCCCGCGGACCGCCACCCCCGGGGCTTCTTTTTTAAAAAATGTTTTTGACCTGTGTGGGGGGGCTCCAGCCCCCCCACACGCCCCGGGGACCGCCACCTCCCCGGGGCACTAAAGATTTGAAACCCCCAAAGCCCCGGGGACCACCACCTCCCCGGGGCTGTGCACTGGATGGGAGGGGGGCCGCGCGGCCCCCTCCTGGAGCCCTTGATGGCCCTGGGGACCGCCACCCCCAGGGCCGGCTCCTGCAGTGTCCCGGGGTGCCTACCCCGGGACACTGCTGTTTGCAATGACAGGATGGGAGCCTCGCGGCTCTTGTCCTGTCATTGCAAACTTGCTTTGGATATTGGAGCGAGAGCAGGAAACCTGCTCTCGCTTCCAATATCCAAAGCAAATTGCTTTTCCACATGGGGAGCAGCATGTTAGCTGCTCCCCATGTGAAAAAGCAATGCCGGCTCCCTCAGGACACGGGGAGCCGGCGGGACTGTGGTGGGTCTGGGGACCCCCACAGTCCCCAACGAGAGGCCAGGCCCGGGGGATGGGGTCCCCAGGGCCATAAGTGGCCAGGAGGGGGGCCACGCAGCCCCCCTCCCTAAAAAAATAAAAAAAAATATTTAAAGGCCGGCCCCGGGGATGGGGTCCCCGGGGCCTTAAATGGCCTGAGGAGGGGGCCACGCAGCCCCCTCCAAATTTTTCATTAAAAAAAAGAGGGCTTGCCCCGGGGGATGGGGTCCCGGGGCCAATACAGGCCCAGGGAAGGGGGGCCACGCGGCCCCCTTCCCGTTTTTAAATTTATTTTTAAAAAACAACTCCTCAGGCCCCGGGGGATGGGGTCCCTGGGGCAAAAAGTGGCTGAGGGAAGGGGGCCACGCAGCCCCCTCCCAATTAAAAAAAAAAAAAAAGACCGGCATCGTGCCGGAGGCCCCGCCCCCTCCCTGCAGCAGTCTGCAAACGCACCCCCTGGCGCGTTTTGAGAAGGGGAAGTAATTCCCCTTGAATACTGGGGGTCCCTGGGGCCAACTAGCCCACCAGGAACCTCCAGTATGCGCCAGGGGGCTGCGTTGCAGAGAGGTGTACAGAGGCCACGCCCCTTTTTACACCTCTCTGCAATGCAGCTCTGTGGCGCTTTTTGGATGTACATGGTTGGCTAGTTGGACTCCAGGGACCCTCAGGATTCAAGGGGACTTAATCCCCCAACTTAAAACGCGCCACGGGCGCGTTTGCACAGTGGTGAAGGGGAGGGCGGGGCTTCAGGTGACATGTGTGCAAACAGGCCCCGTGGCGCGTTTTAAGATGAGGAATTAAATCCCCTTCAATCCTGAGGGTCCCTGAGGGCCAACTAGCCCAACAGGTACGTCCAGAAAGCGCCACAGAGCTGCGTTGCAGAGAGGTGTAAAAGGGTGTGGCCTCTGTACACGTCTCTGCAACGCAGCCCCTGGCGCATACTGGAGGTTCCTGGTGGGCTAGTTGGCCCCCAGGGACCCTCATGATTCAAGGGGACTTAATCCCCCAACTTAAAACGCGCCACGGGGCGCGTTTGCACAGATGTCACCTCAGGCCCCGCCCCTCCCTTCACCATTGTGCAAATATTCCTCTAAAATCAGCCGAAATACGAATTCCGATTTACTCACCTGTTATCAGGAGAGACCTCAGTGCTGCATCTTTCAGCCCAGTACTGGTCCTGAAAAGTAATTTTAACCGTACTTACCAGTAACTTGAATTTCCTTCCATAGGCTAACATTGACTGGTTTCACTTAGAAATTCTTCTAAGTGTGGAGTTTTGGAACTTTATAATATTCCTCTAAAATCAGCCGAAATACGAATTCCGATTTACTCACCTGTTATCAGGAGAGACCTCAGTGCTGCATCTTTCAGCCCAGTACTGATCCTGAAAAGTAATTTTAAACGTACTTACCAGTAACTTGAATTTCCTTCCATAGGATATCATTGCCTGCTTTTTGCTGAAAATGTTTCTAAGTGTTGATTTTTGAAACATACAAATATTCCTCTAAAATCAGCCGAAATAGGAATTCCGATTTACTCACCTGTTATCAGGAGGGACCTCAGTGCTGCATCCTTCAGGCCAGTACTGGTCCTGAAAAGTAATTTTAACCGTACTTACCAGTAACTTGAATTTCCTTCCATAGGCTAACATTGACTGGTTTCACTTGGAAATTCTTCTAAGTGTGGAGTTTTGGAACTTTATAATATTCCTCTAAAATCAACCGAAGTACGAATTCCAATTTACTCACCTGTTATCAGGAGAGAACCCAGTGCTGCATCTTTTAGCCCAGCACTGACCCTGAAAAGTAATTCTAACCGTACTTACCAGTAACTTATATTTCCTTCCATAGGAATCCATTGTCTGGTTTTCAGCAGAAAAGTTTCAAAGTGTCGATTTTCACAAACTACAAATATTCCTTAAAAATCGCCTGTGTGACTTAAACGCATTCTTTCAACTGTTTACAGGAGATGCACCAGGATCCACCTCTGAGTAAGAAAAAGTAACGATAACACTACTTACCTGCTAAGTGAATTTCCTCCCATAGGATAACATTGGTGATTCTATATGAAAAAGTTTCTAAGTGTCAACTTTTAAAATACAATAATATTCCTTAAAAATCACTACTGTAACCAAAACGCTTTTACTCAACTGTTTACAGGAGATGTCCCAGGACTGAATCTAGGATCCAGTCCTGTGGTTAGAAAAAGTAATCCATAAAGTAACTAATTGCATTTAACTAGAAATTCACATTGAGCTCAATGTTGCATTGTTTTTTAAATTGTGTTGCCCATTGCAACAACTGTAACTACTGTACTTAAAAGTCTATTGCCTATTTGCAAAGTATTTAAACTAAAGTAATTCATTCTGAGAAAGTATATTTTGTAATGTAATGTATAATGTAATTACAATGTAATTTAAAAAATAAAATATCTAAAAATAAATAGTTTAAAAAAATGTTGTAAATCAGTATCAAAAAAATAAATATAACAATTAATACATTTAAAAATTGTCATTTACAAAACCTTTGAAATTCACTGAAAAAACCATAGGTTTCAGACACGTTATAGTTAGGAATTAGCATTTAAAAAACCTTTGAAATTCACTGAAAAAACCATAGGTTTCATGCACGTTATAGTTAGAAATTAGCATTTAAAAAACCTTAGAAATTCACTGAAAAAACCATAAGGTTTTAGGGACAGTTATAGTTAGTTGGACATTGCACTCGTACAAAACCCGTGAAATTCCCCGTTATAGTTAGTTCAGGTAACTATAACTCGCGCCCCGCAATGCACTGCTGATGACGTCACATATTACATCACTCATGACATGGTCAGTGACATCACTGATGACATCACTGATGACATCTCAAATGACATCACTGATGACATCATCCAGTGACTGTGTGTTTCTGTAAAGTTTAAATATGTTTAATATATATAGGGAAAGGCGTATTGAAGAATGAGTGGGTGTAGAAGCGCCTGAATGGATGATTTAGTAGGTGCGTGACTGAGTCTATAAGTGAGTGATTAAACGTATCTTACTGGATGCATGGGTGAGTGACTAAACTGTGTGAATGTCTGTATCCGTCTGTCTGTTGTTGTGTAAGCAGCTGCATGGGTTTCTGACTAGCTAAATGAGTGTCTATATGGGTTATGGATTGGTTCTCTGAGTATCTGTACGGGTGCCTCAGTGTTTGTGTGGGTGGGGTGTGTGTGACTCTGTGCTTAGATGTGTGAGTGGGTGATTCACTGGGTGCATGGTTTCAAGAGTGCGTCTGTGATGGACTGTATGGGTGGGTGAGTGTGTGTATGGGTGTGTTAGTGATTGAATGTATATCTCAGTGGTACATGTGTGAGTAACTACATATGTGAAAGGCAGTATATATGTGTGTTGGAGTATATAAATGGCTATAAGTGAGAGTGTGTGATTGTGAGAGTGGCTATATGGATGAGTGTGTGCTTGCATCAGTGATTGCATAGGAGCGTAAGAATGTGCTAGTATTTTTATGAGTAAGTGAGCTGGTGTGTATAACTGTATAGGTGAGTAAATTGGAGTGTGATTAATTATTTGCATGACTGACTAGGTGTGTGAGTACCTCTATGGATGAGTTGCGTTGTGTGAGTGTTTATATAGGTGTATGAGTGCATATGATAGTCCTGTACTGAGTGACTGTAAGTATGAGTGACTGTACGGGTGAGTGAGTAGATGTGTGTGTGTAGACCTAAGAATCAGTGAGTGGGTATGTACTTATTGGTATTGGAGTGTGTATGGTTTTGAGAACGGCAGTCTGTAATTTAGAGTGGGTGTATCAAAACTTATATTTGGGTGTGAGAAGATGCATTAAATCAGTGATGTCATTTGAGATGTCATCAGTGATGTCATCAGTGACGTCACTGACCATGTCATGAGTGATGTAATATGTGACGTCATCAGCAGTGCATTGCGGGGGCGTGAGTTATAGTTACCTGAACTAACTATAACAGGGGAATTTCACGGGTTTTGTACGAGTGCAATGTCCAACTAACTATAACTGTCCCTAAAACCTTATGGTTTTTTCTGTGAATTTCTAAGGTTTTTTAAATGCAAATTTCTAACTATAACGTGCCTGAAACCTATGGTTTTTTCAGTGAATATATATATATATATATATATATATATATATATATATCCACCACCAAAGCCTACACGATATAGTAAGCACGAGCCACACCAATCCAAGTTTTGAAAATTAGATTTATTTCCGGGCACAAACGACGCGTTTCGAGCTAAACAGCTCTTGGTCACATATATACAGTTAGCCTAAGTCTGTGCTACTCAGGAGTATGACTGCCCAGGGTGTAGCCAGAATTATTTTTACAGGAGTGGGATTCCCAACATCAGCTGTTTTAGAGCAGATAAACATATAAGAGGCTATTTATAAAGGTAAACTTACACATGAGTAAATCTATACGTGTAAGCTTACTCTTACAGTTTGTAGCAACTTTACTACTTTTGGCCCTTTACCTTTTAAAGGTGTAAACTTACTACAAAGTTTAGATGTACCTGTCTCCACACCCTGAATTCAGGGAGTGGTGCCTAGTTTACGAGTATAAAGTAGTAACTTTTCACATGTAGGGAGAAGTCTCCACCACTGTGGCGAAGACCTCCCAATGGTAAAGTATAGAAAATACCTAAAATGTTTAGTAAGCATTTTTTAAGAATGTAAAAAATATTTTAATGTTAAATATTATTAGTGAATGATTTTATATATATTTATTTTTAATGTAGGGCTATATAGAAAAAGTTACAACATTAAACACTTAATTTCAAATTAAGATTTTAATTGTTTTTTATTATTTTCATTAAAATAAATGTTTTTTAGAAGGATAAATCTAAAAAGTCTCAAGTAAAGTAAAATATTTAGATTTTGTATTATATAATAACAATTATTAGAACTGATGTATATAATTAATTAAAAGGAATTTGATTATTTGTAATACATAATATTGCTACATTACCTTAAAATAAAAGTATTAATAAAATATTTTTAAAATAACCAATCGTATTTTTTTTACAAAATGTTTAATATTAAATAATTTCTATTTCTATTTTAAATATTTTAGTTAGTTTAATTTATTTTAGTATTATTTCCTATGGGTTTATTTTAAGTCCCTACCTCCACTCTTTTCTATGGAGGGTGCTGCAGTCCCAGTGGTTGGCTATGGGTGGTGCTGGACTTACTCCAACTCTGTAGGGAGGCATATTTATGACTGTTTTGGGTATTTTTAGCTGTAGTACCTATAAATGGGCAGTTTTTTTTAGAACAACGGGCTTCCTTTTTGTTGGGTGGGTGTATGTCCCTCCCTAAACCCCTCCCTAATTCTCCCTAAATCCCTCCATACTCCTCCCTTAAACCCACCCATTTAGTCATAAATATTCCCCAGTTTCCTGTGACCCCCTTCTGTCCTTCCCACTATACTACTAAAATGTATACTTACATGTGCAGAGATGTCCGCAGTAAGGACTAAGGTCTCTGAACATAAAACGTAGGAGAGGCAGAGGCGAAGAGCTCTGCATGTAGGTATGAGATTACCATTTTGCAGTACATTAGCAGTACTTTTGAAGTACTACTAAATGCACTACAAAATGCAGTTTATGAATAGGCCTCTTTGTGTCCAGCTTACATCAATGACAATTGATGAATGTGAAGTTATGTATAAACTCACCAATGCATGTCAGTCCAGACCAATAGGCATGTCAAAAGACTTTACAAGACCCTGGCATGATGATGGCCTGGAGGAGACCCTGAGAAGGAAGCAGTATATCTAATTTCCCTGAATTTGCTTGCATTCAGGAAGGTATTGCAGATGGGGGTGATCTTTATCTATTTGAGTTTGTGTTGGATACTGCCTGAGATGACTACTTAGGACCTTATAGTTTGGCAATAAGGGTAATCTCCTTCAAATGTGCCCATCTGTTTCATCCACTTTATTTAGAGTTGGGTGAACAGTCATTTTTCACTCCAGCGGAACCTTTGATGGCTTCCCCGGTGGAAACCTTTAAATAAAGGCCTGACTGACATTGAGCCATTTATCAAATTACCTCAAACCATCTGCCCTATTTAAGGCAGAGGTTTTGTTGGACTTTTTACTGTTTGGGACCACCAGGAAGGAGCTGCTGGTGCAAAACAGGGAAACAAAGCAATGACCTCCAAATGCTGAGAAAAACTTCTGGTGTATTAGGGACACTTGTATTTTTCTATAAAAACAAACTCCTGCTTCAGGAGTTTGTAAAACAGAAAAACTTTGATGTGCGGGTGCGTGGCACTGTACAGCAAAGTTACTGTGCCTTTAGCAGAGCTGCCCTGGATGTTGCTCCTCTGAAGGCACAGAGATCTCCATCAGGCCAGCGGCTCTAATCATGGAGGACTGTAGACAAGCAAACCAATAGAACACATACCTCTGCTGCCCTGTCAGAAATGAGAACAGAGTACGGCCTCTATGGGTCTAAATAACTCATGTGAAAGTACGGTGAGAAGAAGTCCTACAACAGACCCACACCTGGCAATGTATATTGTGTGCTAGACCTCAAATTCAAGATGAATAAGGTTGCCAAGTGATCTGGAAGCCAACAAGGAGCTGATCGAACACTGGTACGAATAAACATGCATGATTACTCTGGCGCTTACATAGCACTTGAAAAGATCAATTGTATTAGCCATCGGATTGACTCAAATACCCAGAGGCAATCCCATGGAGCCTTCCATGCCTACAGTCTGAAGTCCCACTTTGACAATGCTGCAATGACTGCGTTGCTTGTGGCATTTTATCAGGAAGAGTATTGTGACCTGCTGCACTGGACAGAATAGGATGATTCAATGGAAGGAGTGAGTATCTAAAATCAACTGCAGCGGCGGCTGCTGCCAATCCGACCTGGAGGGGCAGCGAGGGGAAAATAATAATTCAAAAAAATACATTTACCCTTCACTGCCAGCCACCATGATCTTCTGCTCCTGCGCCACACCTTGCAGCTCCTCGGCTACCAGCACTCTAATCCCCAGGTGCACAGACTCCCCACTCAATCGCAATGCTGCTCTCATGCTATTACTCCCAGCAAGAGATCAGTGCTGGGAGTGGGCGGAGCGGGCTGGTCTCACGCTCCAGCAGGGCTGGGGAGCCTGAGCCCTGAGCAGGATTCAGGTATACAAGATGCCAGACCTTGGCTTGATATAGCTTTTATACCATGTATAAATACATTATGGAAATACAGTACTGAAGTGACTATGGAAAGCATAAGGGTAATTCTATGAGAACGTGAAAGAACATTATTCAAAGCTTGTGCATTGTAAAATTACTTCTTGCTAACTGTGTTTATGTGGGCAGTGAGGTGTCGCTCTCACAGCACACACCTATATTTCACATCGTATATAAAGTGGTCCACATTATTTAGTCTGGTGTCTGAAAAATGCTGATGTGATGGGACTACAGTAGCCCATAACTAGGATCTCTGTTTTGGCAGCTTTTAAGAGAGAGGGAATTGTGCTGCATTCAACCATGGGCAAACCTGAGGCAGTTATCCTCTTGGACCTCGTTCTTGAGATCCTTTATTTAGCCTGAGAAATAGTTAGGCACTGTTGCATCCATGTGGTGACCAATGAGAAGAGTTTCTGTGATGTATTACAATGGGGACACGTAGCTATTGAAATATTCTGCTAAAATAGCAAGTCCTTGATTGCCTCTGCTTTTGATAGTGGTGATTTCTTAGAGAATGGGACTCAGTTTAACTAGTTGAGTGTAGTTGTAAACCACAGAGTTGAACCAGCTAAAGGCCAAAGCACCCAGTTCAATGATTCTACCAGGATAATAAGCACTATTTACTGGTTGATAGTGCTGAATGAAGTTCCAGTAGCAAGAGTGCTCATGTGGGATGGAGAGTAAGTAGTATGCCTGTGATATTCAGCTGCAAGTGATACTCACAGTGTGGATCAATACCTGTCAGCCGTCTAGTGATTTTTCTTTGAGAATAAAAACTAAAAATGTCTTCTTACTACTCTTGGCCTGTTCTAAATCTACCCAATTAAGTAATGCCTTGTTTTTCTACCATTTTAGCAGATGTTTATATTCCTGGCCCAATTCTTTCAGATACGCAAGTGGTTAACTCTAACTGTGACATTCTGCCTCATGTCTACAAACCTTCATCATCACATTTTCTACTGTTCCTCCTGCTCATGTCACCACACAAACAGACATGAACCTGCACATCCTATAACTTTGATACTTTTACATGCTCATTTTTCTCTCTTTATAAACCGATTTACCTCCTAGCAGTGCCTTCTGTTTTTTTAATTTGATCCACTTTACCTTACATCCTCACAATCTGACAGAAGAAAATTAATGAGTTTGGAAAAGCAGGACCTTCCCTTAATGAGAGTATATGGGCAATATCCAGAGCCACTGGAATTATGCGATTGTGCGGCCACGCCGATTTTTGCACAGTTATAAATTTGCCACATAATCCATCATCTGCCGCATAATCTGCAGATTTTAACAAAAAAATGCGTTTCTAGCTCAAACGGTTAAAAAGTTACTAGAAATGTAGCGCATGTGTTGCCGTGCCATTCCAAAGCTGGACTGGTCACCTTTTTGTTGCTTATTGCGATACTTGGGTATTAATATGGTACTAATGAGGTGCAACCAATGCCCATGCAGTGTAACCAATTTTAAAAGTGACAAAATGATGAAGTAATACTATTACAAAATGTGGCACTTTATGCCACATAATTGACCTTTTCTTGCTGCGTAATTTACTCAACCCTGCTGCATAATTTCAGTGGCCCCGGCCATATAACATTGAGTAAGCAATGGGGGTCCTAACTTAAGACAGTCTTTCCACCGTTTTGGGCTGAATGGTGTTTTAAGTAATTAAACAGATGGCGCACCGCTATTTACTACCAAAGATTGTGGTAAATGATTACTTGTCACAGGAACTTCAAGGCATATGCTGTTTTTGGCTGGAAATATAGCAAAATTTGTTAACATATCTACAGTAAGGAACTGAACATAATGTAAAAACATTCACATAAGACTATATAAACACAAGTAAACTAACAGGGAACATCACAGAAAAAACTATAAAAATGGAATCCACCACAACAACCTCAGAACGATACAACAAAATCACATTGCAGAAATGCAGCACAAAAATACAGCAGCACGAAAATCGTAACACATCACCACTACAGCAAATTCCACACAGCAAATGATCACAAACGTCCTTCACAAATTCCCTAAATCCTATTTTAGTAACACGGTGGTAAAAGGTGTTTTATTTACCAATTTCTTGATTTCCTACTAAGGACATGAAATAGAACAAGTCAAAAATGTTTAATGTTTTGTGTTCGGGCCCTTTGTGGTAGTCTATACAAGGCTTTGGTATGTGCCGTTTATTGAGCTGAGTAAACTGGCTTGTACATGCGTTGAACGTGACTGTACATTAACAATAATGGCAACACGTAAAACTTCTTAGAGCCTTTTCTATATGAGACAAATGACATTTTGATGAATGTATAAAATATTGAGCAGATCGACGAAAAGTAACGCATTCTGTATCTTCCCAATCAGAATTACAGAGACTGTCGCATTCGACTGACATCTCTTAAAACCACCGATATTAAATTGTTTACATATATTTGAAAAAAAGTGCACCCGTGAACATCATCTGTTCTGTTGTGATCCATTGCATGCATTTAGTTTTGTAGGGAATTTTTCACCCTTCCCCAAACATGCCTACAAGACTTTATGAACAATAAAATTAGAAATAACTCTGGCCCTGCACCCTCTGAGTTCTTAAAAATCAATTTCTCTGTTTCCTTTTGCAGTGACGCCATCAGGAGAACATCTGTCCTTCTTCCCATTTGTTTAGAACGTAATCTTTTGCTTTCCACAAAATTAGCTTTTATCACTTTGACATTATCTTCGCAGTTTCATATTTCACAAGAATTGTTAGCTAATGTGACTTTCTTGAAGAGAATAGTTCCCATGAGAAGGGAAACTCATGGCAAAAAAAGAACAGTGAAGGTGATGCCTGACATAGTGAATATTCTGGCAGACACGTTTTCAATCCACGCTAATCTCAGTCCCCCCTGTCCCCCCAGGCCTATCGCCTCGTCCATCACAGGAGCATAATTCATGCCAACATATGAGAGACTCACCTGAGGCAAAACACAGAGACTACTGGCAAAATAATGCTAATTTAATTTGCCTGTTAATTACATTTCATATATCATTGTTCAGTGTACTACAGATGAGCTCAATGAACACTACCACAGATGCCACAGTGGTCAAACTGACCCACACCATTCAAGGCTATACTTTATGTTTGGTTTTATGGAGATGGGGTAAAAAAAAACAGTATGAAGTGAAACGTGGTACAATGTTTTTCCTACTGCAGTTCTAGCGTGCTCATGCTTTCCCCCAACTCACGTATGTTTATACGAGATTCTAGATTATAAACAGGGATTATTACCATTTTTTTTTAAAAATGCATCTACGAAGCAATGTCACCATATAAAACAATGATTAAAGTGAATAATAGTTATGTAAAAGTCCCGAGAAATTCACTGAAAAAAACAAAGGTTAAAGTGACATAGTTAGGTGGTGAAATAATATATAAACTAACGTTTAAAAACAAAATTTAGCAGCTATAGTTTACTGAGCTAAGTATAACTTGTTCACCCACCATGCACTGCTTATGGCCGCACATATTACATCACACATGACACATTAGGGGCACCCGCCAACCGGGGAAGGTTCTGTGCAATAAAAGGCCTCTCTGGTCCTGCTTTCACCTTTTACCCAAACGTCACTTTGCATGATTACATGTCTGCAGCTTACTTCATTTATGCACTTCCCTGTGCAGTATCAAAAACCTCAGGATAGTTTGTTATCACCCCGTGTATTCATAATAAACACTTACAATACCTCCTCCAACATCTGTGCTATTGGCCGTTTCCAGAGACTATTTTATTTCCCAGTGCAGTGCCATACTCTTTCTGTTGACCCATTTCAGCACTGTTTGCTGCCATTTACCCAGCGGTGGAAGAGGGGCCGTGGTTGACTTCCACAATGCTGCTGTTGCCCTTTTTACCAGCAACAGAGCTAGATCTATAAATCTGTTACCCACTTCTTCTCTTTTCTGGCGTGGAAGAGACTAGCAGTCAACATTCTGGGTTGCCATTGTTTGCCCGCCTTATGATATTTTTAAGGGAGCATGTATCTGCCCTCCAATACTTCCCTATGCTAGGGCATTCTCATTACAATATGCAAAAGTGTGGCCTCCACACTTGCACTTCTGGGACACGCCAACATATAGCTATCCTGCTGATCCTCTTTGGGGCCAAGTACTATATATATATACATATATATATGCGCTCAGGCACCGTCGTAGGGATTACAATGTCTCTTTCCACCTGCCCTTTCAATGGCTGTTCGCCCACCATGAAAAGGTGGGCAGAAAGTGACTTTGGGGGCCCCTAGCAGGGCCCCCTTCCCCCCTGGCCCTCTGATATGGGGCCTGGGGGCACATAAACATCCCTGCACAATGTGGCAGGCACCGCATGGTGCCTGCCACACGGTGCAGGGATGTGTTTAAAGGGTATAGTTTCTATTGCGGCTTGTGCTGCATACCGCAGCACAAGCCACAATGGAAAATATACACTTTGCGACCGCCGTGAAGACGGTCCCATTGTAATAAGGGCAGTGGGACTGCCAACTCTTTGTCGGGCTGTCCGCTTCTGCTATGGTGCCAGTTGGACGAGAGTCCGACCGGCATCGTAATGATGCCTTAAGAGAGAACTATACTGTAGAGAAAAGGATAATAAATATTCGGTGCCACAGGGTTCAAACTGGACCCTTATGAGAGCTAAGGAGAGACAGGCAAAAATCGATTAAAGTAATTAAAAATGAATACCATGGGACAGCAGTTATGTTTTGTTATATGTTATGTTATGTTATGTTATATGAATGGGTTCTTGGTATAGCGCAACGACTCACCCCCAAAGGGGCATCTTGGCGCTGAGGCGACAGACAGGTGGAGACACAGCCATTAGAACAGCCAGGTCTTGAGATGTTTTTTAAAACCAGGAAAGTCAGTGCATGCCTGGATGAACAAGGGGAGCGATCCTGTTCCAGTGGAAGGGAGTGAGATAAGAGAGAGCTCACCACCATACCTGGATGTTCGAATACGCAGGGGGCATAGAAGAAGTTGAATCTTAGATCTAAGATTTCTTCTGGGGAGATAGAGAATGAGTTTGTCTTGCAAATATTTGGGTCCTTTGCCTGAAAAGGCTTTCTGAATCAGGCAGAGTAATTTGAGCCATGCTCTTTTCCTCATGGGGAGCAAGTAAAGGGCTCTCAGCAATGGAACTGAAGGTCTGCCTGGTGGCATTTTATAAACCAGGCGAGCTGCAGTGTTTTGGACCACCTGTATTTTGGATAGAAGGGACTCGTTGGATGATACAACAAGAGCATTTCCATAATCAAGCGGCTGACTATCAATGCTTGGATAAGGGTTTTTCGAGAGCTCAGCGGAAGCCAGTAAAAGATCCGCCTGAGAAGGTGCATTGTCCCAAAGCACGTGCCACAATTGGACGTGACCTGGTCTTTCATTGATAACTTATTATCTAGCATTATACCCAGGTTTCTGTCAGTGTTTCTGGGAGAAGGAGCAGGGCCAAGCTCAGCAGTCCACCATTCATCTGTTCAGTGGAGCTGAGCGTTGCCAAACAGAAGGATCTCTGTTTTGTCCCCATTTAACTGAAGACAGTTCTGGGACATCAAAGTGGCAATTTTCCCATGCAGGCAATAAATCAATGTTTAAAGTTCTCAATGTCATGCCCAAAGGATATGACCAGTTGGGTATCGTCTACATAAGAAAGTAATTCAAAACCACAGGACTTGGCTAGGTGAGCAAGGGGAGCAACGTAGATGTTAAAGAGCGTAGGGCTCAAGACAGAGCACTGAGGAACCCCGTTTCCCAGGAAAAGGGTTTTGGACTGAAAGGGGCCAATGGAAATCATTTTGGTCCTGCCTTTAAGAAAGTATATGAACCAATTGAGGGTAGTGCCCTGAATCCCTATCTCATAGAGGCATTGAATCAAGATGGAATGTGAAACGGTATCAAACACCACTGATAAGTCAAGAAGAACCAGCATAGCTGGATTTCCAGCGTCCAAAGATAGACTAAGTGAGTCTACTACTACTAGGAGGGCAGTCTCAGTACTATGGGAGGGTCGAAGGCCCAATTGAGAGGCATCCAGCAGATGATGATTCTCCAATAGGAGGAAAGCTGTTTGTTAACATAGGATTCCAGAACTTTGCCTATCAGAGGGAGGAGATATATTGGCAATAGTTTGCCGGTTCCTTAGGATCAGCATGAGGTTTTTTTAAAATAGGTGTAACATGGGCAGCTTTCCATTCTCAGGGAACAGCCGCTAATGTCAGGGATTGGTTACTTAAAGATGTAACAGTGGGAGCAAGAAGGGTGAAAAGGGTAACTATAACATGCGGGGGACACAGGTCAGAGGGAGAGCCAGATTTGATTTTTGCTAGTAAGTTTTGCAGCTGAGGTTGGGAAATGGGCTCAAACCTTCCAAATACTACTGAAGTGATATTATGGATATGGTTTGTAGGACAGGTGTAAGTTGGCAAAGTAGAATTGGTATGGAAACTACAAAAGATTTTCTCTAATTTAGTTTTCAGGTGGGTGGCTAAAGTTTCGCAGAGTGTCTGAGAGGCAGAGATGGTTGAAGTGCAAGCACGTGGTTTAGTAAAGTCATATAGGACCTTAAATAATTATTTTGCGGAATTTCCTGTTTGATCAATTCTGCTGATGGTGTGAAGTCTGCGTGCTGTCCTAATTTTGCTATGATACACTCCTAGTGCAAATTTGTACTGATGTTTGTCAAAGTCAACTTTTGAGGTCCTCCATTTGCCTTCCAGTCTTTTACAATTTGATTTGTTGGTTCTCAATTCGGCTGTGTACCAAGGAGCATTGGGTCGGCAGGATTTGGTGGTGTGTAATTTATAGGGGGCAACTATATCAAGAGCCTGGGAGAGGGAGTCCTGAAACATGGCCAATGCGGAGTTAATGTGATGTGAGTTATCCAAATTCGGGGATTGGAAAGTAGATTGAAAACATTCCAAAGTGACTTGGTGATGTTCGGGCAGTCCCAATCACCATGGCAAAAAAGGTTGGAATAAATTCTAATACATTAGAAATAAATATCTAGGGGCATATTACCAAGGAAGTGGAGGAGAGAGGCGTTAGCCATCTTGGCTTAACGCCTCTCTCCGCCACTTCGGAAACGCCAGGCTGCACCATATTAACAAGGATATGGTGCAGCCTGGCGTTTCCCCCTGCGATGGCGCTAAGTTACACAACTTAGCGCCAGCGCAGGCACCCTTGCACCAGAGTGCAAGGGTGTCTGCGAGCAGGGAGGTTTGTTTATGTGCAGGAAGGAGTTCCTTCCTGCACATAAACAAACCCAAAATGCCATTTTGTAACTTTCATGTGTGCTGCTTCGTGCAGCACACATGGAAGTTACAAAATGGCATTTTGAAAACGGTTTGTTCATGTACAGGAAGGACACCTTCCTGTAAATGAACAAACCATGGCATTTTGCTTTTTCCATGTGTGCTGCACAAGGCAGCACACATGGAAAAAGCAAAAACGAGGAGAAATAAAGCATTTCTCCTCATTTCGCCACCTTAAGACCAGGACTTTTCTGGTCTTAAGTTCGGCGCTGGCACCTATTATCGCCAAACTTGATAATAGGTGGCAGCGTCGACTTCAATGGGTGTTGCGGTGGAACGCCCACCGCAACACCCACTGCACGCCCCCTTTCACGCTAAGTTTAGCGTGAAAGGGGCCCTATTATCAAGGCAGCGTTAAGCCACTTGTAAATCCTGGGGTCAGTAAAATTCACCCTATTATGAGTTGGACCCTCAGGGCCCACTAGGAAATGAGAAATTACCTGGGGAATTTGTGATTCTGAGCCCAACTCTTCCAGTTATTCCTCATTTGGTCTGATCTTTCATCCAGAGATTTTGACTGGTTTCAGTAGTTGAAATCTCTCCCAGAAAGTAAAGAGATTGGTTCCCGAAGATCTCCTATTTCCTATCGGGCTAGTAACCACTGATAGAGGTCCGATTAGAATTAAGAGAGGTCTCTTTATAAGATCCTTTATGTCTTGTGGTCCAAAATTATTTTGGTGTAGAGAAAGGTCAATGATATTCTCTTTAGGGCATGTAGTGAAAGGGAGTGACCTGTAATGACGGGTTACAAAGCAATCCTTGTAAAATTCTATCCCAGTGAAGAAGGTACACATCTGCCCAAAGAATTCAAAGATCTGGACATCATCAGATTTGTTATACTTTGATAAATCAAGCAAGATGGCGCCTGAGTAGGAAGCGGATCGGACCGCTCCTCCCGTAATGCTCCCCAGACGCTTGTGAACACGAAGCGAACAAAGGGAAAAGAATTGCCCCTCCGGAGTATGATTTCCGGATTTTACCTGCGGTCTGCACCGAGAGACGTGCCGTCGGCGAGGCTGGGATCGCAGACGTGGACCGGCAGTCTCTCTGACATCGTGCAGCTTCCGACGCTACTGTTTCGGTTTCGGCGGTTTTTGCTACGCAGTAGCAGTGGAGTCAGCGACGCGTTTCAGAGCCTCAGGATGCCCAGCCGCGGAACACGAAGAACCGGCTTGAGCATAGGAGTGCCGGGGGGGCCCTCCTCCTCCTCCCAGGATGCTGGTAAGGGGGTGAGGGGGGGAGAAATTCAATTCAAGAAGGGGCTGTTGATAAGGGGGCAACCAAAGGCAACAGCCTTGAGAGCGGTACTAAGACCCGGCCAGGGAAGACTGGGGGACATGGACAACCCCTAATTACCACTTTGTTTTCCGGTAGTGGCAAGGCAATGGACCAGAAAGCAAGCAAGGGGCAAGGGGGAGTGTTAGCTGGCAAAACAGAAGAAGGAGTGGTGGGAAAAGTGTATACCCCCCCCAAGAGGCTACTGTGACATTGGAGATTGCAAACAACAGCACTGGGCAGAGTGGGACCTTAAATCCTGCTATTGGTGCAGGGGGACCGATAGCGGCAGTACCAATTATAGTGACCTTAGAGGCTACTAGAGGAGAGGATCTTGAAAAAGGGAATGATAATGGAGGTCAGGCTCGAGATGGAAGGAAGCAGACGCAGGCAAGCGGGAAACATAAGGAAGCATGATGCCTGACTCATCTTGTGAATACAGGCTGTCTCAAGGACCCTAATGAAAACAGCTCTTGGGATGTTGTGGATCCAGAGCTGGATTTTGGGAAGACAGTAGATATGACAATCCCAATTGCTGCTAAATCTCCTGATGGTGGGGATAAGTTCTATTCACTGACGGATGAGTCAGAACTCTCGAACATTGGAGAATCATCATCCTCCTTAACAGATGGTCCTGTCTCAGAGTCTTCTTCTAGTGAGGCCCCAGAAGAGACTGCTTATTCAACCCAACGGAGGCGGTCGGGGAGACCATCTCGGGGAAAGAAGCAAAGAGATAAGAAAGGACGAGCAAGTGGAGAAGGCTCTAAAGGAAGCAGTGAGGACAGCTCCCGGGGAAATCTTCAATGGGACTAGTCTGCATCACGGCTGGTGCTTTCAGGAGGGGAAACAGAAAGACTGGGTAAAGAGGGTGCTACGGGTACAGATGATCTACAACCACAATCCCCCTTGGTAGAGGGGTCTCTGGGGACAATCCTTCATACCATAAGGCAAATTCAAGATGAAGCCAGGAGCTCGAGCCGCCGGGCAAGACTTGCCACCAAGAAACTACATGGGACAGTGAAAAAGATCAATAAAACTTGTTCTGATATCGCAGGCAGATTGACCATGGTGGAGGAATGCACGGAGCATCTGGAATCCGATGTCAAGGCTCTAAAAATGCAAGAAGCTTCACAGGCAGCGATGATGGCTGATGTCTTATGGAAAATTGAAGAATATGAGAATAGGCAGAGGCGTAACAACTTGAGAGTCTTGGGGGTTCCCGAGGGGGTGGAAGGCTCTGATGTACGCGCCTATATCATATCTCTCTTCAAGGGTGCCTTCCCTGAAAAAAGTCAGTGGGATTGGAGTACAGAGATCCAGCGTGCCCATAGGTTCCCCCTAATGATAAAGCCGAAAGACCTAGAGTAATCGTGGTATATTTTGGAAATTTCCTCCTGCGGCAAGAAATATACGAACAGGCCCGCCCCAATGCAATGAAGGTGTTCGGAGATATATAGTTTTTCGTAAGACCAGATTTTTCCCATGCTACAGTGGAGAGGCGATGGCGGATGCGACAGCTGTTCAACCCGTTCCAACAGCAGGGAGCAGAAGTTTTTCTCCTAAATCCCGCTCGTTTAAAAGTGACATATAAAGGTCAAACACGAAGTTTCACTTCGGAAATTAGAGCACAAGAGTATTTGAAAGAAATAGGCGGAGGAAATGTAGAGTAAAACATGACTTGTAATTAATTAGGGAGTAACGCTCTTTGATTAATCTTGATTATTTTTGGGGCTATAAGGAGGATTTAGATGATGTATTTGTCACTAAATGGTGTTAGGGGGCACCCGGAAAGCTATGGGGTAACCTTCTTCTGTTTGGCTGTGTTTATCTTTAATTTTTTGTCCTTCGTTGTCTGGGGGGGCACGGGGGAGGAGCGGCCGGGGAAGCACTCTTGCATAGGCGTCATCATTCAGGCTGTTGGCCTGATTGCTTATTGGTGGGGGGTGGAGTGGTCGGGTGGGGGGGTTTAGTGGGAGAGCCAGTCTCTTCGGAGGCGTGGGTTCGAATCCCACCGCTGCCACCAATGTTAGAAATGGGATTTCTGGTTGGCTAAGGCTTGCGCCAAAGCCAGGCAGAAACCACCACTCTAGTCAGGGCGAGGGAGTTACACACCCAAGATAACCCCTGCTCACCCCCTTGGTAGCTTGGCATGAGCAGTCAGGCTTATCCCGGAGGCAATGTGTAAAGCGCTTGCGCAATACCCACTCAGCAGCAACACACTAGGCACACCACAAAAGGAGACTCCACACAAGGTTATATAAAAATAGCCTTTGTATTATAAAAACACATTAGAATATAATCACACAAGGTACACTGTGCCAGCTGGCACTAGGCAGTATTTACAGGGGATTATATACAGGACCGGGCCAATCGGGCCATGGTCAGAACCATCAGAAAAGGTAAGTACATATAAAACACAACCAGTCACTACTGGCACAATAATGACCTTAGCATTATCACATTGGGCATAAAACCTATTAGGCCCACCTCATCAGCATAAATCACATTACGCAATAACCTCCTAATCCTGAATCACGCTTAGGGCATAAATCACAGTAGAAAGTAACCTCCTCACCTAGACCACAGTAGAGGTATAAACCAGGGTGCATAAATCACAGTTCCAGCGCACCACATAAATCCCATGTAGAGCCTGGCGCCCTAACAACCTAGCGCAGCCCCCCTGGCCAACTGGCCTTCTCAGAGGGCTCAAATGCCCTATGTCCCAAATGTCAGGGCTGGCTGCCACTGCAGCAGAATCCAAGGTGCGCAATTGCGCTGGCACCACTGTGCTTCCTGGGTCCCCACTGGGACTCCTAACAGATGCTTTGGCCTAAACGTTGCAGCTGCCGTTAACTGCGTGCAGCTGTGAAGAACTGTAGGCACTGGCACTTCGGTGCCCTCTGGACCCCCACTGGGACCCTGCAAACAATGTGCCCCACGTTGCAGCTGCCCGCTACGGTGGCGCAGCTGTGAAGATCAATGCGGCCCTGGCACTCTGGGGCCCCGCTCTGGGGCTCTCTAAACAAATCACCATGTTGCAGCTGCCCTCTGTCTGGCGGGGCAGCTGTGGCCTCACCCTGGGCACCGTAGTGCCTCTTGAGCCCCACTGGCCCTGGAAACAAATGTGGCACCGTTGGAGCGGCCCGCTGTTCCGCGGGGCAGCTCTGGGAAAACAAATACCACTGCCCCTGGTGCCTCGCGAGCACCAACAAAACGAAAAACGGCCTCAGCCCCACTCACCGGGCTCTCTGGTGCCGCTCCTCTTCCAGCGCCGGCTCCACAACACGCGGGGCTCTCTCTGCTCATGAGAGCCCCGCCTCTACTTGGGCACAGGCGCCGAGGGTCCTCCTCACGTCGCCTCTTCACGGCTCTGCAGGCAAGGCTCCCCCGGTCTTCTGACAGACGCGGGGTCGGACCACACGCGGGGCTCCCTCCGGTACACGGGGGCCCCCGCCTTCCTTGGTCAGACTTCCTTTGGCCACAGGAGCACGGGGTAGGCTCCCGTCTGCTCCCTGCTTCTTCCTTTGGGCATCGGAGCGCGGGGTAGGCTCCCGTCTGCTTCCGGCTTCTTGCGGAGCGCCCCGCCCACAACCAGGCCGCCCTGCCTGGCTTCCGGGTCACCACGGGCAGCGCGGCGGCCCTCTGTGTTCTCGGTGGCGGCGGCCTCACGCAGGGGGGGCACAGACCGGCGGGGTGGGCTCCCGATCCGGTTTTAAAAGTATAACTACGCGGGGTGGGCACCCGCGAAACAGCACAAATACGGGGGAATCTCCACGCCAGGGATTCCCTTCTAAAATGATCGCAGCTCCGTGCTGCAACTAAAATTAGAAGCGCTGCTCCTACGCTGCAGAGAGCAAAGCGCTCTTCAAAAATGAAAGTCATGCGCTCCCAAGGCGCTACAATCAAAGTCCGGGGAAAGCCCTTCAGGAGAAAGGGGGCAAAGGCTGGGCCCAGGCAGGCCAGCTCACAGGGCCCTCCAGCCTGGAGGCAGTCCCTCGTGGCGGTTCCTCCTGGAGCCCGGCAGCAGGCCCCCCCTAAGTCAGGAACAGCACAACAGAACCGAACATTTTCATGGGGTCACAGCCCCTTCTTTTATACACCTTTTCCTTTGTCTAAAGGTGCAGGGTTTAGGGAAAACCAGATGCAACTGGTTTGGGGGAGCTTTGGAGCACTTTGTTTTGCTCAGCTCCTCTCTCCTTTCACAGGACAGGCTAGGGACATCAGACGCACCACAGGGGGTGGAGCCAGCCTTGTGGAGGGAAGGCCCAGCCCTATTCAGGTCCCAGGTGCAACTCCTCCCTCCCATCTAGATGCAGATCTCTCTATTCACCACTGCGCTGACTCACCCTGCCCCTCCTGGAGCCACACACACCTCCCAGCCCCTGTCACTCACAAAGCCAGACATGCAATTCACATCAGGCAGGCAGACACAGAGCACACATAAATGCCAACTTCTAAAAGTGGCACTTCTCACTAGTCACAATAAATCTGCGCACACCATTGCGCAGCATTTATTCTCACGAGTTCGCACATACTAAACTCGCCCCTGCCCTCCTCTCACACCAGGAATTACCATGGACACACATATCCCCCATGCATTCCTATGGGAGGGCAGGCAAATCTCACCACACGCACTCAGAGTGCGCCCGCACTTTACACTGGGACACAGTGCTAAAGTGCGCAGAGGCCTAAAACCACCAACACCACACAGAAAAAAAGGCTAGGAGACAGGCAAAAAGTTTAGGGGTGAACCTGCCAAAAGGGCCAAGTCCAACAGGGGGAATGGACACAATGGACACAAAGGAAACACAAGGAAATATAGGAAAAGATCGCACTGTTTTGGATAGGGTAAGGGGGTCATGTGAGATGGGTAAGAGGGGAAACAGGAGACTGGGCTGATGTCTAAATTAAGAATTGCCACGGTAAACATTTGTGGTCTCAATGATAGGAAAAAGAGGGCCAGGGTAACTTTGGAGCTGCAAGCACTAGAGGCAGACATTGTCTGTCTTCAGGAGACCCATATAGAGAGAACGCTGTTGTCTCTACTGGATACAATAGGTTTTAAATTAATTGCAGGCACACGTCAAAATATGCGGACTTGTGGGGTGGCCGTGTTGGCTAGAAGGGATCTGACTCCGTTTTTCTCGCGAATTTATACCGATAGCCGGGGGAGATGGGCCATGATGGAATACCGTTCTAAGGTGTGCACTTTTACATTATGTTCTTTATATGGCCCAATTCTAGACGATGCCGGGCTGTATGACTGGTTGATTAACGAGCTTGTGTCTTGGCCAACACCCATTATTTTCTGTGGAGATCTAAATATTAATTTAGCCAATAATTGGTCTTGTGAGGAATACTATAAATACCATGGTAGGAAACCCAGGGTATTTCGGTCTCTTAAAAATCTATGTAAAGACTTTGCCCTGATGGACGTGTGGCAGTGCAGGAAGCCAAGTGAACATGGCTACACATTTTTTTCCTCACCCCATCAATCACATGCTCGCCTCGATTATTTTTTTGTCTCTCATTCTATAATACAAGACTGTGACATCGAACCTTTCCCACGGGTCATGTCAGATCACAACCCTCTGGTGTTGGTGATTGAGACTGGGGTGCCCCGTAGAAGTGGCAGGCAATGGAGCTTTGAACGGGGTTGTTGATAAATGAAGATTATGTAGCCCAAATAAAAACCTGTATTGCAATGTTTCTTCATGAGAATATTGGTAGTGCTTCCCTAGAAATAGTTTGGGACACGTTAAAGGCTGGGATTCGTGGGGAAACCCTCCAGTTCTCGCTAACTAGAGTAAGGCAGGAGAAGCAAAAGATACGAGAGCTATATATTTTACTAGCTCGGGAAGAAGGAAAATTAATAACAGCTACACAACAGGGGGGCGACTGCCAGGAAGAGCAGATAGGAGTTATGAGGGTTAAGGCAACCATTAATGATATTGCCATAAAGAAAACAGCTGCAAAATACTTAGCCTATAACGAACAAGCTTATGAATACGGAGAACAAGTGGGGCGCGCGCTGGCCATAAGAACAAAGCAAAAGAATGGTCAGAACGAAGTTAGGGAAATTAGGGATCCTGACCTGGGTATTGTTTCTGATCCTGAAAGGATAAGAGCTGCATTTAAAAAATTCTATCAGAAGTTGTATTTCGGAACTGGAACGGGGGATCAGGAAGATATTATTAACTATATAAATTGAAGTAAAATTTTGAAATTTGATGAAGACGACCAGGTAGGATTAGAAGGGATCCCTTCATGGGAAGAGATTCTTACTGCTATCTCGTCTATGGCAACCGGGAAAGCTGCAGGTGAAGACGGCATCCCAACCGAATTTTATAGAACATTTGCCCTGGAGCTCAAGGATTGATTCGTGAGACTAGTTAAACATATTTTTGAAGGTAATAAACCCCCTCCTTCTTGGTCTCAAGCGAAAATAGTAGTTTTTCCTAAACAAAATACATCTGTTAGGGAACTTGGATAATATAGGCCGATTACGCTTATGAATGGGGATACTAAAGTATACTCTAAAAGTTTAGCTTCTCGGCTGTCTCCTGTGATTCGTAGGCTAGAAGCCAATGAAAAGATCTATCCGATGATATTTAATGGGTGGGATACTGAAACACTTGCATATGCGGACGACACTGCGGTAACAACGCCCGAGCCCGTTATGGCAATGGTGGAAATAGAGAAAGAAGCAGAGGAATTTGGGCATATCTCGGGCTATTCTTTAAATAAGGATAAAACTGTAATTCTAGTGAATAGCAAGATATCCTGGCAGGACCCACGGGTGGCTACAAGTGCGACCTATCTGGGAATAGTTATCACTCCTGAGGTGGATGATATTATTAGGGATAATTTTGAACCTCTAATTGAAAAAGCTAAAAAAGATCTGTTGAGGCTAAACAATCTGTATTTATCCCTGGCAGGGCGATGTAACGTTATTAAAATGATTTTTTTCCTAAGATTCTTTATCTTTTTAGGGCTATCCCACTAGGAATAAGCAATATATGGTTTAAAAAATCAAATGAGGTAATCTCTCGATTTGTGTGGGCCTATTGCAAACCCCGGCGCGCAATGAAATTCTTGACACTCCCCCAAAGTCCGGGGCGGATGTGGGGTCCCTAACTTAAAGTTGTACTACTGGGCTACTGTGCTTCAGAATCTTGGCCCTCTAGTACAGGAAAAAACTTTGTGGTCAGCAGATGTAGTTTATTTTCCTTCTCCATATGAATTATTGATTGAGGAAGGGGCGTGGGGGAATCTGTGGAGACAAATTGAAGCGAGTTACTTCAAGCGAGTACAATTTAAGACCCTGCGGAATGCATTTGAGATCTGATCTATAGTCCGCAAGATGATGGGTATAGGTCGGCTTAACTTTTATACTCCTCTGAAAGATAATCCAATTCTCCCAGACATTTTTCCAGACCAACATATGTTAAATGGATTAATACTGGTTTAAATAAGGTTGGCCTATTGTTCTATACCAGGGGGATAAAGTCATTTCAAGAAATTAGAGAAGACTATGGCTTTAGTCATAAAGAGTTTTTTTTTTAATTCTTACAAGTAAGGGACTTTCTTCTCCGTAAGACTGGAGGAGCTATTGGATTTCAGCAGTGTAAGCTGGTGGGTGCGTTGATAGCTGAGCATAAACCGTCATTTGGGTTTGTTTACTCCTTCCTCAATAAATACATGAGGGATGACATAGACAAACACTCGCAGAGATGGCAAGAACAGCTTGCCATATCAGATGCCTGCTTCCGGAAATCATTTACTATAGCTCAGACGTCATTTATATCATCCAAACTGCATGTTCAATACTATAAAACATGCTTCAATTTATACTATACCCCTAGTAAGATCATTAAATGGGGGGATGGGAAAGGAACTTAGAAAAAGCAATTTTTCTAAGGAAAGGGGCACGCAATAAAAAAGAATGGATGGAGGAGATGGGGTCCGCTACTGAACTGGATGGAAGACAGTTGCGGCTGATGCTTCGTTTGGCATAAGGCACATTAAGACATAATGTTGACCGTTGATACTGTTATAATTGATATCCTTTTTTTTAATTGTTTTTTTCTTTTTTTTCTTTTTAGCAGGAATTGAATTGTATGAATTTGACGGCATGGTAATGCGATCAAAAGTGGGGTAGTTGGTTATTGTCTGTTTCATTGGAAATCCAATGGTGTATCGAAGGTGGGGAGGTGGGAGGGTTTTAATTTTCTGGGGAGAAAATAGAGGTTCTAAAGTGATTTTTCATTAAGTATTAAGAATTGTAAATGACAATAAAAATATATATTTTTTAAAAACAGTGGTGATAAATCTGCACATAGCAATAAGTGTTTGTAGGGTATGAGTCACTGGGTAAGGATTTATCGAAAATATTGTTGTTTAGGTTAATTGGGGGAGGGAAGATTTGTAGGAAGGGCATTTAATTGTAAATATACAATGGCTTCACTAATGGAAGATTTGGAAGATTGTCAAGCTCTGTCACTTTTGTTTATGTAGTGCATTGTACCCTTGAGCTCAAATGATTTGAATATAAAACTTTTCGACTGAAAAAGAATACAAAAAAAAAAAATGATTTGTTATGCTTAGTTTTGCATTAAAAGGCAACATGTACTCCCACAAAAACTGCATATTGAGGAGCCAAGTAAAAATAAGTGTAGGTCATTAAAATAAGCAGCAAAATATTATTGGTTTACTTTCTGCAATGAAGTGCACCAATTATCCATCTTGCATCATCTTTCTTCCCCGTTCCCCTTCTAGAATTACTCATGTTCATGTTCACACATTGGTGCAGACGCTGGCATTATTTGTATAATATAAAAATGTAAAATGTAAGGAGAAAGAATGAAAAGGTATGTAGCAGACTGCTATAATGAATAGAACGCAGTGAAGCTCTTCAAGTGATGCAAGGGAACAGCTTCTTTTGTTATCGAGAATAAGATCATTTAAAGTGCGGTTGCCATGGGTGTAGTGAATTGTACTGAAGTCATTTCATAAGCTGAAAGCCAACTATTAATTTAAACACTCGAGAAATTAAGTTCCAGACATCACATTTAAAAATATTTGCCTCTTTCCAGTCTTTGTTTATCAATACACCAATTATTACCTATGCTAAGGAGGATTTGCAAAATAGTAATAAGTCAGAAAGCATGAAAGTTTGCGTTAAGTTCGTTCCACCTGATTCGTAAAGGGGGCCTTGGTCTCCCGAGTAAAATGATACCTCACTTGTGTGGCTGCTCAATGCAGAATCAGATAAAAACGTATTTTTTTTAAAATGTAGCGCTTAGAATTTGCGGTGCTATGCCCTTAATCCCTATGTTTTTGTCCCTTCCCAGTCACAGGCCTTTGGCCCACCCACACAAGGGAGGTATCATTTTACTCGGAAGAACAAGGGGAATGCTGGGTGGTAGGACATTTGTGCCAGCACGGTGATCCCACACAAAAAATGTGTGGAAAAAGGGATTTTTTCAGCTAAATTTGAAGTTTGCCATACCTCACTGGACTCCCCAGGGTGTCTAGTTTTCAGAAATGTGGATTTTGGTAGGTTTCCCTAGATGGACGCTGAGCCTGGGGCCAAAAACTGAGGTGTTCCCCCTTGCAAAACCAGGTCGTTTTGTGATAGGTAATTTTGATGTCTCCACAATACGTTTTGGGCCCTTGACTGTCGCGGGTACTTGACCCACCCACACGAGTGAGGTACCATTTTTATCGGGAGACTTTGGAAAATGCGGGGTGGGTGTAAGTTTGTGGGCCCACGCAGATTAAAGAACTTTCCATCACAGAAATGTGGGGAAAATGTGTATTTTTGGACAAAGTTTGAGGTTTGCGAGGGATTCTGGGTAACAGAACCTGGTGAGAGCCACATAAGTCACCCCATCCTGGATTCCACTGGGTGTCCAGTTTTAAAAAATGTATAGGTTTTCTAGGTTTCCCTAGGTGCCGGCAGAGCTAGGGTTCAAAATCTACAGCTAGGCACTTTGCAAAAAAAGGGTCAGTTTTCACTGTAAAAATGTGGTGTGTCCATGTTGCGTTTTGGGCTGTTTCCTGTCGTAGGTAGTAGGCCTGCCCAAACAAGTGAGGTACCATTTTTATCGGGAGACTTGGGGGAATGCTGGGTGGGTGAAAGTTTGTGGATCTGCGCAGATTCAAGAACTTTCCATCACAGAAATTTTAGGAAAATGTGCTTCTTTTTTTTTTACAAAGTTTGAGGTTTGCAAGGGATTCTGGGTAATAGAACCTAGTGAGAGCCACACAAATCACCTCATCCTGGATTCCCCTAGGTGTCTAGGTTTAAAAAATGTATACGTTTGCTAGGTTTTCTTAGGTGCCGGCTCAGCTACGGTCCATAATCCACAGCTAGGCACATTGCCAAAAAAGGGTCAGTTTTCACTGGAAATATGTGATGTGTCCACGTTGCGTTTTGGGTAGTTTCCTGTTGCTGGCACTAGGCATACCCACACAAGTGTGGTACCATTTTTATCGGGAGTCTTGGGGGAATGCTTGGTTGGTGGAAGTTTGTTGCTCCCCTTAGATTCCAGAACTTTCCATCACAGAAATGTGAGTAAAATGTGTTTTTTTAACTAAGTTTGAGATTTGCAAGGGATTCTGGGTAACAGAACCTGGAGAGAGGCACACAAGTCACCCCATCCTGGATTCCCCTTGGTGTCACGCTTTCAAAAATATACAGGTTTGCTATGTTTCCATAGGGGCCAGCTGCACTAGGACCCAAAATCCACAGGTAGGCACATTCCGAAAAAAATTCAGTGCCTAGTGGGCTTTCTGCCGCCCTGGGGAGGGGTAATCGGGGTCTATTGCCCCGATATGCCCCCAAGGGGGGGCAGAAGGACTTTGGCTATTTTTGGGGTGGGGTGGGGTGGAGGCATTGGCATACACATTATGGGCAGCCCCCACTCCTGAATTTTAATTTTATTTTATCCCTGGTGCCTAGTGGACTTTCTGCCCCGAGGGGGCAGATAAGGGGCTATTGCCTCCATATGCCTCCCCGGCGGGGGGCAGAAAGATTGTGGCAATTTTTTGGGGGGTGGGGGCATTGGCATGCCCATTCTGGGCAGCCCCACCCCTACGTATAAAAAAAACCAAAACTGGTGCTTAGTGGACTTTCTGCACCCCCCCGGGGGGCAGATCAAGGGCTACTGCCCCCATCTGCCTCCTGAGGGTGGCAGAAGGACTGTGGCATTTTTTTGGGGGGGTGGGGGTATTGACATACCCATTCTGGGTAGCCCCCACCCCTACGTATATAAAAAAGAAATCCCTGGTGCCTATTGGGCTTTCTGCCCCTCCTAGGGGGCAGGTCAGGGGAAATTGCCCCATATGCCTCCTGGAGGGGCAGAAAGTATTTTGCCTTCTTTGGGGGGGTAGGGTGGGGGCTATCTGTGGCACCATTTATTGGGGGGAGCAAAGGCCCTTGCCCAAGGGGTCGCTCCCCCTCCCTGGTGGCTAGTGAGTGGATCCCTGCTTGGGGATCACCATCCTGGGGCGATCCCAAAGCAGGAATCCACTAGGGATGGGTATCATTGGAAAGGGGAGATTCTCCCCTTTCTAACGATACCTCTCCCAAGTGTTTCAGTGCTCGGGGGCTGAGACAGCCCCACGAGTACCGAAACAATGAAACAAACGAAATTTCAGTTTCATTTTCAATGCAGTGACGACAGTGCGCCATGCGCGTGACAGTCATTGCATTGGAAATGCAAAAACGGCCTCGGGAAGTTGGGGAAGCTCTCTGCTGTCTGCAGCAGAGGGAATTAGTGCCCCTGTACTCATGACGGAATGGTTCCGTCATGAGCACAGGAGCACTGGTGCTCATGACGGAACCATTCCGTCATGAGCACCGAAAGGGTTAACAGATAACTCATCCACTATAGTAAACAGCCTTCAAACACCACTCCCATACTAGGTCTTATTGCTCCAAATATATCTCCCATAACCTCTCCAGTGCTCAGTCCATGTTTTTCCCAGTTGGTCAACTTTCTCTCAGCACCTTCCAGATCACCCACATGGAATATTTTTGGAAACACAACCGCCAAACAACAAGTACCATACCAATTGCTCGGTAACCGGACATACGCATTCTTTCCACACATGCAATATACTCCTGGTACCATTCAAACTGACTCTTGTAAAAACGTCTTCCAAGGACCATTTATTAAGAAGACATGATCACACGCACTCTGTCCCACAAATAGCGTATCATAACGACTCTCAGCCTGTCTAATGCAAAGCTTGCCTCATTGTTGCCAATCCAAAGCTATCGGACTACAGAATTTCTCTTAGCCTTATAAGCTAACTCCTTCTTGGTCCAATCAGAATACTTGTCCTTGTTTTCAACATTATTAACTAATCCCCTACGTCTATATTCTACCTGATCTATAAATTTATTTTCTACATCTGTTAGTATGCATGTTAAGATATGTCTAAGCGCGTAAGCAGTGTCTAGCGTCATTGTCGGTGAGAAATAATTTTCCATTCTTTCTACTCTCTTACAGTAGTCATATATATATCTGTACATCTGAAAGTACCACGTCATAATTTGAGAAGTAGTACTCATAATGGCCTTTCCCATAAAACATGCTAAGGAATAAGCTACAACTAATGCCGTAAGTCAAGGGTAAGTGATGATATCGTATTCCTTCCTCGACTGAGGCAGACAATTGCATGCACACATAGCAGTCTCTAACTTTCATAGTGTCTACATACTCCTAAAGCAATTTAGCGTAAGCATTTAGTGTGTAATCATCCTTGGATAAGTCTAAATGAAGAAAGCGACTAGTTTGTTCAATTAAGCCTTTCTCAGATGGGGGGGCGTTGCTAGCCGCCTAACATGGCGGACATAGTTTGGTGAGGCTCCGGACCCCGGGGGGAATAATCCTGTAATGTCGCCGGGCACGGACCTGCCTTCGACGATTTAATCGCAGTCCTGCAGCCATTAAGTGCCTGAGACGCAAGCCTGCTGAATTTGCCTCGACTGGAGCGGCGGTTCTGCGGCTTACCTGCTCCAACGCCATTGACGCTGCTGCACCGCGTCTCCTGCTATCTCCAGTGGCTCTGGCCCCCGTGACCCACGCCGAGCCTGGTAGCAGTCTCCGACTGACTGCTGGGGTACATTGGAACCGGAGATACGGAGCGGTGGAGCGCGGTCGCGCTTGAAAGTCGCAGGGGGCGTCTGTCGGCCTACGGAGGTGAGGGCTGCGGTCTTCTGATGTTGCGGGCGCCCTGCGCCAACTGCTGAGCCTTAAGAGTGCCCTTCCCCTGCGCCGCTGTGTGCTGCACTGTGTAGTGCCTACCACCCTTGCCTCCCGATAACACTGCCCCTCGCCTGGCCTGGTGGGGCTGCTGGAGCCGGCCGCAGCGCCACTGCGGTACTACTTCCAGGACATAGGCCGCCTGATTCCCTCGACCGGGGCGGTGCAGTGGCTGGAGTCCCGCGCATACTGAGCACAACGATCGCTGAGGCCTGACTGCCCCCGAGACCAGCTGCGCCGCTGTGGCGTGGCCCCTGACTGCCTCTGGCGGCGCAGGCCCCCTGCGGCTATAGCTGAGCCCTGCAGCCGATCCCACCCGGACGCCGGGGTTTTGTTGACACCAGGGTAACTGCGCATCGAAGGGGGGCTATGACTGAGGATCACAGGAGACTTCGGGCGACATATGCAGATGCAGGTCCCAGTCTTCCGGTGAGTGCGGGTGAATCGTGCCGAGTGCTGGGCCTAATGGGCGTCCTCCCCCTGCACGACTGAAGTATGTGGCGCAGAGAGTATGGCAGGCTAGTCTTCCACTAAACTTGTCCCTTACCTGGCCCAAAACGAGTGAAGACATAATCGCACCACCGACTTATTAGACCAGCGTGTGGGTCTGGGTTCCCCAACTGAGGGGGGAACTGTGAAAGCAACCTGTTCAGCGGATCGCACGGGCTTGCCTGCCAGCCAGACTCAATAATACACTGAGCTGGGTGGACTCTATCCCCCATCGGAACTCTGACTACGCAAGCAGGATTGTCTGTGTCCTTGTCCTCCAGCGTGGATAGGCTACATACCTTTTACAGCAGTGACTCTATTGGTCCACATTGTCGTGCCTGTGGTGCTCTGTGTGGCACCCCTCTGTTCGACGCCCCGCTCACACATTGCACACCCAACAAAATCATAAGCGCAATGGGGAGACTTAAGGGGAAAACCCTGGACAATAATCCTGTTACAGGGGGTTCATCAGGCGAACCCGAAATTGCCACCAGACCTTCCTTACCGGGCTCCTGTTCTTCCGGGCCCCCCGGAATCCCCTCTGATAAACTCGACCTGATTCTACAGGAAGTCAGAGATTCCCGCAAAGTAATAGAACAGCAGATTGGGACCCTTACTACTGGCTTCACACTCCTGCGGGCAGATCACGGAAAACTTGCTGACACAGTCCATGCGCAAGAGAAAACCTTGAACAACGTGGAACCACAAATAGCGGAACACACCAAACATATACAACAACTACAACAGCAGGTCAATGGCCTGCAGGACAGGATTGAGGATGCCGAGGGTAGGAACCGCCGGAATAATATACGCGTCATAGGACTTCCAGAACGCTGCGAAGGTTCCAAAGCTGCCGACTTCATGGAAACCTGGTTTCGAGAACATGTTGCCCAGGAGGGCCTGTCGCCATACTTCTGCGTGGAAAGGGCCCATCGGATTCCTACAGGTGCGCCAAAAGCCGGAACACCTCCGCGACACCTCATCGTTAAGAAATTGAACTACACGGACCGCGACGTGCTGTTGCAAAAAGCGAGAGAACAAACGCAGATCCAATTTGAGAACCATCGGATCTCGCTCTACCCTGACTATACGGTGATGGTGCAACGCCAACGTTCTTCATTTCAAGCGGTGAAGAAAAAACTGCGCGCTGTTCAGCTTAAATATGCGCTACTGTTCCCGGCTCAATTAAAAATTATTCATGATCAGAAAACGTACTTTTTCGACAGCCCGAATGATGCAGAGGAATGGCTGGAAGTTATGAACATAGAATCGAGCTCGAGAATGTCGTCCGGCTCTGTGCGACACAGCCCTACAAGGACTCAAGGCCGCGGCTCTCGCCGTACCACCAAGGGAATGCACAGATCCGCCGCCTCCAGTCCCACTCAGGAGCAAATGAGGAATAGCAAGACTGAGGCGCTGGCAATAGCTAACTCCTTTCGAGATGATATCCCTAAGATTGCGACCAATTCTTCAGAGGACAGCACCATTCAGTCAGACTCCGACCATCGCATCACCTTGTTCCCCTCGGTGACGCCCCAGACTGCCGACGATCTGGTGGGGTAACTGCCGTGGCACGCTCGATAATCTTGATCACCACTGTAATGGGGATATATAAGCCCCATTGTGAGGCCAACAGGTCTACATGTATCCTTTTCTTTTTCCTGTACACCACTCGTCAAATAGAACATGTTATGGAATGCTAGCTAAACTATTTGTTAAGTACATGATTCTCTATCTATCTGCATTCGGTATTACACTGGTACCTGTTGCCCACACAGACTGACATTGTTTTCCTTTTCAGGTTCAATCGACTTGTCATTATCATATCCCTATTCAGTATGCCCGCCTTAAAGGCGATTACTTATGCTAGACAAAGATATTCCTACTTCTTCCCCCCGAGTCCCGTTGAGCTTCTGGAACCTTTGTAACTGCACAAGCAGCATGATGGACGGGGGCGGCGACCCCCCACACAGCGTATGAACTGTTTTCTGCTACTTGTATGTTTATGTTATTTGTTTGGCCCAGCACAGTTCCGTAGCTGAGCCGAGTATTACTAGTTTGAAAGGGGTGGGGTACTCCTGGCCTGTGATAGTGAACTGGCCCCGAATTAAGGGGAGCACTGCTTACATTACTGTATTATGCCTTGCTACTCTACAACTTTAGGCTTATACACCTTGCTGACCTGGAATGTGCGGGGATTCGGAGCTGTGCATAAAAGACATCGAATCCATGCCCACCTCCTTAGGCGTAAAGCGCAAATAGTGTTTCTTCAGGAATCACATCTTACTGATTCGGAGGCTTTGAAGGTTCGTAAGAAATGGAGGGGCCAAATTTTCTCTACTAGCTATTTGGCTTTTGCACGAGGGGCGTCCATATGGATCCATCACGGTGTCCCATTTACAGAAATAGACCGGCGCATTGACGAACAGGGTAGATACATATTGCTGAAGGGAACCCTTGATGGACTGCCTGTGGTATTGGGTAGCATTTATGCCCCGAATTTTGACCAGGATACGTTTTTTAAGAAATTAGGCACTGCTCTGACTGGGTGGGACACATATCCCTGGATATTAGGCGGGGATTGTAATACTGTCATGGACGTGGAACTAGATAGGTCACACCCCCGCTACATGGCGCAGGCACCCACAAACAAGCTGAATCCCTGAGAACCTGGACGTCTGGTTGGGGCTTGAGTGATGTTTGGCGAATGCTACACCCTACACATAGGGAATATTCCTTTTATTCACCAGTGCACCAACTTCACACTAGGATTGATAGATTCTTATGCTCTCTTAATATAGCTACCCAGATTCACCATTCCACGTACCTAGCCAAGACCTTCTCTGACCACAACGCTTTAGAGATCACACTTACATGGGGCAGGGTGCCAACCCCGGTCCCCACTTGGAAACTTTGGCCCCAACTGTTGGAAGACGCCCCCTTTCGAGCCACTCTGTCCACAACTATCACAAACTACTTTTCAGAGAACTGGAACACAGCTTCCTCTAATTTAATAGAATGGGATGCACTCAAGGTAGTTGTGCGGGGCGCTGCAATTGGGTCCACGGTAGGTGCCAGGCAGGAGATCCATAAAAACCTTCATAGAGTAGAAGATCTAATGACCGAACTAGAGCAAGCAGCGGCTAATGACCCAGACAAACAGGCCCCTCTGCAAGACGCACGCATACAGCATGCTGAGCTCCTCGAAACTCTCCGGGTCATCGATTACAGGGCATTCACACAAATGAAGCACACCGAGGCTGATAAGTCTGGTTCATTGTTGGCCCGGATACTGAGGGACAGCCCAATGCCTCCCATTGTCACCCGGATAAATTTACCAAACAATGACGCGGTACACACTCAACATGAGATAAACAATGCCTTTTGTAACTACTACAGTGACCTTTACGACAAACCCACACCTATTGATGACACTTTAGTGGACAACTTCCTAGACGGCTTAACATACCTTAACAGACCCACATCTTACAGTGGATGATCAGAAAGCTCTTTCAGGCCCTATCACTAGACACGAAATACGGGCTGCCATCAAAGGTCTATCGCGTAATAAGGCTCCGGGCCTTGATGGCCTGCCCGTAGAATTCTTTGACTCTTACTCAGACGCCCTCATTCCTAAATTAGAGGACCTATACAAGACGGCCTTAGACTCCGGCCATATACCACATTCCACCATGCAGGCGTTAGTCATTTCACTCCCCAAACCGGGGCAAGACGGCACTGATTTATCTAGTTACCGACCCCTGTCTCTTCTGGCAACAGAATACAAGATTTTAAGCAAGGTCCTAGGTAACCGCCTCTTGCCCCACCTAAATACCCTAATACACAAAGACCAATGTGGGTTCCTCCCCGCACGCAGCACGTCTCTAAATATTAGACGCCTACATCCTATTATGCTGGCTACCCCAGCGGTTTAAGACAACGCCGGCTGCATAGCGTTGGACTTACGACAAGCTTTCGACTCCATTACATGGGGATACATGTTTGCGGCCCTGCGTCGCTTTAGTCTCCCTCCTGAGTATCTTAACTGGGTGCGTTTATTGTATACTGGCCCCACTGCAAGAGCTCGCACGGGCAGTCATATTTCACGGGAATAGACTGTACACAGAGGCACACGACAGGGCTGCCCCCTTTCCCCTCTGTTATTTTTTCTGGCCATAGAGCCATTAGCGATAGCGGTGAGGCAGGCTGCCGATCACCTGGGGATACCTATAGGCGGTACGACACACCTAATATCAATCTACGCAGATGACATAATCATCTACCTGCGAGACCTCTCTGCCCGACCTGAGCCCCTTCCCACCATCTTTTCTAAATTTGAATGTATCTCTGGTCTCGCTATCAATGAAGGGAAATCGAACGCCTTCTATCTCCATGATGGACCCCATCCAAATGTACTCCAATTTGGAAATTATAACCTACCAGTAGCTCACCATACATTCAAGTATCTAGGAATCCAGATATATAGAGCACAAGCAGACCAACTTGATGGCAATCTGTCTAGAGCAATCACTGCAATACGCTCGAGTGTATCCTTTTGGACTTCTCTGCCGTTATCGGTGATGGGGCGGGTCGCCATCTCTAAAATGGTGGTACTCCCCCGTCTCCTTTACTTTTTAGCAAACTTACCTCTAGTTGTTCCTCAGTCCACCTTTCACACACTTGATACATTATTACTAGAGCTTATTTGGGGGACTGATCGCCGCAGGGTGAGCCTCAAGAAACTGCAGTTGGAACCTCACAAGGGCGGACTAGGGGTACCCGACTTTCTCCCCATCTTCACAAGAAACCTAAAAACCTGGCTTTTCGACAGACCCCCTCCTTGATGGACTGGAACCTGCGAAACCCCCCTCCCCCATCGCCTTGAGACCCTCACGGGTGAGTAGTAGCGCTTAACAAACGCGTGATTGATTGATTGATTGAAGGCCTATTATTATGCATGTCAGCTTCAATGGTTATCTTATTGGACGGGAGGCAGGAATTTGCAGGAAATAGGCTACACGACTCAAGACTTAGAGCGAGGATCTCTGCATACTCTACTGTTGTCAAAAGTAAAAATCCCTTTGACTACACCACCGCTACTTAAGACAGCACTCCACTGCTGGAAAAAGGCTCTGCTTTACACTGCAAGCGCGATCCCATATGCTGGTAACGTCCCACTATTGGGACTGCCAACTACTAGTGGCAGACTCACGAAGGCTCGGCTACATGCCTGGTCGGAAGCTGGCGTGGACGAGGTTGGGTCGCTGTTTGGCGATGGTGCCCTCCTTGATCATGACACCTTTGTACAGACCACTGGCGTGCCAGATCGACTTTACTTAACTTATGCAGCAGTCTCTCATTATGTCCGGAAGACATGGGCACCTCAGCGTCATGAGCCTCCACATCACGAACTGGTCCGATCATTATATTACATGGGTGAGGGCAGTCATCTAATTAAATGGCTATATGTTGCTATTCGGGCGCAGGCATCCATCCCCCTCACTGATCTCAGAACTAAGTGGACGGAGGCAACTGATGTTGCGTTAACTGATAAAGCATGGGAAAGCATCCTAGAGCACCCCAAGCGAGTATCCCGCAACGCCAAATTTAAATTCATACAATGTATGGTGCTACACAGATCCTATTTAACCCCGAAGCGACTACATCACACGTTCCCGGACGCCCAACACTATTGCCCACGGTGCAGGACTGAGGAGGCGGGCTTTATTCACATGCTATGGGCTTGCCCTCAACTTCATGATTACTGGGGTGGGGTCCGAACCGCACTTGGGGAGATCACACAATTGCAGGATGAGGATAATATAATGGAGTGTCTACTGGGTCTCCGCAAGCGCACAAGCACTTTGAAAGTTCAGCTGCGCTTCCTTGATATTGCCCTCATATTGGCCATACGAGCTATCACTATGAGGTGGAAATCCCCTAGAGGTCCTACTTTACCTACTTGGCAGGAAGAGGTGGTATGCTGGTGCAGTGCCGAAAGCGCGGCAATTAGACGCGAAGAGGCACGCGGACTGCGAAAGCGTCCCATCTCCATGCAATGGGATCTCATGCTGGAAGGTTTCAAAACACTAGACTTTATCCCACAACCAACAAATTCTACCCCGCAATGTAACTAGTAGTATGCGGTTCTAGGTTTATATCACTGTTAAATGTCAGAGTCACTACTTCGTCTACACGTCAGCAGTAGGTCATACCGAGTCTTGTATACACAAGCACGCAAAGTTGTATGGCACAAAGAAACCGACAGGCCAGGAGGGGGATGGAGGGTGGGGGGGGGTTTGTTTTGTTAATGGGGATGTTTGGACACATATGGTATATCGAACCAAATGTTAATTTCTCATTTTGTATGTTTTCATGTCGTCATTGATATATACACTGCCTTATTTTACTTCTGCTTATGTAAGTGGATCTCTGAATGCACATTGATAACATTTGTGAACGGAAAGGAAATAGAAAATGCCACAATGTCCTTGATATGTCAACTTGCTATCACTCTGTGGTATTTAATAAAGCTTGTTATAAAAAAAAGCCTTTCTCAGATCTTAATATACCCTCCTTTGAACCAGCAATGGTAGGTGTGGATTTCCCATGTACCCCCACTCCATGTTCCTTATTATCAGGCGAACTTAAAATTGACTCTATAATAACTACAGCTATCACTACAGTTACCCCTACGATGAGTGCACCTACAATACATTTGTGCCTATGATTCGCATTTCCAGACTCCATTTTTAGAGTAGCTCAGATCACAGTTCAGGAGAGGAATAGCACACAGAGTCTCTTTCCTTCACCTCTCTCCATGTATGACAAAGTTCCTGAGCAACTTTCTTTTGAAATCTTGGAAAGTTCTTTTCAACAGTTTCTATTTTGCAGTATTTACACAGTTCAGAAGACTTCCCTAGCCATCTTTCTTCTTCTTCCCGATGAAATTCTTCTTCCACTCAGGCCTAGGTAATCTTTTTTCAAACAAATATTTACAGTTCAAAGTTCAGTTCATATCCCTGATCAGATCAGAGCCAATCTCTTCAGTGACTTGTTGTACAGTCTGGCTCTCAGTGCTGCAATCTCTTGGGGAGACTGTGGTGCTCCAAAGCTAGGGAATTCAATGTCTTCCAGAATCAAGGTTTGTAAACCACTTAACCTTGGTGGAAAAGGAATAGTCAACGACAGAAGTGCATTTGCTTCAATCCCAGGAACTCCCATCAATACCTCGACAATCAATATTGAGATCTCGGACCTTGCTCTCCCCGGCATTTGTAACCAAATAAGTCCACTCGCAAGAGGAATATCTCTGACAAGGCACTCAAGCTCTCCTGGACCTTCTCATACGTCCTGAGTTGTGCTCACTTTCACTGAGGTCGGACTGTGAAGATTCACTTATTGGTACAAGTTCTCTTTCAGCTGTGAGTCTCAGATTTTTCCTTCTCTTCCTCACAGGGCAGGTCTCACCTGCAGCATCTTTCTTTCTTAACTGCACACGACCACTTGTCACACCAGTCTCTTCTACTGAGTCAGACTCTCTGTCAATCGCAACGTTACTGTCTCCCTCAGAGTCTATACCAGGATCTTGTGTAGCTTGACCCCCCTCAGATCGACTTGGTGTGTCTCCAGCCTCTTCAGGTACCTCTACAGCTTGGCTTGCCCTCTCCTGTGACCCCTCAGTCACAGCTGGAAATTCTTCTGAGAGAGGAGCTGTTTCATCAGAGGGACCTAGGGGTAATCGGGTGTGAGAGGCACGGGCCCAATTCGGCACTCCGCCACACGTCACAGCAGTTGTGGTCACCAGTATCACTTGATATGGGCAACGCCAATGAGAATCAAGACAGTTTTTCCACACATGCTTTTTGATGAGACCCCAATCTCCTGGTTTCAGGTTGTGGCAGAGATACTTTGAAGTCTGTGCAGTCGCTGCTTCAACCTAATGAGACAGAACGAACCATGTCAGCCAATCCTTAACAGTAGTCAAAGACCAAATCATCTGTGATGTTCACTAACGTATAGCAGGCACAGCAGGCAAACGCATCACTCTTCCTATAAGTATTTCGTGGGGAGACAACCCAGTTCTCCTGTCAGGGATGCTACGCAGACTCATTAGTACCAAAGGTAAAGCATCAGGCCACTTCAAAGATGTCGAAGCACACACTTTAGCCAACCTTGATTTCAAGGTACCGTTTATTTGCTCCAGCATTCCTGATGCTTTAAGCCTTTAGCTACAATGTAGTCTCTGATCAACATTCAGAGCGGTGCACAACAACTTCATGATTTCATTTTGGAAGTGTGTTCCTCTATCCGACTCCAATGTAGTTGGAAATCCGAATCTAGGAATGAGTTCCCTCAACAACAACTTGGCTACAGTAAGGCTATCACACCTCCTAGTCGGGTAGGCTTCAACCCATCGAGAAAAGATACACACAACAACCAAGATGCATCTCAATCCATTACACACAGGCATCTCATCTGGATCCAATTAAAGGGGCCCCCTGACCTGCCAGTGAGACTCAAGGCAACACCAGCCTTCTTCCCAGCATTCATCTGTTGGCACGTGACACATCGATGACACACAGCTTCTGCTATCACTTGAAACCTCAGATTGAACTAAGTCTGCCTGAACAATCTCACCATTGCATCCCTCCCTATGTGAGCTGCTCCATGAATTTGCCTCGCCATTGGATGTAATAAACAATCCAGTAATACTGCCCTGCCATTAGCTGACACCTAAATGTCATCCTTACCCTTCTCACAACCTGCTCTGGTCCAACCTGCTTGTTCCTCCACTGTGACCTCTATTTGTAAATGCCTCACTTCATCCCATGTATCAGCAACTGTAGCATCATGTTGAGTTCGGTCTGCTCTGTACTCTCACCAGTATATTCTCCATTAAAAACACATGCATGAAAAGCACACTAGCGTGCAACTTCATCTGCTTACCTATTTCTGACAGTAACAAAATCATTTCCCCTTCCATGGGCTGCGCACTTAATGACAGCCACTTCTTTTGGCAGTTGTAGAGCTTTCAACAGTTGCCTCACATACTCCTGTATCTGATAGGGGACCCAGATGGCGTTAAGAACCCTGTCTATGATCATAGCTGTCCGAAATCATGAATCACACCAAAACTGTATTGGCTATCGGTATAAATCGTGACTCGGATTTGTTCAGAAATAAGGCATACACGGGTCAAGGCAATGATTTCAGCCACTTGTGCGGAGCGTACTTCTTGTAACCAAGTAGCTTTCACCACTTCTGAAATGGTACAAACAGCAAATGCTGCTCTCAAATTACCTTCATTGTCTCTCAAGCATGAACCATCAACAAAGAGGACATGGTCAGGCTTAGACAATGGCTCATCGACAATGTCAGGTCTCGGTTTCAAACAAAGCTCAGTGACATCCAGACAGTCATGGTCTTCACATTCTTCCCCATCAGCACTTGGAATAGGTAACAAGGTAGCAGGAATTAACACAGAACACCGCTTCAGTGTGATGTTTTCAGCAGCAAGCAACCCCTGCTCATACCTTGTCAGCCTATTATTTGTCAAATGCTGCATTTTGGTTGTCGGCATCAAAAGCTCAGCTGAGTGTGGTACATATACTGTAAGAGGATAACCCATCACAATGCTCTCACATTGTTGAATACTGACACTTGTTGCAGCAACAGATTTGAAACATCCAGGCAACACAGAAGCTACATGATCTAAAGTAGCTGAGAAATAGGCCACTGGTCTATGGGCGCCTCCATGTGTCTGGGTGAGTAAAGAAAGAGCACAGCCCTCTCGTTCATGGCAGAAAAGTGAGAATGCTTTGTTGTAATCAGACATTCCTAAAGCTAGAGCACAACACAGACACTCTCTCAACTTCAGGAATGCAAGCAGACAATTGTTATCCCAAGGTACCGGATCACACACATCCTTGTGAGTCAGTATTTGCAAAGGTTTCGCCATCAGGAAAAAATGGGGAATCCACTGTCAGCAGTAGCCAACCATTCCCAAGAACATTCTGACCTCTTTTTGGGTACTAGGTGGATTCTTTTTCAGGATCGCCTCCACTTTTTCTGGTGACACCTTCCATTTGCCCTTTTCGATTCAATGACACAAGTAGTGTACTTCATTCAGACAGTACTGAAGCTTGCTCGGAGACACCTTGTGCCCATTGTCAGCCAGGTGATTCAGCAAAGCAATGGTATCATCCCTGCAGGCATCTTGAGTTTCGGACACGATAAGGAGGTCGTCAATGTACTGGACTAGCACTGAGTTTCGCGGTAGGATCAGACTCTCAAGATTCTTTCTTAGGATCTGGTTGAAAATGGATGGACTTTCAGTATACCCTTGAGGGATACGACACCATTTTAAGACACTGTTTCCCAGACAGAAAGCAAATAAAAATTGGCTTTCCTCATGCAATGGTATTGAAAAAAAGGCCTGGCAGAGGACAATCACCATGAACCATTCAGCTTCACAAGTAATCTGAAATAGGATTACAGATGGATTCGGTACCACGGGACAACATAGAATCACTATGGTATTAATTTTCCTAAGGTTCTGGAAAATGCGATATTTCCCACTCTGCTTCTGCAACCCCATGATAGGAGAATTGCACAGACTTCAGTTCCCATGATCTCTTTTAGGATGCCCTGCGCAATCATGAATTCAGTTACAGGTGTAATCCCTGCTACAGTTTCTTATGTCAAGTTGTACTGAGGTGTTCTCAGAAACTCTACATTTGGTTTGACCTGTATTCGGACTGGCTCGAATCCTTGAATCAGTCCGATCTCTTCTCCTGTGAAGTCCCATATCACTGGAAAGACAGTGTCTCTGAGATCCAGCGGCATGTCTTCCACTGTCAGTAAAGGAAACATTGCAGTACAAAGGTTCTGGTTTGCCAGCTTGAAAGCAATGTCCTCACCATTAGTCTGCAATTCGATTCCCTTTGGTGTGCAGTAGATGGTACAATTCAATTTGCACAATAGGTCACGCTGTAACAGACACACCGGGCTCGAATTATACACCACAAACTGATGGTGATCCTGAAAGGTTCGGATTTTCACCGGTACCTCTTTCGTCAAAGGGTTTGTCATTCTTTTGTTAGAGACTCCTACAACTTGGATCGACTTTCCCGAGAGGGGCAGGTTTGGGGCTACTGTGGATCTCACAGTAGAACGGGTAGCACCAGTGTCAATCAAGAATATAATGGAATTACCATCTAGGTCTATTTATACGTATGGTCCACTCTGGTCTACCTCTAAGACTGTGCCAAGTGTACAGTCTTCCTCCCCTCTCAGGCACCGTCATAAGGACGGGTCCAGATCAAATCCATCTAGAGACTCCATTAAGGGCATCTGATGATATACCTGACTGCCCTGGGAAATCCTCGGAGGTTGAGGCACTTGCACTAACTGATTTTGATTCCCTCCCGCATTAAATTATCCTGGACTGGTCACTGTCGGTCACTGATTCACTACATCTGCCTCCTGTATGAGTTCACCTACCTGCTCTTGGTTCGCAGGATTAAGGCAACACTCGTGCTTCCAATGCCTGATTTTGTGACAAAAATGACAGACAGTAGTCTTTTTCAGGGTCACAACATCTATCCCTGTCTTCAAAACTATAGGGACACCTCTCCCTCTTCCCTGTCTTGTCGACCCTGCAACTGATTATTCCCTGACCACGAGCTACAGTTCCCATCACTGCCTGCAGCTGCTCTCCTTTATGGGCATTGTGCATTTGGACTAACATCAACTTCTCCTTTATCCTCTTATGCTCCGAGTCCACCTCATCACGTCAAAAGCTGGCATACCATAGGATTTCGTCTACGGACTTGTTTTGCCAACAGATTAGGTGCTGTTTGATCATGAGGCTGATCTCCGGCCTCAGTCCAGTCACAATTTTGGGCATAAATTGTCCCATGTCTTTAGTGTCAAGCGTATCTAACCCATAGTACTGTTTGAAGGCTTGTAGCAACCTCTCGAAATAGGCATGTACTGATTCTTTAGGCTCCTGGGTAGTTCGATCTATTTTGACCCAATCGATGTCTTGTGGGGCTAACCATGTGATCACCTGATTGTACTTCTTCATGACCAACGGCGAAGGACCATGAGTTACTGAGTCCCTCTCTGGTTCTGCAGTAGGCCACTCAATGGCTATCTTACAAACAGACCATAGATCGACATACTGATTTGGTGAAGCAAATCGCCGGATACTTAGCAGGGTAGGTACATGTCGGAGTTAATTATTTTTCACATGCTGAGAGGGGCAATAATTTTGTAATGGTGAGGAGTTTGATGTGTGAACTTCGACTAGCACGCGGTGAGGAGGTTGTTGTGTTTGCCTGTATTAGCGCGGGGTGAGTTACAGTTACAGAGAGACGGATAACTGGATCAAGTTGATGAGTTGAACATTTTTTACTATTGTTAGAAAGATTGAATGAGGCATTTTGATTCGGTCATGCTGTTTATTGAAACGGATTGGCTACTCGCGAGCGCTGCGTATAAATGTTTTTAATCTGTACATTATGCAGCAGATGTCGACCTCATTAAGTTTATGCTGGTTACATTACCCCCTACAAGTTCATCCCCGTCTCAAGTGTTCGCTATATATAGCACGCCTCTCTAACTGGAGCCCATTAGACGGGAGAGTTGGCTGTATTACTTGACAGGCGCGTGCGTTAATTCATCCATTATGAAAATTAATTATTTGTTGCTCGAACATTGGGGCCATGAAATCTTGTGGGCTGGGTAAAATATTTTTTTTCCTAACTATAACAGGAGGGGCGCTTGCTAAAAGGTAGTTTGAGGTATAAGAACATGGAATTCTTTGCACTGAGGGATTACCTTAATATTCAGGCGATTTCCTTTGGGTTACTTGATGTATGCCCCTTGGGCAAGTGCTTTCTTAAATAGGTTTAATATATACATGAGACTACTTCCTAAAAGCCATGCATGCAACTGATATTGATGGGATTAATTGCGCATTTAATTATATTGTCTGGAGCATTGTCAACATGGCGGTAATATGACTTAAAGGATCGATCTTGACTACTTGCAATAACAGACCATATGTAAGCATAGCAGCAGTACATGATAGATTAATGAAACTGTGTCTTGGGTTGAATGACTGAGGTAATGCCGATAAGGTGAAGATATAGTATGTGATTCACAATTGGTGCAGTGCATATTAGTTTTATTAGAAAGTTATGTTATTGTTTGGTTGAGTCATGTTTGATGTTACCTATATTAGGTATCCAACGGGGCACGGTGATGCCCCGGGGGAATCCCTAAATTACCAGCGCACCTAGCTGAAAGAAGGATATTGAACGTAGCTTGGATAAAACACTTACTGACATAGATGATGAAGGTGAGATATTAGGTGAATTATGCGTCCTGGACTACGACAACACGGGTCAGTGGTATATCTCCTAGCCTCTACATGCACACATATCATTCACTGAGTACACACACTGCACTTCTCTGTTTACTGTCTCTGTACACCCACTTGCTATCCCAAGGTGTACTCATGTTTTCTTACTGTGTGGAAATGCCCCTTGCAGTACTGGCCCATATGGCGTTTACATCTTTACCTTTCGATGAGTAGGTTTTATGCTCACACATGGTGGTATTGAACTGACACTGTCTTGGGCTTGCTATTGACACTTTGCTTAACTTTTATACCTTTCTGTTTTTGTTTGACTTTTGTTCTATGAACTGTGCAGGTGTGCCAGGAGGGTCAATGTTGGGTGTGTCTTGCTCTATATTATGTCTTCCATGTATTTTTGAATGCATCTCTGTGTGGTTTGTCTAGGATGTACATGTACTATTTATGAAGTGTTTTTATGCAAAGCCAGTTTCCATTCCCTGTATTCTCACTCTGGGACCTTTTTGGTCTTGAGTTGTGATTTTTACTTAACACGGGTGTGTGTTTTTTATTATGTCTAGTGCATTTTTTGTCTGTTTTTTCTGTGTTGTCGTTGATTTTTTTGTGTCAATTGGTTTTCAGCCCTGATGAAATTCCTACTGTTAAAGGAACGAAACGAATGGGAGAGCAATCTCGAAGGGGCATCGCTTGTTATGATGCAAATCCTTATTAAGCATTCCATAGAAAAGGGAGCAAAACTATTGTCAGAAATAGAGTGGGTCGAAAGAGAGATTGAGACAATAGATGCCAAGAACTTAACTGAGAAAAACTATGAAATACTAAAAAAGGTAATTGAGGGTCATCAGCAGTATTTAAAAGACAAGAAAATGAGAAAAATTAAGCGTGATGACAGAGATTACAGGGAAGGGCGTATCTACACTTACGCTAAGAAATTTGATCAAATATCTGGTATTGAGGACAGAAAAAGAGTGAGGGATGAAAGTGATGAGGCTCGCTCAGCCAGCAGTATTTCTATTTCCTAGCTGAGTATTGTGGCCGCGAGCAATGCCACCACAGAAAACCCTTTAGGGGAGGGAACATCATCATTTCAAAAGAAACTAGCAAAATTGAGAATGAGTTGCAAGCAACGAAAAAAAGAGCCAAAAAAGTCAGGAGAGGTGGCAGGAGGTACAAAGGGAGGTACAAGAAACGGGACAGATGGCAGGCAGGGCATGTCAACCCGATCCAAAAAGAATTGATGTCCACATTAACTGACACTAGTGAGGCTCTTGATGTGGTTACGGGGAATACCAATGATTTAGAAATTATCAATTTATCTGATAGGTCTTTAGATACAGATGAAAGGAGCCTATTGTGTAAAGGCCTTAATTTTTGTCCAACACAGGATGGAGAACTTGTGAATGTACATGTTGATTTGTTTAAATTTGTCAGATCCTTAAAATTAAAGGATTTTTTTCACGATCGGATACCTCCCTCTACTGTCTGATATTGATTTTGTTCCAACATCTCACACAATAGCGGAAGTTAGGAATGTTCAGTGCCAATGAGAATATTGAGAAGCAATCTCTCTTACGAGAGAGGGATATAGTCGGAAATCTTAATGTGGATACTGGATTAAGACCCAGATCCAAGTTTGTACCTACTACATCATTCCACCGGAATATAGACTTATTTTCTGATAAAATTACTGAAGGTCTATATAAATTGGAGTCTCCTAAAATGTTTGGTGGTCAACCACAATGCAACTTATCCCCGGGTGAGAAAAAGGCACTGACTAGATTGCGAGATGATGACAGTATTGTAATCAGGAAGGCTGATAAAGGCGGCAATGTGGTCGTCATGAACAAGAGGGACTACATTGGGTAGATCAACCGCCAACTTAATGATGATCTATGTTATGAATTGGTTAGGACGAACCCCATTGGGGCATTAACATCTCTCATCAATCTCAAACTTAGCAAATGGAAGGATATCTGCTTGCTGAATGTAGATGAATACCGGTATCTTCAGGTTGAATACCCGAGGCACCCATGTATTTACAAACTTCCAAAGGTCCAAAAAAAGGGGCCTTTCTCGCCGTGGCGACCAAATTATCTCGGGGGTGGGGTCCCCAACAGAGAGACTGTCGGAATTAGTTGATTTAAAACTACAGAAACATGTACAGAACCTGCCATCGTATATAAAAGACAGCAAGGATATACTGACTAAGTTCAAAGACTTTGTTTGGTCTGAAGATCTTTACTTTGTGACTCTCGATGTTGTCAGCTTGTATACCTGTATCCAAAATTGATTCGGTATCATGGCAGCAAGGTCCTATTTGGACACGGAAGGAGCTGAGCACTAAGAGCACAATAACATGATTTTGGAAATGATGGAATTAATACTGTCTAAGAACTTTTTTCTTCACGATGGTCAATGGTTCCGACAGACACGCGGGACAGCCATGGGTTCCCAGTTTGCTCCCTCTTATGCCTGCCTCTTTATGGGCTGGTATGAGATGGAGCATGCCTGGAGCAGACGTGCCTCCTCCTGGACTCAACATATAGTCTTTTGGGGGAGGTACATCAGTGACATTATTTGTCTATGTTCAGGTACCGAAGAAGCCTTTGCTGAATATTTCTTGCATCTGAATGATAACCCCTACAACGTGAGGCTCACTATGGACTATCACAAGGAAAGGATGGATTATCTAGACCTTCACTTCTACGTCAAGGATGGGGTAGTGCACAGTAAAGTGTATCGCAAGGCAACTGCTTGCAATGGGGGTCTACACGCCACTAGAGCTTCTGTCCAATCTGTGATCAAAAACATACCGTTTGGAGAAATGGTGAGAGTTAGGCACAATTGCAGTGAGAGTGCTGCTTTTGAAACTAACATTGTTGAGGCAAAAAAAAGATTCAGGGCAAGAGGGTACGGTCTGAAGGTTTTGGATTTGGCCGAAAGCAGAATACATCAATTGGAAAGGGAAGCGACACTTAGGAACTTCCAAAGGTCCAAAAAAAGGGGCCTTTCTCGCCGTGGCGACCAAATTATCTCGGGGGTGGGGTCCCCAACAGAGAGACTGTCGGAATTAGTTGATTTAAAACTACAGAAACATGTTCAGAACCTGCCATCGTATATAAAAGACAGCAAGGATATACTGACTAAGTTCAAAGACTTTGTTTGGTCTGAAGATCTTTACTTTGTGACTCTCGATGTTGTCAGCTTGTATACCTGTATCCAAAATTCATTCGGTATCATGGCAGCAAGGTCCTATTTGGACACGGAAGGAACTGAGCACTAAGAGCACAATAACATGATTTTGGAAATGATGGAATTAATACTGTCTAAGAACTTTTTTCTTCACGATGGTCAATGGTTCCGACAGACACGCGGGACAGCCATGGGTTCCCAGTTTGCTCCCTCTTATGCCTGCCTCTTTATGGGCTGGTATGAGAGGGAGCATGCCTGGAGCAGACGTGCCTCCTCCTGGACTCAACATATAGTCTTTTGGGGGAGGTACATCAGTGACATTATTTGTCTATGTTCAGGTACCGAAGAAGCCTTTGCTGAATATTTCTTGCATCTGAATGATAACCCCTACAACGTGAGGCTCACTATGGACTATCACAAGGAAAGGATGGATTATCTAGACCTTCACTTCTACGTCAAGGATGGGGTAGTGCACAGTAAAGTGTATCGCAAGGCAACTGCTTGCAATGGGGGTCTACACGCCACTAGAGCTTCTGTCCAATCTGTGATCAAAAACATACCGTTTGGAGAAATGGTGAGAGTTAGGCACAATTGCAGTGAGAGTGCTGCTTTTGAAACTAACATTGTTGAGACAAAAAAAAGATTCAGGGCAAGAGGGTACGGACTGAAGGTTTTGGATTTGGCCGAAAGCAGAATACATCAATTGGAAAGGGAAGCGACACTTAGGAACAGTCGGAAGGCTAAGAGGATTGATATATGAGCAACAGAAATCTGAGATTCGTGACACAATACACTACATATAGTGACAAAATCTTCAGACTTTTCAAGAAGAACTGGCACCGGTTGATGGAGATTCCGAGTTTGCGGAATAATCTGATGGCAACTCCTTCCATTACATACAGAAGGGGCAGTACACTCAGGAACGAACTATGCCCCAGCTATATCACTTCTACAAGGCAGGAGGGTAGTTGGCTTCCTTCGAAGCCCTGTGGGTTCTTTACATGTAATTCCTGTAACATCTGCACATATGGGTTGCACAAAATTCGAGAGTTTGGGCACAACAGTCCACACAAATTCAGAATCAAACACTTTATCAATTGCAATACCACCTTTGTTGTTTATGTGGTGGGTTGCAGATGTAACATGATCTACGTGGGCATTACCAAGAGATGTCTCAAACTCCATGTCCAGGAACATCGGAGAGCCATTATTAATGGCGATTTGAGATATCCCATGGTGGAACATTTCAGGAAGGTGCATCCCGAGGACCTAAGTTGTTGGTTCCGCGGGATTGATCAAGCATGCATTGGTGCAAGGGGAGGCAATAGGGAATTGCTGTTGAGACAATGTGAAGCTAAATGGATCTGTCAGCTACGGGCGATTGAGTATGGTCACAACAGGGACAATGAAATGCATTATTTCTTAGGGTGATTGGTATCGTCTGGGTTGGTGCAGGGACTGACTGATGTATTACAGAATTAGTTGTCATCTTTTCAATCTGCCACTAAATTGCCATTTAAGTTTACCCCTAATTGGTTGTCTTCTCTCGGGTTACTCTATAGAGTTACCATCTCTGAGCAAGTACCCCGGGCTTGTTCAGTATTCCAAATCTTTTGTGGCCGTCCCTACTACGCATAGACATTGTTTGCATTTGTGTCCTGCTTAGTTTGTCAGATGGCACTCAGGAGGTGGCTTTGCCTCCACTGGTGGAATTTACCCCCCTTCCAAGCCTTCCCCACCTTACCCCCCTGCCCTACCCACCTACCCACACTTCCCTCCCAATAGTTGGCGATTGATTATATATTTAGATCATTTTTAAGGTGACGACGTTTTACTTGCTGGATAAGATCCACTGCTTCCCTATCTGTGGACAAGACTATATATACTTCTTTTGGGCGCTCTCTCTCTCTATACTATAGTCTGACACTTTTAAATGCTCTTTCATCCAGGTGTGCGTTAACTAGCTCTGTAGACCATCTGTTGATGGTGAAGACTGGGTATGTAAAGATGGCCACCGATTAACCAGTCTCACCTCCCGAGGGATTGTTATGATTCGACGGTGATGTCATGTGAGCATCACTGAAACTCCCTTTTAGAGTTTGATGGCTCCATTTAGTTAGATAAATGTGGAAGTTTAATTTGAGGCATAGCAGCGCGCAAGTGACTCGGACATCTGAATATGTGAGGGTGGCAGTTTGTTACAGCATTTACGTTCCGATATGATGGACAATTTTGTTTTTTTTTGTTTCATTGGACGCTGCTGTGAATTTGTTCTCTTGAGCCTGCTTTCCTTTTTTTCTTAGTTTGGACATTTAACTTATGCCCTTCTGTCCAGATATATGTTCTTAAGTCCGGTTGACCAAGTCACTTAATCAGGCGTGGTTATTCCAAGATGTCCACCTGGGAAACCAGCTTGACTCAGTGAGGGACTGGTTTGATATGATGGTGACACCATTAGAGCGTTATTGGAATCACCTGTCAGTGATTGGTCCCCTCGCTTACACAGGGGAGTGGGACATTTTAAGTATCAGGTGGTACAAAGTGAAATCGACATACGGATTTGGTGAAGCAAATCGCCGGACACTTAGCAGGGTAGGTACATGTCGGAGTTAATTATTTTTCACATGCTGCGAGGGGCAAGAATTTCATATCGGTGAGGAGTTTGATGTGTGAACTTCGACTAGCACGGGGTGAGGAGGTTGTTGTGTTTACCTGTATTTGCACAGGGTGAGTTATCGTTTATGTACAGAGAGACGGATATCTGGATTCAGTTGATGAGTTGAAAATGTTTTACTATTGTTAGAACGATTGAATGAGGCATTTTGATTCGGTCGCGCTGTTTATTGAAATGGATTGGCTACTCGCAAGCGCTGCGTATAAATATTTTTAATCGGTACGTTATGCAACGGATGTCGACCTCATTAAGTTTATGCTGGTTACATTACCCCCTACAAGTTCATACCGTCTCATCTGTTCGCTATATATAGCGCGCCTCTCTAACTGGAGCCCATTAGACGGGAGAGTTGGCTGTATTACTTGACAGGCGCGTGTGTTAATTCAACCATTATTAAAATTAATAATTTGTGGCTCCAACACTGGGGCCATGAAATCTCGTGGGCTGGGTAAAAAAATGTTTTCATAACTATAACAGGAGGGGCGCTTGCTAAGCATTACTTTGAGCTTTAGGAACCTGGAATTCTTTGCACTGAGGGATTACCTTAATATTCAGGTGATTTCCTTTGGGTTACTTGATGTATGCCCATTGGGCAAGTGCTTTCTTAAATAGGTTTAATATATACATGGGACTACTTCCCAAAAGCCATGCACGCAACTGATATTGATGGGATTAATTGCGCATATAATTATATTGTCTGGAGCGTTGTCAACATGGCGGTAATATGACTTAAAGGATCGATCTTAACTACTTGCAATAACAGACCATATGTAAGCATAGCAGCGGTACGTGATAGATTAAAGAAACTGTGTCTTGGGTTGAATGAATGAGGTAATGCCGATAAGGTGAAGATATACTATGTGATTCACAATTGGTGCAGTACATATTAGTATTATTAGAAAGTTATGCTATTGTTTGGTTGAGTCATGTTTGATATTACCTATATTAGGTATCTAACGGGGGCACAGTGATGCCCCGGGGGAATCCCTAAATTACCAGTGCACCTAGCTGAAATTAGGATATTGAACGTACCTTGGATACACCACTTACTGACATAGATGATGAAGGTGAGATATTAGGGGAATTATGCGCCCTGGACTACGACAACACGGGCCAGTGGTATATCTCCTAGCCTCTAAATGCACACATATCATTCACTGAGTACACACACTGCACTTCTCTGTTTACTGTCTCTGTACTCCCTCTTGTTATCCCAAGGTATACTCATGTTTTCTTACTGTGTGGAAATGCCCCTTGCAGTACTGGCCCATATGGTGTTTACATCTTTACCTTTAGATGTGTAGGTTTTATGCTCACACATGGTGGTATTGAACTGAGCAAACACAAGGAGATGATGGACGGAGTGCTGAAACTTTTCAAACACTCACCCCCAGTCACAGATCTGGGTTGAATCCATCATCGTTCTTTTGCTCACTTTAGCTCACTTCGGCTCCCCAGTTCAGACACACAGACACATGTGAGGGTTTATGCTCACACATGGTGGTATTGAACTGACACTGTCTGGTGCTTGCTATTGACACTTTGCTTAACTTTTATACCTTTCTGTTTTTGTTTGACTTTTGTTCTATGAACTGTGCAGGTGTGCCCATACATTGTATATGGAGGGTCAATGTTGGGTGTGCCTTGCTTTATATTATGTCTTCCATGTATTTTTGCATGCATCTTTGTGTGGTTTGTCTAGGATGTGCATGTACTATTTATGAAGTGTTTTTATGCAATGTCAGTTTCCATTCCCTGTATTCTCACTCTGGGACCTTTTAGGTCTTGAGTTGTGATTTTTACTTAACACGGGTGTGTGTTTCTTATTATGTCTTGTGCCTTTTTTGTCTGTTTTTTCTGTGTTGTCGTTAATTTGTTTTTTTGTGTCAATTGGTTTTCAGCCCTGATGAAGTTCCTACTGTTAAAGGAACGAAACGCGTTGGCTGGACAATATATGCAAATAAAGAAAAAGCAATGAAAAAGAGGAAATAAAGATTTTGAAACAATAAATTGGATTGGACTTCTCTACTTGGTGCACCTCCATTTGTGTTACAGACCATAGATCACTAGGATACAGAATTTCGAACAAGGTGTTTAAATCGATCCACAACAAATTTGAGACCTTGACAAAGCGATTGACTTGCTTGGACCACTCAGCAGGTTTCTCTCTTAGCCTGGGGAAATAATTTGTGAACACAGCAAGGTCACCTGCGTCCAGGGAACATGCACGTACCCCCCACTAGGGACTTCCCGTAACGGATATGCCTCTACTCCATGCGTCCCTCCTCCTGGAGGTGGCACCTCTCCTGGCACCTTTCTTATGCTCTTCTTCTTCGACCACATCTCCTCCCACTAATCCAGCATACTCCAAGCTCTTTTTCCTATTATCAACTCCCGAGTGTGCATCCTCAATCCAGTCACTCTCTTTTCCTCCAACTCTGGATCACTGTAAGTAAGCCTATCATTTCCCTGCAATATCTTTGTCTGAGATAAATCTACCCCATACCTCTGAGCCAACTCCGACAACTTCGAATGTGCTTGTCTCGCCCTTCGGGTGACATCCTTAGCCATATACAACAGGTCATCCGGCTAATAGCTCTCTATTCTGTCTAAAGGTAGACTCCCACTGATTATTTCCTCTAATTCAGCCTTCATCCTGACCACATCCACTAGCTTCACCTTCATTGGAGCCTTGATGGTACCCTGACTCGACTTGCTATTCTGACTCCCCTTGTTATTATTATGGTCCCTCAACCAGGACTCTAAGTCTGCAATGTCTAAAACATGCTGATTCTCAGAGGTTCCCTAACTTGTGCTTGCTATTTGTGTCATGCTACTTGGTCCTCTCACAGGAGTTTCCCACATTCACAGATCTGAACTAGTGCTGACCATAGGTATAGGCCTTATTGTGCTGGAGCCAATCCTCACTCTGGAAGGGTCAGCAGAAGTCACTAAAGGAGTACTGGATTTCATAGGCACAAAAGGATGACAACTCCCAGTCATGCCCCCTGTTCTCCCCAACCTGGTCCCTTCAGCATGTATGGATTGTCTCTGACCAGGGTTTCCTACCGAGCCTGGGTCATAAATAGAAACAACAGGACCAATGGTAACTGGTACAGTAGGAGCTTCCAGCAGCCGTGAAGTAGCATTGGCACCATTCGGTGCCACACTTCCCAAGGTGGGCACTCCCGTCCCCCTGCTTCTGCTGATATCATTCCCAAGACCCCTGAATCGGAAGCCACTGGGGCTGGCATACTTTCCACATTCTCGATACCTTCAGCGCTTCATCCCCCTTCACCAGATTGTGGACTATAAGGTGGTGGACGCTCAGCCAATAACCCATCCAACAAGCTGTCCTCATTATCACTGCTGTCCCTCCCATTTGTCCTTCTTCTCCTACCCTGTGATCCACCATTTCCTACCAGCACTGGGTATAACCTCTCTCCCTCAATGGTATCCACTCCCCACCTCTTAAGCCTAGCGTCCCACTGTGCATCCTGATATGCTTTACAGTTTTTTTCATCCTGCCTTGATATTTCTCTCTTTGCTTAGCATGAGCTGCATGCATCCATGCATCTAATGCTTCAAACTGTGTGGGTTTGGGCAAAGGTCGCATCGCAAACATCATTCCCCTAAGCTGGTTCAACACGTCTAATCTGAATGAGCTAAAACGTGGAAATGACAGTTTGCCTTCTTTTTCAGTGATTTTGTGCCAATTTCGAAGATAAATTATAGTGTGGAGCCCAACGTTTGTTGCCATGTAGTGTGCTTGAGTATCCTCGGGTGGCTCCTCTTCACCCACTTGAGTAACAACCCCTTCATCACACCCTGAAAAGAACCTGTAACACCCTAAAGCATTGAATGATTTCAAAAATGCAATTTTCTGTTCAATGGATTAAGACAGAACAATCCTTTTTCAACCACAGACTTCCCGATGACTACCAACCAATCCCAGCACAGCGTTACACCAACCGACCTATCACAGCACACCACAACCTGATGTCACTCTTACTGCTCCCAGCGGCTCACTCTTCACAATTTCTCCATACACATTCACTCACACATGTGAAATCCATAATTGTCTGCCATTCTGAAAGATCAATAGAATTCAATTATTCAAGAGCATTCACACACAGTAACCCTCGACCAGCGTGGATCAGCCGAATCAGTATAGTTAACCCCTGTACACCAGGTCCACTAGACGATTCCCATACGTCCCATTCACACAAAGTTCCCTATCTTAGGTGGAACTTCCGATGACGTCTCACAACAATTCCTCAATTCTTCGGTCAGACAATCATAATCTCAGTGTCTTCTATACCTTTTAATATCCCGAAATCTTAGGCCACTTTGGGACCTGCAACTCAAATCTCAATCCTTGGGCCATGTCTGACCCGAAACCACATTCACTCGACTCTCACTCCAACTCTGCAAGACATCACACAATCAAATCATTCCCGCAATCTAACATGCCACATACACCCTATTAATACTCACTAGTCCTTCCGCCGCTGATCTCGCCGCACCATCAAACTCCGTCGGTCTCCACCAGATTCCATCGCCTTCCATTCTCAAACATTGGGCTCTAGTTTGGGGCTTTGGGGTTCTAAGTTGAACCTAAGCTTTATTTGTTCTGGATTCTCCCCTTACTTTATGTGCGAACCATCCTACTCTGCTACCAACTGAAAGGGCCGGGCCCATTATTTCTAGACCTTCTCTAGAGACACACTCCGAAGGTTCTTTTTCACAGCATGAAACTGTAAAGGGGAGGAAAAATCATTAGTTCACAATCAATTAGCCTTTAACCCTCCTCGATAGATAATAACTCATGGACAACTATATAACGTTAGTTAGTTTATTACAAACCCAAGAATAACTGGACATAGAGACACCTCAACACGAGGGTATAAAAATACAAAGGAATTAGCATGAAGCCAAATCTACGCATCCAACTTAAACAGTACAGCATAAACAAACCTATTAATTCAAGAAGTAGAATACAGAGAATCAGGAAGCATGAGTCCAAGTTCCCCTGCATCGAGGGTTGGTGAGTAAAAAGCAGAAAATCGGTTGCTACACTATCGCTAAGGTAGCCTATCTACCTAAGAATCTTCAGTAGGAAAAGGGAAAAGGTGTCAGTATGTGGAGTCTTTCTAAGAAGCTTCTCCACCATCAGATGAGTCAAACAGCATAAAGCCGCTATCAGAAAGAAAGAGCTCAATCTAAGGTGCTATCTCTCCAAAGCAAGAAAGAAGTGGGGATCTTTCCCTAATTCCAACAATCAGTTATCAATAGGTAGCTCTCCCACAATGCACAGCGTGCACATGATCCACAATAGGCACAGTAATGTGAGTATCTTCCCACAATGTTCTCTGTGTAGCTTCTTTGCAACAATTTGTCCTTGGTTCCCATGCCTTTTCCCATGTGAATTTGTCTCCGTCTTTATCACCTCCAAACCATGTAACTGTAACTTCTTCTCTCCTTGCCTAGCTACAAAAACAAAGACATTACTTTTCACAAATAATGCTTCTCCACCTGCAATACAAACGTGAGAAAGAACAGATTCTACAATGCACATGAAATTCAAACTATTAATTCTAAATGAGAGTCTTCAGGGATTTGCATTTCAGGCCTACGATTAAGCTAACATTAGAAAGTATTTCTTTAGGCATCACATATTAGCATAACTCTTGTACATTTTAACTAGCACATTTACCAAATTATAGAAATATCATTGTTAAACACATTCAGTATATGAGTGATGTCAACTCCACATCACAAGGTTTCTATGTTAACGTTTTCTGCTAGTTACATTAATTTCTCTATGTTAATTCTCCATGATACTTGTCAATAACCTAAAACATGTCACATAATTGTGTTAATACATTTCACAGATCTAACACCTCACGTTAATAAAATTACAAGATTATATGCAGGTGCACTCTACATGGGATTATGATGCACCCCTACAAGTGAAATTAGATTTTCGCTACATCAGGGCCAATACCTGCCATGGCAGAGCCCTAATAAAGCAAACAATACATTAAATCACGTCCGTTGGGGTCCTCTATTTCTGTCCTTCATTGGCTGAAAAAATAACAGCTGTACTAGTCTGTCTGTCATATCAATAGAAGTCTCCTTTTTAAAGGGGAGCGAAGCGACAAAGTAGATAATGCTATTTACCAGTGATGTCTCCGGGCCTAAGATACTATTTCAATACAAATAAATAAACAAGCATTAACGCTCACTTTGAAATGTACCTTCTAAGGTATTGAATGAATAAGATAGTTTATTAGTAAATTAAAAACATAAACATGACTAAAATCATACAGTACGAAACATTTAGCTAAAAAAGGTCTAAAACGTGTTATACATCAGCTGCAACCATTGCACACCTAATTGGGAAACATTCTCATTATTTGCTGCGCTTCATGAATATTAGAGTAAAGATACTAGTGTACAAGTGGTGAAAGGTGGTCGGGTGAACGAGCCAACCACAGCTCCTTCCTACGACTCTAAAATGTATTGGTCATAAACCGGATTTTTCCCTGATTAGTTAGCGTGTATGTTCTTTACTATGCGGCCAGCTGTAATTCTACCAATAAAAGATCAGTGTGCAAGAGTATATGCGGTTAAAGTGTCCTTGTGTAAGTCTACAGTGCGGGTAAAGTGTATGTGCTTTACTATGTGGCCAGTTGTATTTCTACCGATAAAGTGCCAGTGTGCAAGACTATATGCGGTTAAAGTGCCCGTGTGCAAGTCTACAGTGCGGGTAAAGTGCCAATGTGCAAAAAGTAACTGCTTGTTAGGCAGTTGTTGTCATAGCATGACGGGATAGTGAGAGACTACTGTCACTTTTCCTAGCAGCCCGTCCATGCATGTCCGTTTACCTGCTCACAATTAATTACATAACTTGACGGGGTTGGTAGAACCTTGTGTCAATTTCTCTGGCAGCCCTTACCAACAGGCCCTAGAACCTACTAGGAGCTTATCAATTCTCTGCACAGCCCCCCCCCCAGATTCACCCAGCACCTGACCTACGCACCAATCAGGTTTTTGAAGAGGGCCAGAAACTGCACTAATCTAATGTTCAACATTGTATTTCTTGGACCTGATTACAATGAACTCTCTTCTCAATAGGCTTCTTTGCTGGTTGACCAGTACTGGACAGAAACATACGACATGCAGCAGGGTCTCGTCCCCTGATGGCAGAGTCGGCAGTTCTGGTCTTCATCTAGGCCACCTTTCCTCCAATTTGGCAGGAAATCTAATGTGGGTATCTACCAAGTCTGAAAGCCAGGAATGACTGTTTAACCTTCCGATGATAAGGAGCTGCAAGAAGTGGTGATTCTTGTGAGATTGAATTTGATTTCAGCACCAGCCACCCATGGCGATGTTCGGACAGCCTTTCCTTATCTGCAGTCCAACTTTGCAGTTTATTCGGCTTATTTACCATTTTCTTAAAGACTTGCCCAGATATTTTAGAGTTCCATAGATCGCCCAGTTCTAGCATCTCGATGCTGTTCTCAAGATATTTCTTGTAAGCATCATTCCCCTGTTGTACATTGATTTCAGACCAAACGCGGTTAGCCAAAGTGTTATCGGCAGCTGCATGCAATTTGCAACAGAGCTTTACAAAAGCCGCCGGCCTGGCAAGTGAGTGTTTTGTTAATGAAAATTCCAACCGAAATTGCACAGGTCTTCTAAGGTGATTTGTTGCCTATGAGCAGGATATTGGTGCTTCTAAATAATGTTTAAATCTTTTAGATTTCTAATCATTTTTCCAAGAATATTTTATAGAAATATCTCAAGACAAAATAGTCAGTTGTGACAGTTAGTACAATCAGAACCTTCGACAGGACAAGGGTATCCCCAGTTATTGGCTCTATTTTTTTGGTGCTTGGGCTGCCTTTAAATAGATTCATTTCTTTGTGCTCCAGCGACACAGTCCACCATCCCAGAAAGCCTTTGTGTGTCAGATGAAGGAGACTGCTCCTGGGTTGCACCTGAGCTGGCCATCACACTTCTACAGACAGGGAGAGGCCGGTCAGGATGCATTCAGGTGTGCTTATGGGGAGATTGTGAAGCACAAAACACCAGTCTTTAATGAGCGTAAGCACTGACTTATAAGTCAGTGCCACAGCAGGACTATGGATCTGTAAACAGTCCCATGGGCCACCCACTGGAGCAGCACCCCCCGACGCAGCATCCCCATGGCTGCCACAGAGTGAGCAGTGGGTCGCATTTTTGCCCTTGCTCTTCTCTCTCTGGTTCCCTCATTGTGCCTTCCATCATTCCATCATTGTCATCTCAGGGAGCTGGGCCGGTCCGATGCCTCTGATCGGCTCTTCACATCAGTGACTGGTTGTATAACCTTAGCACAGCTTTGTTCTGGCCACTCAAGAGATTTTGTGGGTGCAAGATGGCTGCCGCTGCTTCCCCAGGACCCACCCCTGCTTATTCTGGGCTGTTCGCAATAAGCGCAAAGGTTGGATCCTCTGCAGTGTTTGCCGGTAGCATTCCAAATGGCTGTGCCATGCAAGCCGCCCACCTCCATGCTCGTGTGATGCTCCAGGAAGCTCCTGAGGGAGTCCAGGTTCTGGAGCACACCAGTTGGATGCCATACTTGCTTGGCTTCAGGCCAACCCCCTCCCAGTTTTTCAAATTAAATTTTTACATTTTTATATTGTAATGTTTTTTAATTATTACATTATTTTTAAATAAATACCTTGCACATGCAGATTTTGGTTATATTTTGTCCACTACAACTCTTTTTATGAATTTGTTAAGTGCATCATTCTTTAGGCCATAGGCCATTACTTCTTTGGACATTTTTCATAGATAGGGTTCTTAGATCACACACCTTTTAGACGCCCTCCTCTTTTTCATTCCACTTAAAGCACTGGTCTGGACTATTGCATGATAGTCTGCAGTTATACTATTTAACACAGAAGAGCTCTTCATCTACTCATGGACAGATACTTGGAGTAAATGGTAGGCCTGGGCGGAGTTTGCAGAGTTCTGCTATGGAGAACTCCGGGAAGTGGCTAAAAATCTCTGCCGAGCTACATGGAGTTCTGCGTGCGGGTTGAAATTACCGGTGCGCCCGTTCGCGGTGCAATGGGAATGCAGAGTGCGTTCTCGTGATCCAAATCACATGCAAATGGCACCACGCTGTCATCATATGCGTCCTCGCATTCCAAATCACGCACAAACGGCACCACATGGTCTGCATGGGTGTGGCCATCTTGTTTTTCTGCTCCCTGTTTTGGTGCTCGGCCTAAATCTTAATCTTTCTTTAATCTCTGTAATCCTCCCCCTTTAAAACTTATCTACCCATTGTTTTTATTTTTTATATTAGTGTGTGTCTTTGTGTTTGTGTATTTTACGTTTTTGGGAATTTGTGTTTTTTGTGACTTTTTGTTTATTTCCCCTTACTTCCTTATTTCTTTCTTCTTTCCCTTCCTTTCCATTTTTTTCTAACCCACCCAGCACCATGGTAGAGGCAGGGTGACTACATTGTGGGCAGCGCTGCAACCCAGGTGTGCAGCCCCGGGCGATCTTTGGTGAGGAGGAAGTGGCAGCACTGTTTTTTTGGTGCAGCGCCACCTTCCCTCCATGCTGCTAGTAAGTGGCAGGCCAGGTAGGGGATAGCCCCTGTGGGAGCATCAGCTGCACTGGGGGAGGGTGCACTGGTGCGTGCAGTGCACCAGCCAGGTTCGGCACACTGTCCAGCAGCTGATGCACCGCTCGAAGAATATGTTAGACTGGGACCAGGACCTGCTCGATCTGCTAGGCGTTGAGATTCCGGGGCTTGGTGAGTATTAATTATTTGTTGTGTTTGTGTTCTACAATGCTAAAAAAAAATTCAAATAGCATTCTGCTCACACTCAGAGGTAGGTTACGTTTAGTTTACGCTGGAATATTATTGTGTGATCCAGTTTCTAGTTTCTGCTAGGCAGCTGCTCAGCGCTACCTAATCATACTCATCATTGATGCTTGCTTTGACTGATTATTAAGAAGCCATTGCAGAATGCCCTCCTGTCACTATAATGAATCAGTGATATCAGTGAGTAGGGCGTTCTCTCTATGACTCTGTTTATGTAGCTCGTATAGTTCCAAGTTAATTCAAAGTGATGTGTAGTATCCATCTATGCTTTGCAAGAAAGGGAGACTGAGTTGGCCCATCAAGGGGGTTGAGAAATGAGAATAGAATCAAAGATCATTCACTGCAATGCATTAGTTCCAAATGTAGTTTTTGTTAAGGAAATTTGGAATAGGGATTTCAGGATTAGTATGGGCAACTCAATGATAGTCAATAAACTCGAAATGAGTACTATAGGCGATATGTTTTAAAGAAGTACAATGTGACAGAGTTTACCTGTCATAAACATTTTGTGTAGATTAACTGAATCACTAATCTATTTTTTTTATCTTCTTAATTTCTTACATCAGCACCGACAAGGGCAATAAGAGGGTCATTTAGGAGACAGTCCTGGGAGTAGCTGGTCAGCCGGCGCCGACCATCAGCACAGTTGCCGAGGGCTCTGCAGACCCCAGTAAGACCTATTATTTATTATTATTATTTCCTTAATGTTAGGTTTTATGATTGTTGTGGGCTTAGGGTACAATCTTGGAGTATTGGAATGTTGGTGCTGGGTTCCAAGATGGGAGTTGTTGCCTGGAGGCTGGTTTTGCTGGTGAGAGGTAAAGTTTCCCTGACAACCTTACCTGCCGTCTTCCTTCCACATGGCGACGAAGACAGTCACGGGATACAAACTACTTGTGCACAGCACAATGGATTCAATTTTTGTTTCATTCCGGTTATCCCTGAATTATCTTTTTTTTCCATATATTACATGGTTTTCTTTTTTGGTAGCTGACTTTTTCCGATCTCTACTCTAGTTCACTTATCTTCTGCTTTGTTGGTAATCTTTCCCTCTCTCCTATATATCTTGTGGTACTGTAAGATTAAGACTAAGAATAACACATTTTGGTACTCAACTGTCTACCGTAAAGAATGCAGGCCCAAGTAAGCTAGTATTATAAATAATATTCACCATGTATGTTTGTTGAGAAGGCTTTCTTTTTCCTGCTCATGCTCTAACAGTTGAGTTGACAAGAGAGTAGCCATGATTATCAATGGACCTCCCAATGTAGTGTGCTGCTGTGTCATTCATTTATACAGTATACCAGCAGTTTCCCATGACAGTGCAGCATGGCTGTAAAAGATGTATGAGGCCCCACTCCCATTGCATTTGCCAACCAACATCATATGTCTATCATTGGATGGATGAGCAAAAGGATGGTTTGAAGAAACGTTGGCAAATGAATTATATGATAATGGATTTGAAATTTTGGTGAAAGACTGGATGAGAGAAAGCAAAGCTTAAACATGGTGGCTATGGGTGAATTAGAATGAAAGGATGAATGAATATTTAGATTTTGAATGTATAAGCAAGGCAGCTCTTCTCATGAGGAGCATGCTGCTCACCTACTTTCCTTACTTTGTTTATGTAGGGTTATCAAAGCTATCGTTCAAAGTGGGGGGTATTTTTCTACTCGCTGTATTTGTTAAGTGAACCAGATGTATCCCACCCTTTCCTTGTAGTGCAGTCCATCATTTTCCCCAACGTCTACTTAAGGCAAACAGGATAATATTAATATCCCCATTTCTTACGTGAGGTGTGTAACGTAGTATCTTATTCATTATTCATCTGCCTCTTTGAAGTCAGGGTAGAATTAGAAAGAGAAATGCATTTGGAGAAGAGCAGGGCCATTGGAATTAAAAATAGATAATTGTCAACTACAGCTGTCCCAGCTGCAGAAAATAGCAAAAAATACCTGATGCACTGCCTAGCAATGAGCATGGCTTCATTATTTTAGCACAACACACAACTTGTACTCTATAGTGTTCAGTTCAGTTCAATAGAAACTTTATTCGGTCTTTTACAACCATAAAAGTATACAAATAGCCAACATATCATTCAATAAAATAGGTAGATAAGAATAATAAAATAATCTATACACATTCTTATAGCCAGTAATCCTCAAGTCTTTTAAAATTATTTTAAAATTTCTAAAACACACAATTTCATTTTTTAATCTCATAAAACTTTGTATATTTCTCACCACATTACTTTTACCCTTTCATGACTTATTCTCCTCGTAAGCTTAAAACCTAGTCATCTCAATACTCATTACATTTAAGGAACTCTTTAACTTTTTTTATATATTTCCCCAAGGCACAAGTTATGTCTAAATTAATCATTTCCACTAAAAGGTTTACTGCTTGCATCCTATTTTTAATATCATACTTTTTAAAAATCGGACATAAAAACTCTCTTCGAATTTCTAAAACCTTCTGGCAATCCAATAATATATGTATGGTATCACATCTTGTTCCTAAAGTGCAGGTGCATTTTCCTTTTTCATTTATCATAGAACTTTTTACCCCTTTATTCTCATAGCATGGGTTTACCCCGATTCTTAACCTTAACACTTCTCGCCTTAACGGGCAACTAGGTAGCCTGTCAATATAGGGGTAGTGTAGTTCCTTTTGCCACGCTGAGGCCATATGGAGAACTGAGCTTTTTCTCAAGAGGTAATCTTGGTCCTGAGCTCGAGAGGTTTCTTTTCCCAGGATCCTAAGTTCCCTCTTATCGATCTTAAGTTGAAGGGACTGGGGGCACAGCTTAAGTTTTAACATACAACACGCTTTGTTGACGGTGGCTCTGATCTCCTTTGCCCAGGTTAGCTCACTATTTACAATTTCGTTCCTGCACCATTGTGAGATTTTATGATCATCACCCGATCCCAAGTGCTGCCAGAAGCGTAATAGTGCCATACAAGCTGTTATACCCCATGAGGTGATTCCCAATTCTAGTCTCGCTGCCTGTACCATTGACGATTTAGGCAGAGAGAATAGATTTTTCAGACTGTTTCCCTCCTCCACGTCCCACCCATTTTTGCCACTCAAATAAAGTACCTCTGTGCCATACAAAAATTGGGGTGGAACCATTGCTGAATAAGCTTTTCGAACCGGTCTATCGGACATTTCACCATACACACTATTAAATCTTTTTAATCCCTTCACTGAAGCCGATGTCCTCAGTTTTAGTGCATCAAGATGGGTGTGCCATTGCAGGCTTCTCTCGAACCACATCCCCAGGTATCTGTATTCTGTTACTTTTTCCAACTTCTCAGTACCCAGATGCCAAGAAAACCCTGTTTTTCTTCTACCAAAACATAAGATCTTAGTCTTCTCCATCTTAACAACAAGTTTTTTGACATGGCAGTATTCTTTAAACATGTTTAATTTTCTTTGTAAACCAATCTCCGTCTGGTCCATAATTACCAGGTCATCCGCGTAGAGTAAACATGAGATATGTTTCTCACCTTGCTTCGGGCTTGCCCCTCTTGCGTTACCTAGGTTTAGGGGCAAGTCTGCAATAAACAGGGTAAAAAGCAGGGGGGCCAGTATGCACCCCTGCCTCAGCCCATTACCAATCTGGATTTTCCGAGATAAACTCCCCTCTACATCCAAGATTATCTGGGCCCAATTTTCAGTATGCAGGGCTCGAATCAAGCCCAATAAATCGCCTGGGATGTTGTTCCCTATCAGGGTTGACCACAGCTGCTCCCTGTCCACCAAATCAAATGCTGCGTGGAAGTCCACGAAGCAGCAGAACAGACTACCCCTCTGCTCGATTGACTTCCGCACAATGGACCAGAGAGCAAAACGGTGGTCTAGCGTAGAGTGTCCCTCTTTAAACCCTCCCTGTTCTGGGGGCACAATCTGTTTTTCTTCTGCCCAGTCCTTAAGTAATCCCAAGATAACTTTGGCAAATACTTTTTCACCTATGTCTAAAAGGTTTATTAATCTGTAGTTTTTTGGGGCATTTACGTCGCCTTTTTTATGGATTGGTCTTACGATTGCTCCTTTCCAATTTTCCAGCACAATCCCTGTATTAAGGATCCCCTGGAACATATTCGCAAGAAACTCTGACCACCACTCCGGCTTAGTTTTTATAATTTCTGCCGGCAAATTATCTGGGCCAGCTGCACGGGTTAAGTTTAGACTAGATATTATCTTCCTAATGTGGCTGGGGGTAAAGTGTTCTTTTATCTCTTCCCTCACACCTGGCCATGCTATTGTACTTACTTTGTCTATCCTTGGCCATTTCCCATAGATTTCCCCCAGATAATCCACCCATTTATCCTCGGGGACCGAGCACGGCAGAGACCCTAAAACTTTACCGGAGCTTTCTTGTACCAGCTTCCAGAAGCCTTTCACATTTTTGTCTTCAATTACCTCTAGTAAACTTGCCCAACATCTGTCTTTATAAGTTCTTTTCTTATTCCTAATAATTGTTTTATATTTTATCCTTAGTTTCTGGAGGTTAGATAACAGTTCATCATTGAACCTTCCTCTAAGTCTTCTTTCCATTTGCCTGATACAAGCTTTTGCTTTGCGGCATTCCTCGTCGAACCATGGTCTGTTATTAATGTCGGGTCTTTTATTACTGGCTGCCCCGGGTTTACCACATTTAATTTTTACCCTTAGGCATTCTACCAATTGACTTATTGTGTTTTCATACCAGGCGTTATCGTCCTCAGATGGAGATTTTTCAAATGGGAGAGTCTGCTGAACAGTACTTAATTTTTTAATATGCTCTTCTGATATACGAGTTGTGAGCCGCTTTGGGTAATCTACATGTACTAGAAGAACTGTCTCTCTCTGGCTACCCCTTTTTGCATATAGTTTAGTCAACAAGGGGTAATGATCACTGCCTTCCACCCTTACTACTTCAAAATGCTTAATTAGTTCAAAGCTCCAAGCATGTGTAAACACGTAGTCTATCGGACACGGTTGCTGACCTATTGTAAATGTGCGCCTAGCCGGCCGGTCAGCTTCCATTCTACCATTTACGCATATCAAGCACATAGAGCCCAACAATTGTCCAAGAGCCACATCTTGGGGCGAAATGTCACCGCTGGGGAACTTAGCGGTCTCTATATTGTAGGCTCTTAACAAGTCTCTACACCAAGAATCTGTTCTTCGGGGGTCTAATCTATGGTTAAAATCGCCCAACATCAAAAACACATCCTTCGGGTAGGTATCACATATAGTCTCCATATCCTTTTTTAAATTTTCCAGGTCCACCTTGTAATCATCTTCCTTTCCCTTCTGGATGTATACATTAACAATACATATTCCTTCATAGCATGGGTCGTCATTCAGTGTCAGCACTCTACTACCTAGCGCCCACTTACATTTTAGTTTGAGGTGTTCTATTTTTCTGGCAATTTTACTCTATAGTGCATAATGCTGCACTCATTAATGAGAGGTAATTTATTTTTCAACTCTCTCAAGTGTCTGTTTATAGTTACTTGAAAAGCCTTTAGAAGAAAAAAAAATTAATTTGGTGTTATTCTGCCTTTTAATAATTTTCTGCCACACAGTCAGTACTTTTTATGCAAGGCATAAGTGGGTAAAATATAAAATTGACCTTGTGACTCTCATAATCATAATCACATCACATTCTAATGGCCCAAGGGAACCAGAAATGTACTGCTACTGTGCCACCCAGTAATTTAAAACAATTGTTTGCACAGAGCATTATCTACAATTTGTCTTTTTTGTTTTTCTCAATATTGCTACTCCTGCTGGTCCAGCCGGACCAACCCAACAGGCAGGCAATAGCGGCAGAGGCTGGAGTGCATTCAGCAAAAATATTGGCAGCTGGTGGCCCTGGAAGAAGAAAAGGAGGAAACAAATGACTCTCAGCCGGGGCCCAGTGCAGTCGGTCCCCCTCAGCCTCCAGCCTCTCTGCCATCCCATCGCAGGTGCAGCCACCAGCTTCCATCAACTGGTGCCACCCCCTCCCACACTGACAAAACCAGGACATTGCTTTGCCGCATCCTGCAGTGGCTGGACTCCATCGAGAGCAGGCTCACCCCAATGGAGCAGAGCCTGGACCAGCTCCGGATCAACATCCAAAATGCCCTCTTTTAGCCCTTTTTAAAAAAAATTGTTTTGGTGGGTGGGACTTGTTGGAGCTAGGTGAAGAGGGTGGGAAGGGAGTTGGGACCGGGTTTCACTTTCTTTTAACACTTAGAATTTTGGGACATTGGGGCTTGGGTCTGTTTGTTTATGTGGAGGGGGTAGGCATGTTGTGTGGGTGGAGAGGGTGGGTTTCTTTGTAAAAAAATAATGGGGGGAACTATTTTATTTAATCGAAATTTATGCCTGAAGTAGTTTGATTTACTTTTACATTGCACTGCTGCCTTCAGCTTTTACGCAGCTTGTTAATGTGCTTGTAAGAGAGAGTGCAGCACTTAGTTATAGAGTTATACTTTCATAACTATCGTGACCATTATGGGAAATGCTGCCATGACCTATATTGTCTAGAACAACCTAGATAAATGATAGTTGCAGTTAGTTACTTACTTACTAAGTTAACTAGTTCACTTCACTCCATAGTTGTCTTACCTGAATATAGATGAAGCAATAACAGGGAAGGCATCACAGCTTCACAAGCGAGGTCCCACTTCCAGTTCCACCCAGGTGACCTCCAACTGTAGGATTAATCTGAATGATTTATTATCCATCGTAGGCAACTAAATTGAAATAAAAAACTTAGAGCTAGTGGGCTATATTATATCAAAGTTTTACAAAGAATTGATACCAGAGTACTACATGATGACACAATAAGAATTTCTGATAATGATAAAATACAAAAAATAGCAATAGTAGTAACTTTTGGCTAATGGGTAACTAGTAGTATTTATGAAATCCTCGAGTTATAAAAAGTGGACTCAAAGTCTGGAATGGACAAGCTTATTTATTTATTTGAAAGGTTTTATAAAGCGCGAACAAGACCCAGAATGGGTATCAGAGCGCTGTACAGAGAAGACAATTAGCATTGCCATGGGGAGACAGTAAAATTACAATACAACAAAGGTAGCATAGGAAGGACCAGGTGAAGGCCCTACTAGAAGAGGCTGTGCAGTTTAAGCAGAGCACTACACCCCAAGAACGATACAGTACATTTCGAATTGAGTACAAATTTAAACCATATTAGAGAGAAAGATTGTCAGGCATACATTTCAATACACAAAGTAAATAAGATTGTCAAGCACTCGAGGGAAGTGATTATCACAAGAACATAGAGGCTATTGCTGTTGAAGTTCTTCCAAAAGTAGCCATTTGACTTGTTTCTTAAAAGAAGCAGTTGAGGGGTTGGTTCTGATTTCCGTCGGAAGGGCATTCCAGATTATTGGCGCCAGCCCTGAGAAGGTGCGATTGTAGGTTCTTTTTTTGTTGAATTTGGGTGGTTTCAGGAGTAGGGTATTCGAGCTTCTTAAGTTTCGACTGGAACCAGAAAGCTCAAGTTTCTTTGCCAGGTAAACGGGGCTATTGCGGTGAATAGCTTTATGTGTCAGACAAGCAATCTTGAAGCGGATCATTCCTTCAATGGGAAGCCAGTTAAGTTGAATTAGGTCAGGTGTAATATGATCATGCTTTCTGGAGCCTGTGATTAGTCTGGCAGAGGCGTTCAGAGTAGCTCTTAGTGGCGCTAACCTTGCTTTAGGAAGCCCTGCTAGGGTTACCAAGCCATATTCAACTCGCGAGATAACAAGTGATTGGACTGCTGATTGGACGTCCTCAGGAGGTAGGAAAGGTTTGATTTTCCTGAGAGTGTTGAGCTGATGGTTCGCACTCTTAGTAGTGGCCCTGATGTGTCCTTGCATGTTTAGAAATGTGTCCAGAGTGACACCTAAAGAGCAAGCGGAGTCCACCACGTGCAGGGAACAGTTGAGTGCAGAGATATCTTTGATCCAGTTTTGCGTTGGGGTCTCTTGGTTGCGGGGTGTAATCAGGAGAAATTCTGTTTTGAGTGCATTTAGTAACAGATGGTTATGAGTTAGCCATTGTTGAGTTTTTTGGAGTGCTCCATTAAGAGTTTTAATGTCATCTGGAGAGGAGATCTTCAAATACAGTTGCGTATCGCTTGCGTACATATGGTATTGAATGTTTGATCCGTTCAAAATAGCAGTTAGCGGTTCCATGAGGAGATTGAAGAGCGTGGGCGAGAGAGAAGATCCCTGAGGTACCCCGATAGTGACCGGGGTGCTTGCAGCCAAAGATTGGTTGACTTTGATTCTCTGCGTTCGATTGTGCAGGAAGGAGGAGAACCAGTTTAAGACAGGGCCAGATAGCCCCATCCTATATTGCAGAAGGTTAATCAAGTTATCATGTTTGATAGTGTCAAAAGCAGAGGACAAGTCTAGAAGAATTAGAAGACAAGGTGTGTCTTGGTCCAGAGCTCTCAAGGCTTCATCCACAATGTGCGTAAGGGCAGTTTCTGTGCAATGACCTGGTCTAAAGCCTGACTGATGTCGGTCTAGCAGCTGATATTCCTCGATATGGTTGCATATCTGAGTGTGAACGCACTTCTCGAGCAACTTCGCTAAAAAAATGATGCTGGTGATCGGCCGGTAGTTATTGGGGTCAGTTAGGTCTGCATTGGGCTTCTTGGGGATAGGTGTGACTTGCCCCATTTTAAGGCAGTCTGGAATCCTCCCCTGTAAGAGATATTGTTGGACGATCTTGGACCAGAGAGGAAGAATGACCGGGTTGAGGTCTTTGAGCAGCATAGCGGGGAGTGGATCACTGAAATGGTTGGATGGTTTAAGAGATGCCATTGAGTGTGATATCTCCTCCAACTCAGGGAGTATGAAGGTGTTCCAGCAAGCATTTTTTTTGGGTGTGTACTCTGTGGAGTAAGGCGGAGCACTCACTGCTGCAGGTACACCCAGGGAGCTCATCGACAGCAGATTAGCGGCGGCATGTTGCAGTTCCCGATCAATACTCCTAGACGTTTCCGAAAAGTGCGCTGAGAAGTCTTCTTCACTGGGACCTGCGGTTTTGATTGCAGGAGTAGGATTAGCCTGTTGTTTGATGATATCAAACAGTTTTTTGGGACGGTTTTTAGCGCTGTCAAGCTGCACTCTGAAATGATCTGATTTAGCAATGCAAATGTGTTTGTTAAAAGAGCTTCTCTTCTTCCTTAACTGATTGAGATTAGGGGTGGAGGGGGAATTTCTCCACCATCTCTCAGAGAGCCTTAAATTGCGTCTTTCGTCGTTAAGGGCACCATTGAACCAAGGTTTGGATTGTTTGCAAGGGATCCTTTTGAGTTGCTTCGGGGTTGCGGAGTCGAGGATGTTTGTCATGGTGTTGACGTAGTGATCTGTCAACTCTTCCAAATTATTCATGTTAGTGGGAGGTTCTAGAAGCTTCTTGCTCAAGTTGGTGAGGTTAGGCATGCTGATGTCTCTCAGGTTACGAGACAGTTGCTTGTTTTTGAGTGGTTGACCTTGTCTGAACAATACCTTTTCCAGGATGTGAAAGTAGATTTGGTGATGATCAGACCAATCACATGGCATTATGTCATCTAGTTGAATGATGTGGTCTCTAGCTATAATAAGGTCGAGGGTAGCGCCCTTGGAGTGAGTGGGTCCGTTTAAGCCTGTATATAGTTGAGGTCGGAAAGGAATGACTTAAGAGAGCAAACTAGTGTATCATCCGTGTCATTCCAGTGAAGGTTGAAGTCCCCTAGATAGATATGGGTGGGGTGGAGGGCCGAGCTAGCAGAGATGGATTCCATCAGTTGCTCTACAAAGTGAAGGTTATCCCTGGGGGGATGATAGATCGAGTGAAGCACACAGATCATCTTGCCCTTGTTCCAGATTTCAGTGACTAGGACCTCACATGAGGACATCTTATCATTATGGGTCTGCTTCAGTACGAGGCTAGAGCGATGGATTCAGGCAATGACCCCCCCAGATTGAATAGATCTATCGCATCTGATAATGTCATAGCCAGGAGGAATTAGGATGTCAAGTATAGGGGAGGAGGAGTCATTAAGCCACGTTTCCGTAAGAATCAGGAGATCTAAATCTTGTGAAAGGATGAGTTCGGAAATATCCGCTGCATGTTTCATTGCTGATCTGCAGTTGAGCAGCATCGATTTGATATGAGAGTTGGTAGTTACTACAACTCGGTGCGACGTGGCGATCTGAAGTAAGTTGTCCTTATTCATGGATCTAAAGTTAACGCTAGGTTCTCTATCTGGATCAGAAGAGATAGTAGGTATGATGCTATTGGGGTCTTCAAAGTCATCATATGAAAGTGAGAGAGCAAGCGTGTCTTCCTCAGACATCTGAGGCTGGAGTCTAAGGGGTCTATCATGGAGGTGAGGAAGAGGGCGAGAGGGCCAGTGTGGGTTACTGGGGTTAGTCTCCGAGGACCTTTCCAATCCACCACTTAAAGTGGCTGCTAGTGGCTTAGGTAGATCAGACCTCAGGTGTGGATAGGATTTGCATAGCTTCTCATTCTTCCATGAGCAGTGTAGGAGGGTCTGGAGGTTATCCTTTACAGTAAGGAGGTCCAGCTTTAGTTCAGCTAGTTTTTCTTCAATCCGGTGCAGGGTGTCATCGTCTTGTACTCGCTCAGAGTAAGATGAAGAGAGAGGCCCTTTCTCCCCACAGTGCTTGCATGGAGAGATGGATGCCTGTTTGTGCTCATTTATGGGCTACAAGTGTGGGGAAGTATTGGCAAGGCAGGTGTTAGGTATCTGAGCAGGTGGTTCGGGAGAGCACCTTTGTGTGTGCCGGTGGTGGGGCCCAGTGGCGGTATCCTGTGCTAAGGAGGTAGCGATATATGGTGCGTGAGTTCGAGGAGGGTTCATAGTAAGCGCGGGCCCAGATGTAGTGTCCAGTGTCATAGGTGAAGTGGATGAGGAGGAGGGAGAACGTGCAGAGTTAGAGGAGGCAGGCGGACGTACAGGGTTTGAAGGAAGGGTGCTGGGAGTTAAAGGTGTGTGTGGGGCAGGAGAGGCAATCCGAATAAAGTTACTGGTACTAGGAGACGTAGTCATATTGGAGTTACTGGGATTAGGACTAGGAGACGCAGTCAAAATAGGATTACTGTAGGCAGGAGATGGGAAGCATGTAATGCCAGGGTTGGTACTGGTAACGTTAAGCTCAAACGTGTTAGCGGGACAGCATGCAAGAGGTGGCGGGAGTGACCTCCGAGTGAACGGTAGCAGGCCGTTCCGTAGTGGTGGGGCAGTTAAGACATTTTGGTCTGGAAAGTTTGGGTTTGTTATTCAGGTTGTTGGAGGGGGGATAGGAAGGGGGGGGGCGGAGTAGGTTTTGCCATGATTGTTAGATTGGGATCACCAAAATTGGCAGGATTAGGATTATTGAGAGAATTTTTAATCTTATTAAAAATACTGTCAAACCTATTCAAGTATTCGTCCGAGGCTTGAATAAAGATGTTGCCGTTATTGTAGAGTGAGATGGTCAGTTCCGCATTGAGTAAACGAGACGGCGTTATGTTCATACGGAAACCGTGAGGGGTTTTGCATAGAGATTTGTAGCGAAGCGAATCAGTAAAAACTCTTCTCCATTGGGCTCTTCTGGTAGTGTAGAAGATAAGGTCTGTCACCACTATGCCCTTGGAAGCACAAATGTAGGTATCAGAGATGAGGGTTTCAGGGTAGCGTTTGAGTAGATTGTGTTTAAATGTCTTAGCTGCCTTCTTCGAGAGGTTGGGAGGGTAGATAATCTTGCAGGTATTAGTGCCAACCCTAGTCAAGCCCTTAGGGGAACGAGTAGAAGGTTGTGCCATGGTGGTTAGTTGTTATATTCAGCAGAGGCTTAGAACTATGCACCAGTCAGTTGGATAGCAATCAAGTCGTGCCCAGGGGTGCTCGGGTGGACATCCCACCCTTTCTGACACAGACAGGACTGGAAGTAGCCAACCTGTGTCTTAGTGCGGCATGACTGACCCAGGACGGCCTCTCAACTATTAACCAGTGAAGAGAGCTGCCTTACTTATCATGGCTTTAGAAAGGACTTGAGGCAAAGGGCAGCAGAAGAAGAAAGTGATGACCCATCCGCTAGCCAATAGCTGGATCTTGGTGGAAGAGCTCATGGAGGATTGGGTAAGCTCTTCCTGTGTTGAACGGCCCTCCAGGTCTCAGAGAACGGGGGAAGCACCAGGGCAGCCCTTCCCGTCCGTAACAGATCACTGAAATGAAGTAGGAGGGCAGCTCTCCCAGCGCCCCACGGCCTTCCGTCGGTCAGAAGTAAACCAGGGGGTTTCCACGTGAGCCAGAAATCCCACGTGCATCAGCCCTTCCAGTGTTCATAAGGCCCTCCAGGTCACATTGAAAGGGGAAGCTACCGGGCCGGCCTTCCCGCCAGAAACAGAACCCTGCGACTTAGCAGGATGAAGTATGAGGGCAGCCCTCCCATGGCACCACAAACCTCCGGTGTTCAGCGCACGTGCGAGGGCAGCCCTCCTGTCCCCAAAGTAGAGCAGGAGTAGCCCAAACACCCCTTCCCTGCAGGACCGGAAGGCTCTCAGGGAATAGCCTGACGCGAGCAGTTAGCCTGCATGGGCTGTAGCAGGGGGCCAGATAAACCATCTTCCCAGGAGTGGCAGGTTCCCATGGAGCAGCCCATCTCGCCTTTACTTTGCCCGGTTGTCTCAGCCCTCCAGGCCGCCGCCATGTTCAGCAGCCGGGAGCCCAGATCGTTCCTCTTCCCAAATAGTCCTACCATCCCCCTGAACCCGTGCACTGTCAGGATGGCTTCAAAACACTCCGCCGCACTCACAACCACCTTGAAGTAAATGCCCCAGTCCTGCAATCGGCCCTGTGATCACGCGGCCGAGGGCTCCGCTCACTCAACAGATCCCGCAGCCACAGACAGGCGATCAGGGGAACTCACCGAACTCGCATCCACATACCGGGGCCTGAATCCGACGCACTCACATCCACTTAGCTGCGAACGCCCCCGTCCTGCACACGGCATGAGGGCTCAGTTCACCCCGCTGACCCAGGAGCAGCAGACCGGCAATCAAGGGGCAAGCAGGCTCATCTCACCCCGACGTTCCTGCAGCCGCAGTCCAGCGACCAGGGAGGCAGGAGGGCTCAGCTCACCCCGCAGATCCTATATCAACAGTCCAAAGCAGCTGCAGTCCAGCAACCAGGGAGACAGGAGGGCTCAGTTCCCCCCGCAGATACTACAGCAGCAGTCCGATGGGGGAGGGAGAGGTCCCTCAGAATGGTGCCCAGCCCGATCGATGGAATCCTGCCGCAACGGCCCAGTGAGCCAGATCCACCTAAGCGGCATCCACAGCAGCCCGCAGCGACAGAGAGGCCCCTCAGTGTGCTGAGCGTCCCACCGGCCACTTCGCTCAGCCTCCAGCTGATCCCCACTCGGGCCCTGCTTACCCGCAGAGACGAGCCAGCCCGCAGCATCCTCTCCGGTCCAGCAGGCAGTCCGCCTGAGTGGGGAGACCGATCATTCAGCAGCAGGTCAGCGCCAACTAATCTGATCTCACCAGGCCATCTCCGCAGCACCCCGCAATGATGAGGGGGCATCCACAGCATGCCAGCCGGCCACCAGCAAACTCAGCCAGTCAGCGTCTCGTCCGAATCCTGCTGACCCTCAGATCCGTCCTCCACTTGCAGAAAAAGAGTCAACTCGGGTGAGTCCAGAGATATCTTTGACTCCTTTAGCTCCGCTATGTATGTTTCATTCCTTCCTCCAAGTTTAGGGGGTGGATGGCCTGGATTGATTAGGATATCTTATAATTTAGGGATCCTAAATCCGGGAGCTCCATTTTGGGGGTTAGGCACTTACTGTTACGCAACACAAGGCCTGAATGGTGATGCTAACGACTGATGTTCTTCATTCTATATCTAAAATATGGATCACTTTTCATGTGCGGGTGGGTAAGGGGCCAGTGTGGGCTATTGCTTAAAAGATCCTGCAGTAAGTTGGTGTTGCTTTTGTCACGACCCGTGGATCACTTCCACCTCAGGTTCAATTTTCACTGTACCTTTTTTAGGTTATTTTTTCACCCTGTCCATTTACCTTACTTTCGGGTCTCTTTTCCTGTTTCCTTCCTTCCTGGTGACTGATGCCTCTTTTGATTCCTGGTTCCGCTTGTGTGGACGTTTTGGGGGCAGCCGCAGTGATGTACCCCGTACGTGGGTAACGAGTATTTAGGAGCCGCCTACCTGCTCCTCGTTGCTTGGTTTTGTTTCTGGTTCCTGCCCCGGAAGGACTCTAGCCATCAGCATTTCCGCTGATACTACGTTGTTTCTCGCCAGCACCTCCTTGGATTTCTTGGTCTTCGATTTGTGGGCAGCTCTTCTATTCTCTTCCTGTGCTGGTGTTGGAGGTATTTTTATTCCTTCCATGGACTCGGACTCACACTAAAAAGAGCGGGTGTTGGTGTACACGCGATATATTGGAGTCTTTTTTCTTAGTGTTTTGCTCTTCTTTTTTCAGTGCACTGAATTCATTGTGGATAATCTACACCAAGGACTAATCTATATTTCTGATTTTTTTTAATACATTGTGGGTTTTTTGCCTTTGTGGTTTTTTCCCGCTCCCCCTTCTATTTCACATTTAGTCCTGCATGTCTTGCCTATTGGAAAAACACTAATTCCTATTACTCCTGGGATGCAGGCATTGTGGAATACTCCTCTGGCTTTCTTATGGGACCTCGCTATACATGTTAAGGGGTGAGCTGAGTGTATAATGATGTCAATAGCAGTTTCTATGATTTAAGTGGAGAGATTTCCTTGACTATATCTACTCTGTCACTAATCTTTATTCTTTTTTCTCTTTTTTGAGATGCTTGTGGTGGTTGCCTGGCTCCCAAGATACCCCGGAGAGTGATATTAAGATCTGACTCATACCTTTTCCTTGTTCCCTTGTTTACCTGTCTTCCCCCAGTGAGTTTTCAGCTCATGTCTGTTTTAATCTTGGGCATGAAGGGTTAAGGCACAGGGCGAGTGGTGGGACATTCTTTGTTCCTGCAGTACCTGGTTTTCAGGTGAGTGGGGGCGGAACAGAAAACCAAGCCCACGAAAATTATACTGCCTGAGTGAAGATGCATCAAGAGGAATCTACCCCTTTATCCGTGGTAGCAGGGGATGTGGGGGTGGGACCTACATTGCAGGATCTTGACATAGCTTTATCCACCATTCAAGCTGAAGTACAGGACTTACGGCAGGAGAATCAGGCCTTACCTCATGAACTTAATACATATAAGGCCAGGGAAAATCCATGGGGGCGGCCTCCTGGTGCCATTCCAAAAACTCATGTGCCTATTATACAACCTGCAACCTTTCACTATGACAGAACATCCAGTACCGGTAGTAGTTCTCCCATTGCTCTAATGGTTATGACACCAATTCCCGTACCTTTAGCTGTTCCAGAATGGTTTTCTGGTGATTGCAATAAATTTAGCATCTTTATGAATCAGTGTCACCTTCATTTTATGTGTAGACCAACGGCTTTTCCGGATGACTCCGCAAAGGTAGCATTCGTGATTTCTTATCTAGCCGGTACGGCGGTGATGTCGTCAGTTCCCTTGGTGGACAATGATGATCCCATTCTCTATAATTTTCCAGCGTTTAAGGAACAGATGCGTCGCTTGTTTGCTAAGCACACATTTATGCAAGCAAGTGACGCAGAGCTACTTAAACCCAGACAAGGGAAACAGGACTTGTTGGTGTATATTTCAACCTTTAATCGACTTGTCTCAGAAACTCATTGGCTCCCAGAAAAAAGGACCTCATTATTTTATCAAGGTCTTTGTGAGGAATTAAAAGACATCCTGTCTCAGGTAGTGAATCCTCCTGAAGAGTGTACGGAGTTCATTGATCTGGTAGTTAAATTGAATCATAGATTAGCTGAGCACAAGTGTGAAAAAAGCCGGGTAAATGCTCCTCGGCTGTATGTGTTGCGTGGGGATCAGAAGGAGGAAGTAGGTACTAAAACTTCACCGGAACCTATGCAAATAGGTGGTGTGCGGGGTCCTTTATCTAAGGAAGAAAAGGATAGGAGGCGGGTCCAGAATCTTTGTTTATATTGTGAGAAAAGCGGACATTATGCCAGTGAATGTCCAGTCAAAACTTCGACTATACCAGCAAGAAAGATGGTGGCCTGTATAGAGCATGGGGGTACATCATCATACCAGGAATCGGTTGTAAACTGTAATCCTTATGATGTAGCTGGTTCTGTTTCAAGAGTACCACGTCATTTTACTATAACAGTAACCTTGGTGATTACTAACAGTAAAAGAACCACCTTTCCCATATTGCTGGATTCTGGGGCAACGGGAAACTTCATGGACATTCAATTGGCTGTGAAGCACGACATTCCTTGTATTTACAAGAAGCAACCTGAACCAGTCAGGGCAATTTATGGTACTGACCTTTCTTCAGGGTTGATTACTAAGCAAAGTGAACCTCTCACATTGATTTGTGATAATGGTAATTCTGAGACGATTAGTTTTGACTTAATTGATGCTCCTACCTTTGGGGTTATCCTTGGAGTACTTTGGGAATTTCTTGATTTAAGTTTTATCGTATATATAGACGATATCTTGATATTCTCAAGAAATAACACAGAACACGAATGTCATGTAAAACAGGTATTGCAGAAACTACGAGAAAACCATTTGTTTGTGAAGCTAGAAAAGTGTAAGTTTCAGTTTTCTCGAGTTGAGTTTCTGGTTTTCATTATTTCATCAGAAGGAATCCAGATGGATCCGAAGAAGACCGATGCTATAACCTCGTGGCCATAACCGACTTGCGTGAGGGGTATACAGGTCTTAGTGGGTTTCGCCAATTTGTATCTGCAATTTATTATCCATTTTTCGGATATCATTACTCCCATTACTGCATTGTTATGTAAAGGGGTTTCTTTTTTGTGGACTACCTATGCCCAACTTGCTCTAGAAACATTGGTGGATAAATTCACAACTGCTCCTATCCTAAAACATCCAGACCCAGCACTTCTGTTTTATGTTGAGGCTGATGCCTCTCAGTATGCTGTGGGCGGGGTCTTGTCTCAACGGGATATTGAGTCGGGTCATATGCATCCCATTGCTTTTTTTCTAAAAAACTATTAGCCGCCGAGCAGAATTATACTGTAGCCGAAAGAGAGCTATTGCCAATCAAACTGGCTTTCCAGGAATGGAGACATCATCTATGGGGAGCTAGACATTCCGTTACGATTTACACTGACCATAAAAATCTGGAATTCTTTCACTCGGCACAAGCTTTGACCCCACAACAAATGAGATGGGTGTTGTTCTTTAATGAATATGATTTCACGATCACGTACAGACCCGCTGCTCAACAAGTGAAATCTGATGCCCTGTCCCGTATACATGTAGCCCCTTTGTATAATGCCACATTTCCGGAGGAGACGCATATGATATCTAAGGATAGGATCATAGGATGTTGCTCTTCTGATGACTTTCTTGAAGTTAAGGAACATCTGGCATCTATAGATATGGCTCCTTGGTTGTCTAACCCTATATTTCACTTGAGGGATGGGATTTTATATCATGGTACTCAATTATTCATACTCCCAGAACTCGGGGAAAATGTTTTGACCTAGTGTCATTCCTCCTCGTTGGTAGGTTACCCTGATATAACCAAGACAAGAGATATATGCCTTCGTTGGTTCTGGTGGGATATGTTGGGTCATGATCTACAGATGTTTGTGTCTTCATGTCCGGTCTGTGCCGTCAATAAGGCCTCACATACCCTTGCAGCAGGTCTTCTACATCCTCTTCCAGTTCCTCCTTCTCCCTGTCACACTATCAGTATGGACTTCGTTACGGATCTCCCCAAGGAAGCAGGGTTTACCACCATTCTTGTGGTTGTTGACCTGTTTACTAAATCAAACCATTTTGTCCCTTTGCCTAAACTACCTACTGCAAGGGAGTTAACAGACACCTCTATATTACACGTGTTACGATTACATGGCATACCAACAGCTATTGTAACAGACCGGGGGCGCAGTTCATTTCCCATATTTGGAAAGAATTTTGTTCTTCATCACAAATGGAACTCCAGTTGTCCTCGGCTTACCATCCACAATCTGATGGGCAAACGAACGAACAAATCAAACAATGGAACAGTATATCCGTTGTCCTCTGACCTCACTTACTTGTAGCTGGGTGAAAGCACTTCCTATTGCAGAGTTTGCCTATAATAATAGTCTTCATTCAGCTTTAGGTATGTCCCCTTTCTTTTGTTCCATGGGTTTCCATCCTAGAGCCATACCTATTGAGCCCACCGATAAAGTACCTGCAGTAGATACCTTATGTCTTGCCCTGACTGATATCTGGAAAAAGGCTCAGGAACATTTGTTGGCAGCTAAGAGGAGTATGAAGGACAGGGCAGATAGACATCGACAGCCTGCACCCTCCTATGCTCCAGGCGATATGGTTTGGTTGGCATCAAAAAACCTACGCTTAGGGGGACACAGGAAGTTGCAACCTCGTTATGTAGGGCCATTTAGGATTAATCAGGTGATTAATCTGGTAGCTATGAAGCAGGATTACCTGGTGACTATCAGATTCATCCTGTGTTTCATACCTCCCTGCTTAAACCATACACTGTCACCACTCAGGCCTTGCCCCCATCCCCCTCCATTGGTTATTGACGAAAATGAGGAATTCGAGGTAAATGCTATCCTTGATTCTAGAAGACGCCAGGGCAGGTTGTTTTATTTGGTAGATTGTAAGGGTTATTCCCCTGATGATCGTACCTGGGAGCCTGCCAGCTATGTGCATGCTCCTCGCCTGGTGTGTCTTTTTCATGTCCGTCATCCCTCTAAACCCCGTCCTGTGGGTTGTCTTTTGAGAGGGGGTACTGTCACGACCCGTGGTTCACTTCCACCTTAGGTTCAATTTTCACTGTACCTTTTTTGGGTTATTTTTTCACCCTGTCCATTTACCTTACTTTTGGGTCTCTTTTCCTGTTTCCTTCCTTCCTGGCGACTGACGCCTCTTTTGATTCCTGGTTCCGCTTGCGGAGACGTTTTGGGCGCAGCCGCAGTGATGTTCCCCGTACGTGGGTAGCGAGTATTTAGGAGCCGCCTACCTGCTCCTCGTTGCTTGGTTCCGTTTCCGGTTCCTGCCCCGGAAGGACTCTCACCGTCAACATTTCTGCTGATACTATGTTGTTTCTCGCCAGCACCTCCTTAGATTTCTTGTTCTTCGATTTGTAGGCAGCTCTTCTATTCCTTTCGTGTGCTGGTGTTGGAGGTATTTTTATTCTTCCATGGACTCGGACTCACACTAAAAAGAGCGGGTGTCGATGAACACCCGATATATTGGATTCTTTTTGCTTCATGTTTTGCTCTTCTTTTTCAGTGCACTGAATTCATTGTGGATAATCTACACCAAGGACTAATCTATATTTCTGATTTTTTTAATATATTGCGGGTTTTTTACCTTTGTGGTTTTTTCCCGCTCTCCACTTCTATTTCACCTTCAGTCCTGCACGTCTTGCCTATTGGAACAACACTAATATCTATTACTCCTGGGATGCGGACATTGTGGAATACTCCTCTGGATTTCTTATGGGACCTCGCTATACATGTTAACGGGTGAGCTGTGTGTATAATGATGTCAACAACAGTTTCTATGATTTAAGTGGGGAGATTTTCTTGACTATATCTATTCTGTTACTAATCTTTATTCTTTTTTCTCTTTTTTAAGATGCTTGTGGTTGTTGCCTGGCTCCCAAGATACCCCGGAGAGTGATATTAAGATCTGACTCATACCTTTTCCTTGTTCCCTTGTTTACCTGTCTTCCCCCGGTGAGTTTTCAGCTCATGTCTGTTTTAATCTTGGGCATGAAGGGTTAAGGCACAGGGCGAGTGGTGGGACATTCTTCGTTCCTGCAGTACCTAGTTTTCAGGTGAGTGGGGGCGGAACAGCTTTCACCACACTCGCCCCACCAAGTGTGTGATCTATTGATGGTGTAAATTAAGCCACACTTCAATAAATCACACAGCCCGGGGATGAGGGTTAGTGGTTTGATGAATAGATGGTAAAGGGGATTTGAGGAAAGGTTTGACAAAGACCAACACTACACAAGGACAACTTTCATCTTGGCAATGAGCAGCACATCATTTGCCATCAATGTGTTGTGGTAGGAAACAAAACAATGAGTATGACAGAGTACAGATAAATGCATCACAAACAGTCCTTCTGCCCCCGAGACCCAAGTTAACAGATATCTAAATGTTCTGTCTTCTAGGTTGGGGAGCAAACCCACCCACCCTGTTCTCCAAATATGATTATCATATAATTGTATATTACAAAATGCTCTGTTGGAGGGTGTGGAATGTTTTAAGAGAAAAGAAGATACAGGCCAGTTTTCCTCTCTACAGCCTACTGTGCACATCTGTCATCAGAGACTGAGGTCTCATTGGAGAGGCTAGTCCCTCTCCACATCCTATTATGCATCTGTGTCATTCAAGAGAGAGATGTTACCGGAGAGAGCAGTCTGTGTTTATTTGTTAGCAGAGACATTCATCATCCCAGACAGACATTAGTGCGGAGAGGCCAGTACCTCCACATCCGCTACTATGCACAGGTGTTATCTAAGAGAGGGCTGTTGTCAGAGAGGCCACTCCTTGCCAACACAGTACTTCACATCCATGTTCAGTTTGGAGATAGGTGTTAGTGGAGAGGAGAATGTTTCCCTACGCACTACTGTATAGGTCTGTCATCCTGGGAAGAACTGTGACTGGACAGGGAAATCCATTCCCGCACCCTAATATATATGATTATTTTCCGGGGTAGAGGTCTCAGTGGAGAGGCCAGTACTCATTATACTTGCTATGGAATAGTAAGGTCTTACATGTGAGATGTGTACCTTCCTTACTCTACTATGCATACTACTGAGCCTGGGAAAGCTGCGAGTGAAGAGGCAGTGTCTCTTTACACCCTACTCCACACACTGGTTACCTTCATGTAAGGTCTAACTGGAGAGGCCAGTCTCTCCTCATAGTCTAGTTTACACAGTTGTTAGGCTGTGGAGAGGTGTCAGTAATATACAAGTGTCCCCTTACACCCCACTGTGTACTGTTGTTATACTGTGAAAAGGTCTCATTTGAGAGTCTACTTTCTCCCCATACCCTACTAATGGGTACTATAAGACATAAATACTGTAATAAAGGAAAGTGTAGATTCTTCCTCTGGAAAAAAGGGTTTACGATCTCATAAGACTCTTGCGAGATTGTAAAAAAAGCAGTGACTGAAATCTTCCTAATAATAATAAATGGACAAAGTAAATAAATGAGTATCAATGTGCGGTTTGTACCATTGTTCATCTCATGCGGTTAAAACAAGTGGGGTTTTTCCATTAATCTAAGTGATTTATTTTTCTCCACAATTATATAATGGATTGCATTAAAAAAAAAACACACTGTTACTATTCTAGTGTACATAAATTATACATACTACATCAGGATAAATTCGGTGAAAATGCAAAGTCCATTACAAAAAGTAAAATCTTGTGAGAGGCTTGCAGGAGCAAACCATGAAGCATTGCCCCTTTAGACTGCACGCAAGGGATTGCCTGCCTGGCTCTTGTAAGAGTCTTATGAGAGCTTTGGAGAAAGAAAATAAAGGGAAACAAAGTACAAACAACACAGATCATGAAACTATTGGGTATCTCTGAAAATAACTGTTTTTGTTAACAGTTTTGAACAACTATAAAACAATTTTTGTGTTTCAAATCTTTTAAATCATTTTTGGGTATTGTAATTTTTTTGAGATGCTTGTGGTGGTTGCCTGGCTCCCAAGATACCCCGGAGAGTGATATTAAGATCTGACTCATACCTTTTCCTTGTTCCCTTGTTTACCTGTCTTCCCCCAGTGAGTTTTCAGCTCATGTCTGTTTTAATCTTGGGCATGAAGGGTTAAGGCACAGGGCGAGTGGTGGGACATTCTTTGTTCCTGCAGTACCTGGTTTTCAGGTGAGTGGGGGCGGAACAGAAAACCAAGCCCACGAAAATTATACTGCCTGAGTGAAGATGCATCAAGAGGAATCTACCCCTTTATCCTTGGTAGCAGGGGATGTGGGGGTGGGACCTACATTGCAGGATCTTGACATAGCTTTATCCACCATTCAAGCTGAAGTACAGGACTTACGGCAGGAGAATCAGGCCTTACCTCATGAACTTAATACATATAAGGCCAGGGAAAATCCATGGGGGAGGCCTCCTGGTGCCATTCCAAAAACTCATGTGCCTATTATACAACCTGCAACCTTTCACTATGACAGAACATCCAGTACCGGTAGTAGTTCTCCCGTTGCTCTAATGGTTATGACACCAATTCCCGTACCTTTAGCTGTTCCAGAATGGTTTTCTGGTGATTGCAATAAATTTAGCATCTTTATGAATCAGTGTCACCTTCATTTTATGTGTAGACCAACGGCTTTTCCGGATGACTCCGCAAAGGTAGCATTCGTGATTTCTTATCTAGCCGGTACGGCGGTGATGTCGTCAGTTCCCTTGGTGGACAATGATGATCCCATTCTCTATAATTTTCCAGCGTTTAAGGAACAGATGCGTCGCTTGTTTGCTAAGCACACATTTATGCAAGCAAGTGACGCAGAGCTACTTAAACTCAGACAAGGGAAACAGGACTTGTTGGTGTATATTTCAACCTTTAATCGACTTGTCTCAGAAACTCATTGGCTCCCAGAAAAAAGGACCTCATTATTTTATCAAGGTCTTTGTGAGGAATTAAAAGACATCCTGTCTCAGGTAGTGAATCCTCCTGAAGAGTGTACGGAGTTCATTGATCTGGTAGTTAAATTGAATCATAGATTAGCTGAGCACAAGTGTGAAAAAAGCCGGGTAAATGCTCCTCGGCTGTATGTGTTGCGTGGGGATCAGAAGGAGGAAGTAGGTACTAAAACTTCACCGGAACCTATGCAAATAGGTGGTGTGCGGGGTCCTTTATCTAAGGAAGAAAAGGATAGGAGACGGGTCCAGAATCTTTGTTTATATTGTGAGAAAAGCGGACATTATGCCAGTGAATGTCCAGTCAAAACTTCGACTATACCAGCAAGAAAGATGGTGGCCTGTATAGAGCATGGGGGTACATCATCATACCAGGAATCGGTTGTAAACTGTAATCCTTATGATGTAGCTGGTTCTGTTTCAAGAGTACCACGTCATTTTACTATAACAGTAACCTTGGTGATTACTAACAGTAAAAGAACCACCTTTCCCATATTGCTGGATTCTGGGGCAACGGGAAACTTCATGGACATTCAATTGGCTGTGAAGCACGACATTCCTTGTATTTACAAGAAGCAACCTGAACCAGTCAGGGCAATTTATGGTACTGACCTTTCTTCAGGGTTGATTACTAAGCAAAGTGAACCTCTCACATTGATTTGTGATAATGGTAATTCTGAGACGATTAGTTTTGACTTAATTGATGCTCCTACCTTTGGGGTTATCCTTGGAGTACTTTGGGAATTTCTTGATTTAAGTTTTATCGTATATATAGACGATATCTTGATATTCTCAAGAAATAACACAGAACACGAATGTCATGTAAAACAGGTATTGCAGAAACTACGAGAAAACCATTTGTTTGTGAAGCTAGAAAATTGTAAGTTTCAGTTTTCTCGAGTTGAGTTTCTGGTTTTCATTATTTCATCAGAAGGAATCCAGATGGATCCGAAGAAGACCGATGCTATAACCTCGTGGCCATAACCGACTTGCGTGAGGGGTATATAGGTCTTAGTGGGTTTCGCCAATTTGTATCTGCAATTTATTATCCATTTTTCGGATATCATTACTCCCATTACTGCATTGTTATGTAAAGGGGTTTCTTTTTTGTGGACTACCTATGCCCAACTTGCTCTAGAAACATTGGTGGATAAATTCACAACTGCTCCTATCCTAAAACATCCAGACCCAGCACTTCCGTTTTATGTTGAGGCTGATGCCTCTCAGTATGCTGTGGGCGGGGTCTTGTCTCAACGGGATATTGAGTCGGGTCATATGCATCCCATTGCTTTTTTTTCTAAAAAACTATTAGCCGCCGAGCAGAATTATACTGTAGCCGAAAGAGAGCTATTGCCAATCAAACTGGCTTTCCAGGAATGGAGACATCATCTATGGGGAGCTAGACATTCCGTTACGATTTACACTGACCATAAAAATCTGGAATTCTTTCACTCGGCACAAGCTTTGACCCCACAACAAATGAGATGGGTGTTGTTCTTTAATGAATATGATTTCACGATCACGTACAGACCCGCTGCTCAACAAGTGAAATCTGATGCCCTGTCCCGTATACATGTAGCCCCTTTGTATAATGCCACATTTCCGGAGGAGACGCATATGATATCTAAGGATAGGATCATAGGATGTTGCTCTTCTGATGACTTTCTTGAAGTTAAGGAACATCTGGCATCTATAGATATGGCTCCTTGGTTGTCTAACCCTATATTTCACTTGAGGGATGGGATTTTATATCATGGTACTCAATTATTCATACTCCCAGAACTCGGGTAAAATGTTTTGACCTAGTGTCATTCCTCCTCGTTGGTAGGTTACCCTGATATAACCAAGACAAGAGATATATGCCTTCGTTGGTTCTGGTGGGATATGTTGGGTCATGATCTACAGATGTTTGTGTCTTCATGTCCGGTCTGTGCCGTCAATAAGGCCTCACATACCCTTGCAGCAGGTCTTCTACATCCTCTTCCAGTTCCTCCTTCTCCCTGTCACACTATCAGTATGGACTTCGTTACGGATCTCCCCAAGGAAGCAGGGTTTACCACCATTCTTGTGGTTGTTGACCTGTTTACTAAATCAAACCATTTTGTCCCTTTGCCTAAACTACCTACTGCAAGGGAGTTAACAGACACCTCTATATTACACGTGTTACGATTACATGGCATACCAACAGCTATTGTAACAGACCGGGGGCGCAGTTCATTTCCTATATTTGGAAAGAATTTTGTTCTTCATCACAAATGGAACTCCAGTTGTCCTCGGCTTACCATCCACAATCTGATGGGCAAACGAACGAACAAATCAAACCATGGAACAGTATATCCGTTGTCCTCTGACCTCACTTACTTGTAGCTGGGTGAAAGCACTTCCTATTGCAGAGTTTGCCTATAATAATAGTCTTCATTCAGCTTTAGGTATGTCCCCTTTCTTTTGTTCCATGGGTTTCCATCCTAGAGCCATACCTATTGAGCCCACCGATAAAGTACCTGCAGTAGATACCTTATGTCTTGCCCTGACTGATATCTGGAAAAAGGCTCAGGAACATTTGTTGGCAGCTAAGAGGAGTATGAAGGACAGGGCAGATAGACATCGACAGCCTGCACCCTCCTATGCTCCAGGCGATATGGTTTGGTTGGCATCAAAAAACCTACGCTTAGGGGGACCCAGGAAGTTGCAACCTCGTTATGTAGGGCCATTTAGGATTAATCAGGTGATTAATCTGGTAGCTATGAAGCAGGATTACCTGGTGACTATCAGATTCATCCTGTGTTTCATACCTCCCTGCTTAAACCATACACTGTCACCACTCAGGCCTTGCCCCCATCCCCCTCCATTGGTTATTGACGAAAATGAGGAATTCGAGGTAAATGCTATCCTTGATTCTAGAAGACGCCAGGGCAGGTTGTTTTATTTGGTAGATTGTAAGGGTTATTCCCCTGATGATCGTACCTGGGAGCCTGCCAGCTATGTGCATGCTCCTCGCCTGGTGTGTCTTTTTCATGTCCGTCATCCCTCTAAACCCCGTCCTGTGGGTTGTCTTTTGAGAGGGGGTACTGTCACGACCCGTGGTTCACTTCCACCTTAGGTTCAATTTTCACTGTACCTTTTTTGGGTTATTTTTTCACCCTGTCCATTTACCTTACTTTTGGGTCTCTTTTCCTGTTTCCTTCCTTCCTGGCGACTGACGCCTCTTTTGATTCCTGGTTCCGCTTGCGGAGACGTTTTGGGCGCAGCCGCAGTGATGTTCCCCGTACGTGGGTAGCGAGTATTTAGGAGCCGCCTACCTGCTCCTCGTTGCTTGGTTCCGTTTCCGGTTCCTGCCCCGGAAGGACTCTCACCGTCAACATTTCTGCTGATACTATGTTGTTTCTCGCCAGCACCTCCTTAGATTTCTTGTTCTTCGATTTGTAGGCAGCTCTTCTATTCCTTTCGTGTGCTGGTGTTGGAGGTATTTTTATTCTTCCATGGACTCGGACTCACACTAAAAAGAGCGGGTGTCGATGAACACCCGATATATTGGATTCTTTTTGCTTCATGTTTTGCTCTTCTTTTTCAGTGCACTGAATTCATTGTGGATAATCTACACCAAGGACTAATCTATATTTCTGATTTTTTAATATATTGCGGGTTTTTTACCTTTGTGGTTTTTTCCCGCTCTCCACTTCTATTTCACCTTCAGTCCTGCACGTCTTGCCTATTGGAACAACACTAATATCTATTACTCCTGGGATGCGGACATTGTGGAATACTCCTCTGGATTTCTTATGGGACCTCGCTATACATGTTAACGGGTGAGCTGTGTGTATAATGATGTCAACAACAGTTTCTATGATTTAAGTGGGGAGATTTTCTTGACTATATCTATTCTGTTACTAATCTTTATTCTTTTTCTCTTTTTTAAGATGCTTGTGGTTGTTGCCTGGCTCCCAAGATACCCCGGAGAGTGATATTAAGATCTGACTCATACCTTTTCCTTGTTCCCTTGTTTACCTGTCTTCCCCCGGTGAGTTTTCAGCTCATGTCTGTTTTAATCTTGGGCATGAAGGGTTAAGGCACAGGGCGAGTGGTGGGACATTCTTCGTTCCTGCAGTACCTAGTTTTCAGGTGAGTGGGGGCGGAACAGCTTTCACCACACTCGCCCCACCAAGTGTGTGATCTATTGATGGTGTAAATTAAGCCACACTTCAATAAATCACACAGCCCGGGGATGAGGGTTAGTGGTTTGATGAATAGATGGTAAAGGGGATTTGAGGAAAGGTTTGACAAAGACCAACACTACACAAGGACAACTTTCATCTTGGCAATGAGCAGCACATCATTTGCCATCAATGTGTTGTGGTAGGAAACAAAACAATGAGTATGACAGAGTACAGATAAATGCATCACAAACAGTCCTTCTGCCCCCGAGACCCAAGTTAACAGATATCTAAATGTTCTGTCTTCTAGGTTGGGGAGCAAACCCACCCACCCTGTTCTCCAAATATGATTATCATATAATTGTATATTACAAAATGCTCTGTTGGAGGGTGTGGAATGTTTTAAGAGAAAAGAAGATACAGGCCAGTTTTCCTCTCTACAGCCTACTGTGCACATCTGTCATCAGAGACTGAGGTCTCATTGGAGAGGCTAGTCCCTCTCCACATCCTATTATGCATCTGTGTCATTCAAGAGAGAGATGTTACCGGAAAGAGCAGTCTGTGTTTATTTGTTAGCAGAGACATTCATCATCCCAGACAGACATTAGTGCGGAGAGTCCAGTACCTCCACATCCGCTACTATGCACAGGTGTTATCTAAGAGAGGGCTGTTGTCAGAGAGGCCACTCCTTGCCAACACAGTACTGCACATCCATGTTCAGTTTGGAGATAGGTGTTAGTGGAGAGGAGAATGTTTCCCTACGCACTACTGTATAGGTCTGTCATCCTGGGAAGAACTGTGACTGGACAGGGAAATCCATTCCCGCACCCTAATATATATGATTATTTTCCGGGGTAGAGGTCTCAGTGGAGAGGCCAGTACTCATTATACTTGCTATGGAATAGTAAGGTCTTACATGTGAGATGTGTACCTTCCTTACTCTACTATGCATACTACTGAGCCTGGGAAAGCTGCGAGTGAAGAGGCAGTGTCTCTTTACACCCTACTCCACACACTGGTTACCTTCATGTAAGGTCTAACTGGAGAGGCCAGTCTCTCCTCATAGTCTAGTTTACACAGTTGTTAGGCTGTGGAGAGGTGTCAGTAATATACAAGTGTCCCCTTACACCCCACTGTGTACTGTTGTTATACTGTGAAAAGGTCTCATTTGAGAGTCTACTTTCTCCCCATACCCTACTAATGGGTACTATAAGACATAAATACTGTAATAAAGGAAAGTGTAGATTCTTCCTCTGGAAAAAAGGGTTTACGATCTCATAAGACTCTTGCGAGATTGTAAAAAAAGCAGTGACTGAAATCTTCCTAATAATAATAAATGGACAAAGTAAATAAATGAGTATCAATGTGCGGTTTGTACCATTGTTCATCTCATGCGGTTAAAACAAGTGGGGTTTTTCCATTAATCTAAGTGATTTATTTTTCTCCACAATTATATAATGGATTGCATTAAAAAAAAACACACTGTTACTATTCTAGTGTACATAAATTATACATACTACATCAGGATAAATTCGGTGAAAATGCAAAGTCCATTACAAAAAGTAAAATCTTGTGAGAGGCTTGCAGGAGCAAACCATGAAGCATTGCCCCTTTAGACTGCACGCAAGGGATTGCCTGCCTGGCTCTTGTAAGAGTCTTATGAGAGCTTTGGAGAAAGAAAATAAAGGGAAACAAAGTACAAACAACACAGATCATGAAACTATTGGGTATCTCTGAAAATAACTGTTTTTGTTAACAGTTTTGAACAACTATAAAACAATTTTTGTGTTTCAAATCTTTTAAATCATTTTTGGGTATTGTAATTTTTTTTTAAAGGGTAGGATCAAAAATACAAATAGAGGGGTTAAACAAACACAAACAACATCTCCTTAAAAACAAAAACCTACTGCCCAGGGGGGCACTTGTGCTCTTGGGCAAGCCTTTCCTAGGCTGACCTGCTTGACTCAGATGAAAAAATGATCTGTTTGCATAAGCAAGAAAATAGCACTTTATTTAAAAACCTCTGCAGCTAGAACCTGTGTAGGCACAGTATCTCCTGGTGCAAAAGATATTGAAGCTCCAGTAGAGTTGTCTGCCTCTGCAGCATGAGCCAACTCTGCCCGTAAAATCCTTTGCAGATGCATAAACTTCCAGTGTCTCCACATCACTGTGGTACTCATACTGTATTGTTTATTTCTGCCCCCCTGGCCGAACTCTTTGCTGTAACGTTTACAGGTCATGTACTTGGCAGATACCATCTTGGCCCCTGCCGTCATTTAGAAGAATTGCCGCACCAAGGATTCCTTAAGTGGCTGTGGTGCCTGAGGTGGTGTAGAAGCCCCTGTATGTTCATCTGAATCAGAAGAAGACATCTTTCTGCTCAGAGGGAAACAAGATAGGAGAGCAAGCCAAATATGTCTACTCTTACCAAAATCCAATAGTGAAATAAAGCAAAAAGGGTGGAATCTTCTTTTTCTAAAGAAAGACATCCATATGAACCAATCACAATCCTTCCTTAGGGTGTGGTTCCTCTCCTGGACCCCTCACAAGATAAACAGGAGTATCTTGAAAGAGAGTAAATATATTATTGTGTTATATATTTCAAGGAACAATTCAGAATCCATTTTTCTAAGCTAATCAACATCTCTAATGTATTAATTTGTTCAGAATTACAAGACTTCCACCACAGAAGCGAACGGGTCCTTATGTTTTCTAGCCCAGTCTCTTACGGGGGCCTTTACACACCTTATGATATAGGTGTTCCTTCACCGAGGAAAAACTCTAGCTACTCTGCTCATCCGTTATTTATGGACCCACACAATTGTGCGAGAACATTTACAGGATGGCCTCACACACCATCCAGGTGTTGTGCTCTCCATGCCACTGGAATCAAGCTATCCTGGCTGATGAGGGGTGAAACCCCGAAACCAGTCCTAGGATGCTTGTTTCCAGTCCATGTAGAACTCTAGTCAGTAATCACACACTTAAAAAATAGATTTATATAATAAAACTAAATTCTATACAGTATTCAAAAAATGAATTACTCACTTTCTGAATTAGATTTACGATTTTAATGCAAAAACACATACAAAGGCTATTAAAGGTATGCTATTACAATATTAATGAACTTGCTCAGAAAATATTTTAATATAAGAGTCAGAGGAACTGAGGGGATAGATAATGTCAACACAAATATTGTATTACTCTGTTTTATACTCAACCATCATTGTTTAGAAATATTTTGCAAAGTATGCACCCTTTCCTGTTAAGTTGCAATACGAAAGCAATTCTCTTTCAGAACAATATCTGCAAACAGGCAAAAAGAAATATTTACTTTGAAAAAACACTAGAAATTCACTGAAAAAAAACAAAGGTTAAAGTACCATTTTAGTTAGGTGAATTTATCAGTGGCAACAGTAACATTTTGAACTAAAAATCACAGAAATTCATCACGCTAACTATAACTTGTGCCCCTGCTATGCACTGCTTATGACCTCACATATGACATCACTCATGACATGTTCTATGACATCATTTACGATATCACTGATTACATCTCAAATGACTATCGCTACACATAAAGATGACGAACGGAATGCTGAACATTGTCAAACACTGACCCCCAGTCACAGATCTGGGTTAAATCCATCATTATTTTGCTCACCATGCCACCCCACTTTGGACCCAGCCATATGCAAATCAGTCTTGACCCTGCTTCCCGTCCTGCCCGAACTGCCAGGCCAGGTCCTCCCTGGACCAGAGCAAGCATTTTGAGACCTGTTTCAGAGTATCACCCCTCATCAGCCAGGCTAGCTTGAATCCAGTGGCATAGCATGCATGGGGCCCATGTCTGGGTGTAACCTTTCCACTTAGGGTGATAAGAGCAATACAAAAAGTTGATGGACAGAATGCTGGACTTTTTCAAATACTCACTACACTCACAGATCTGAGTTAAATCCACCATTTTTTTCTCACCATGCCACTCCAGTTTGGACCCAGCCATATGCAAATCAGTCTTGACCCTGCTCTCCAGGGGAGCAGTCCAGCCAGAAGTGCCAGGCCAGGTCCCCCCTGGACAAGAAAACAAGCATCCTGAGACCGGTTTCTGGGTATCACCCCTAGTCAGTCAGTCTAACTTGAATCCAGTGGCATAGCGAGCACAGGACCCACGTCTGGGCATACCCTTCCCACTAAGGGCGATTATAGCAACATCAAAAAAGACAACCTCAAATTATATCACTGATGACATCATCCAAGCTTCTTTTACTTTTCCTGCATATTGCTGTATAAATTGGTCTAGCTTTACATGTAGCATAGTACACATTGAGAATCAACCACAGACATATGGGAAACCCCATTCAGTATGGTGTTCAATCTGTATGCAACTGTTCAGAGAAAGCCAAAAATTTTAATGCCAATTGCAAAACAAATGCCCTACTACGGACAGCTTTTATCTGTATTAAACTCCTGACAATCATCGAACTTACATTAAGAAATTAAGTTGATTTCAATAGAGAACTGAGCACTGTAAAGAGTGTTTACTCTATAGTGAGAGTTTACTCGATACCAAACTGTTTGCAAACAGTGAAACTCTCATGGGAAATACACCACATGGTATTCAAATGAATCTACTAAGAACAGTGTACATTCTATGTCACAGTTGGCAAAAAAGACACTATTTTCTAAAAACAACCAAGATCTGACGGTGCTAAAGATAATAGTACCTGCACCCTTCATACTCTGGTAAAAAGTTTATAGATAGCCCATCTTCTAAAGTAAAAGAAGCACATGCTCATAGGTACCTGGTGCACACAGTCTTCTACGTTAAGTAAAAATTGTCATGCTAAGATGATTCTGTCTAATAACTCAAGGCTGCTTAGAATACTTAGGGTCTCATTGCGATGTTGGTCGGGAAGCATTCAGACCGACACCTTGTCAGAATCGTTTCCGACCGACTCGGGTTCGGGGAGTCTGATCGACCAATTACGATGTTTCCGAACACCGTTCGGTCGGACTTCCATTGACTTCAATGGAGACTGTGTTCCGACCGACAACACAGGCTCCCATTGGAACAAGCATTTGCAATGCAATTGGTCTCGCCTTTGGGACCTTATAAGTATTTAGCCATACAGCACATTCGTGCTTTAGCCCATGAAAGGTAACGTAACATAACATCATTGGGGAGAGGAGTTGGCCTAACGGCTAGGGCGTCCGACTTCGAACCTGGGGATCTGGGTTCGAGTCTCGGCAATGACGCTGAACATCCTGTAATTCTGGGAAAATCACTTAATCTCCCCGTACCTAACAAAAATGAATGTGTGTCCTAATGTAACATAACTGGTGCTATGTAAAGCGCTCTGATACCCGATTCGGGTCAAGTTCGTGCTATATAAAACTCTGCACAAAAAAAAGAGGGAACATAACATCATATGTCAACTTAACAAAACATAACACATGAATCTGTAAAGCTTCCGCCACCCTGTGAGATATTTCAGCCCTGTTACCATTTACTGCTAACTCTACTCAATGGTTTACTGTTACGTTACTCAATACGTATAATTGTATTTACCTTGGAAGGATGAGAGGCTGAGTGAACCTGCCAATATTTGCACATGAGGTGAAGACAAAACATACATATATCTACATGTACACATAGCTATAATATTTATGTGCACAAACGTACAGACATCCACAAAAATATAGACACATATATGTTGCAAACAATAATGGTAAGAAAAAATGACTCACGTTTTGACACGCTAAAACAACCCACCTTTACAAACCCAGAAACCTGCTCTGCGATCCAGCGAACCCTCCCTTGCAGCTTGTTCTATAAGCGCTCGCAATCTAAATGGTTGCTTATTGATATATCTCTCAGCCCTGGGTGCCTCAGAAGCTGTCAAAATCAGTGACATCAAAGTATTAAGCTTGAAGGGGGCCTCTCACGCTGCACGACTCTGATGCTATCGACTTCTGTAGAGTATCACTTACTGCCAGAATGAGTGTGTCAGCACTCTGCTGCCAAGTGGCTAGGCTAGCGTTGTAGAAATACCACACATACGCATGACTGGAGAGCGTGGAAGGGAACACACAAACACATGCATGATCCAAACACATGTGAGTGCAATTTACTATAACTAAAGGAATGCACGTTTTAAATACATGCAAATAAACTAAATCAGGAGAAAGGGTGGTGCTAGATGGACAATGGAGCTACTTGAAAAAAGTCGGAGGGCAGCTAACTACTGAAAAAGTAAAACCGTTGTTCGCTGGATTCAAACCCAGAACATTTGATCTCACTTGTGCAGCCAACATGCCCCTCCCGCCACACAAGCCACCTCACCTTTAACTTGTCCATAAAAATGAGGAAATTATATCACGAGTACATTTTGAAATCCTAAATTTCACTTGTCAAGATTTTATCCGGTTTTTTGGCAAGAAGGGAGGGACTCACACAAGCTGTGACAGATATTGTCTAACAGCACACTCGGAAGTCATGATTTTATTTTTGCTATCAGAATTTCGCAAAATCTACAGAACACAAACAAGTAAGAGCAGTATTGAAATTGCCACACTGCAAAGAAATCAGTTTTAACACGGATTTCTTTAGACCTACTTTGGGGCTGAGGCATGCTGTTTAATGTGCACCTCTGGCATGGAAGTGTGTTATTCTGACTGATGGGGCAAGACCTCACAATGAGACTTGCTCGTAAGCAATCCTCTCACAGTATTAATTTATTAAAACTTTGTAATGTCTCTACTAATAAATGCACACATAAACACTATACTAGTGAAGCTTGCCTATGTGTTTAAACTAATAAGTAACGCGTGTCTAAATCCAAAATGGCCGCTAATGCGCGGGAATTTCATTGCGCATGTGTCAACCATATCACGTGGTATGACGTCTTTCTTTGCTTGGAGGGAAATCTTTGCTTCTGCGCAGTATGTGTTAAAATGGCTGCTTAATGTTCTCACGTGCTAAAGCTTGCGCATTTGCTGCAATTAAAACTGTGATATTGTAATGCTATTAATGCGGGATAGATTTATAAATAAATGGGAATAGAGTAGACATAGTGGGTATACAGTGAAAACATTTATTTGTGATTTTAATATTTTCTTCTTTGACTTTTATTAGTTCGTAAATGGGCCTGGGTTGGTTGAACTGCAGCTCGAGAGACATTGGTTCTGCGCATGCGCCCTGCAAGGCTGACCAGAGGAAGCGATGAAGTCAACTTGGAAGCCCTCCAAGGTCGCAAAGCCTGGTTCACAAGTTCATCTGAAATGTACCTGAAGTCACAACAAACGTATACAAAATGTATTAAAGAATCAATGGAAAACGGGTGGGAAATAAAGCAAATGTATTAATTGTGAGGGCGGTATTTTAAAACAATGGGCATAAAGAAATTGAACTAAATTGACATGGTGTGAGGATCAACCCCCTGTCCCCGTCCAATCAGAAATAGTGGGCCCATAATTTTGAAACATTAATGGGAGGTACATGGGCGTAGAAGGGTATAATAGATATAGAATTAGCTAATTAGTTAGATGAGGAGAACGGACATTAGGATGCACAGAGCGCAGATGGAGCTCATATGCTGATACGGACGAGAGCTGATCAATTGCAGACTGAACTGCTATCCAAAGAGGTCCTGAGGTGGGGGAGGCGGATTCCATTAGAAAGAAGACACAGAAGAATCGAGGAGGACCCGAAGTGTCAGAGAGAGGAACGATGCAGGCGTCGTTGATAGAGAGGTCACCTGTCCCGTCTTGAACCTGGTCCGGAGGTCTTGATCTTCATCCTTTCTGGGACCCTTTTCCAACTCCTTGGCCAAGGGGTTTGGTTCTCACACTCTTAGGTAACTATAAGCAAAATCTTTAGCTGTACTGCTGTCTCTATCCTCTTCTCTCTGTGGGACCATCATTGATTAATAAGTGATTATTTAGTATTGCTTCATCCTTGATATACGATTAAGTACTATGTGGTTTTGTAATTTACTCTGCTAAATCTTTAGATAAACATTTAAAGCTTCCTGACTCAGTGATTATTTCAGAGTTTATGAACTGTAATGAATGTTACTCATTTTAAATTTCCCAATTATCAAAGGGTCCATTAGTAAGTCATTACTCTTCAATCAGAACAGTAATTGGTAGCAGGGATATTGATAAAGCGTACAACTGACCCACCAGCGGAAATTACTAGCGTAGTATGAATGAATGGGCCCAGGTGAGTATTCGGTGTATGAATGCTTGTTGCTAGTAACCCCCTGGATCAGTTTTCTGGTTATCAGAGGATGGTTGTACTTTGTTAATTGGGTAATGAGAATTTTATTTTTATAAACTAACATCCGTTTGTTCAAAAGTTTTGTTTTATGTTGTCCAGAATTCCCCGGGGAAAATTGAATAGCGGATGGTAAGTGGAAGCCATACTGCAATGAGGTTATCTGTCAGGCAGAAATAGTACTGAAAAGTTAAGCAGGGCTATCAGTACTTTTAGGGACTCTCTGCGTGTGAGTGACAGCAAAGGAATACGCTGGTAAAAATGTTATGTTATATCACCTAGAAAGGGTAACATTGAAGAAGTAGCAGGTATTTCCGGAGCTTAAGTGAAGAGTAAACGGAAGTGTTTTACTCGTAGTGTATGATTAGTAAACGGAAGAGTTTTACTAAGAAGTGAGAGAATCTATCTTTTCAATTTAGAGAAACTGGCACGATAGCGAATGTTTTATGTTGTTACTGAATTCTAATAAGAAGCGTTGAAAGTTTTGCGTACAATTTTGTAAAGGGAGGGTCAGCTGCCGGAGAGGAAGCTGACGTCACAAACGCCACGCTAGGATTGGTCGAAACAGCGGGCGTGGAAAGACTCTTGTAAAGGAGGGGTCAGGAGTAATACTGACGTCACAGGTGTCGCGCTGGGATTGGTTGAAACAGCGAGGGACAGAGAAGCGCAGATTGTAAAGGAGGGGTCATTAGACAGACGTCACTGAATAGCCGCACTAAGATTGGTTTAGAGACAAATGTTAGCTGGAATTTAATTGGTTGTCCGCATAGAAGTCGAAATCTTAGTGGATAGTGGAGATTATATGTGGAAACGTGATCCGACTTTAACAGGAACCCGTCCAGACAGGAGATTCTTAGGTTTTGCCAAATATAATTCGATACATAGATATTTACCCAAAATGTATAGAGAAAAATGTCATTTTTACAAAAGATTAAGAATTATTTTAAGAAGGATAAACCTATCAAAACTAGAGAAGGAATTATCATTCCACCAGCAAAAACGCCCGCTTCATTCATGATGATGGAGAGAGGTTATCATACTTGTGTATGGTTAGAAAATTGGATAGAATATACCAAAAATGATGGAATATTAGCATTAATCCATTCAAGAAAAAGACGACGTGGTGCACTCCTGTTTCATCATTATTCTTTTCCTTCTTTCGATAGCTTTAGTATTCTCATGTTGATAGCGTGCTACCTGGAAACGTGGTCAGCCCGAGCCACGCTGTTTATGAATGTCACAAAAAGATGGAATGGAATACCACCCCAAACCAGATGCACTGCATTTTTTAGTTGCATATAACAACATTCCACAAAGTTCTTTGTTACTCATTTGTATTTATTTTTTCTCTAACGTAATCCAACTTTATTAATCTTCATAATTTTCACATGTCACAAGAGAAACGCTTATATCTTCACTAAACGCTTAAAGTTACAGAAATGCCCATCCGGGCCTTATCCTGCACCACGACTGTGTACATAAGTTAATCCACGATCATTGGTCATATGTTACCCAATGCATTTCTGGCCCATTCTCTGGCCCTTCATCAGGGGTTTTCTACAAATAAAAAACATATCAATTAGATTCCGTGTTTTACCCCAATGTCACTTGTTTACTCATTTGCATAATAGTTCTCTCTTTAGGCATTTCCCATATATCAATGTTCTATCCCGCTAAGAATTGTAGCCCAACACTACTATATCCTGGATACACATTGTAACCACCCTTAACTTGATTTAAATTACCCGTCGAATCCCATCCACAATTCACGACCCCACCCCTTCCACATTTATATGCGAGCTGTTTTTCTTCCAAATATATCTGATGTCCCTCACGGTAATATAACTCTACCAGTCCATACCTCTCAAGCCGTCGTGTAATCATCCTTCTGACTCCTTTGCTACCACTCCCAAATAAACAAACTATGCAACTCTCTCGCATCTGCGCTTTTACCCTTGCTAGTCTCCACCCCTCCACTATACCTGTTACCAGTTAAACAACCTCCCATGCTACAAGCAACTTCCGCTTTTTCTTCCTGCTCTTGACCATTGCCTCCAACTCCCACAATACCCCACGATCATCAGTCCGTTCCATACAATCCAAATCGAAATATTCCCTCATCAATCTCCCTTCACCTCCACACCAATCACAGTGGTTACCTCAAACTCCCCATGTCCAAGTATCCATAAACAATACACCGCCCACCCGCTAATATCAACAACGTTGATTCCTGAAAGGTTCTGACCAACGGTAATATAAATGTCACATGTCAATCAATCTGACTCTACTTATAAGAATAAACATTTGTAAAAAATAAACATTTCAGTGACCCAGGAGAACAAACAGTCCAAATTCATATGTAGTTCATGTGAACCCTTTTTATACAAAAAGGAATGTTCGTGCGATTGTTTCTCTTGTGACTTTTCGAATTTTAACAAGTTCATCAAATTCCTCCAATGGGTGCTACCCGTCTGGTTGGCCGAGAGTAAGATTAATCCATTCAAGAAAAAGACGACGCGGTGCACTCCTGTTTCATCATTATTCTTTTCCTTCTTTCGATAGCTTTAGTATTCTCACGTTGATAGCGTGCTACCTGGAAACATGGTCAGCCCGAGCCACGCTGTTTATGAATGTCACAAAAAGATGGAATGGAATACCACCCCAAACCAGATGCACTGCATTTTTTAGTTGCATATAACAACATTCCACAAAGTTCTTTGTTACTCATTTGTATTTATTTTTTCTCTAACGTAATCCAACTTTAGTAATCGTCATAATTTTCACATGTCACAAGAGAAACGCTTATATCTTCACTAAACTCTTAAAGTTACAGAAATGCCCATCCGGGCCTTATCCTGCACCACGACTGTGTACATAAGTTAATCCACGATCATTGGTCATATGTTACCCAATGCATTTCGGGCCCATTCTCTGGCCCTTCATCAGGGGTTTTCTACAAATAAAAAACATATCAATTAGATTCCGTGTTTTACCCCAATGTCACTTGTTTACTCATTTGCATAATAGTTCTCTCTTTAGGCGTTTCCCATAAATCAACGTTCTATCCCGCTAACAATTGTAGCCCAACACTACTATATCCTGGATACACATTGTAACCACCCTTAACTCGATTTAAATTACCCGTCGAATCCCATCCACAATTCACGACCCCACCCCTTCCACATTTATATGCGAGCTGTTTTTCTTCCAAATATATCTGTTGTCCCTCACGGTAATATAACTCTACCAGTCCATACCTCTCAAGCCGTCGTGTAATCGTCCTTCTGACTCCTTTGCTACCACTCCCAAATAAACAAACTATGCAACTCTCTCGCATCTGCGCTTTTACCCTTGCTAGTCTCCACCCCTCTCCACTACACCTGTTACCAGTTAAACAACCTCCCATGCTACAAGCAACTTCCGCTTTTTCTTCCTGCTCTTGACCATTGCCTCCAACTCCCACAATACCCCACGATCATCAGTCCGTTCCATACAATCCAAATCGAAATATTCCCTCATCAATCTCCCTTCACCTCCACACCAATCACAGTGGTTACCTCAAACTCCCCATGTCCAAGTATCCATAAACAATACACCGCCCACCCGCTAATATCAAGCTGGGATTGGTTGAAACAGCGAGGGACAGAGAAGCGCAGATTGTAAAGGAGGGGTCGTTAGACAGACGTCACTGAATAGCCGCGCTAAGATTGGTTTAGAGACAAATGTTAGCTGGAATTTAATTGGTTGTCCGCATAGAAGTCGAAATCTTAGTGGATAGTGGAGATTATATGTGGAAACGTGATCCGACTTTAACAGGAACCCGTCCAGACAGGAGATTCTTAGGTTTTGCCAAATATAATTCGATACATAGATATTTACCCAAAATGTATGGAGAAAAGAGAAAAATTTCACTTTTACAAAAGATTAAGAATTATTTTAAGAAGGATAAACCTATCAAAACTAGAGAAGGAATTATCATTCCACCAGGAAAACGCCCGCTTCATTCATGATGATGGAGAGAGGTTATCATACTTGTGTATGGTTAGAAAATTGGATAGAATATACCAAAAATGATGGAATATTAGCATTCCCAGAGAATGGTACTTTCAATGGGAGAATTCTTCAAAATTTGAGAATGAGAATGAATGATTTAGAACCCAGACCAAGATTAACGCAATACGAAGCCCTAGAAGAATGGGAAACAGAGGCATTTGAACGTGATAGACCCAGAAGCAATAGGGGTTATAGAGGATTTTTTCCTAGATACCAAAATGAGTCAAGAGATGGTCAGATGAAGCAGTGGAGAAGAGCGATGCTTACAGAGGGTTTGTATCCAGTATTTATGACAGAAGAGTCATTAGGGGGCAAATGCACAGAAAAGACAAAACACTTGACAGGGTTTGGAGATTCTGAAGATGAATTTATGGAAGAAATATTAAAGAACCCGCCACCATATCAGGAAGGGACAAGTGGATGTACCCCAAGCGCACCACTTTTAAAAACACCATTGGTACCGCAAGTATTGCATAATCCACCAGTTAATAGGGTACTTCAGGATAAAGAAAAGGAGGCTGTAGACAGAAACAGAGCAGAATTGATACAGAAAATAACACAGCTGAATGTACATCCTGATTCCCTGACCATACCGGTAACAATTGGTCCAGTGGTTCCTTTATATGGTGACCAAGTAAATTATCCGAAACCTCTAGTCATGCCTACACCTGTAGAGATTCCCAAACCTGAAACTTTAATAATTGATGACCATATCAGTGATTGTGAATCTATGATATCCCTAATGGATTTACCGATTTGAGGATCTGTAAATAGCACTCCTAGGAGGATAACACCTGGTTGCTCCAAAGATGTAAATATAGTAACGTCATCTGGAACTAAGAGTGCCACAGTAGTAATGCCAGAAGACTTAGAAAGGTGGGCACAAGGATCAGACAGACAGAGTTCACCCCCAAAGATCATGGACATCTACAAATTAAAAGTCGAGTGAGAGGAAATGATAGCAGGAAATGTAGGAGTAGATCGTCTAAATACTTACGATGAAGAAGAACTATTGTTCGTATGTAGAAGCATATCTAGAAATGTAAAGATATTTCATGAGAAATTATCAGATTTGGCCTTACAGATGGGGATTGAAATAGGGAAGTCAAAAGTGTTACAGAAGCCCTATAGAGCAGATTTTTCTGACAAAGATCTAGAAAATATGAATGCCTCTGGCCGAAAACTACAAGTAAAAGAATTAATGTCAGTATTACAGAAATGGGGAGATCTAGATAAATGGAAAGCTAGATGGACAAAGAAAAAGGAAGAGGCACAGTACAGTAGAACAACTTCTGAATATTTATTGAAAGAAACAGGGAAAGCAGATCAGATGTACCCGATGCGAGAAGTACCTGGAGGAGGCTATGTTCATGTCCCATGGAGTAGACAGGATATTTTGTCATTTACGAATGATTTCCCAAAGTTGAGAGAAAAGCCAATTGAATGGTACAAGCAGGTTGAGAGGTTTGTGAAAGTGTCAAAGGTATTGTTGAAGGACTTGGATGGTTTGTTCGACATAGTGGTACCTGCCGATTTGTGGACAGATTGTAAAATTACGGTTGACTGGCAGAGTGAAGAGTATCCTAGAGATCCAAAGACAGGTGCTCCATCAAGTGATGTGATGAAAAAGTATCAACAGGTAATAACTTACCTGAAAGGGAAAATACCACAGAAAGAAACGGATTGGGTGAAAATAGACAGGACTACCCAAGAGGCAAGTGAATCGGTACATGCCTATTATGAACGCCTATTGCAGGTATTCAAACAGTATAGTGGATTTGAGGACATTGGAGATAAAAATATGCGTCAGTTTGTCTATCGATTTGTTTATGGTTTAAAGCCAGAGATTTGTCAAATGATTAAGCAGCACATGTTGTGCTGGCAAGGGAAACCCATAGACGAAATTTTGAAATATGCCAAATATTGTGGAGACGATATTGAGGATAGGCACAAGAAACTACAAGAGAAAGTGATGTGGGCTCAGGTGAAAATGGCTGAGCGACAGGGAATTAATTTGGATAATCCAAGTGATAATCAGGGAAAAGACTCTGGAACGAATGGTGATACAGGAAATAGTGGTAAAGTGAGGGGACGAATGAGTAGAGAAGAAGCTAAAAAGAAATTTCCTTGTCATGGATGCGGAAAGTTGGGGCATTGGAAGAACGAATGTAAAAAGATTCAAAATAATAATGGCCCAAATCCACAGACGCAGAATGACTCACAGCAGGGTGTAAATCCTCAGAGTCAGTTGCCACCTGCTCCTATACAGGGTAATGTAAGCAGAGCAAAGCACGGTACAGACGTCGGATATCAAGGAGGAAGTGGTAAGAATGACTATGTAACTTCACAGTTTCTTTTACAGGATGATTTTTATCCATGTAACCAATGACGGTGCCTGAGAGAGAGGGAGAAGGAGTGCGTACTTGGCGCATCCTTGCCGGTAGACCAGTCAGGTCCATATGTTGAAGGGAAAGTAAGAGGTAATGATATCACTTTCCTTTTGGACACTGGTGCTACCCGTTCCACTGTGAGAACAGCAGACATCCCAGACCTTCCTCTTCTGGAGAAGCTATCCAAGTTGTAGGCGTAGCTAATCAAAAGATCAGAACACCTCTCACTAAACCAATGGAAGTAAAAATAGGAAACTTCCGAGAAATGCACCAATTTGTAGTGTGTGATTCTAGTCCAGTAAACCTATTGGGTAGAGACTTGTTGTGCAAAATGAATTGTACTATTTTCTGCACGCCGGATGGTGTTGCTATACAGACCCCGGACGAAGATCATGTTTATAAGTTCATGATAGCCAAGCAAGGTACAGAAATAGACGAAATGTTCTCTTTGATAACGAAAAATGAATTACCAGAAGAATTAAGAACTACAGTAAATTCCAAAGTATGGGATTTCACCGGGAAAGAAGTAGGACTTATGACCAAAATAGACCCAGTAAAAATCACTGTAAAGGAAGGTGCAATTTTCCCAAATACCAGACAGTACAAAATGAGTGCAGAAGTAAAAGCAGGAGTTGTTGAGGAAATTAACAGAATGGTAAAACAAGGCATATTAAAAGAAGTTATGAGTAGCCCTTGTAATTCACCAATCATGGGTTTGAAGAAGCCTAGTGGAAAGTATAGGATTGTTCAGGATTTACGCAAAATTAATAAGATTGTGGTACCTTGTTGTCCTATAGTGCCAAATCCTGCAGTGATCCTATACCAGATCCCCTGGTGTGCAGAATGGTTTACTGTGATTGATTTATGCCAAGCATTCTTTTCAATACCATTGCACCCAGATAGCCAGTATCTCTTTTCATTTAAATTTGAAAACAAGGTCTATGTGTGGAATTGTGTTCCTCAAGGATACACAGAAAGTCCCTCCATTTTTAATGAAATACTGAAGGGGTGTTTGGAGAAATTAGTGCTACTCAGAAGTTCAGTCTTGGTACAGTATATAGACGACTTACTGGTAGCATTCAGCACTCATGATGATTGTGTTGAAGATTCAATTGCATTACTTAACCATTTGGCTGAGGAAGGACATAAAGTGTCTCCTGAAAAATTGCAGTTCTGTACCACAGCAGTTAAGTATTTAGGACACCAGATTGAAAAAGGAACAAGAAGAATAACATCTGATAAAATAAAGATAATCAAGAAAATGAAAATGCCAGAAACACAAAGAGAAGTGAGAATGTTCCTTGGACTAGTAGGTTACTGTCGACAATGGATACTAGGGTTTTCATTACTAGCAAAGCCTTTAATTCAGTTAACAAAAAAGAAAGCCAAAGATCCAGTTGAATGGGATGATGAAAGTGCTGGTGCATTTGAAAAATTGAGGAATGCACTATGTGAAGCACCTGCTTTGGGTATGCCTGACTATACAAGAGAATTCGCACTATTTTGCTATGAAAGAGAAAATTGTGCACATGCAGTGTTAACTCAGAGACATGGAACAGATAGACATCCTATAGCATATTTTTCTGCTACATTGGACCCAGTGGCAGCAGCATTGCCAGGCTGTTTGAAAGCAGTCGCTGCTACCTGTATGAGCATTGAACAAAGTGAGTCAATAGTTATGGGATATCCTGTAACAGTATTTGTTCCACATGCAGTTGTGATCCTATTGACAAGAACTCGAACTCAGCATCTCACACCTAGTCGGATGACAAGGTATGAAAGAATTATTCTTGGTGCTGAAAATGTGACCATAGTTAGGTGCACTATTGTGAATCCTGCCACGTTATTACCAGATCCAGTTTTTTGAAGAAGTTAAAGATGATCCAGAACATGATTGTCTAAAGGTCACAGAATTATGTACAAAACCGAGACCTGACATACAGGAGACGCCCCTAAGAAATCCAGATAGGGAGCTGTTTGTGGACGGCTCATGCTTAAGGCATGAGGAGGGTAAATTGAGTGCAGCCTATGCTGTATGTGAACTAACTGGAATAGTCGAGGCATCCTATTTACCAGGAGTCAAGTCTGCACAAGTAGCTGAATTAATTGCTCTGATTAAAGCTTCCAAAATTGGGAAAAATGTAAGAGTAACCATATTTACGGACAGTCAATATGGGTACGGGGTTTGCATGATTTTGGCCAACTGTGGATGCAGAGGGATTTCATGACTTCTTCAGGATCCCCAATCAAAAATGGACAGTTTGTAAAAGAACTATTGGAAGCAATACAATCACCAAAGGAATTGGCAGTGGTGAAATGTGCCGCACACCAGAAAGGAGATGACTGGGTGGTAGTCGGTAACAGATATGCAGATCTGGTGGCTCAACATTGTGCCAAAAATAGGTTGTCAGTAAATAAAAAGGTTGAAAGGATGGGAATCAGCTGCCAACTTATGCTATATGCACCACCTGAAACATGGAATGATGTGAAAAGACTGCAAGATGATGCTGACGAGAGTGAAAGAGATGCATGGATAAAAATAGGATGTTCTCGAAGGGCAGACGACGATGTGTGGGTTTTTGCCGACGGCAGACCAGTCATGCCCGACTGTCTGATTTCACAAATGGCCAGAATGTATCATGGAGACACACATGTAGGGAGAGATGCCATGATTAGACTCTTCAGACAAAGTTGGTATAATCCAAAGTTTAGGGCAGCAGCAGAGAGTCTTTGCCAAAGGTGTTTAACTTGCCAAATGAATAATCCAGGAAGAAAAACAGTAATTGGTTTGGGAAAAATTGGAAAGGCTGAGGGTCCCTTTGTGAGATTACAGCTAGATTTCATACAGTTACCACTATGTAAAGGACTGAAATATGTACTTGTCATAGTGTGTCTGTTTTCAAGGTGGGTGGAGGCTTACCCTACCAGAAGGAATGACAGTATTACAGTCGCAAAGCTGTTGCTACGAGAACTCATTCCTAGGTTCGGTTTCCCAGTAACTTTGGAATCAGATAGAGGAAGTCACTTCAACAACGATGTGATTAGAATAATCTGTGAAGCATTCCAAATTGAACAAAAATTGCACTGTGCGTACCGCCCAGAAGCTTCTGGAGTGGTTGAACAAATGAATGGCACAATAAAATCAAGACTGGCAAAGATGTGTGCATCAACATCGTTAAATTGGCCAGATGCATTGCCTCTTGTTTTAATGGGACTCAGAAGCATTCCTGATAGAAATACAGGATTGAGTCTGCACGAAATAATCATGGGAAGAGCAATGAGACAAGCACATGTACCTACAAATAAACTGCTGAACATAACTGATGATATGGTTCTGGATTATTGCAAAGGATTGGCTGACCTAGTGCGTTCTGTCTCTCATCAGGTTGGAGAAGACGCAGTTTCCAGGCAGCCTGAGCAAGAGCATGATCTGAATCCCGGAGACTGGGTGGTTGTGAAGCATCACACCAGAGAAACGTGTCTATCACCCAGGTGGGGCGAACCTTATCAGGTTATACTAGTCACGAACACAGCAGTGAAATGTGCAGGATTGCCTCATTGGATTCATGTAAGCCATAACAAAAGGGTACCAGAGCCTGAAGGACAAAATCCTCAGACAGCACCTATAACTGAGGAAGCTGAAGGTTGGCCAGCGGAAGAATCCCAGGTGAGAGATTCAAGAGAAGCTGAAGAAGAACAACCGAGCACAAGTCAGGACTGGATACCAGTGGTTGATATACCAGAAGTTTACAACAGAACAAGAAGCTGATCAAAATTAGAAGAAATTAGGGAAGACCAGATAGGTGAAGAAGAAGCAGCTCAGGATGAGGAAAATGAAACAATAAGAAAACCTGAGCAGGACCAGATAGGGAGAAGAGATTGGGCTCAAATCAACAATGAAACAACAAAATTTGAGCAGGGACAGACAGGTTTAGAAGAACGCGGTCAGGCTGCAGAAGTACAAAGTGCAATAAGCCCTGATCAGAACCAGTTAGAACTAGGAAAATACTTTCAAGAAGAAGAAGATCACGAGAACCTCAAGCCTGAAGACGTAAATCCTGAACAAGGTCAGTTGCTAGAAACTCACATTGGAGCAATTGAAGAAAAACCAATAAGACCTGAAAAAGAACAAATAGAAGAAGAAACTGAGAACGAAGAAAAACAAACTGTGCCACAAAATAAAAGAACTTCTGAAGAAGAAATAAGAAGTGAAGAGACAGTGCAAACAAAGAAGGTCAGGAAAGGTGATCATTGGCCTAGTGTCTTTAAAAGAGTGAAATACCATATAGAAACCAGAAGTGAAAATCCAGAACAAGTAAATGAAGTAACAAGCCTAACTGGACAAACAAGTGGAACCGCAAAACGAAAAAGCAAAAGACTGAAACTTGTGAACAATAAATTTAAAGGTCCTGATTGGACTTATATAATCCTCGAAGACTACGAGAGTTCAGAGTCAAGTGAAAGTGGTGACGAAGGAACAAGTGCGGAACTGATTTATGAGAAAGAATTAAAACCACCTTGATAAACGTTAAGTCTTGAAAGAAAAAGATAAGAAGAGAAATCTTCCTTGTCAAAATGCCTGACGATAGAGTTTCTGGGAGACCGAAACAGAAATGTTGTAAAAGATGCTGTGCTATACGCATATGTAGTCTGGTAGTGGTGCTTATAGTATGGTTAGTTGTGATTGTAGCAATTCCTTACCTTCTGATAATGGATAAAAAGATTAACAACGAAACGAAGGGAAGGATAAATAACTTGAGAGGTAATAGAGTAGAATTAAAGGCAGAAGATGAACCAGAGTTTCATCATGAGTTAACAGATAATGACACTAGTTTGAATGTTTTCACAAAATTATTGTTTCAATATGTAGATACCATGGAAGTTAGTAATTGTTATGTCTGTATGAAGTTACCCGAATCAGTAGCGGAAGGATTAACATATCATCATTTACCATTAACTTATGGCATATCATGTAGTGTATTGACTAGCTTATTTTATAAAACAGGGAGACTTCAGCATTATTATTCAAATATAGATGTGATATTTTCTGAGGTTCCGATTCGAAAGAATATGAATCCAGTGCTTAGTAGTCAAGATGCACAGTTTATGGGAGAATTTTTCTTAACAATGAAATCGATAGATATAACACATGCAGATAGAGGCAATCTAACATGTTCGTTACATGAAGAAGAAAATATATTTTTGAATTTAGTAGAGAATAGAAGACAAGATTTCCAAAAGAAAGCATCTGAGCATAAGGCTCATCTGCCACCTTGGGCTGAGAAAGAGGGTAGTTACACACCTGGCAAGGCTCAAGCTGCTATGGCTCTGGATTTTGTAAAGACAGGGAACATTTGCCTACATAGGTTAAAGACGGAATATAACAATATTTTCATTGGTACCAGTGAATGTGAACATAATTTCCTAATTCTTGGAGGTTGGGGACTAAAAGGAGGAACAGATTCAGTTTTTCTTGGAATCTATTATGTGTGTGGGAATTAGGCTTACTTTAGGCTTCCTGCACGGTGGTATGGAAGTTGTTATTTTGGAATAGTTTTTCCAAAAATATACCACGTAAAAAGGAACACTGGGAGCAATGAAAATAATAGTGAATTAACACGTAGTAAAAGAGCTAGTTTTTCGGAAATTGTAGGTGATATATTTGGTGCATTGATACCTTCAGTGGGAATAATTCTGAACTCAAGGAAAATACGTAAATTATCTACAGTGGTTGATCGCTTATCAAAGGACACTGCTGGAGGATTTCTAATGATTAATGCGGAGATGGTTGCGATTAGATCAATGGTTATGCGAAATCGACTTGCTCTTGATATAATATTAGCAAAAGAGGGCGGAGTCTGTAAATTATTGAAAACGAAACACTTGCACGTACATACCTGACAAAAGTGCAGAAATTGGAACGTATATACAGAATATAACAAAACTTGAGAATGAACTAAAACCACTGGAAGTTGATAGTGTATGGGGAAGATTGACGGGTAGTATTGCGTCAATTGGTACCTGGTTTGCTAATGTAGGAAAAGGACTTTTGGTCAAATATTAGTACCCTTAGTAGGGATAGCAATAATAGTATTGTCAATAATAATATGGTGCAAATGTTGTAAAAAGAATGAGACGTATAGAGTGACAGGAAAAGGAAAGAAACGAAAGTTTGATGAAATTGAACTAGAAGATCTGAAAAGTGAATTATACAAGAAACTGAAAGGAGATGATAAAAATAGAAAGTGTAAAAATGAAGCTGAGACAATTTTATGCTAAAGTTGGCATCTGGTTGTGGGTAGTATTTTGATGGCTCAGAAACACCATCAGAGAGGGGATTGATGGAGCAAGAACTCACAATGAGACTTGCTCGTAAGCAATCCTCTCACAGTATTAATTTATTAAAACTTTGTAATGTCTCTACTAATAAATGCACACGTAAACACTATACTAGTGAAGCTTGCCTATGTGTTTAAACTAATAAGTAACGCTTGTCTAAATCCAAAATGGCCGCTAATGCGCGGGAATTTCATTGCGCATGTGTCAACCACATCACGTGGTATGACGTCTTTCTTTGCTTGGAGGGAAATCTTTGCTTCTGCGCAGTATGTGTTAAAATGGCTGCTTAATGTTCTCACGTGCTAAAGCTTGCGCATTTGCTGCAATTAAAACTGTGGTATTGTAACGCTATTAATGCGGGATAGATTTATAAATAAATGGGAATAGAGTAGACATAGTGGGTATACAGTGAAAACTTTTATTTGTGATTTTAATATTTTCTTCTTTGACTTTTATTAGTTCGTAAATGGGCCTGGGTTGGTTGAACTGCAGCTCGAGAGACATTGGTTCTGCGCATTCGCCCTGCAAGGCTGACCAGAGGAAGCGATGAAGTCAACTTGGAAGCCCCCCAAGGTCGCAAAGCCTGGTTCACAAGTTCATCTGAAATGTACCTGAAGTCGCAACAAATGTATACAAAATGTATTAAAGAATCAATGGGAAATGGGTGGGAAATAAAGCAAATGTATTTATTGTGAGGGGTGGTATTTTAAAACAATGGGCATAAAGAAATTGAACTAAATTGACATGGTGTGAGGATCAACCCCCTGTTCCCGTCCAATCAGAAATAGTGGGCCCATAATTTTGAAACATTAATGGGAGGTACATGGGCGTAGAAGGGTATAATAGATATAGAATTAGCTAATTAGTTAGATGAGGAGAACGGACATTAGGATGCACAGAGCGCAGATGGAGCTCATATGCTGACACGGACGAGAGCTGATCAATTGCAGACTGAACCGCTATCCAAAGAGGTCCTGAGGTGGGGGAGGCGGATTCCATTAGAAAGAAGACACGGAAGAATCGAGGAGGAACCGAAGTGTCAGAGAGAGGAACGACGCAGGCGTCGTTGATAGAGAGGTCACCTGTCCCGTCTTGAACCTGGTCCGGAGGTCTTGATCTTCATCCTTTCTGGGACCCTTTTCCAACTCCTTGGCCAAGGGGTTTGGTTCTCACACTCTTAGGTAACTATAAGCGAAATCTTTAGCTGTACTGCTGTCTCTATCCTCTTCTCTCTGTGGGACCGTCATTGATTAATAAGTGATTATTTAGTATTGCTTCATCCTTGATATACGATTAAGTACTATGTGGTTTTGTAATTTACTCTGCTAAATCTTTAGATAAACATTTAAAGCTTCCTGACTCAGTGATTATTTCAGAGTTTATGAACTGTAATGAATGTTACTCATTTTAAATTTCCCAATTATCAAAGGGTCCATTAGTAAGTCATTACTCTTCAATCAGAACAGTAATTGGTAGCAGGGATATTGATAAAGAGTACAACTGACCCACCAGCGGAAATTACTAGCGTAGTATGAATGAATGGGTCCAGGTGAGTATTCGGTGTATGAATGCTTGTTGCTAGTAACCCGCTGGATCATGACTATATATTGTTGTATAGGCTACAGCTAATTTTAAGAATCTCCTAACAAACTAAAGAAGCTTTAGTCCTCGGTAAGTTTCTAATGTCTTTATTATGATGGAATGCAACAAAACATAGTGCCCTTGGGTTGCTCCGTTTTCAGACAAAACAAATGCAAAATGCTTGCTGGATGACAGCTGCGTGAGAAGGCTCCTCGGCAAGACCTGCGTGCTTTCCTTTTCCGCCATGAAACGTGAGCTGAAAGGCAGAATGTAGACAGAGAATAAACATGTCTCCATCCCTTAGGATTAGTGTGTGTACACTGTGCAAGCAGTGGATATGTCCCACATTTACACAGGAGTTGTGTGTTGCTCATCCGAGGAGCAGGCCCAATTTCCCCTACCAGTAGTGCTTGTACACTACAGTTTTAGGAGGAGCATACAAGGGTCTGAAGATTCCTTAAGATATCTTCAGTTCCTATCAAGGAACGATCAGTCCTTGGAACATGCTGGGGGTGCACCAGCTCTTTACAAGGAACAACAATTGACCTTGAAGAGGTTCCATACTAATCCTCCAAATCCTTCACGAAAGGCAGTGGAACTCATTGCCGTGAAAGTCACACCCGTGCAAGCACCAGTAAAACACGTTTCTACAGAGCCTCACTGTGTGGCAGGAGTTAATTAGTGTCCATGCTGCGCCAAGAGCTCCGTAGATTTGTGTTGCGTGCATGTTGGCACAGGTGCTGTTCAAGGAGGAGGTGTGGGGGTGAGTGCTTTTGCTGGAATTTGAACATACACACACATTCCGTTTCTCTTTCCACTGTAACCGCCTCCATTCCCACCTGACCCCCAAAACCCATTCTACTGTGCCTGGCTCCAGATCTGAGGTACTAGCAGGCCCGCTGAAGAGATCAGACGGTCAGCTCGATAAACACAGATATCACCGCAGACATGCTCTGGGTGGCCGATGTCCGGCAGCACACTGCACAATCCAAACACCCCTGGCCTCCATCCCTTAAACGTGCATCACTCAATGAGGCCACACTTTGGAACAGAGTTCCCCAGTAGGAGCCTGTTGAACACTTGCCCCCTTTTTTAAAGTTGACCTATGCCACCACTGCCGGGGCTTGAAACCTCACCTTAGAGGGGCCCGTGACTTCCAATCCATCAGCCCTTGTGTGAGAAGTTGGCCTGGTATATGCTGTCCACTAATTATAGTGGGCACCTTGCACCAGTCCAAACAACCCCTTATTGGAGATAGGTTAAAGACAACCTTATTGAAAGCTATCCTAGTGGTAGCTATGGAGAGCAGCCTTCAGGCTAAGTCTTGAAGGAATGTAAAGCAGCTTGTTTTACCAGTCTATAATCTCTTGAGTGATCAAATGAAAGAGCACCACACCAGGTATATATTCAAAATATATGTATTTATTGCTAAACACACCCCTCTAGTCTCTTTATGAGGCTAGAGTTCGAAGTACATAAGTTAGAAGTTATTTAAACACAGTAATAGCACAAATACACGTTTGGGCCCTAGGGGCGTACCAAACCATATACCAATAAAGTGGTATAAGAACCACGACTGAACTAGACACTAGGCCTAGAGCCTCTAGAAGTGCTTGGACCACAAGGAACCACCCAAGGTAGTGACACAGGGGACCCACGGGGGACGCGTGCAGTGTAAATACACAACCGCGATACGCCGTTGACTTCTACGGAGAAAGTCGTGATCGGGAAATTAGAGAAAAGGGACACTTAAAGGAGGACATGGAGCAAACCCTTTGAGATCTAGGACTTTGAAGAGTCTCTACCCACGGGAGCACCGGAGTACTCGTGTTACCTCACCCAGGGAAGCCGGGTGCATAGGTGCCTTTCGGGGTCGGGTTTCGTCGTCAATTTGAATGGCGATCTGCTGCAAAGTGCTGCTGGCGACCAAGTGGAAAGTGTCCGGGTGGATCCAAGAGTGGATCGGAGTTCTGAAGAACCTGAAAGCAGAGGGGACAGAGTCTGGGTCACTAGCCAGTGACCAGGAAGGCGATGGACAGATGCCCACCGATGTCGAGTGCTTCAGGTGCATTGACGGTCATCTTGACTCTTCAGTCACGAGGTCCAGGAGGCGTTGTCGGCAACCAGGAGCAGGATTCGGGCTGGTACACGATGTCTGTCGAGTGCTGAGGTGTCGGCGACCGGATTGGACCCAACAAGCCTTGGCAACGGCAAGTCTCGATGCAGAGGAAGATTGTCGATGGTGCAGACCAGCAAGGTCTGGGGAACTCACCCAGCAAGGATAAGTGAGGGCAGGCCTGGAGCAACCAGGATGCCAAGTAAGAAAAAGATTGGCCTTCGTTAAGGGCTACTAGCCAACGGGCTAGCGACCGCAAAGGAGCCTCGAGACGCCGCACGTGGATCTGGCTCACAGGACACTCGTGGAGTGGAGGCCAGTGATCTTCGGTGCAGTTGGTGCTGGAGGCTAGGGCTACTCGGAGCCCAAAGCACGACTTTGGGGGAGACCCAGAAGAGGATGCACTTGCAAATGTGCTCGGTGTCCAGGGGTCACGGTCTCAAGTCACCCACGATAGCCACGGGCCTCAGCTTTGCTGGGGACTCAGGGTAGCCTCGGGGAAATATGAGAATCTACCTCTGGTGATGCGATGACTTCGGCGTCCGGCGGGAGCTTCAGAAATGCGAACCGGACAGATGCTTCTTTGGTGCCTGCCAAGCAGGGGAGTCACTCCTTGACCCCAAGGGAGATTCTTCTGTCCTCTAATCGTGAGTAGAGCGTCGAAGGTCCAGGATTCAGTTTCAGAGTTTCGTCCAGGGATAATCTAAAGTCCTAAGGACTGGGTTCCTATACTTATACTAAGGATAGGGGTTGGACTACTCTGTGGCCCCACCTATGGGTGGGTCAGGGCAGAGGGGTGGCTACACCCCTTTCCCTTTGTCCAGTTCATGCCAAAGCAGGGGCTGCAAGCCCCTGATCCGGTTTGAACTGGGGTATGCCCAGGGACACCAAGTGTGCCCCCAGTGCAGGACTTCAAAGCACCCGAAAGTGCTCCCGCCCAGCCCCAATACACATTATCCTGTCTGGGGAGGTGGTCATACCTCCCTGGGACAGGAAACCTATTGTCCAGGCCTCCCCTGCCGGAGTTTCGTCCAGCAGCAGGAGGCCAGACTCGTGTCTGTGGCAGCAGCATCCATTTTGTGATGCCAGGGCTTTGGAAAGAAGTTAACGGCCAGGCCAGGGTTAACATGTCTCTCCCTCTAGAAGGGTGGAATGCTACCCCCGCCGCCAGAATTGGCGGGGGGTAGTATTCCAAGATGTTTGACACCAAACACGACATGTTTAGGTGCAGCCATTCCAAAGTTAGCATTTAACGCGAGGTTATAATGCGCTTAAGAGTATATGGTCAGGCTGCACTACAAACAGCATCAGAGAAGGGTCTCCGAACGCTGCAGAGGGGCCCTGCTCATGCAGGGGCACCCTCTCACATAGGAACCATGCACTCTGCCTTTAGGATTGATAAGGCCTGCCTTAGGAGTGACTTATAGGTTTATATGTGTGTATGTATTTAGTGATGTAGGTAACCTATATCACAGTAAGGGGTGCATGCACCACCTTACCCAGGCTGCAGTAGCAGACCTGTGGTGTCAGTTTGGATGGCCTTCCAGGGGTGGCATAATACATGCTGCAGCCCCTGGCAGGCCTCTGAGGTACCTATGCCCTTGGTACATAGTATACCATATACTAGGGACTTATAAGGGCACTCCAGATTCCAATCAGTGATGTGCCTAAGGCACATGGAAACCATTTTAGAGAGGAAGCAGCTAGGCTGGGGTTCTGATTAGCAGGGCCCCAGCCAGACTAATGTCAAAAAACAGTGAAGCATCAGCAAAAAGTGGGGGTACCCATGTGAAGCAGATCCTACTCTCCTACACCTTGCCTCTGAGCTACAGCTCCTGGTTCGGGGGCATGATGATGGCACATACAAGCAATACATGTACAAACAATACATGTACAAAAAAACGAGCGTTCCCAGACACATTCAACTCTGCCTGTGATGACAGCCATCCATTCTCCAGCGTGTCGCCTGTAACGGCCCAAACAAATCCTGGCATTTCAACCATGAGAACCTCAAATGTTGCATCTTTTGCATTCGTACACATGCACTGGGAAATGAATCTACAAATCCCATAATACACTGCCCAGCTAGCTGAAAAGCCAGGAATGTCCGACGTTGAGATGGCGCCGAACCACGCAGCCCCCCAGGAAACGTAAAACACAGCAGCTGGTGAAGTAAATCTGGTAGGTGGTGGGGAGAGGCAGTGGCTGGAGTGAATACACAGTAGTTGGAAGAGAGGATGGAGGGTCTAGTGGATATGATGATGGAGTTGATGGGGGGGACGCATGAGGCAATGTGACAATGGAAGGAAGACAGTAAGTGTGTGTGTGCATGCTTCGTGTGCCCCCCACCTGCCTAAATTACCTCTGTAGAATGTAAAGCAGTCTCTATGCTTCACTGTGGCGACCCTCTTTCTGTGAATGTCTCCCGCCCCTCTCTGCTCTCAGTGATTTCATGGAGGGTTAAGGACACACCGCTCTGGGCGGGATGTGCTGGGTGCCTAGCAGAATCCCAGGACAACAGAAGCTGCCCTTTGCAGTAACGCACCATAAAATAGATATTTTTCTTCAGAGGACTGTCTGCCCCCCTCGGAACGGGAGACCTTTGTCAGGCTTCAGATATGAAAATGGCTGTGGGGTTGTCACGTTCAGGCGCGCAGAATGCTTTCTTGGTACTGAAAGGCGTGAGTGGGATAATACCTGCCAACTTTTGCTTTCTAGTGCAGAGCCCGGAGCTGCAGCCAAGGCAGCGCCGCCTCTCCAGGTGAATGGGGATTTCTTGTCTATCTGGCGCGCGCGACGCTGCTGTCTCCCGTGCTGGGAGTAGCTCCTTGTCCCGAATTAAGGTGAATCCATAGACACGCAATGGAAGCGTTTGCAAGAGCATTGGTATCACAGTGCAATGAGGGTTGTGCTACAGCTGAGCTGCTAGTTTCTCCTGGGGAACCTCAGTTTGTGGAAGCAATGCACTTCCCTTATCAAGGGTGACATGTGTATCATGGGAGCATGTCTAACGAGCGAGCACCTTCACTGACTAGACCACAGTGATGCCTCAGCAAGGACCAATGTCTTTTTCTCACCAGTGAGCTCCATGCCGGGTCACACGGCTCCTGGGAGCTGCCTGCGAGCGCTGGTGCTTTGATAGAAAGTGAAACTATTCAAATAAAAGTACACAGAAGAACGGCTTGGCCGTAACAAGACTTCCGGAGCAACCAAGGGTTTTTTTCCGGTGCACCCCATGCACGTCACTTCCGGGATGCCTGCGCACTATTTTAAAACAAGCATTTGCAATGCAATACGACTCGCATTTACGCAAGACGTATTGCATTAAAAATGGGAGTGCGGGCGTGAAAAAAGACATGAACGGGAGTGGGGGGGTGAGGGGTTGGTGAAAAATCACGGACTGCGTGAGGGGGCGGGGGGGACACAGGTAAAAAAATAATGTTGAGTAAAGGGGCCAATAGCCTCGGATGTGTACAAATTACGCTATGGACACTATGAGGAGGGACTAACAAGGGAAAAACCAATCAGAAGGCACCTTTTAGGATGGAAGCCAAACAAAAAGATGGGCGGAGAGTGGGCGGAGCTAACGCGAAGCTTCCCCACTAAAGTATATACCATATGCCTCGCAAAGCGAGCATCGCATGCGCTGCAACGCTAGGCGAGACCTAAAAAGGGGTAGTTGCGGAAAATCTTGCACCCTGGGGTGCCTGCCACATTGTGCATGGTTGTAAAGAGGGGCCCCATGTGTACCCCCATGGGCCCCAACCGGAGGCCTCCGTGTGAAGGAGGGCCTGCTGCGGGCCCCCAAAGTCAGTTTCCGACAGCTGTTTCGTGTCGGACAGACCGATTCGAAAAGGCTGTCCAAATCGACATCGTAATCTATCGGTCGGAAATGCAGTTCATAGACCGATATGAATCGGCTCCGACCGAATCAGAGTCTCCGAATGCCGGTCGAAACCGAGTCGGAAAGACCGAACAGTTACCTTTCCATCATAATCGGTGGGTCGGAAATGTTTCCGAGTCGGTCGGAAACATAGTTTCCGACATAGGTTAGTAAAATCAAAATCCCGCTCAGAGCCTTTCCGAATGACATCATAATCAGACCCTTAGTATGAAATACGTAGAATCTCTGTCCTGTGGAAACTTTTTCTGCAGAACCAAAAAGTTGTGTGGAGCATAATGAATACAAGTCAACTGTCACCTGCACACACAGTTACTCTTGAATGCAAACCTTTATAAAGTGTTCAGTACCTCTACACACTTATGGTGCATTAGGAGCACATGTGTTTTGTATATACCTACACCCATTAGCTGGAACCAGGCTGTACAAAATTCGGTTGGAACGTACTATGGTAGTTACCTGCTACATGTGAGCTATAAAACAAACTAACACACTCCTTGTCATCAATGATGTCATTTGAGATGTCATTATTGATGTCATAAATGATGTCATAAAACATGCCATGGGTGACCTCACATGTGAGGTCCTAAGCAGTGCATGGAGGGGTGCAAGTTATAGTTAGGTCTGCTAACTATCACTTGTGAAATCTGTGTTTTTTTAAGTTCAAAAGATTATTATTGACACTGACAAATTCACCTAACCATAATGTTACTGTAACCTTTGTTTTATTACGTGAATATATATAGGTTGTTAGTAGTTAATTGTAATATTTATTTGGGACCGAATTGCTATGATTTTAGGTATATCATTTATTTGGGTGAATGGTAAAGATTCTATTGATGTAATATATTTATATTTAATTTAACAATGTGTATAAAAGGTTTTAGGTGTATTTTTAATCATTGTTTTATGTATAAAGTGAATTTTTATATCTATGAAGGATTTTTTTTTTTGCTGTAATATTGTAATCGATATTGTGTGAATATTTTCAGGTAACTATATTTTTGGTTCCCATATTTCTGTTTTCGATGTAGGTTAAAATCGATATTTTTAACCACGATATTTATGTTCTCGATATTTGTGGTTTTACTGGTTAAGTACAGGAAGTCGATATTTTTGTTATCAATATTACATTTTTGATAATTTTGTCTTTCAATATTGTATGCACCAATATTATGTCAGTGATCCATGCTAAACACCCACATTCAAAAGCCATTGATATCTATTTTTTTCCAAAGGTATTTCTTTATAGTTACAATTGCAAGCCTATCTCAACTCCTCTTGGGCCTTTTGCCATCAGCGTTGATAAGAACAAAGAACAGCACTCTTGTGACACTGGTAAATCGACATTAATATTTCCTCATCTCTATTATAGCAGGAGTCATCATTTTCTCATTCAACACCATCTTCATTCGCAAACCCTTTAGGGAACTTGTCATCACTGTCTTCCTGAGACGTTTACCTGCTAGTATTGGAATCCTACCTAATCAGATCACAGGATTGCACATTGTCGAGGGGGCGCTAGAGGGCGCCAGGCAAGATAGCCGCACATTAGTGCAGCTCTGCCCGGCTGATCTTCCATCCGACCGCTATCCGCGCCAATATAACGCATCATATTCCTAAAAAGGGTCGCCCTGAATGGCACGACACCCCTACCTCCGGTTGGGGGCCTGCTGACACTTGGGGGCCTCTGCAGTGGCCGTTATCGGCAAAAATAGGACCCCCCTGGCAACAAACAACATGGCTGCCGACAGCATCTGGGACTGAGCCGACCCGCTGGCTGGAGTGCGGGGAGCCAGAGACGAGAAGCCGCAGCTGAGCGGAGTCGTGGGGTGAGCTGCTGGATTGAGGCTGCTGCGGCCGATCAACCGTGATAACCGGACACTGGCCGGAAGGGTGCGCACCTGGCTGCGGGCCTCTGCGGGACTACTGCCGGCGACGGAGCTCTGATACTGTCCGCGCTGCTTGACCCGTGCCTCTGCCGCGTCGGCGGGGGGCCGGCAGGCCCTGTAGAGAACTTTGGCGGCTGGGGACGACATTGCAAGGACTGAGCGGCGGGCCCCAGGGCTCTGACTATACGGAGGGCTGGCACCCCACACATTGCGATTCATCGGCCCTGACGACTGGAGGGAGGCCGGTTGGAGCTCCACTGCCACTAGACCCCCGGAGAGGCCAGATCGTTTACCTGGAGGTTGCCGGTGCTCGCAGCGGGCAGTGGTGAGTGGGGTGCGGCCTTGCTTGGGCCTGCGGCTGCAGCGGCGGGTGTTGGCCTAGGCGTGGGGCCGTGCTCTGCAAGCTGTGACCTGCCTGCGGTGTGGGAGGCGGAGAGGGCTGCGCCGTGTCGCAACTGAATATCGGCACAGATACCCGCATCAATTTCGCGCCCCGTACGGCATGCAGCGGTCGGTGGGGCCGTGGGGCCTGCGTGCAGCTGGTGGTGTGGCTGAGCTGCTGGAGCCCCTCTCTCGTGGAGACTGGCCCTTCCATACTGGACACCCTTAGGTGGTGGATCTCCACATCCAACAGCTGACAACTGAGAGACACTGGCACTATTGGGCAACATTAACGCGGAGGTGTTCACAATACTGCAGACTGGCACATATAGCCCTATACTGGCCCAGGCACCCTATGTAATTGCTGCATAGAACTCCAATGACACATTGCCACTTGCTTGCGGGAACCCATTAACAGCACAGAGCCCAGGGATCTTCGCACCTGTGCCGAGCCGCACTGCAGCCTGCTGTTTGCAAATCTTGCCCGGACTACTAGGCAACATGGGGAAAACAGACAGGTCACAACCCCGTCTCACGTTTGAGGCGCGCAAAACTACCAAAACACATTAAAAAGCAGCCTCTGACTCGAAAGCGGACACTCAGGGCGATGGCCCCTCCACACTGGAGACGACGCTGATAGCCATGCAGAAAAGTCTTCAGGCTATAGAGGGGAACATGTCAGCAATTAACCACAGACTCGACCATATGTCCTCCCAGCTGGAAAAGCAGAACGCGAGAATGGGGGAGATAGAGCAGAGGGTCTCCACTAACGAGGACGGCCTCAGTGCGGTTGCGGACAAGGCAAACGACATGGAAAAGGTACTGGCACTTATACAAGCGAAAAATGAAGATTTGGAGGCACGGTCCCGTCGCAACAACATTAGAATTACGGGCCTGCCAGAGTCCACCAATACAGGCAGGATAGAGACCTTCATCGAGGCACTGATCAAGGACACCTTCGGCCCTGAGAACTTGTCCGCAATGTTCATAGTCGAGCGAGCTCACCACTCCCTGGTGGCGAGGCCGGTACCGGGCGCTCCACCTCGCCCTATAATTGCTCGGCTATTAAACTACCGGGACCGGGACGCTATACTGAGACTAGCCAGGGAAAAGGGCACCATCACCCACCAGGGGAATTCGCTGTCTTTCTACTCCGACTTTACCGTTGCGGTACAGGCGGCGCGTCTGGAGTTTGGTGCTGTGAAGAAAATCCTGCAATCCGAGGGCATTCCTTACGCCATGCTGTACCCTGCCCGCTTACGGATTGGACAAGAGGGAAACTTCAAAATTTTCACTACCCCCAAGGCAGCGATGGAGCACGTGAAAAAGCAGAAGAGACGGCGCCGTGAGACCCCGGCTGAATCGGACGAGGAGGAGCAGTAACGGACCGAGTGGTGGCGAACTATGTCGATGTTAGCACCCTGTATTATGGGTCACACCTTGCCACTAAGTAGTATTATTGCTCCCTACCACATTTGCACATCTGGCCCTGGGCTTATGCTAGGTATCATATAACTTTTTCCAGAGGGTCTTCACGATGTTGTAGACTGGTTGGCCCTGAGGGTTATGTTATATCATACTCAACATGCGTCATTTTATCCCTCAAGCAGGTGCCTGCTAGCGGAATGATGATAAACTGTATTTCTTGGTTTACTATCCCACACGCGGGAGGGGCCCCGAACTTATGTACGGTCCTTTACGACCCCCCACAGCAGATTCACTATTGTGACGCTGGTCCTCTGGAGGTACAGGTTCTGGATATGATGCGTTGATTTATACGTTCCTTTATCCTGCAAAGTAATTAGACCTGATCAGCCACCTCCCACTCTGAGGGAGGCTAGTAGCTCTCTGGTGTTCCCCATATGGGAGTACCCCATATGTTATGCACTTTTCGTTCTGGGTGTTGGGAATTGTTTATTCAGGGAAGGGATGGCTTTGGCATGATGGGGCTGCTGAAGTGGGTGGGGGGATGGAGGGGGGAGAGGGGGGACTGGAAGGCACTGAGACCTCATGTTGACCCTAATCCCAGGCACCACAATGCTGTGAACCGTCATAACACTACTGTGCATGTCATTACACCTGTAAGATCCTGGTGGTAATATAAAGTTCCTAACATGGAACGTGCGGGACCTAAACACACCCAAGAAAATCCGGTCAGTACTGGCCTATCTGGACAGGCTTGATGTACAGGTGGCATTCCTGCAGGAGACGCATCTTACCCACATCTCTGAGAAAACTGTGGGTGCACGGTGGGCTAGTGTTAGGATTGCTTCCTCATACTCCTCCTACTCCCGTGGGGTGCTCATACTTATCAAGAAAGGGGTTCCCTTCACGGTTCTGAGCTCAGAGATAGATGACCAGGGTAGATTAGCTCTTGTGCATGGAAAGCTTGGAGGTGCGGGAGTGTTGTTGGTCAATGTGTATGGGCCGAATGTGGATGACCGCTCCTTCTTCGCTGATGTGTGGCGCTGTATATCTAAGTTCCCTCCTGCCGAAATTCTTTGGGGGGGCGACTTCAACACTTGTCTAGATGTAACCAAAGACAGATCGGGAAGCGGGGTCCCAAGGCACAGGCTGGCAACAGACGCCTTGCTCGCCCTCTTGGAAGCCGGGAACATTCATGATGTCTGGTGGATGCGGCACCCTGGGGCGAAGGAAAGCACCTTGATCTCAACCGTGCATGGCACATGGTCCCGCTTGGACTATTGGCTCCTCACTGAAGTTGCGTGTGCTTGGGCGACGGACATCCGTCATTTGGCGAAAACGCTCTCAGATCACTCCCCAGTGCTGCTTGAAATGAGTATTCCCGAATGCGCCCGTCCACCGTTCTCATGGCCACTGCAACAGACGTCATTGACGGACCAGATCTTCAGGTGCACGGTGGGTGAGGCAATTGGGATTTTTTTAAAGGAAAACGAGGGCACTGTGGACAGCGCGGGCGTCCTGTGGGAAGGTTTTACGGTTATGATTCGTGGGGTATGCATAGGCGCACAAGCTGGGGTCCTGAAAGACCTACGACGCAGGATTCGTAAATTGGCCGCCGAAATTTCCACATTGGAACGTGACTACGAGCGGAACCGCAATCCTGGGACACTAGCCGCGATCTAGTTACAGAGCACAATGAAACGGTGGATCAGGAAATGGCCCACAGATCACGTCGAAGCGCGGCGCGCTATTACGGGCAGGGGGGACGGCCCAGCCGCTCTCTTGCGCAAAAGCTGGCAGCGCCCCGGAGTCAGGAGGCTATCACTGAAATGTTAGATGAGGCGGGGGAGGCACATTTCACCACGCCTGAAATAAGCGAAGTGGTGCTAGATTTCTATACTGGCCTCTATGAGAAGCGGCCCTCTGCCGATGAAGTGGACTCCTACCTGGAGGATGTAGCACTAGGCTGGCTGTCGCTCAACCAGCGAGAGTATCTCACACAGCCGTTTGACGTGGAAGACGTCAAGATGGCCATCGCGTCCCTCCCGACCTGTAAGGCGGCCGGTCCTGATGGACTCCCGAGTGAGTTCTACAAGGCCTATGCCGGAGACCTGACCCCCAGACTCCTGGATGTTTTTGCTGAGGCGTATGACACTGGAGCACTTCCCCCCACGCTTAAAGAGGCCCTTATTGTTATGTTGTTGAAGCCGGACAAGGCAGCCAACAGGTGCGACTACTATAGACCACTATCTATGATTAATCTTGATGCCAAAATCCTGGCCAAAATGATTGCCAGTCGACTTCTGCCCTTGGTCCCCAACTTAGTTCTCCCTGACCAGTCGGGATTTGTGCCCGCCAGATCGACCATGCACAACCTGGGCACTGTCTTCGCCACCTTACATTATTTTGAGGCGGATTTCCAGGCAGTGGCAGTACTGCTGGACGCCGCAAAGGCATTTGACTCCCTGCACTGGGAGTATATGTTCCGTATGGGCATGCCACCCTTTTTCTTAAAATTGATCCATCTCTTATACGAGGCACCGGTAGCACGGATACGCATGAACGGCTGAATATCGGAAACGTTTCCAGTAAATAGAGGCACGCGGCAGGGTTGCCCCCTGTCGCCAATACTCTTTGCGCTCGCACTGGAGCCCCTGGCATGTAAATTGCGCCAGCGCCATGCCAAAGCAGCGCTACAATTTCATCAGCGGGCTCTGGTGGTTTCGCTATATGCGGACAACATGCTGCTTTATGCACGCGAGCCCGCTACGTATCTGCCAGAATTGCTCCGCGAGTACGTGAAGTTTGAAAGGTACTCAGGGTTAGGCATTAACTGGGGAAAGTCGACGGTGTTCCCGCTAACGGCCAATTCATGCGAAGTGGAATTGGACTTCCCACTAACGAGGTCCACTGACCCAGTCCGTTACCTGGGCGTGTGGCTGCACAGGGACACTGAAGTGGTGAGATCTACGAATTATGGCCGCGTCATCACCAAAGTGACAGAACAAGCAGCAAGATGGGCCAAATTACTGCTCTCCCTAGCGGATAGGATAGCAGTCGTCAAGATGACGATCTTGCCGAAACTCCTCTATCTCTTTATCAACATCCTGATTCGCTTAAATCTTGCTTTATTCAATGCACTTCAGTCAGCCTTGCTGTCCTTTGTCTGGGGAGGCAAGAAGCCCCGCTGTAGCTGGGATGTGCTTGCACAGCCGTTTGAGCATGGCGGGTTTGAAGCCCCTGATATGAGGTTATATTACCTCTGCGCACAAGCGCAGTTTGCTCATTTTTGGTACCACCCACAACGATTTCAGCCATATATTGCAGTGGAGGCAGACTCGGTGCTACCTATGCCACTAGCGGTGGTAGCGTTACTGGGAGGGCACGGCGGGCCGCGAACTGAAATCAACCCGGTTCATTGTATGGCGTGGGCATGGAAATCCCTGGCAAAAAGGGCACATCTAGACTACCTCTATGCCCCGGCACTACCGCTTGCGGCCCACCCGGGCATCTCCGCAACACAAGAGCGGGCCGCACTACAATCATTGGGAAATGCTGGAATTACTCGGATGGGGGACCTCTACACGCAAGGCCGGTTCCATCCGCTGTCAGTCATACAGGAGGGGCGAGATAGTGACATGATGCTGGGGTTCACGTACGTGCGAGTGAGGCAAGCTATTCGTGCTCTATATCCCGACTATCCTGCCGAGCCGAGACCGTTATCGGCGTTACAGGCGGTGCTGGCTAGCAACTCGCGTCGGGGATTGATAACAAAATTATATAATGCTTCCCTGAGGGAGCGGGATCCACTTGACGAGCATTCCTACAAAAAGTGGGCCACGGTGATGGTGGCCCCTCTGTCCCAAGAAGCCTGGAAGTTTTGCTCCACACTGACAGGACGCTTGACAGCCAACTGTAATCTCCGCATCATACATTTCAAGTATCTCCACCAGCTATACTACACCCCTATTTAATTGCGTCGTTTTGGGCTCAGGGAGAATGCTCGATGTGTGCGGTGCGGACAGGAGGACGAGGACTTTATGCACCTTGCATGGTACTGCGCTGGAATACATGGCTTCTGGACTCGTGTCACGGGTGTGCTCACTGAAGTGGTGCTTGAAGATGTGGTGTGTGCGCCGGATGTATGCCTCTTAGGGTGGGTACAGAACCTAAAGCTGTGCAATAGGAGACTGGTAGCCATCTCCACTTTCTTTGCCAAGCGGGCGATTGCGCAATGTTGGGGGCTAAAACTCTGCCCATAGTGAAAAAATGGATGCATGACTTGCTATACTGTAGGGATCAATTTGGGATCTATGCAGAGGAACTGCCGGAGGCCTCGAGGCCCAAGGATTTTTGGGCCCCATTAACAGGGTACTTACTCAGCAATCCAGATCTATCATAGACGGTTGAGCTGATAGCCTGTCTCTTCAACATGTAGGGACTGGGAGGCTTTCAGTGGGCTGCTTTGGGTATACAGGTCACTGGGTACGTCAGGTTCAGGAAACTCAACAGTGCCTGGTTCTGGGGTGGGGGAGGTGGGGGGGGGTTGCTTCTTGGTTGGGTATTGGTTTAATGTAAAAAATGCTTGTATTGCATATTTCGTGTTAATGACTTGCTAAGGCCCGCTTGGGCTTTGTATTCTGCTGTTACAAGCTGTACAATAAAAAGATATTAAAAAAAAAAAGGATTGCACATTGTCAATCTCAAGAATATAATGAATTCTAGCATACCTAACTAGGATACTCACCAATCAGAATCAAAATCCAGACACAAAAGTGAGTATGTTCAATTACTGATTTATATGTAAAAAGGAGAGAGAGACCCCTTGTTGTAGCCAAGGGAGTAGGGTACTCTTGACAAGTAAAACAAATATTCCCTTGGGTTATGAAAGGAACAGAATATAAGGTTCAACTCACAACTAGGTTGTACCTCACAAGGCGCACAAAAATACAATTCGTCAAGGAAAATCCCACCTAATATTTGAATCAATTGCTAAATAGCACTGAAGTTTAAAAAAAATAATTCTTTTATTATTAAAAAAGTGGTTACAATGTTAAAATTTCAATACACTTCCTATCTATCACAGTTTTATGCAAAACAATTGATAAAAACAATTCATAAAAACAATAAATGTAAAATCCCCAATTACAATCAGTTTACACAATATGCTATGACATAAAAAGAGAACAATGGTTAGACAGTATACTTTGTCTTTCAAAGGAACATATCCTATGGGACAGTTAGAAACCTTGCCTGGATACACTCATTTTCGTATCTGCAGGTCCAAATTTTCCCTTGGATTATGTACAATGATGCGTCGACACGTTTCAATGGGTTTGATTATTATTCCATCTTTATCAAGACAATAGTTAGTTCGTTTCTCTCTGTATTCCTTATTGTATAGCTTGGTTTATATGCCCTCTTGAGTCAAACTTTATAAGTGCGTCATGTCATCAGTGATGTCACTGACCATGTCATGAGTGATGTAATATGTGACGTCAACAGCAGTGCATTGCGGGGGCGCGAGTTATAGTTAGCTGAAATAACTATAACGGGGGAATTTCACGGGTTTTGTACGAGTGCAATGTCCAACTAACTATAACTGTCCCTAAAACCTATGGTTTTTTCAGTGAATTTGTAAGGTTTTTTAAATGCTAATTTCTAACTATAACGTGCCTGAAACCTATGGTTTTTTCAGTGAATTTCAAAGGTTTTTTAAATGCTAATTCCTAACTATAACATGTCTGAAACCTATGGTTTTTTTCAGTGAATTTCAAAGGTTTTGTAAATGACAATTTTGAAATGTATTAATTGTTATATTTATTTTTTTGATACTGATTTACTACATTTTTTTAAACTATTTATTCTTAGATATTTTTTTTAAATTACATTGTAATTACATTACAAAATATACTTTCTCAGAATGAATTACTTTAGTTCAAATACTTTGCAAATAGGCAATAGACTTTTAAGTACAGTAGTTACAGTAGTACAGTAGTTACAGTTGTTGCAATGGGCAACACAATTTCAAACACAATGTAACATTGAGCTCAATGTGAATTTCTAGTTAAATGCAATTAGTTACTTTATGGATTACTTTTCTAACCACAGGACTGGATCCTAGATTCAGTCCTGGGACATCTCCTGTAAACAGTTGAGTAAAAGCATTTTGGTTACAGTAGTGATTTTTAAGGAATATTATTGTATTTTAAAAGTTGAAACTTTTCCACATAGAATCACCAATGTTATCCTATGGGAGGAAATTCACTTAGCAGGTAAGTAGTGTTATCGTTACTTTTTCCTACTCAGTGGTGGATCCTGGATTCAGCACTGATGCATCTCCTGTAAACAGTTGAAAGAATGCGTTTAAGTCATACAGGCGATTTTTAAGGAATATTTGTAGTTTGTGAAAAACGACACTTTGAAACTTTTCTGCTGAAAACCAGACAATGGATTCCTATGGAAGGAAATACAAGTTACTGTTAAGTACGGTTAGAATTACTTTTCAGGATCAGTACTGGGCTCAAAGATGCAGCACTGAGGTCTCTCCTGATAACAGGTGAGTAAATCGGAATTTGTAGTTCTGCTGATTTTAGAGGAATATTTGTAAGTTTCAAAAATCGACACTTAGAAACTTTTTCAGCAAAAAGCTGGCAATGATATCCTATGGAAGGAAATTCAAGTTACTGGTAAGTACGGTTAAAATTACTTTTCAGGATTAGTACTGGGCTCAAAGATGCAGCACTGTGGTCTCTCCTGATAACAGGTGAGTAAATCGGAATTCGTAGTTCGGTTGATTTTAGAGGAATATTATAAAGTTCCAAAACTCCACACTTAGAAGAATTTCCAGGTGAAACCAGTCAATGTTAGCCTATGGAAGGAAATTCAAGTTACTGTTAAATACGGTTAGAATTACTTTTCAGGATCAGTACTGAGCTCAAAGATGCAGCACTGAGGTCTCGCCTGATAACAGGTGAGTAAATCAGAATTCGTAGTTCTGCTGATTTTAGAGGAATATTTGTAAGTTTCAAAAATCGACACAGAAACTTTTTCAGCAAAAAGCAGGCAATGATATCCTATGGAAGGAAATTCAAGTTACTGGTAAGTACGGTTAAAATTACTTTTCAGGATCAGTACTGGGCTCAAAGATGCAGCACTGTGGTCTCTCCTGATAACAGGTGAGTAAATCGGAATTCGTATATCGGCTGATTTTAGAGGAATATTTGCACAATGGTGAAGGAAGGGGGTGGGGCCTGAGGTGACATGTCTGCAAACACGCCCTGTGGCGCGTTTTAAGTTGGAGAATTAATTCCTCCTCAATCCCGAGGGTCCCTAGGTGCCAACTAGCCCACCAGATACCTCCAGTATGCGCCAGAGAGCTGCGTTGCAGAGAGGTGTTCAGAGGCCATGCCCCTTTTTACAACACTCTGCAACACAGCTCCGTGGCGCTTACTGGAGGTACCTGGTGGGCTAGTTGGCCCCCAGGGACCCTCAGCATTGAGGGGATTTAATTCCCTATCTTAAAACGTGCCACGGGGCCTGTTTGCACACATGTCACCTCAGGCCCCGCCCCCTCCCTTCACCACTGTGCAAACGCGCCCCGTGGCGCGTTTTAAGTCAGGGGATTAACTCCCCTTGAATCCTGAGGGTCCCTGGGGTGGAACTTGCCCACCAGCTACCTCCATTAAGCGCCACAGAGCTGCGTTGCAGAGAGGTGTAAAAAGGGGCGTGGCCTCAGAACACCTCTCTGCAACGCAGCCCCCTGGCGCATACTGGAGGTTCCTGGTGGGCTAGTTGGCCCCCAGGGACCCCCAGTATTCAAGGGGAGTTTGTTCCCCCTCTGCAAACGCGCCAGGGGGCGCGTTTGCAGAGTGCTGACTAGGAGGGGGCGTGGCCTCCGGCGCGATGCCGGATTTTTTTTTTTTTTTTAAAAGGGGGCTGTGTGGCCCCCCTTATTTTTAATTATTTTGGGCCCTGGGGACCCCATCCCCCAGGGCCTGACCCCCTTTTTTTTTTTTTTTTTTAAATTGGAACGGGAAGGGGACCGCGTGGGCCCCCCTCCCGTGGCCAATTTTGGCCCGGGGACCCCATCCCCCGGGTCATTGCCACCTTTTTAAAAATTATTTTTATGGAGGGGGGCTGCGTTGCCCCCTCCTCAGGCCTCCTTAGGCCCCGGGGACCCCATCCCCCGGGGCCGGCCTTTTTTTATTTTTTTATTTAATAATTTGGGGGAGGAGGCCGCGTGGCCCCCCTCCCGGGCCACTACTTGCCCCGGGGACCCCATCCCCCGGGGCTGGCCCTATCCTTTGGGGTCCGTGGGGGGACCCCAACTCCCCCACGGACCATGCCGGCTCCCCGCGTCCTGCGGGAGCCGGCATTGCTTTTCCACATGGGGAGCTGCTAACATGCAGCTCCCCGTGTGGAAAGCAATGTGCTTTGGATATTGGCGAGAGCAGGTTTCCTGCTCTCGCTTCCAATATCCAAAGCAGTTTGCTATGACAGGACGGGAGCCGCGAGGCTCCCGTCCTGCCATAGCAAACTACAGTGTCCCGGGGTAGGCACCCCGGGACACTGCAGGAGCCGGCCCTGGGGGATGGCGGTCCCCAGGGCCATGGAGGGCTCCAGGAGGGGGGCCACGTGGCCCCCCTCCCAACCTTTGCACAGCCCCGGGTAGGTGGTGGTCCCGGGGCTCGGGGGTCCGAAACGGACCCCCACATTTGATTATTTATTGCCCCGGGGAGGTGGCGGTCCCCGGGGCGTGTGAGGGGGCTTGAGCCCCCCCACACAGGTTAATTTATTTTAAAAAAAAGAAGCCCCGGGGGGTGGCGGTCCCCGGGGCTGCGGGAGGGCCAAGAGCCCTCCTGCACCATTATTTTTTTAAAGCCCCGGGGGGTGGCGGTCCCCGGGGCTTGGGGGGGCCTTAGAGGCCCCCCCACATATTATAAATAAACCCCCGCATGCCCCCGGGACTTGGCCCACCCGGGGGCAAATTAGCATCGGGAGACCGCGCTTCGATTATTTTTTTTATCGGCGGGATTCGTCGATTTTTTTTTTAAAAAACAAAATGTTTCTACCCTGCCCCCTTTGTGCGTTTTGCGTACTTGTTTCTTTTTTTTTTTCGGCGGGATCCGCGCACCCTAAGCGCATGCCGCCGATTTAAAAAAAAAATGCTTTTTTCTGCCCAGGGGGTCCTTGTGGGACCCCCTGAGCAGACCTAGGGGGTCAGGGTGTTTCTACCCTGCCCCCTTTGTGCGTTTGCGCACTTGTTTCTGTGCCTCGGTTCTACCGAGGGACAAAATGGCTGCCAACACTTCCTGATTTGGAGTGTTGACAGCCAGTTGACAGCCAATTAGCATGCAGCTCGTGATCGGGACGGTGCGCGCAGGGTGCTCTCAGGGTGCGCGGATCCGACGCGGCCATAGATATATATGTGATTTTACTTGTGATTTTCTCAGGAACTACTGAACGGATTTACACCATTTAAGCAAAAGGCACGAGTCTGAACCAAGGGCTACCTCTTTGCCAAATTTGGTGTAATTCCGTTCAGCAGTTCGGGCTGTAGCCACGATGAACGGTTCCTATGGAAAAATGAATGGGGAAAACACGTTTTGGGACCCCCCTTTTTTCTCGGCCCCCGCTTGACGAATCACCCTGAGACTTTCAGGATAGGAGCGGACCGGAGCGCCCCAACAAGTTGGAACATTTCGCGAAGATTCGTCAACCGGCGCCAACGTTATTTCAAATAGAATGTTGCGGATTTCCTATGGAAAATAGGTCCTAACTATAACTATCTACTGGCGACCGCCAGTAGATAATATATATATATACAATGAAAAAACAAAGGTTACAGGGATGTTATAGTTACTGTAACATCCCTGTAACCTTTGTTTTTTTCGTTGGCAATATATATATATATATATATATATATATATATATAGATATAGATATATATATATATATATATATATATATATATATATATATATATATATATATAGATATAGATATATAAATAGAATTTTAAAAAACCTTGGAAACTGACTGGAAAAAACAAAGGTTAAAGGGACGTTATAGTTAGGCTCAGATTTCACTTGTACAAAACCAGTGAAATTCATAGTTATATACACCAACTATAACTTACGCCCTCGCAAAGCACTGCTTATGACCTCACATATTACATCACTCATGGCACGGACAGTGACATCACTGATGACATCTCAAATGACATCATCAAGTGAGTGTTAGTGTTTTTAAGAGTTTATGGGTGTTAAACATATATACTAACCTATTACAAAAGTTAAATTAGTATACTAGGTGTACTACTACTGAGTAATAATACTTCTAACATATATTATGAGAGTGGCTGTGTGAATGTATGTATCCTTGTGTGTATGGGTATGTAGGTGTTTAAGTTAGTGCCTGAGTAGCTGTGTGGTGAGTGAGATGCTGTATGAGTAGCTGTATTGGTCAGTGAGTAGATGTGTCAGTGGCTGTATAGGTGAGTATGTGACGGTGTGAGTGGCTCTATGGGTGGGTAAGTGGGTGTGTAGTGATTGCATGGGTGAAAGAGTGGGTGTCTGAATGGCTGTATGAGTGAGTAACTCAGTGCGTAAGTGGCTGTTTGAGTGGGTGTTTGGTTAAGTGAGCTAGTGTGTGAGCAGCTGTACTGGAGACTAAGTGACTGTCTGAATGGCTGTATAGGTGAGTGAGCGGATGTGTGAATGGGTATGTAAGTGGTTGTGTGGGTGTGGGAGTGAGTGTGTGAGTGCATGTATGAGTGAGTGAGTGGCTGTGTTGAGAGGCTGTATGGGTGAGTGTGTGGCTATGTGAGTGGCTGTACGGGTGAGTAACTGGTTTTATGAGTGGCTGTATGGGTGAGTGAATGGTTATGTGAGTGGCTGTATGAGTGAGTGGGTGGGTCTATGAGTGTCTCTATGGAGGAGTAAGGGGGTATGTGAGTACTGGCATGTGTCTGTGAATGGGTATGTGAGTGGTTGTGTGGGTGTGTGAGTGGGCATACGAGAGGTTTATGGGGGTGTGAGTGGGTATGTGAGTGGGTCTGTGGATGATGTCCTCAGTGATGTCATCAGTGATGTAACTGACCATGTCATGAATGCTGTAATATGTGAGATCATAAGCAGTGCATTACGGGGGCTTAACTTATAGCTAGCTCAAGTACCTATAACAGCTGAACTTCACTGGTTTTGTACGAGTGAAATCTGAGCCTAACGTCCCTGTAATCTTTGTTCTTTCAGTGAATTTCTATATTTTTTTTAATTCTATTTCCTAATTATAACGTGCCTGTAACCTTTGGTGTTTTCAGTGAATTGCTAAGGTTTTTCAAATTCTATTTCCTAACTATAACATCCTTGTAACCTTTGGTTTTTAAGTGAATTTCTATGATTTTTTAACTAGTAGTTATACTTGCATAGTGGTGGAGAAATGGGGTGGGCCTCCTGCCAGCTCTCAGGAATCCTGCTGTATGGGGCTTAATGGAGGTAGCAGGAGGGCTTCTTGGCCGCAAAGGTACCTCAGCATCAAAGAGGACTTCATCCTCCAACCAGTAGTGTGCCAGGAAGTGCATTAGCAGAGAGGTGGAGAAAAGGCAATGGCCTCCGAAGACCTCTCATCAATCCCCCAGTGTGGGACGTACAGGAGGTAACAGAAGGGGTTGTTGGCCCCCTGAAGGAAGTGACCCGATTAGGGCCACCCAGGTCACTCACGACCACCTCTCAGCCTTCCAAACAAATGAAGAGTCGGTCAGACAGTAGAGAATACAAACCAAAGTTATTTTATTAGTGTTCGCTCGAGCGGAGTCCAGTCTGACCAGCCTCCTTAGATAGCTGTCGAGGGACTGACCCCGGTCCACAAGGTAAAGTTAGATATACATTTTCGACACCTCTAAGACACACCCAGACTGGAATTTTCCATCCTGAGCACAGATGAACAAAGGAGGTACAGAAGGATGAGCTACCATCCTGAGACCAGGAACACACTATCTTAGCTTCAAGGTTACTCAGCCCTTGCCCGTCTCTCTGAGAGTGGGAGCAGGGCTACATATGAGGAAAGGCATGCAAACACAAAACGAGCTATTCATTAGTGCAACGAAGCTCAACCTCGAACAAAAGAAACAATCGAGGCTGCTTTTCTGCTGAGGCAGACAGTACGAGACAGAAGCTTCATTTCGATCATGACACAAAATAGCGGCTAAATATAAAATGGTGCCGCAAATGCTAACTTAACTCGCACGATGCTAGAAGGAGTCAGCTTGGCATATTCTCAGCCCAACAGACCCTCCTTTTAGCATTTGCTAACAGATTTTATCTAATGCATAGGATAGTAATAAGTGATCTAGTTAAAAGACTGCTTGTACCCTTTGTATTCACACATTTATCAGAACTCAAATATACCCTCGTCAATGGCCATTAAGTCGTGGACAGCTTGCATCATCATAGTCGAGGACTTAACATCATGAACGGGAGTCTCTGGTGTAGGTGTTAACTTCCCAATACAGTAAGCACAACAAGCAGGAAGGCAATGGATGCATAAAGCGCAAGTGAAAATAACACCAGCAACTACTACCAGGAGGATAAGGATCTTCCAACCCCATGTTGCCATTAAACCCCATAACCAGCCAGAAAGGGTCCAAGTACCATTCTCTTGGTGAATGTCAGATGCAAGCCTGTGCAACTTCTGTATCGCAGCATATACATTCGGGGCGTGGCCCGGTATGTATACACAGCAGCTACTACCGATAACGCAACAGGCCCCACCCCAATCAGCAAGGATGGCGTCTAACACCATCCTGTTTTGAAGAGCAACAAGCCTCGTAGCCTGGAGCTCAGCTGTGATGTTTGTTAGAATCCCAGCTGTGGTATTAATGACCCCCTCCACCACCCTAGTGAGGCAGCGGATATTAAGGCTATTGGACTTTGGGGCCCAAAAAGGAACAATGCCCTTCATGGCATCAGTGAACTGCTGCAGGGTAGTATCTGTTTGATCAATGTCTTCTGTATTGATAAGCCTTCTGATCCGAGACAGGTGGACACCCCTATGCCTCAATCGGTGATCCCTATGGTAGTTGGACGGAGCTATATACACCAGGGGAAGGAGGAAAGAGACATAACATATGCCAGACCATCCCCTAGGAAGCCACACATAAGCCTGGGACCCACAAACAAAATAAACATTATGGGGTGGAAGTAAAGGTGGGCTACTTGTTGTGCTCAACACATACGTATAGTTGCAATTACTCTGTCCCACTTGAACATTTCCAAAGCCTTGAACGCAAAAACTATCTGTTGTGTTGACTACCGGCACTGGCATTGCTTCATCTTGAGTAATATTCCGCATCTGAAAGGACCTAAAGTATTCAGTGACGTTAAAACCTTGGAAATCCAACATTTCATTTTGAAGCCATGTTACATTCTTTTCGTTCTCATAAATGTTCATGAAGGCTGTTGGAGACAATGTATCGGGGGCCCCTCCCTCTCCTGGAGTAAACCCTTGGTGAACACGGATATATTCTAACACAGTATCATAATCGCATACGTCATATTCATGGCATCAGTATGGAAATGGATATACACCATGGTAAACAGCTGGAACCAGGCCTCGCAGCTTCCCAGATATGAAAACGGTAAGGACAGCAATACATCATTTCTATGTGTCACAGAAGGGAGCAGGCCACAAATCCAACAGTTAGTAGCATTCGAGGTGTGATGCGCCTGGTGGAGCATCTGCAGAAAGACATTATCTACATATGTTTTTCGGTGCTCACCCTTGTGAGGGGCTAAAGTAACAAACATGTGCTCAGGGGGGATTGGCGTTGTACCAATCAAAGAATGCATAGGATATTTTTCTTCAAGAAACCACGCTATTCCAAACATTGTTATCAAAAAGATCAAGATAATTACTACGAAAACAATTTTACTCTTAACAGACCAACTAGACCAACCAGGCCCATTCTGCCCGAAACGCGGGGCTGCAAAGGGCTGTTCTTCCTCCCTAATGGGGCGACCAAATGGGTAAATTTTTGAATCAGAGGAAAGGACATGCAATGGAGCCAACGATGATAAAGCAAGGAAAAGGGACAAAGTTCCCAGCGTCCGTCAGAGCCTCGCTGGCAGACTCCTATTGTTCATCTACGGTGGTGCTGTTGAGCACTTTCAGTGGAGCTGCGCGATCGCAGCCCTCTCTGAGGAAATCCCACATCATCCAGGCTAATGTACCCCCCTTTTTCCCGGGGGAGCATGTTGAATTCACCCTGTCCAATGTCTGAACAATGCACCAATCTCCCTTTCCCTAAACTACCGTTGGTACCACAGGCAAGGTACACCCTATTCTTTATCCTCGCAGTCCATCCCTACTATTCTGACTTCTCCTTTGGTGCACTGTTCTTCCGTCGGGGGTGCAGATTGTACCTAACTACTCCAGGCACAGAGGGGTCAGCAAAAAGGGGTTCAGACTCAGAGGGACCAATGGGCAGGGGCGTAAAACAGATGAGCCAGCAGATTGGGGCTCAGTGTGCAGGGGCTCAAACACAGATGGGCCAACAAGCTGGGGCTCCTGGATGGCCTTAGTTGCAGGTGGCACTGCCTCATTCAACACTGCGCTGCTCTCCTCCTCGGTGGGTGCCCACGTCAGTCATGCATCTGAGAAGGGAATGAAGCACGGCACCTGCTCCGTTTCAGAGTCGCCGATCCCATCAAGGGTCCACTGGTCATAGGGCAATGGAAGGGGCACCCTCCTGCAGTGGGTAGAATGAATCCAATTCTTCTGGCCGTCTACCTTCACTGCCGTTCAGGTGGCAAGGAGGACCTGGAGAGGCCCCTTCCAGCGCGGCTCCAAACTGCCTTTCCTCTGATAGTTCCTCACTAGGATAAAATCACCGGGTCATATATCGTGGCCTGGCCCCTCAGGAGTTGGCGGTAAAGCTTCATGAATCTGTTGGTGAATAGAGCACAAATGTTTAGTCAACTCATACAAATAGTCCACAAGCAAAGGGTATTCTATTTCAGAAAAACGACGAGGTCGCGGGACGCCCCAGACATTTGCCGGGCAGCCAAACACAACCTCGTACGGTGACAATCCTGTTCTAGAGTGAGCCGTGGTTCTTGTAGACAGCAGAGCTAATGGTAACGCATCTGGCCATTGCAATCCTGTGCTCTCTTTGATCTTTGCCAGCTTCAGTTTGAGAGTACCATTGTACTTCTCAACCAAACCTGCCGATTGGGGATGGTTTGCCGCATGGAATCTCTGCTTGATGTGCAAACCATCGCACACCAACTGGATAACCTTTGAGTTGAAGTGACTTCCGTTGTCACTCCAAATCAAGCGGGGCAAACCAAAACACGGGAAGAACTATTTTAAGAGTACCTTCGCCGTCGCCATGGCCGTGTTCTCTTTAGTGGGTAAGCTTCAATACATTTACTGAATGCACAAACGACTACTAACAAATATTTCAGATTGTTGACTCGTTCCATTTGGATGAAATCCATCTGGAGAGCCACGAAAGGGAAGGAAGGCGGTGCAAAATTACCAGGAGGTGTAGGGGTGCCTTTTCCAGGATTATACATCATGCATACCATACAGTACTTCACTAGGTGAGCAGCAACTTTAGGAATGTTGTCATTCTGCCGTACAGGGTCTAACAGCTTACATATCCCCTTCGCACTAATGTGAACTGGCCCGTACGCCATAGTAACCACAGGGAGGACATATGCATCCGGTAGCATCGATCTCTGCTTCTCTGACTTATCCGTCCAGCACCCATCCTCATCCAAACGTGCCATACTCTCCTGCCATACCGCTAACTCCTCAATCGTTGCCTCGCTCTGGATCTCTTTGACATTGTCCAGAGTGTCCTCAAACATGGTGGCCTCGGGTACCCACCTAGCAGGACCCGCTACAAACATCTTTTTCATCTTTCTTCGGGCTGTCTCCTTGGCTATCTGATCTGCAAATGCATTTCCCCTCCCCACATCATCGGTGATTGCCTTGTGGGCACTGCACTTCACTATAGCCAATTTTCTAGGGAGTGTCAGGGCAGACAAAAGCCTATGTATAAGGGGCCCGTTCTGAATGCGTGACCCATGGGACGCAAGGAACCCTCTCTCTGCCCAGAACCGCCCAAAGTTATGAGCAACCCCGAAGGCATACTGGCTGTCAGTGTAGATATTGACGGCCAGTCCCTCGCTTAGCTCACAGGCTCTAATGAGGGCGACTAACTCAGCTGCCTGGGTGGACTGATAAGGGACTCGTGATGTCTCAACTTCTGTGTGCAATGTTGTGAGTGCATATGCCGCGGTGGTGGTGCCATCTGGTAATTTGAAACAAGAGCCATCGACATATAGTTCCCCTTGGGGGCCAGACAAGGGAACATCAGTCAAGTCTACCCGTCCCTTCATCTCCTCCTCCGTCCGAAACAGACAATCGTGTATGTCTATTTCCTCACTCTCCGAAGGGAGGGGTGGTAACATAGCAGGATTCAGAGTGGCACATCTTTTTATCGTAATATGCGGGCGAAAAGAGTTAGCTCGTAACCGGTCAGACGTGCACTGGTAAGGTGTTGTGTCTTGGTCTTATTCAAAAGAGTATGCACAGCATGCGGTACCATGACTGTGAGGTCAGTATCAAGTATGAGCCCAGCCAATTGCCTTATAGAGATGGCCACAGCCACGACCGCTCTTAGACAGCTGGGGAGGGCTCTGGCGATGGGGTCAAGCAAAGCGAAGAAATAGGCACACAGTCGTTGCTTACCTCCAAAGGCCTGTGTTAAGACAGAAAGCGCACAACCAGCCATCTCGTGTGCATATAAAACGAACGGCTTCGCATAATCAGGGGTGCCAAGCACAGGAGCGGAGCAAAGCACAAATTTTAGTTGCTCAAAAGACTGCTGGCATTCATGCATCCACGGCAGGGGCTCATGCACGTCTTTAGTGTTTAGTGCTAATAAACACTTTATTAGTAATGAATAATTAGGGGTCCAATGTTGACAGTAGGAAGTGATGCCAATGAAGGCACGTACATCCCTTTGAGTTTTAGGGATGGGCATTTTTACAATGGCACTAATGCGCTCAGGGGTCAATCTCCTACCCTCCTTCGACAGTAGGTGACCTAAATAGGTCCTGTCAACAATATTGAAATTTAGAAGGGGACACTTTATGTCCATGGTGAGCCAAATGTAGCAACAACTTAACCGTACTGTGTTTGCATCCCTGTTCAGTGTCAGAAGCAATTAGTAGGTCATCCACATACTGAAGCAATACATTAGCTAGGGAAAGCGTGAGGGAGTCCAATTGAGCTTTCAGAGCTTGGCTATATATACTAGGGCTCTCAGTATAGCCCTGAGGAGCGCAACAGAATCTAAAGCTTCTGCCAGCTAGTGTAAAACTAAATAGGTGACGGCTATCAGGATGAATTGGGATACTGAAGAATGCATTTTTCAAATCAATGACAGAAAAGAACTGGGCAGAAGAAGGAATCATTGTGAGAAGGGCAGTAATATCAAGGACCTCCGGGAAATGAGGAACCACTATTTTGTTAACTGCCCGCAAATCAATTACAAAATGATAAACATCTGTATTGTCATCAGGGGAGGAGTCGGGGGATGTCTTCTTTAAGATAGGAAGAATAGGGCTGTTACGCACATTCGATGCTGTCTCCTCAACTACCCCTGACTCAATCAGATCCTGTATAATGCATAATAAAGCTCGCTCCCCCGCTTGTGGTATTTTGTACTGGGGAATACGGGGCAAAATGGCATTGTCCTTAACCTTGATGGAAACTGGGGAAATTTGTAAGAATCCCACATCCGTATCACCCGTCGCCCACAAAGTGGGTGGCACATCTTTAAATTCAGCGGGAAGGGGCGCATCTTTGGACAGACACTGCTTGGAACTCGCTACATTTGGTCCCATTGTCATATAGACACCGTCCGGAGAACAAAAAATTGTCGCATGCAGCCTCTTGAACAAATCCAAACCCATTAAATTTTCTCCACAATTGGATGTCAATAGAAAGGGTGAATCCACAGTAAAGGGACCAATAGTCAAGGCAAGTGGCTTGGAAATGGGGCTCACAACCGGTACACCTGAAAAGCCTACCGAAACATTATTTTGGCCAGACAGAGCTGCCCCAGGGACTAGCGAACGAGAAACAGAGCTATTCATTGCACCTGTGTCTACTAAGAATTTCTTAACTGAGCCTTGCAAATCTGCGGTGACATAAGGACCGCACTGATCTACAGGTATCTGAACTGCTCCCTTGCCCTGTCCCTGGCTGTCCTAGCTGTGAGACATCCCTGTCACCTCGTCCAGATCATAATCATCGTGGTAGTACTGTCTTCCTCGAGGGTCATCAAAATAGTTCTGATCAGAGTGACCCTGCGATGGCTTATCCTCCCGAGCTTTGTCCCGATCACCTACTCCATGACCCCGTCCACGAGAACCCTGTCCTCGAGGTGCCGCAACTTTCTGCAATAACACCAGACACTCGCTACGCCAGTTCCCCTCCTCTTTGCAATACGCACACTGATTCGGCCCTACAGGCGCAGCATTCCTGCTAGTACAAGGAAGCTGTTGGGCCGGACCAGCACCACGTCCCCCTCCATTTCCCCTAGAAGCCTGCTGTAGCAACACCTTCATTTTTAACTCCTTATGCTTCTTCTCCTCCTTCTCCTCATTTTCCCTATGCTCATAATACTGGGCCATACTCAAAATTACGGAAGGGGAGGATGTCATCCAAGTGCTCTCCGAAGCCTGCAAACGAGCCGCGATCCCTGGGAGCAAGTTCGTTACAAATCTATTGGCAAACAATCGAACACCCCTTTCTACTGACAAATCCTGTCCACTGAAATCCAAAAACACACCCTCAAACTGCGTGAAAAAATCGGACATGCGCTCATCTTTCTTCTGACGACATGCCGCTAACTTGTCCCAATCTACCCTTCTCAGAGGAATAAGGGAGTGCATATATGTAACAATTCGGCTGGGTAAAGCTAATATCTCGCCTTTGGCTTCTCTCCAGGCTTCCTTTCCTTATGCCATGCTTTAATCTGGTCCCATGTACCACCCAATTCTACAGCATGATCATGCGTGTGCACCTGTCTCCAAATGTCGACGGGCACCAGTAACCCAAAAAACATTTCAATATCAGCAAGGGTCATTACTGTCGACGAAGCAGCTTCGGTCAATTCCTTATAATATGCAGTAGGATTTTTCCTAGGGTCAGGTAACTGAGTCTTAAGGGATAACACCTCACTCCTCTTCCACGGGGTATAGACCCACTGCTCTTGGAAACAGGCCTCTACCTTTGGTCTAATGACAGCATCATGCTGATCCCGAAGCTCTGGCAACTCAGGGTGATATATGGGCAGGACTTCCCTCATTGGAAACTGGGATACCGTGGTCGGGCTCTTCTCGAATAACCTACCACGGTAAGCTACAAATGTTGCGACATTTCCGAAAACCTCCTCAGGTGCCATGCCAGCTACATATACATTATCTCTGATATCATAAATAATGTGGGGCGCTATAGCATTGAAACACTGTTCCCACAATCCAATCAGTGTAGCCGACATGTGCTTGAGGGCATGCTGCTGCACAAATGGCTCATAATCCCTCATCACACATCTTCAGTACTATAGATGGGATGACGGGCCCACTGCGCGGCCTGATTCACTACCGCCTTCTTTTCTTCCTCCCCCACATCAGATCATATTAAAATTCATCCCAATCGCTCCCTAGCTGTCGCCCAGCTCCCATCCCCTAGCCCGCGAACAGGCGTTCCACTACCTAATGCTGCCGGGGAGTGAGGGAAGAGGGAAGGGGTAGTAACCGAGTGGGTAGGCACCAATGTCGTCAATGGCTGGGTTGTGGGTGTAAGAGCCAGAGAAAGAGAAGACATGGACACAATGGGCACAGCAGAGACACTAGCAGCTATCGCAGGCGCGGAGGGCGAAGCCACAGAATGGACAGGAGGTGCAGCTGTTAGGGCAACTGAATCAATGACAGAAGAAACAGAAACAGCAGGGGCAGAAGAGGCAGACAACTGGGGCTGAGGCACAGCAGGGTATATTTTCTGAGGGCGTATGGAGGCGGAGGTCGAGTGTCTAACAGTTCCTCCACAAATGTATCGCCCTCCTCTCGGGCAACATAGGATTTGTCACATTGCAATCAAAACTTTCTATCAGCACACTCTATACCTTTTTCTGTTCTCTCTCTATCATACGCTACTGCTTTCTGTATCACTGTCTGCATTCTCCCCTTTCGGGCCTCCTTTTCTGCCTTCATCTGTCTCTGCTTAGCTTCCTTCTGCCATACCTGAAGATAATCAAACATCAACTGCCTACTCCATTTTGCAAACAATTTATCCTGCAGGAAATTTAATTTTTGTTCATCAAAGGTACCTGTTAATGGCCACTGCAACTCGGCATTGTCCCTCGTATATTTGTGCCATAATGTACTAAACATAATAGGGCCAAGGCCGTGCTTGACGTACATGTCAAAGTTCGGTGTGCCCTCTGGGGGCGCCGGCTGCCTTTCCTCCAATCGAGCATCAGTAGAACAACAACGACAACTCACAAAACACAGTCGGCTAAAACAAGGCATCTTGAGACAAAACGCATTCACTAACGATGCCAAGCGGATATTTTCAAATGTCTTACCAAAATCAGTCCACAAACCTCACCAAAACTGGATCAAAGCAACACCATGTTCACAAAGAGTTCAAACAAATTCAAGCGCATGTCCAAAAACGATCCTCAGACCGTACCAAACTCAAACAAAACAGCGCCAAGGCCCAAAACAAACTCACCTGGTGCACACAGGTCAAACGAAGTTATTCTCCACTGCCGACTCTTCGGACAAAACGGTCAGATCCAATGTTTTCGCCGTTCAGGACCCCAGCCGGGATGACTGCTGGCCGAGGCACCGCCCGGTCAGACAGACGGAGCAGCTGCGAGTTCGAGACTCTATCATGCAGGGATCCCCGATCCGCCCGTCCGACCCGACGTAGCCCCGTCCTTCTAGACGTCCGCGGGCAAAGATGGGTCACTCACCCGATGGGGTCCCTGTTCGGGCACCAACTGAAGGAAGTGACCCAATTAGGGCTACCCGGGTCACTCACGACCACCTCTCAGCCTTCCATACAAATGAAGAGTCGGTCAGACAGTAGAGAATACAAACCAAAGTTATTTTATTAGTGTTCGCTCGAGCGGAGTCCAGTCTGACCAGCCTCCTTAGATAGCTGCCAAGGGACTGACCCCAGTCCACAAGGTAAAGTTAGATATACATTTTCGACACCTCTAAGACACGCCCAGACTGGAATTTTACAGCCTGGGCACAGATGAACAAAGGAGGTACAGAAGGATGAGCTACCATACTGAGGCCAGGAACACACTATCTTAGCTTCAAGGTTACTCAGCCCGTGCCCGTCTCTCTGAGAGTGGGAGCGGGCTACATATGAGGAAAGGCATGCAAACACAAAACGAGCTATTCATTAGTGCAACGAAGCTCAACCTTGAATAAAAGAAACAATCGAGGCTGCTTTTCTGCTGAGGCAGACAGTACGAGACAGAAGCTTCATTTCAATCATGACACAAAATGGCAGCTAAATATAAAATGGTGCCGCAAATGCTAACTTAACTCGCACAATGCTAGAAGGAGTCACCTTGAATTTCAAACAAACAAATGCCTCAGAAACCATAAATTAGATTTTCTTTTTACCACATGAGTCCTTTTAATTAACTCTGGGCTTAAACTTCTTTTCTTTCTTTTTCTGTATGCTTTTTACATTCAAGGTTCCTATCACCAAATATCTTTGAACATACCCTCGGTGGTTTTTTTAACAAAAAGCAGTATTTACAATATTTACATCACTTACATATACTGAAACATTAATAACACAAATACATTTTTTTTCACATGAACAAACATATATCTTTGCCATCAAGCACAATTATAAAGGTTCAGTCACTTCGCATAGAAAAGGTTATTTTCAACTTAACTATTGTAGTCCTACTGGTTTGTGTATACTATTGGGACGTTTATCTTCTCGTCCACAATTTGAACTATTCCCTAGGTCCTACAGAGGTCAGAGATTATTTACAAACTCCTATCTCGAGCTTGAGCTTTCAAACTCGAGATGCCTAACAGTTGGCATGTTTTTGTCCTTGTTTGCTCTTAACCTCCTTATACATAATTGCCAACGCGTTTCGACCTTCGTAATGGGGGGACCAGGACGCTTTGTTTATATGAATGTCTTCGTCAGGGTGGGGCTGTTTTCTGGTAGGACATCTATTACCTTGTTCTCATGTCTCGCTGTGGTGCAGTTGTTCACAGCCGAGTCATGGTGCAGTGGAGACTTCCGATATTCGTGGCCTCCTTAGCTTATCTTATGGATCTGTTGCCTTCTACGTGTTATCATTCTCATTTTTCCGACATCATGGCGGCATCCATTTGGATTCTTTTCCATCTTCCGACTTCAGATATGTACTTCTACGCTTCGGCGGAGTCAGCTTGGCATATTCTCAGCCCAACAGCCCAAGGACCCTTTGCATCCAAGGGGACATCATCCCCCAACCAGTTGTGCACCAGGAGGTGTGTTTGCAGTGTGGTGGTGAAAGGGGCGGGCCTCCAGTGACTTGCTGACTTTTATTTTTACATTTTTGATTTACTAGTGGAAGGTGGGCCATGTGGCCCCCTTCCCTGGACCGATTGTGGCCCCGCAGACCCCATCACCCAGCCTTTCCTTTTTGTTTACTTTTTTAATGAAAGGGAGGGGGGCCAAGCGGCCCCCCTCCGGGGACCACATTTCCTGGGGCCTGGCCATTTTATTTTAGTTTTTTTTTTTATTAGGTGAGGGGGCAGAGTTGTGGAGAAATGGGGACGGGCCTCCGATCAGCTCTCAGGAATCCTGCTATATGGGACTTACTGGAGGTAGCAGGAGGGCTTCTTAGCCTCCAAGGTCCCTCAGCATCCAAGAGGACTTCATCCCCCCACCAATAGTGCACCAGGATGTGCGTTTGCTGAGTGGTGGATAAAGGGGGCATGGCCTCCGACTACCTCTCAACAATCTCGCTGTGTGGGACTTATTGGAGGTACCAGGAGGGGTAGTTGGCCCCCAAGGACCCTCAGGAGTTAAGTGGACTACATCTCCCAACCACTAGTGCACAAGGAGGCACGTTTGGAGAGTGGTGGAGAAAGGAGGTGTGGCCTCTATATACCTCGCAGCAACCCTGCTGTGTGGGAGTTACTGGAGGTAGTAGAAGGGGTTGTTGGCCCCAAAAGATCCTTTGCAGCCAAGGGGACTTCATCCCCAAACCAGCTGTGTGCCAGGAGGTGAATTTGCAGAATAGTGGTGAAAGGGGACGGGGCCTCCAGCGACTTGCAGAGCCAGTTATTTTTTGTTTTATACTTTTCCTTTCCGCCGGGGCCCGGCCTTTTCATTTTTTTTAATTAAAGGTAGGGGGTCCCTCCTCCCCAAGCCGATTTTGGCCTTAAGGATCCCATCTCCTGGGGCCTGGCCTTTTTTTTTTTTAAATAGGGTAGGGGGTCCCTCCCCCTTTCCCGGGTCGATTTCGGCCCCAGGGACCCCTTCCCCCGAGGCCCGGCCTCTATTTTGGATGCTCTGGTCCCACCTAGGTCACCCACCCACAACTGTTGGAGACCGCGGGGGAGCCTCGAAGCCCCCGTGGTCCCTGCTGGCTCCATGTCTCCTGCGGGAGCCGGCATTGCTTTCACACAGAGGGAGCTGCTAAAAACACAGCTCCCTGTATGTGAAAGCAATTCTGCTCCACTTCCAGCAAGCAAGAGCATTTCTAATGCTCTCGCTTGCTGGAAGCGGAGCATTTGCTGTGACTTTACGGGAGCATTAACGCTCCTGCCAAGCCACAGCAAACAGCTATGTCCCAGAGCTGGCCACCCTGCGACATAGCAGAAGCCGGCCCTGGGGAGTGGCGGTCCCCAGGTCCATCCATGGCTCCAGCAGCCCCCTCCTTTCTTGATGGTGGGCCTGCCCCTGTGGAAGTGCTGGTCCTCGTGCCAAGAACGGCCTGTGAGGCCCCCTCCCATCTTCACAAAAAAGAAGTTGGCCCCAAGGAGGTGGTGATCCCTGGGGCCTGGGCGGGTCCCTGAGGCTCCTCCCACCACAGATTGACCTTTGGCCCAAGGAGGTGGTGGTCCCCGGGGCCAGGGCGGCCCGAGAGGTCCCCCTATAACAAAGAATTAGCCCCGGGGAGGTAGTGGTCCCCGAGGCACAGGGGTCCAAGAGGCCACCCCATTTTGTTTTTGACATGTGGCCTAGTGGAGGTGGTGGTCCCTGGGACCCAGAGGGACCGAGAGGCCCCCTATTTTAAAACAAATACCAAACAAAAACAAACCCAAAAACCCACTACAACACTATAAATTACTATTAACAATCGAATTAAAAATTCAAAATCACTTAAAATTACAAACTCTATTTCAAACAATGAATAACAATTATACAAACAATACTAAAAATAAAATGAATATATAAAGTGAAACACATTAAATTAATTTAAAATGATATTCTTTACAACTATATAATTGAAAACGATATTTCCAACAATGATATTCTTAACAACGATATTACTGAACTGAAAAAACTATATTATTGCATTTCAATATTTTTGCATCACTATATTTCTTTTCTCGATATTTCAGTCTCCTGATATTTACAACTCGATATTTTGTTCAAATACCAGATATGGTGAGAGGTGGAAGAGTGGATCATTCCTGATGGATCCAGGATACAAGGTTAGTGCTTTCTGACACATCAGCATTCTGAACCAACAGCTGCCAGTAAGACAGGAACAACAGGAATGACAACAGTTATAGCCACAGCAGAACATCTCAATAGATGTCGCTAAAGCAGTACTTACAGCACACCAGCTTCTACCACATCTGCAAGAGCACCATTAATTTCAACAGCAACAAGAACTACAAGAAAGGGAGGGACCACAGCAGTTACCACAGCTTTACTGATTGCGGGGACCACAGCAGTGACTATAGCTGTCGCTGCAGAATGGACCACAGCAATGACTACAGTTGTAACCCCAAGACCACAGAACAAATGACAGTTGTCCCCACAGTAGCAACAACATTGATAATAGCTTCTGCTAGAGCAGGGAACAAAGCAATGATGAGAGCTTCCATCACAGCTGTAAGGAACCATAGCTGCTACCATGACATGTACCACAGCACTAACAACATCAAGGAATATAGCAGCAACCAACACCACCTGAAATATAGAGACCAGTGCAGCAACCACAGCCATCACAATAGCAGCAACCACAACAGAGTCAACATGGACCACAACTGCCACAATGGCACGGATGACAACATCAATAACAGGTATCGGCACAACAGGGATCATAGTAACCACCACTATTCTACACACAACATAGACCACAGCAGTGACTACAGTTGCCACCATTGCAATGGCCACAGCAGCATCAACAGCTGCCAGCAAGGGATGGACAACATCAGTGATCACACTAGGGACAGCAACAATAGCTGTCACAACGGAAGAAGCAAAGTAGTGACAAAACGTGCCACCACATCAGAAACAATAGCAGCAATATCAGCTATCATCACAGCACAGAAGAAAGCAGACACAACATCTGCTAAAGCAGTCATTTATCATGCAGCAATACCTGCTGCCACAACAACAACAAAACCTGCAAGCACAGCAGAGACTACAGTGCTAATAACAAAAGGGACCACAGCAGTGGCCACTTCTGAAATCCACAGGAGTAACCACAATTGCAAAGCTCAGCATGGACCATATAATCGACCACATCTATCACCACAGCAGCAACAACAGCAGCAGCCATGCTTCCTACTATAGCAGACACAAGAGTAGTAAAAATGGGATCCCAAAAGTAGCTACAATAGCTGTGAAGACTGCCACTGCCATAAAAACAACAAGAACTGTAACAATAGCTGCAAGCAAAGCAGAGACTACAGGTGTGACAAAACTTTTTCCACAGCACTATCCACAACACAGACTGCAATCACAAATGGACCACCAGCAACAACCACAGTTGCAATGACAGCAGGGACCACAGCAGCAATCACATCTAATACCAGAGCAGGGAGCACAGCAGCAACAACAATTGCCACCACAGCAGTGACAAAGGCAAAAATAATAGCAGAAACCATTCCAGAAATATCATCAACAACAGTGAAACAGCAGTAAATTCTAAGCATAGCAGGGACAGAAGCAACAACGACAGCAGGAACCACTCATCAACAATAGCTTCCACTACAGCCACAACCACAGGTGCAATCACAGCTGACACCACAGCACCTACAACAAATGATTCTAAGACGAACTCGAAACACTATCTTTCCAAATTCTCCATGACGGCCTTATTATATTGGCCGGTGCTGTAATCTATAACCCCCCAGGTCACCAAATGGAACTTGGTACGAGGCTACTTACCCAACTCCTCCCGGTATGTCTGAAAAACAAAGATTTTTTAGTTATAGGAGATTTTAATGTTCACTTTGAGAAAACTGATAACCCGGCGGCCTTGCAATTGGAGAGCGATATGCAGATCCTACAATTGAAACAATGGATTAAGGGGCCCACTCACATAGCAGGGCATACCCTTGACCTACTTTTTTCCAATATTGAATCCATCGATATTCATGATATTAAACCGTTATTATGGACTGACCATTCGCTCATATCATTCTCACTAGGCCTACCGGCTAAATCTATAGAACCTCTGAAACCTCAGCCGACAACTAATAGAGCCTGGAGACTAGTTACCGAAACATCGTTCCAAACGCACTTTCTTCCCCATAACATTCAGAATCTGGGTGATCTCCCAGTGAATATGGAAGCAGTCACCCTTGAGATGGAAATTAGCACGACACTGGATCAATTTGCACCTAAGCTAAAACCCAAACGAGCACAAAGATCCACCACGGAAAAGTGGTATACTCCCCAACTCAAGGCACTGAAAAGAAAGTGCCAAAATATCGAACACCAATGGAGAGTGTCCAAATTGGAAACAGACAAACTACGGTACAAGTCTGAACGTAAATCTTATAACCAGGCGACTAGAAATACAAAGAGGGCATACTTTGCCCAACGAATTAACGAAAATTGCAACTCAGCTAGGGAACTATACAAAATAGTTAAAGAACTGAGTAAACCAACCAGCATGTCTCAATGCCTACCCCCCTCAACAGAAGCTTGTGAAATAATTAGTAATTTCTTCTCGGAGAAAATAAACAAAATATACTCCACTTTTAACTCAACTACGACTACAGAAACAACCAATTTGAGATTTTGGACCCCTCACCCAGAAGCCTCATCAGCATTGAGCGATTTCTCTCCCCTCTCAGAGACTGAGGTCTTAAAAGCTATGGGCTAAGTTAAAGCTGGATCACCTTTAGACCCCTGTCCTCATTTCATTTTTTCTCAAATTGCCTCAACTCTGTGTCCTTATGTCACGCAGCTTTTTAACAATTCTCTTAATTCAGCCGTATTTCCTGACATTTGGAAACAAGCAGTTGTAATTCCGCTACTAAAAAAAGCAGGAACAAACGTCCTTAATCCTGAAAACTATCGGCCAATCTCCCAATTGCCTTACCTCTCCAAAGTTTTGGAGAGGTTAATAAATAAACAACTCTCAAATTTCCTGGAAATTAACAACCTATTGGACCCCTCTCAGACTGGCTTTAGGGCTACCAATAGCACCGAGGCTACACTACTGGCAGTATTGGATAACATCAGAATGTGCACTGACCAGGGAGGAGCTGTTGCCTTGATATTATTGGATTTGTCTGCGGCGTTCGACACAGTTTCACACAACAGACTGCTAGAAACCCTCTATGAAAAAGGAATCCATTCCAAAGCCTTGGAATGGTTCAGATCGTTCTTAAACAATCGTACTCAAACGATTCAGTTAGGGCACTTTCGATCTCAACCTAGCGCCATCAGTTGTGGTGTCCCGCAGGGGGCATCGCTAAGCCCAACCCTATTTAACGCCTATGTCTCATCTCTGGCGAGAATCGGTAGAAAATGGGGAATAGGCATTTGCTCTTACGCGGATGACACCCAACTGATGGTGGCCCTTGAGGAAAGTTCTGAAATTACTAAAACAAAACTGCATAATTGCCTCTCAGAGATGGCACTATGGATGTCTGAGCATTATTTAAAACTAAATGCAGGAAAATCCGAAATCCTGCTTTTTGGGGGTGCCAACCTTATTTGGGACGCGTCTTGGTGGCCACAAACCCTTGGTGCTGCCCCAACCCCCAAACAGAGCGCAAGAAACTTGGGTATCATTATTGATACCTCCCTATCCATGAAGGACCATGTGCGGGCCCTCTGCGGAAAAGGCTTTGCGACTCTGAAACTATTAACCAGACTTTTTCCATGGATTCCACTGGAATGCAGTAAGACAGTCACTCAGGCATTGCTCATAAGTCAGCTTGATTATGGAAACGCTCTATTTGTGGGCATGAATGAGCTCCTTTTCACGCGGCTTCAGGTGCTCCAAAACGCCGCAGCCAAACTAGTATGCAATAAAAGCAGACTAAGCTCTGCATCAGCGTGTATGAAACACCTGCATTGGCTTCCAATACGACAGAGAGCAGTATTTAAACTGCTCTGTCATGCACATAAAGTACTACATCTAAGTGGACCCAGTATTCTCCAGGGGAGAATTGAGTTTTATGTCCCTACAAGGAGCCTTCGGTCACTCCATCAAGCACTAGCCAGAACTAAACGTATTAAGAAAGTAAGGACCGGAGGAAGGTCCTTCTCATACTTAGCAGCTCAGAGATGGAACAAACTCCCCTTGGATCTACGTCTTACACCTGACTACTTGTTATTCCGGAAAAAACTTAAAACCCATCTGTTCCCTAAAAATTAACAATCACTAATTTCTTTAGACCAGCAGCCAAGCATTGTTGTGACCAGCGCCTTGATATCCCTCGGGATGAATGCTGCGCTTTACAAATAAATAAATATATATATAAATCAGCAATAACAGCTACATACACATCATGCAGAACAGGGACCACAGTAGTTATCTCCTCTACATCAACAGCAGGATCACAATAGGGAAGACATCTATAACCATAGCAGTAACCACAGTATTAAGCAGATCTACCACCATAACAACAACAGCAACAAGAATAGCTTCTACCACAGAAGGGACAACAGTATCAAAAACAACACTTAATATAACCACCATCTCAGTAGCCAAAGTTTCAAAAATAGTTGCAAGCACAGCAAGCACCATAGCAGTGAAAACAGCTTCTATGACCGCTGTACCTAGAAAATAGGCCATAGTAGTGATCACAATTGCCACACTGATATGGAAAATAGAAGCAACCACAGGTTTACCCACAGCAAAAAACACAGCAGCAGCTGCAACGTTTACCACAGCAGCTACCATAGCTGCCAGCACAGCACTGGCAACAGTAGCAATATCAGTTTCCACAACAGTATGGAAGGCAGCAGAAACTGAAGTTGTACCCTCAGCTAGGACCACAGATGTAACCCAGTAGAGAAAACAGTAGCAAAAACATATGTGATGACATCAGTGACTGCAGATGCTACAACAGCAGTGAATGCAGCAGGGACCACAGCTGTGACTACAGTTGCCACCATGACATGGACAGCAATAGCAGCAACCTGCAAGGCAGGTGAATCAGCATTGACCACAATGGTACCCACAATAGAGGAAATAACAACAATAATAGCTGCCACTGCAGCAAGACCCATGGCAGCATCAACAACTTCCACCACAGATGGGACAACAGCTTCCATGCAGACAGGGACAACAGCAGAGTCAACATGTAGCCATTAAGAAAAACAGAAACATGATTGATCATTGGAATGCTTAAATTAATCTCAGCAGGAGGTAAGTGTTGCATTCCAGTCCATAGTTTGTTTTTTCTCTTTTTTACCCTGTATGGTGAAACCAACCATTTTCCTGTGCCCTGTTCCACTAGGAACAGACCAGTCCAAACTGATAAGCATTGAATGAGAACACAGCCACACCTACATCGGTTTCAACCTTGTTGGGCTTTATCAGTGAAGTACAAGTTAAAAACTGTGGCACAGTGAACATGAAACTCAAGTCTTGCCTTACCCTTTGCAGCTCACAGAGGGAAAAAAAAAGCATTGGCAAAGCCAATAGGTCTAGCTATAATGTGTTAACTTATTTACACACAGACATCCACAAATGCATGCAGACTATTTGCGCCTTGCCTCTGTGCAATCTGCCTCTTCCTGTGTCCCCTATATCTATGCCCTCCTTTTATTTCCCAAGCTTAAAGTTCCATGAAGCAGATTACACAGTAATACAGCACAAGGAGTCTGCGCTCATTTGTGGATGTCTGTGTTTGCATGTGTTAGCACTTTAAAGCCAAACTGATTGGCTGACATTTTTTGCTCACTTCAACAGTGCAAATAACTCGTGAGCAACAATTACTATATATTCATACCAATGTACTAAAAACTCAATACTGTGCATGTTTTCAGGAGAAACAAGTAACGATTAGATCAGCTTCGTCCCTGGGATGTGCAAATCACGCTGGGTCCATCGCATTCCTTATTTTCAAGTTAATGATTCGAGCCGCAGTGAGGAATTCGAAGACAGCATTTTCACGAATCATTATGCAGGTCTAGCATAGGTGAGGCAATTAGCAGAGCACTGCGCCGCAGGCATTGAAAATGAAGTTATTGTGTCTCTAGCCTTTCAGCAGCTCCTCAGATGATGTGGATGCCCGCTCGGCGGAATGTTACAAAGAGAACAATCATTTCCTGTCTCGATGCAAACACACTACTGGTTGAATCTGGGAAATCCTCCAAGTCTTCACAGTCCAATCCGTTGATTAAGGTTGTTAGTGTTAATTAAAAAGCATCCGGAAAAAGTTAAACAATGGCAAAGAATACGAACAACAAAATATATTAGAGTCAAAAAGTATTAATTGGTGAATGTGTAGCTGCCAGTGGCGAGAGAAATCGCGATTGCTCAGGCAAGCATTTTCGCAATACGTACGAAATGAGCTTCTTAATAAGAATATGTGAGCCATGGTGGGTATTTCCACGTGCGTTTTGTACATTTGCCATTTGGCTCACAGACTGCTCTCACTTTGCTGCGTGGCCAACAGCCTTGTTATTTCAGGGAATTTATCCGTACATCCAACAATGCAACAAGGAGACGATGATATCATAGGAGTCTAAATGGTGCTCATAATTTACACAGCAATGGGTTCCTGAATACCTACCAATCTTGCCTCAAAACATAGCTGTCAAGTTAAACCAATCCCTGGAGGGTGATGTTCAGCCAGTTCTTGTTTTCCAGTCAGTAGCAATAAGAATGCTGGGACTTGTAGTTTGGGTTTTCTGTTCTACGTGTGGCCTACAGGTCCCAGCATGCTTAATGCCTTTGGTTAAAAAAAGATTTTTAAAAACAGAAATGGTAGAATGCCACCCATATGCAGAGAGGCCAGTTGACAGCTATGGTCAAATTTACTTTTGGTGTTGCACTGATGGGGGCACATGGGGGATCACTGCATGTGGTGCAGAGTGCTATGTCTCGTACTGTTAAACCGTTTCGACAAATTATGTGAGATTGTCCTGGTTTAGAGAGGACAAGGTGCACCGTTGAGCTCAATAAATATGTATTTGTTCTGCACTCTCACTGTGCTAGAAAGAGTTTTTTTGGGCAAATAAACTGGCTGCACTTTTTGATTGAATTTTAAAACCAAAAAAAGATTAGTGGCTATTAACTATTACCGACTTAAGAGTTCTCATTTTTACTTTTTATGAACGTTTTACCTAGGGTATACACAAGCAATTTCCGTATTTTCAAATGTGTCACATTATAAGAAGAGAAAATAAATACTTTTTCTGAGAAATAGTAAAAAAGAACACATCAAGGAATAACAAAATAACAGCATAAATGACGATGTAAACTGAAAAACGATGTGAAGTTATCAAAAAAGTGATCTCTAAATATAAGGAAAAATCAAGATTACATCAGTGCTGACAAGGCATAATTATGACCAGTAGGCAATCTTCATTCAAATATTTAGAGGCTAAGTTAAATGCTAATTGTTAGACCTGTCACCCTTAGGGTAGTCTTCCCCCAAAGCTTTTTGCCTTCCTCCCCCATTTTTGCTGATCTCTTTTTTGCTGGCCTTGGGACTCTATGCACTTTACCACTGCTAACCAGTGCTAAAGTGCAGGTGTTCACGCCTTAAAATATGGTAACATTGGTGTATCCCCAGTTGGCATAATTAATTTTCTTTTAAGTCCCTAGTAAAGTGGTACTACATGTACCCTGGACTGTAAATTAAATGCTACAAGTGGACCAGCAGCACCTATTGTGCCACCCACTTACATAGCCCTTTAAACATGTCTTAGGCCTGCCATTGCAGCATGTGTGTGCAGATTTAAACTCTAATTGTGCCAAAGAGAACCCCACTTTGGACCCCGGGGGCACTGCTAACGAATATATCTTATATGTTAATCACTCATGGAGTAGGACTGTGACATATAAAAATCTTTAACAATAAGCTCAAAACAATTTTCCAGTTCGTGAACATAAAGACCACGGGTGAACAGCTTATGTTCTCTTGTCAATAAAGTTTTAAAATTCCCTTTTCACAGAAAGGAGGTCACTCATGGGTACTAGCAGTCACAATGAAGTTGTTTCAGTTGGTTGCGTATAATAATGTGAACCTTCCTATTTATTATTGTTTATGTTTGTTTTGTATTATACTTGCAAATAATAGCCCCTGAAGAAGGGAGAGGATCCCGAAATGCATTGGGCTACAACAGAAGATTGTGTTCATGACTGAATTTTGTTAATATTGTTGTCATATACATGAACATATTTTTTTGGGACTAAGAAATTGATGTATTCCAGGAGATGAAAAGATGAATAAACCATGGCAGTGGTCTATATGTTCATGAACTAGAAAATTGTTTTGAGCTTATTGTTAACGATTTTTTTATGTCACAGTCCTACTACATGAGTGATTAACATATAAGATATATTCATTAGCAGTGCCCCCGGGGTCCAAAGTAGGGTTCTCTTTGGCACAATTAGAGTTAAGCAGAGTGTATGACTGACAACATACACACCCGGTGAGCACGCCCTGTAAAGGTATTACACGCAAAGGTATAATAGTGTGTATGAGAAATCACAATAAGTTTGCAGATTTAAACTGCCATTTTGACCTGGCAAACTGAACCTTTGCAAGGATCAAACCTTCCCTTTTAACACATATGTTACTCCGAGTGTAGGTCCTGAACAGCAGCTTTGATCATAAATAAAAATAGATAAAAACAAGGTTAAAATTAGGCAAGAAAACTACACAAAAAAGTCGACGCAGCGTTTCGGTGAGACTAGGATCAACCACCTTCTTCAAGGTGTAGTTTTCTTGCCTAATTTTAACCTTGTTTTTATCTATTTTTATTTATGATCAAAGCTGCTGTGAAATGTATGTAGAATGGTTTTAATAATATGATGAATAAAATTTGATTTTATACATTTTCTATGACATTGTTTGTTGGCATTATTATATTGGGTCCTGTAAGACTAGCATAAAAAATAGTGTGTTGCCCTGCACAAATTGATATACTTTATGTTAATTGCTGCTGTGTCTAACTAAATGTGCTTTACAACCCCACTAAGAGTGTACATGTTGACAGAACACCACTGCATCCACATTTTAGCTAGGGACTCTCTTCTTTCTCTAGTCTAATCACCCCCGTCCCTATAATTAACAAAGGGGGTACACTCCTCTTTTTTTGTACTTTTAGAAAGTTGCCATTTTCCTGCCTTAGTGTGAGGATCTGGGTGTACTATATGATATGCCTGTGGGGCCTTATCATGGAGTACACTCACATACAACGTCTTGGGTCCAGTCAGTATCGTTTATTCAACCTTAAGCTCAACCCTGGGTAGCTGAGGCTACGAGCAGTAAGTCTGGGCAAAGGAACTTAGTGTAAAGTATTTTACAGCACCAAACAATGGAACATGAAAATCACACTAATAAAAACACACAACATCAATTTATACAAATAGAGAATATTTTTATGAATTTTTAGAACCTTGATAATCAAAATCCACTGGAGGTTCCTGGAGATTCCGCTTCTTAAACCAATAAATACTTTTAAAGCAACCGCAAACAAGCATTGGTCAACAAAACCTTTGCAAACTTTTGAAAAGCTTAAAACAGTTAGTTTTCGTGACCCAGACCCAGGTTGGGTGACCAATTTCAACAAAGCAGAACTCTACGAGTCTAGTAGGGATACTTTAAACAGTTACCTGACCACCAGAGCATTTTTGAAGAAAATTCTCAACTTTACAGGATGAGCACCATAGACTTTAATGGAGTGGTCCTGATGCTGAGGGATGCAGAAAAAGAATGCTCAAAGGATGCTCCTGATGCTGTGCAGATGACGGGGATGAAGTTCGGTCGGGTCCTCGGTCCACAGGTGAGTAGGAACTACTCTGTCCATGGATCTCAGAGTCCCACAAAGTCTTCTGTTTAGGGTTCCAAGGGCTGACAATGCAGATCTTGAGCTTTTGCAATACAGCGGGCATGCTGCAAATATTTGGTGGAGGCTAGTACTCCTCTTGGGTGATGAATCCGGTCACAACCAACACCCATGAGTCCAGCAGACACGGGTGCACCTTTTGGCTATCTCCCAATTGTCCTTTGGGTTGTCTGGCATACGGTAGTGGCAAAACCTCCGACAGTGGTTACCAGAGATGCGACTTGGGCTCTTTCAGCTTTGATGTCTGGCCCTAGGAGTCTCTGCTTTGGATTGGGGCTGGGAATCAATGTTTCCCCAAGCCAGGCATGCAGAACAGGGTCCAAACTCCGCTAGATCAAAGTGCAGCAGGTGCAGTCGCTCCGACATTGCTGCCTCTATTTGTGCAGCTCCAATGGGTGTAAAAGTGGTCTTCTTCTCGTCCTCTTTCCAAATCCAATCATTACTGATGGGCAGGGTGCTAGGGGTGCCCTACTTATACCAGGAAAGTGCCCTGAGGGGATAATGCGCTAACAAGCCAATGGGCTACTGGGTCGCATCCTTTCAAGTGACAAAGTTCTTGTAATGTGTGACATCTAGCTATCCTAGAGTGCCCCATTCTTGTCCCCTTCATGATGGCACAACCCTTTTTCGGTCATAGGGAGCAGGACAGCCCACCCTAAAGGTGTGACTACCTGTGGGCTGTACACCCATAGGAAAACCAGTTTGGTCATAGTTTTCCCTCCCTTAGCTCTGTCTCCTAATTGTGTGCAGTAACAAAAGGCATCCTGCTCAGGGATGTTGTCGCAAGCGGCCCTTCAAAGGCGGTTTCACCTTTGAAGCCTGCCTTTTGGGCTAACCCCCTGACTGCCCATTCTAGGAGAGGAGGTGACACCTCACTCTGTGGCAACTGGTTTTGTTACCGGGCCTGTGAGTCATTTGCAAGTCTCCCCAGGCGGTCAGAAACCCACCTATGTATCAGTGCCTTTGGGAGGCCACTGGACTTGCTGGAGTGCAGAGTGACAACTTTCCAAAAGTTGCTTAACTTTAATAGTGACTTTCATTGCAGCCTGGGTATCAGATCATATTTACTGTCCCAATTAATTTGATACCTTCCTTGACCTTGTTAGGTGATCCCATTCAAGAGTTCCACAGGTTGGAGTGCTAACCGTTTATTAGGGGTGGGCGGAGTTCGCAGAGTTTTGCTCTCTACGTGCGGATTTCTGCAAAACTCTGTGAAGTGACGCAGAGTTGAGTTTTTTCTCTCGCACGGCTCGCCAACATTAAGTTGGCAAAGGCGAGCGAGAAAAATCATGCAATAGACCTCCTCCCGGCGAGATTTCTCAATACAGGTGGTCAAGGCAGGTCGCGACTGCTCGCATTGAGAAATCTGCCAAGCGCATTGAGGAAGCTGCCGCCCGAGTAAAATATCTGCTCGAGCGGCAGAAAGACACAGCACCCTCAGGCACAATGCGTAGTCCCGTTCATGCTGATTTTACAGTGTGGGACAAACTCCCAGCGCAAAAAATCAGTATGAGCAGCGCGACCTACCACACTCCGCTGCTTGTGGATCTCCACAGAGTGCGGCAGAGTTTTTTTGGCACTTCACAGAGTTCCGTATAGCAGAACTTCACCCAGGCCTCCTGTTTAACCCTGTGTTATCCAATGGGGTTTCTAACCTTTACACAGCAAAACGACAATTTGGAAGTGTTGCTGCTAAGACATATAGAAAATCATTTGTCTTACTTTGTAGCATATACCTCGCTGTCATAGGACTAAATAGGCAAAGTTAAACTGGAAGTGTCACACACTGTCCTCTCAGTCTGCAATGGCAGCTGGGCTCCATTTCATCTCAGTCACCTGCAGGGTGGCACAAACCGTGCTGCAGCCCTGGATGAATACTCTGCCTTACATGCCTGGGTAAAATGTAATAGGGACTTATAATTTAAGTCAGTACTTCCCAATTGGGTGTATCCAATTAAACATTCTTTTTTGTAATCGGTCAGAACAATGGCACTGAGGTCTGGTGAGCAGGCACCCTCAGAGTCAAAAAACCAACAGCCAATAATCCAAATGGGCCAAAAAGTGGGGGAAAGCCCGCCCAAAGATTGTTTCCTTACACATAGCTATTTAGTGCCTGTAACCTGTCTCTGGGTCCCATTGCTGGGTCTAGCTGACAGTTGTGCTTTGTGCATTTCTCCTCGACAGCCACACACAATAGAGATTAGGTTGCCTGGATGGGCCATCACTGGCAAAATGGGAGGGTGGAGCTGGGCAAAACATTACTCACATTTGAATAGGCTGTGTCCTTCCGCAACACAAAGAGTTGCATACCCACTGTAGTTAGTCTAAAGTCAGGACAAGGAAGGCATGATGCTTGGGGACTTCAAAGGGAAACCTGTTGAAGCTTCTCCCTTTTCAAAGGCAGAACTGGGTATAAATACTGGACCTCGGACCAACTCTTCAGTGGACTTTGGACCTGTCGATACTCTACTGGGAAGAAGGAATGCTGTGCTGCTGAAAGGACTGCCCCACTGCTGGACTACTAATCTGAAGGAACTGCTTCCCTGCTGTGCTGACCTGCTGCCCTTTTGCCTGGGTGAGTAGGACTGGGCCTGCATCTGTTAAACTCAGGACCCCAAAGTGACTCCAAGGGCTAGTTGGCTGACCTCCTGACTAGACTCGCAGCTACTGATAGACATAAAACTGAAAATCTACAAATTTTGTTCTTTCAGCAATATAACTCAATTAACACAATAGCACAATTAACTTATTGATTTTGAAGCATACAATGCTTTCAGTGAGAGCATTGCAAGTAGACAGAAAAATGTTAAGTGAGTGGAAAAGTTATTGGATTTAAGACTTATTAAATTTTGCCTTTTAAGGGACATCCCTTTTATGTCAGAAATGACAATATAAAAAGTGATGTGGGAGTCATTTCTGGATATATGATTAACTATATGTACAAATATGTTTATATGCTTATATAGTGATAAAGAGTGCTTTTGTGATGATTTTTATAATATATGGTTGGTGTCAGCATCACAGAAGGCTGCTTGTATTGATCATTCGAGTGACTCAAATGTATTCAAATTTGCACTTACGTCTAAGGCTATACTCCTCTGGTGAGCTTCAAAGAAATAAAAATACTATTTCAGACAACTGCTTGAATTAAGATTATATTTTAAACAACTACATTAACTATAAAGTAATTGTAGAAATACATTTTATAAGGGTGCCCAGTGCATGCCTACCTGAAAAAACACATCATTAAATGCTGCTTTGTCTGAATGTGGTCACAACTCTGCATGTGTATCAAATGTATAGGTTGAGGTTCCTGCTGGCCTTGCACTGGAAGAGATATTCGCTAGCAGAGCAGGTACCCTTGTAATAACCATTTGTAATGTTCAAATGTATTCAGATTAAAACGTCATATTAAGGCTATGATTCTGTGATGAGCATCAAATGAAGGTGAAACAAAGTTGCTAAAATGGACACTTCATATTTAAATGACTGACAATGAACTCAAAGTTTAGTAACATTAATCATGCAGCAACTAGACCAACTACTTAATAAAAAGGGCCATTGTTGCAGTAGCTTGGCAAGTATGCCATGGGCCCTGGTACAAGCAATGAAAATGTCCCCTTTGACCAGGAGCTGCCCGTGCAGATAAGAGCAGTGTGGCGGGGTGGGGGGGATTCGACATACGACATTGAGGGAAAATTAAATAAATAATTAATTTTCCCTCATCGTCGCATGTCGAATCCCTCCACCCCGCCCCACCGCTCTTACCACCATGGTTCGCTCCTGCCTTTGACTCGTGTTGGGATAATAAAATACAGCAAGTTACAGAGTTCAGTGGGCCCCAGTACCACTGCATCTGCTACATCAGTGGTAGCTACGCCCCTGCACTGTTGCAGAGTCTGAATGAAGGTACCAATTGCAAACGTTTCTGCTAATTTTCTGAGTGCAGCAACAACCCTGCAGGCCTCAATTTTGTAGCTATTCTTGTCAACATTATAGCTTCAAAAAACAATTTTTAAATTTGAGAAAATTAGATTTATTTTGACACAGGTTTCCATGTCAATCTATTCCTGTGAGTGACGAGTGAGCATTTCAGGTTGAGGGTGATTTTGAAGTTTATGTATACTTACAAGCTCGCAGCTTTGCATGTATCCTATAACCATTTTTCAACCAACCCTCAACCAGAAAATGGAGGGAGATTTATTACGATCAAGGGCAGGAGTATATCCCATTTAATTGTGAAGGGGAAGGGAATCTCCCATAAATTGAAGGATGAGAAGAGGAAATCGTTTTGACACAGAGAAAGCAATTTACCTCTTGAAGAAAAAGGACAGAAGTTAGTAAGCGCAGATGATCAACTTGATTTTTCAATGCAAGAATATATGCCCTTTTTTTAGCATGCTAAAAAGAAGTTGACTAAAGTATTCCAGGTTTACTCCTAGAAAGCTGCAACGACCCTAGCTTTTGAGGCTTAGGGCCTGATTTAGATCTTGGCGGATCAAGTCCCGCCGTCGCTTTTTTGGCAGTCTTTCCACCCACCGACTTGGCAGTCTGGCCACCCAATTAGATGTTGGCTATTGCATAGACAAAAGACCACCTTGGTTCCGCCATCACTGCCAGGAAATATCAACCGCGTTGATGGTGGGATATTCAAAAGTGGCTGTCGGAGGGAGGATCACCAGTTTCTCTGCCGGTCCAATCACGATGTGCCTTAGTAACCTACGCAACTGTGATGGGGACACCACCCCACCTGAGTCGGCAGAATGGTACGCATATAAGGCACACATTCACCTCTACTCCAAGGACCCGATCCTATCCCTACTTTCTCTGCTGCTGCTGGCTGATCATGATGCAAATCAACACCATCGTCGCTGGAACCAAAGGTAAACTCCCCCATTACCTGTTACCTTTTTCACTTGGCTATTAACATACAGTCAGGACTTGTGCATTATTAAATTACACACACAAGCAATAAAATACCAATGTGCAATGCATATGTCTCTAAAGTTGATGTTTAAGAAATGTAAAGTAACACACCTGTATAACTACATTGTGTTTATAAATTTGGTACCAGCTGCCTTCCCAAAAAATTGACACTTGCACAAAAAAGTATATCAAATCGAAAATCAAAAACTCACCATACAAGTGTGCGTAAATAAAGTATGAAAATTGTCACAATAAAAACATATTCATCACACATAATTGAAATAAGTGCAATATAACATCATGTAGAAAATGCACTAAACAAACTGTAACCCTCACCTCATAGATTACCTGGAAAATCAATGATAATCCCAAATTTGAAGCACTCTACATATTCATCCATGTAACATTTCGCAAGTCCTGTATTGTATACATTTTAAAAATGCACATAATATTACATGATGCAATGCATATGTGTGCATACTTATCAGTAATCAAAGTGAAACAAACACTTCTGTAGTAAAATATCCTTAAATAATGTCTCAACATCTATTTGTTGATGTAAGTGTCCACAACTATGTTGAATGACTGCACCTACATTCAAATAACCATCACATACCATGTGATCCAGTGTATGCACTTAACATAGTAAACATTTAAAAGTATGTAGTAGTTCCTACCATCATGTTAAAGAAAAATATGTACTACACATTTTACACTGAAACATTCCTAGGAATCAAACAATTGCAAAGGAAAATTAATGTCAGGACAAACTTGGTGAAAAGAAAAATTGTGATTGATTTACAATGAGATAACTCTCTCATCTTGTTTTGAACAAGGCAAATGCCAATCTTAATGGTGTCCACAAAGTGCTGTGCACAGGTGTACTGTGGCACTCAGCTTGCCTCCAATTGCACTGTCAGGGGAACCTCCCAAGGAAGGGCCATCTAATGGACATACAAGGCATTACTTAGGAAGGCGGTGTTTGGGTTTGGGAGGGGTGCCCTTGGGTTTGGGGGGGTGGTTTTGGGAGTGGTGGTCTTGGGTTTGGGAAGGTTGGTCTTAGGTTTGAGGGGTGATTTTGGGAGGGGTGGTCCTGGTCTTGGGATGGGGGCCTTTGCCGTTTTTAGGGGTATCTTGGGGGTAGTAGTGGTGGTTACTGTCTTTTATGGGATGGGTTGTGATGTGGAAGGGATGGGTTGGGGGGTGGAAGGGGTAGGTGTGCATTTGTGAGGGGTGGGTGTGAGTGTAGCAGGGCCCAGGGCAAGGGTAAAGGCAAACAGAAGACTCTCATTGGGAAAATGGGTAGGATGGCTGGGAGGGAGTTGGGGTTGGGAGGTAGAGGGAGTGGAAGTGTCTGTTGTGCATGTGTCCATTGAGGGTGCAGGTGTCTGTGGGTCTGGTCTATGTCATGAACATTTAGGTGTGTCTTGCTTTGTTGATGTGTGTTGTATGGGTGAGTGTGGGCTTTTCTGTTTTGTGGTTGTGTGTGCTGTGGGATGGGTGTGGTGGATATGTCTGTGGTGGTGGGTGTGGTGTCTGAGGCTATTCTGGTGATGGTGGATGTGACTATGGTGCTGGGTGCTGTGCCTGGGGGTGTGCTGGTGGTGGTGGATGGGTCTGTGGAGGTTGGTGCTGTGTCTGTGGTTGTGCTGGGGCAGGGGTGGGGTCTATCTGGATGCACACCTTTGTTTTTTGTGTTATTTGTGTTTGTGAGAAGATGTGCTGCAGTGTGAGTGGGTGCATGAAAAGGTGGGAGTGTACTTGGGACAGGTATGGGAATAGGGAATTTCAATGGGGATGGGGCACAAGGTTGGGATGGTTGGAAGGATGCGGTCAGTGAGGAGGCTAGGCCTTGAAAAGACCTCTGTAGACCAGACATAGCACGGTGAATAACACAAAATAAGGGAGAGGGGCCCCTTGAACACCAAAGGAGTAGGGCACCAATAGACCGTAGTCAAAAATAAAATCCCCTTTGGGTAACTTAATACATCAACAAACACACACTCTTACAGCACTCTTGTCACCAAAGTATAACAACACAACCATCAAAAGCCAAGTGCCTATATTTATAAAAATATTTTATTCAATTTATCAGAAAGATATATCAAAAATGTAAGTTTGTGCAATATCATATACATACAAAAATTATTATTAAAAACATAAAATAAAACAGGGTAAAAACATATATGACAGAAAAGAAGATTGAAGGGAGAAACAGCAAGAAAGATAGTTTCTAATCATTAGTAAAGGCTAATACAATGGACCAAGATCATTTGTTTGATGTATATTTCATATATAAAACAAATCTTCACAACAACCAAAACAAATGTCCACACAGTCTACAGTACGCCTTTCCAAAATTGCGTCGACGCGTTTCGGTGGATATTGTTGCTTAAAACACCACCTTCCTCAGGACGAAAATTGATATCTCCCATACGAAAATATGAATCTATCGGCTGTATATTTTTCACTCCTCAAAGATGTCCTTGATGAAGAAGACAATTCTATGCCTCTGTAAGTACGTTGAAAGAAATGACCATTTTGTACCTCTTCTTATGCCAATTTTGAGTGTCGGCACTTCACGTCCGAATAATAGTATTAAAACCGTCAAGGCTTTCACTGTATTTTGTTGTTCCAAAAAGAATTGACCATTTTGTGCCTCTTATCCAGATCGAAAACAACGAATACGGGGTCTGCACGCCTCCGTAGAAAAGATGAAGCACAGTGAATGCCTTCCTGGTAGACTACCATTTATTGCAATTGGCAGCCAAGCCCCAGGATGGCATTCAGTGGTGCAGTGTGGCCTACAAAGATGTTCCTGAGGAGGTCAATAGCCTCCTCACTCAGCGCTGCCGGGGGAACAGAGGCAAGGGGTGAAGTGCCTGGAGTAAAGGAGACGCCGCCCCTTTTAGGGGGGCTGGTGTGGCCAACTGGAGGGAGCAACAGGGACGGTGGAGATGGTACTGGAGGTCGTGGACAAGGATGCTGTTGATTGACTTCCTGTTGGGTCTGCCACCACTAGGGAGTGCTCACTGGAGGATGCCTCTGAAGAAGATGCTGAGGAGTTGGCATCCTTCGTTGCACTCCCCTCACCCTCCAGGCCACTGGGTCCATCGGTGTTGGTGGTGTCAGCACCGGAACCACTGTGGCAAGGTGGTTCCCCTCCAACGTTGGCACCTTCTGCTTCACCTGCCCCAGATAACACTGAAATGACATATATAATAGATTTATTGAATCTTTGTAAACAGTACTGATCATGACCTTTGATCACAAAACAGTTTCCAAGTGTTTAGATTTCACCTGCTTCAAGGGTCTCAAACTTTCCTTCAACATTAGCATATGCTCATGCATGTACGTAACATTTTCAGAACACATTTGGTCAAAGTTGTGTCATTTCTCCTGATAGCTCCTTTTTTTTTTTTTTATCTCCAGGAGTAAACATAAAAAACCATACATCAATGATAATAATATACAAAACGTGTATCAATACTATATAAGATCAAAGAGAGGAGAAAAAAAAAAAAAGAGTGAAAGGGACAAATAGACATAAAAAAAATGTAAATAAGAAGATACATATAACAAAGTAACATAATGATACCTGACGTTTTTTACTATTCTGTATTTATCATGGGCCCCCAGATTCGATAGAATTTCTTGCCAGAACGAATACCCCTGCTCTTAGCTATAGCCTTTTCTCTTTCGTATATTTCACTTAGCATTGCCCACCATTCCAAGGCCCTAGGCGGTGTTTTAGACACCCAAGCCCGGGCAATGCATAGTCATGCTGTTACTATAATAACCGACATCAGAGATCTTAGTCCAAGGTCAGGCATTATCTTACAGCCAAGCATGCTCTCTGCTTCCGTTAATTGTATGTCAATTTTTAAGCGATCGCCTACAATTTGCGTCACGCCTTTCCAGAAAACTGTCAAACCTGAGCAAGTAACAAACATATGTAAGCTATCTGCAGCAACCAATCCACATCTAGCACATTTACCTTTATCACTTATGTTTGTTCCGTTAGCAGATGCTCACCAAGCTATTCGTTTTGGGGTGTAATAAAGCATACATATGGTTTTTAATTGTTGCAGTTTTAGATTAGTAGAATATACTGCCTCATCTAAAGTCTTTAGTGCATCTTCGATATCTACAGGGCTAATATCCTTACCCAGTTGTTCGCTCCATTTGAATCCTAGCTTTGAGCTATCGTTTTCCCAGAATTGAGAGAGTAACTGATAAGTTTTGCTAATAGTCAATTTTGTATCTGAGTGCAGATAGGTCATTATGTCCGATCCCATGGGTTTTCTTATGTCTCTGCACCGCCATAAACAGTCTCTGATCTGTAAGTACTTGTAAAACATATTCTTGGGGATACCAGTTACCCTCTGTAAGTCTTCGAACGTGCGAAACCCATTGATATTATATAAATGCCCAAGCTGGCTAATACCGTATCTACCCCAAAGTTTATCTTGAGTATCGTGGAATATATCCGGGAGCATGGGGTTGCCCCACAGTGGAACACTAAGATGCATCAAAGGCGAGGAGCATTTAGCTGCAATCTCATGCCAAATATATGCTATATCCTTAAGAGTCTTGAACCGTACTCTTTTAAAGTAATTAGGATCATTTATCCTATATAAAAATATTCTACTAACGCTGCCAACAGCAAGACTATAGCAGCAATACTGTCTGCTGGGGAAAGAAGATCACGTAGACGTCCTGCAAAAGAGGCCCAAAAATATAGTTTAAGATCAGGTAGTAGAAATCCTCCGTATTTATACGGGAGCTGTAAGTATCTAATAGCGCGCCGTGGCTGCTTATAGCCCCATATAAAACTACTAATAGCCCCCTCAAGCTTCTTAAAAAAGTAATTTGGAACTCGTAATGGTATTGCCCTAAATAAGTAAAGAAACTTAGGTAGGACACCAGGGGGGCTGGTGTGGCCAACTGGAGGGAGCAACAGGGACGGTAGAGATGGTACTGGAGGTCGTGGACAAGGATGCAGTTGATTGACTTCCTGTTGGGTCTGCCACCACTAGGGAGTGCTCACTGGAGGATGCCTCTGAAGAAGATGCTGAGGAGCTGGCATCCTTCGTTGCACTCCCCTCACCCTCCAGGCCACTGGGTCCATCAGTGTTGGTGGTGTCAGCACCGGAACCACTGTGGCAAGGTGGTTCCCCTCCGACGTTGGCACCTTCTCCTTCACCTGCCCTAGATAACACTGAAATGACATATACAATAGATTTATTGAATCTTTGTAAACAGTACTGATCATGACCTTTGATCACATAACAGTTTCCAAGTTTTTAGATTTCACCTGCTTCAAGGGTCTCAAACTTTGCTTCAACATTAGCATATGCTCATGCATGTACGTAACATTTTCAGAACACATTTGGTCAAAGTTGTGACATTTCTCATGATAGCTCCTATATCATGTATGATCTTGCCTCTTATCTGTCATTATGTATCTCCAGGAACTGTTTCACTCCTCTGAATGGTTGGCTTTTGTAGTTTAGAATAGTGAACTAATGTCACCAACAAGGATATCAATTAAAAATACCTTTATACAGTGTGTTCACAAGGCCCTAAAATCTGCATATTGTTCTCAAAAAGTTAAATAGGAATAAATGTGTGTTAACAATTACTGCAATGCTGTACCAATATTAGCATAAACTGAAAGGAGACTACCATTGCTTTGGCATTTCACAATGATAACACTTACTCCAAGTCACTAAAGTATATGTCAACTGTCAAAAATTATACATGAATTCTGTATTGAAGTAGCTTAGTAATGTATTACATACTACGATACCTAGGATGTTGAACACAGTCAGAAACAAAGATTTGGGAGATTGACAAATGAGTTCTACGGCATAAGTAAATACATAGTTCTCGAAACAGTTCTAATACACTTTAGTACAGAGCAGAAACATTTTCACATTTCACTTCTAAATACCTATAGTTATTTGAAGTTTGTTACGTCTTAGTGAAATTGTTTACTAAACTAATCCTGATTTCACTTTAGTGCAAAATGTGTTAAGAACATCACACTACTTCATATATAATACTTACTTCAAGCCCCCACATATAAATCACAATATGCAACATATTACACCTTGATGCATTTCAGCAGTTCCCTAATGAATCATGATGGGAGACTCCTACATATATGTGATGGAACTTTCCATCTTGCAAAATCTCTTTAAGTTTCCATTATCTCCATCATTGCTTCATCATCTGGACATGACAAAAGCATTAAGAAGTGCTTTAGGGTATGTGTTACTCTGTCACCAATGTGTACACATTCCTGTCTGTGTTTCCACAACAAATGAATGCCTATCACAATTATTTGTCAAAAAACAGACTGGCTTAAACACACATATTTGTGAAGGAGTGAGACATCATGCTAATCTATCTCTTTTAACATGTATGAAACAGTATTTCTGATGCAAAACACAATTTGGATATGTTTTGATTTCCAAAATGTAGCCATTAATACTGATGTCACTAGTCATTTTGAATCACATGCTCACTCTAGTTTGTGTAGAAGCTCAACTTACCAATGTGACGTTTGGTACATCCACTGGATCATAAGTGCCTAGTATGCTCCGTCACATGTAATAGGCCTACCAAAGCATCATCCACATAGATGAAGGAGTATCACACCTGACAAAATAAACACTATTGGCCTGTTTGGTACAACTGTCCATCATGACATCAAACGACATGATGTTTATGTGGAGTTTAGGCAGACATGTGTGTGCTCAGAACAGTTTATTGGTTATGAACAGGAATCACATGGGATCCTTTCCAAGAAATTAATAGACAAAGCTCATCATCATACACATTGTGACAAACTTACACCCTCAAGAACTCTTCTTGTGCTTTGGACATGGGTCACCCTTAACATTGATGGGAAAATCCTGGCTGTAATAAAATGAGTCATGTAACACGTGAAAGAACTTACCACTTTGTTGCTGCTGTTGGGCCCTCAAATGCCCATCAAAGTCTGGATAGGCCATCACAAGAATGCGGGCCATTAGGGGGTCAGGGTGCAGTGTTCATGCCTCACAGGGGGGGACTGCCCGCGCTAGACTTCAGCTGAATTTTGGGTCAAGCGTCATAGGTCCTCCCACCTCTTGCGGCATTGGACGCTGCGCCGCATGAAGACCCCCATGGTCTGAACTTTCCTGGTGATGGTCTTCCATATGTCCCACTTCTGATGGGCATTGAACTGTATGGATGCAAGAAATGAAATAAAAAATAAATGGTTTGGTTATTTCTTTATTTCTCTGTATTGATGTAACAACATGTATCCAAAATCTATCACTAGCATAACTCATAAGTTAGCATATAACAAGTGTATTGTCACATGCTGACCAAAACCAATATCTTAATTCACACTTTTGTACTGATCTGTTGCCTACCCTCAACCCATGTCATGGTCTAAACTCACCAATCCAGGTCTGTGACATCATGTAGCCCAGGTGGCTCCTACATATTGTGTGATGTGACCTACTTCCAATCAGTGCAAAAGATTGTGAATTACTGGAGGTTAAACATATATACTTATGACACAGTGAATAGTGGCAACTGTGAGTAAGGGGCCTGCAGTTTGGACATGACACACTTTGAAATGGGAGAAAAATTAAATGAAGTGTTAGCTCAATAAGTTAGGTAACGCTCCCTTTCAACTGTCGTCCATTTAAAAGCATTCAGGGGCATGTTTTTAAGCACACCTCAAACTTTGACCTGGCAAGGATGTATGGTTATGATAGATGTACCTCAGTGTTTGTTCCTGTGTCTCAGCCCTACCCTGACCCAATATCCTGATTGAGCACTTCTCATTGTCAGGCCCTGTTATCTGCAGCCTGATTATCCTGATGTCACATGAACACAGCCTTCCTTTAACTTTTACATGCAAAAATGACCTTGTACCCATCTAATAAATGACCTCAAGGCTTTGTGCAACTCTGAAGCGGTCTGGGAGCTACTGGTAGCTCCTAAACAACTGTTTGGAAAGCCCTGATATAGGCTGAATGATTTGTGGGACCATACATATATACATATAGCTAACATAATTTCCATTTTGTTTGTACAGAAAACATTTTTATGTACAGTTGTGAAGAGTAAGTCATGTGTTTCCTAATTTCTGTGATCTTAGCTTTCAACGTAGCACGTGATTTAAACATATGCATGCATATATCTCTCCAACTCCAAACACGCAAATTAGAATCTAGGGCTTTAAACACAAAGCACATACTAATGTTGTTGTTTCTTAACATTGTGAAGTGCTTAGAAATCCCCAACAATATTGTCCACTGTAAGAAACAAAATATATGACAGTTCACATCACTAACTACACTTCACTCAGGAACTCAAAGGGACATTGTGGCTTGTGTTAATGGGAAAACAAACAGTTGGATAGATTCCCATATACCAGGGGTCTCCAACCTTTTCTGAAGTGAGAGCTACTTCTGATGAGTGAAAATCACTGTGAGCTACGAAAGGCTAAGCAACTCACTCATTGATACCAGATGTCTCCTCTCCCAGCTTAATTGAACTTAAACCTAATGTCCATAGAGCGAGATACTATGGTTTGAACAAAATTCTTTGACTAGGGGGTAATATGACAGGGCTGCCATGTGTGTCAGTGAGAGCATGGTCTTTGGGGGTATGTGAACATGCATGCATATGAATGGGATACATGTGTACAGGTGACTGAGAGACTGTGTTGTATGTACTTGTGGCACAGGACATACCTTTCACCATATGTGGCACTTTTACATGTATAACACAAACATACAACCATTTTCTTTTTAAATTGAGAAATTTAAAGCGCAGAAAAATGTTCAGCAAAGATCTTCAGAATATGGAACATTTTTCTGCACTTTAAATGTCTCTCACTTAAAATAATGGCAGTATTTTTCACTTATAAATATGGCATTGTGTCTAGAAAATTAAACTGAAGGGTTTACGTTGTTTATATGGATTCCTTCAAACTCATTTAAATGTTCTCCCATTTCCAAGTGTCACATGTACAAACACCAGGTATCGTGCTCCCAGTGTCCTGTAGATATGGTGCTGTATTTGTAAAGGAAAAATACATTTGTTTAAATGGGAGGAATTTTAAGTGAAGAAAGATGCTTCATAAAACATTAAGATGTAATTGGCTTAATTGAAAGTGGAGAGAGACATTTAGGGCCTTATTACAAGTTTGGTTGTCTTCCTGTGGAGCACTATGCTAGCGCTGTGCAGAAGGACTGCCAAACCCGCAGTGCGTCCTCCTGCCAGATTACGATTGTAATCCTAGGCGGGTGGACGGTGCTGCGGTGGTGTCATGGTGGTGCCTTTCTAAGGCTCATAGGAGAGACTTAGACAGGCACCGCCATGACACCTCCACAGTACGTTCCTGCACAGGAAGCAATGCACCATGTCGTGCATTTCTTCCCATGCAGGAACTGGGGGTGCAATACCAGTGGGGCACAACACGTGTCACCCTGCATGCACCCCGAGGCCCAGAGGCGACAGGGGTCCCTGTAAGGGCTCCCTGCCTTGCCTCTTCGCCACTCTATCAATGGCCTGCTCACCGCCATTGAAAGTGTGGTGGAAAGGCAACTCATAATATGCTCGGTGGTGCCGCAGCGGCACTACCAGCATATTATTGTGCTGACTGCTGCACCACTGCCGCGTGATCCAGGAATCACAGCAGGTGCACGAGTCCTGTGGCGGCCCGACTGCTGCACTCCAAATGCGGGGCACGGGCCACAGTGTCAGACCGCGACTGTGGCGGTCCTATGGACCTCCGTAGTCGTTATATGGCCCTAAGACTTAATGTTTCATAGAAAAGGTTTTCTTCACTTTAAATTTCTCCCATTTAAAAAAATGACAATTTTTCAGTTATAAATATGGCACAGTGTCTACTGGCCACTAGGCACCAAAGGCCTGCTGCTTGTAAATGCAAGTTTGAAATGGGAGAAAACTAAAATGAAGCGTTAATCATTAAGGTAATTTTTCATTTTCATTTTCTCCCATTTAAAAGCACTCAGAAACATAATTTTGTTCTCATGCTCCAATATTGAGTTGACAAAGATTTTTATTTAAGAGTTAAATACTTCTGTGCTTCAGTTCTTCACCTCTGTGCCCTAGCCTGGCCCATAAATATGACTGAGCGCTGCTCATTATCAGGTTCTGCTATCTGCAGCCTGATGATAATAATGTAAAGTAAACACATCCATCCCTTAACTTTAAATGAAAAATGAGACCCTGTGCTGCTACTGGTAGCTCCCGTTAGACTTGTTGAAGACACCTGCCTTATACATTTCAGACATGTACCTGTTCCTCTGATGAGCTACAGTGCTGTCCATACAGAGAGAGGACCTCCTGTGCCAGCAACCCCAGCTCCTCTGGCGAGAAGGCAGTGACCCTCTCACCTGCTTGACCTGGCATTGTTGCTCCCAGATGCAACAAACAGCATCAAAAGTGGCGGAGGTCTTGATGGCAGCAGTGTGAGGAGGCAAGTGAGATTTTTTTCCAACCACCGCATACATGTACATGACGTACGGGATCGTCTGCGAAGACCGACACAGTCACTGGCCTTCATACGTTACTTTCACCAACAATATCCAATGGCTGTGTCCGTCGTTGAGTTTACCACCCACTACATGGTGAACTTCTGCTGTGCCCATCTGATTCAAAATGTCCTATCGGTGACATCAGGCACCTGCCATTTTAGTAGTTTAAAATTGTGTGATTGGGACTGTTAAGTTCATCACCAGAACTCAAAATGAGAGCTAGTTTGTTTACATATTCAAACTTTGATGGACACTCATTCTTTAAAAATAAACATTTATATGTAGTGCGTTACTGTGCTGGAAATCGATCTTAGCACAGTGTTGTTTACACCTCCGTTGATGGTATTTTTAGAGGAAAATTTAAAAAAATGATTGTGTAAATATTACATTTGAAATTTATTATTTACAGTTTTCAGAAATATAAGTTTTATATTAGTCTATAAATGTAATTTGTGAAGCATAAAGGAAAACAAGCAAACGTTGGATTTAAATATATATTTAAACCATATATTTGTAGAACTACATGACTGTAGTATTAATTACCAAGTACATTGCTGTGGAAAAGGTGTCAAATGTTCAAATGTATTTTCCAATGCAGATATATGAACCCTGGGAGAGTGAAAAGACAACAGCCTCAGGTGTACCGCCCATTTCCAGACCTTGCCACCATGGAAGAAAGGTATATAATCAAGAACTTCAGATTGAATAGGCAAACTATACTGAATTTATGTCATCAGCTGGAACCAGATCTTCAGCCTCACAACAGAAATCCCACTTCTATTACACCAATTGTCAAACTCATGACAGTACTTCATTTTGTGGCCACAGGACCCTTCCAATACATTGTGGCAGTATCTGGTGGATTGTCACAACCAACTTTCAGTGGTGTGCTTCAAAAAGTTATATCTTCAATGATGAGACACATCAAAAGCTTCATCCAATTTCCATGACAGCAAGATTTAGGGGTCGATTCCGATTCGGGCCGGAAAAAGCACCGACCGACTCGGAGCCGGAAAAATTACCGACCGACACGTACCAGTGGCGCCCGACACGCCAAGTACGATGCAAGCCGCGATAAATCCGACCGACACGTCAGGAAACCAAGCCGACCGACCGAGCCGCTCGGAAAATAGCAATCCGGCCGGAAAAACACGCGAATCCAACCGACCGACACGCACCCGGAACAAATCCGACCGAATCGTACCCGCCAACTCCAACCCGCAAAGTACGATGCAAGGCGCGAAAAACCCGACCGAGTCGGACGGAGGACAAGCCGTACGACCGACACGCATACAAAACCGAGCCGAAGCAACACAATACACCGCGACCGACGCGTACGCAGCATACAAAACTGCACAAACACAGCGTGAACGAAACGGGAGAACACCGTACGAGACCAATGCAGGGTCCGACTCGGTCACAAGAACGTTTCCAACATACACAAACAGCACAAAGGAAAAATCACCCAAAAAAAGGCCAAACAAGCAATTAGCAAGCCAATAAATACTGGGGGGTGGGGACAGAGAACAAAGACACACCCACAACTCCACCTATATAAAGGACACAAATCACTACCATGAGCCTTTGCAAATGCCATTCCACTGCCAGCACCCAAGAGAAAGCAACCACACACCCACAGCTCACCCCTCACACAAGCCACACACCATCAGCACACCAACAAATACCTACCTCACATACACCCAGCAAAACACACACTCACACACCCTCACCTGCACACCAACACACACATCACTCACCATCACCACCCATCACCATGCCCCCCAAGAAGAATCCCAAGTTCCTAGATTGTGAATTGGAAGTCCTGGTAGACGAGATCCTCAGGGTGGAGCCACAGCTGTTTGGCACTCTGGTCCAACAGACCCCCATGTCGCAGAAAACCAAGATGTGGGAGAGGATCATCAACAGGGTGAACGCCCAATCACCATGTCGGCGCACAAAGACGGACATCCAGAACAGGTGGTATGACGTGCGCAGGAGGGTACGGGACCTGCTGAAGATAGACTACATCAACAGCCAACAGACCGGCAGTGGCCCTCCTGCCAAGCCAATATACCTCAGGCCCTGGGAGGAGAAGGTGCGGGCCATCCTTCCGCCAGTGAGCGTATATGGACTAGAGAACATCCCAGAGCCTGGTGAGTACACAACAAATGTACACAATAAACTGCCACAAAACACACACATCACTGTCAAGGGGAGAGTCAAACCATGCACACATAGCAATTACACAGCAACTAGAACAGAATCATCCCAAAATGTGTATGTCAGTCAGATAAACACAACACATGCCATCAAAAAAGTCACATCCAACTGTGCCAACACATGTACAAACACAACCACAACTACAGCTAGGCAGTGGCACAAATAGAACTAACACACACATCCACACATGTAGCCACCACAACAACACCAACACACAGTGAAGACCACTCAAAGGAAGGAATTCTGTGTATGCTGGCCAAGTCAGTGTAGCCAATAGCATCATGGGAGTCGCAGTCACACATATTGCCCCCCCACAACTGTCCCATCAACACCACCCTGAACCATGCTCACATCACAGGGAGTGGAGAAGGACTCACAAGATGGCTGACACTGGCTACTGCTGTGGGGAGCACAAGGCCCTGCTGGCAACTGTGCACCAACAAACAGCAGGACACCACTGACTGACATCCTGAGAGACAACTTACACTCCCTGCAATGCAAGCACGTTCCATGGTGGGATATCTGGCTGGCTGGGTGGGAAGGGGGACTTGCAGCACTGACCATAGTCACCAGCACCTCCCCTCACACCCCCCCAACACAAACTCCACAGTACCCACCTGGTAGAATGCAATGCCCTCCATCCTAACACAAGATCCCACAAAGCACCACCACCCTGGGTTATGTTGTGTGAAGCACAGGGACACTCTTGGGACTCTTAGCCAAACAACTGCCAGGACAACACTCCCAGCCATCCTGTCAGCACAGCCAGCCCACCCCACAGGGAAGCAGAGTCAAAAGGAAGGAAGCATGGGCATGCTGGGAAGGGGGTGGAGGCAATAGCATGATGGGAGTCGTAGTCACAGACATTGCTCAGCCTCACAACTGGCCCATCAACACCACCCTGAACCATGCTCACATCACAGGGAGTGGAGAAGGACTCACAAGATGGCTGACACTGGCTACTGCTGTGGGGAGCACAAGGCCCTGCTGCCAACTGTGCACCAACAAACAGCAGGACACCACTGACTGACATCCTGAGAGACAACTTACACTCCCTGCAATGCAAGCACGTTCCATGGTGGGATATCTGGCTGGCTGGGTGGGAAGGGGGACTTGCAGCACTGACCATAGTCACCAGCACCTCCCCTCACACCCCCCCAACACAAACTCCACAGTACCCACCTGGTAGAATGCAATGCCCGCCATCCTAACACAAGATCCCACAAAGCACCACCACCCTGGGTTATGTTGTGTGAAGCACAGGGACACTCTTGGGACTCTTAGCCAAACAACTGCCAGGACAACACTCCCAGCCATCCTGTCAGCACAGCCAGCCCACCCCACAGGGAAGCAGAGTCAAAAGGAAGGAAGCATGGGCATGCTGGGAAGGGGGTGGAGGCAATAGCATGATGGGAGTCGTAGTCACAGACATTGCTCAGCCTCACAACTGGCCCATCAACACCACCCTGAACCATGCTCACATCACAGGGAGTGGAGAAGGACTCACAAGATGGCTGACACTGGCTACTGCTGTGGGGAGCACAAGGCCCTGCTGCCAACTGTGCACCAACAAACAGCAGGACACCACTGACTGACATCCTGAGAGACAACTTACACTCCCTGCAATGCAAGCACGTTCCATGGTGGGATATCTGGCTGGCTGGGTGGGAAGGGGGACTTGCAGCACTGACCATAGTCACCAGCACCTCCCCTCACACCCCCCCCAACACAAACTCCACAGTACCCACCTGGTAGAATGCAATGCCCTCCATCCTAACACAAGATCCCACAAAGCACCACCACCCTGGGTTATGTTGTGTGAAGCACAGGGACACTCTTGGGACTCTTAGCCAAACAACTGCCAGGACAACACTCCCAGCCATCCTGTCAGCACAGCCAGCCCACCCCACAGGGAAGCAGAGTCAAAAGGAAGGAAGCATGGGCATGCTGGGAAGGGGGGTGGAGGCAATAGCATGATGGGAGTCGTAGTCACAGACATTGCTCAGCCTCACAACTGGCCCATCAACACCACCCTGAACCATGCTCACATCACAGGGAGTGGAGAAGGACTCACAAGATGGCTGACACTGGCTACTGCTGTGGGGAGCACAAGGCCCTGCTGCCAACTGTGCACCAACAAACAGCAGGACACCACTGACTGACATCCTGAGAGACAACTTACACTCCCTGCAATGCAAGCACGTTCCATGGTGGGATATCTGGCTGGCTGGGTGGGAAGGGGGACTTGCAGCACTGACTATAGTCACCAGCACCTCCCCTCACACCCCCCCCACACAAACTCCACAGTACCCACCTGGTAGAATGCAATGCCCTCCATCCTAACACAAGATCCCACAAAGCACCACCACCCTGGGTTATGTTGTGTGAAGCACAGGGACACTCTTGGGACTCTTAGCCAAACAACTGCCAGGACAACACTCCCAGCCATCCTGTCAGCACAGCCAGCCCACCCCACAGGGAAGCAGAGTCAAAAGGAAGGAAGCATGGGCATGCTGGGAAGGGGGTGGAGGCAATAGCATGATGGGAGTCGTAGTCACAGACATTGCTCAGCCTCACAACTGGCCCATCAACACCACCCTGAACCATGCTCACATCACAGGGAGTGGAGAAGGACTCACAAGATGGCTGACACTGGCTACTGCTGTGGGGAGCACAAGGCCCTGCTGGCAACTGTGCACCAACAAACAGCAGGACACCACTGACTGACATCCTGAGAGACAACTTACACTCCCTGCAATGCAAGCACGTTCCATGGTGGGATAACTGACTGGGTGGGTGGGTGGGTGGGAAGGAGGTCTGGCTGTCAACCAAACACAATCAATGCAGACCATGTTCACACCCCAGAGAATACATAGAAATGCCCAAATAATGCAGGACAATGTGCCACACCAATATCAACCCCTGACTGTGACGACTTAGGACAATACAATGTACAGGCCCGCACCCCGAGGCACAGTCACAACTGTCAGGTGTGTCAACCACTGATGCCTGCAGAAACATGACATACATTGTTTGTGTCTCCCAAAAACAGGTGATGATAGGGACACAGCAGCAGACGCTGAGGAGTCCCAGTCCCAGGCTCAAGAGGATGCCGAGCTCACTGGCGTCGTACAGCCTCTGTCCTCCTCGGACGATGAACAACCTGGCACATCCGGTGCAAGTCAACATGCTGCACCAGCAGGACCACCAGCTGCAGCACCAGCAGGTCCACCAGCTGCACCCCCTGCACCCACCCCTCCAACGACTGTCACCACGAATACCATCCCTGCCGACATGGACAGAATAAGGAACAACACCAGCGCAGTGACCCTGGACCAACCTGGGGCCATGGACACCACCACCACCACCACCCCCAAGGTGGACCAGGGTTATCTGTGCGTGCAACTGCACACACTGCACATGTCAGCAGGGGTGGTGGGAGGGGTGGGAGACAGAGGTCGCTGCTTGCAGACGTTGCTGGTGTGCATGAAGACCCACAACTGGTACGCATAGCTGATGCGTACCAGTCCAGCACCGGAGAGCTCAGCCAGGTAGTGGGGCTCCTCAGAGACATCAAACAGCAGCAGGCTGCCCATCATGCCCGCTTGGACTCCCACATGTCCCACGTGGAGTCACACATGTCACGTGTGGACTCCCACATGTCCCGCGTGGAGTCCAAGTGGGATGTACTACATGAGATGACGGCGGTGCACAGGGACATTTTACAATGCCTCCGCCAGATGAACAGCAACCAGTCCACACCTCCCTGTGTGCCAACAACATCTGGTACCGAACAAACTGCAACTGCCACAGGGAGGGAGGAGGACTCTGGCGGAGAGTCCCCTGCACCGCAGCAGCCTGCACTTGAGGGCCCCCCCCAAGAAGAGGGGTCGTCCGAGGAGGGGAAAGTGAGAGGCTGATGGCCAAGCGCAACTCCCAGGAAGCCTGAACCTGTTCTGGATTTTCGCCTTTGTGCACAGACTGTTCACCCTGTTGATGGCAACACTACTCCCACACATTGCATGGGGAGTACAAGTTGGAACAATGTGTCAGACAACTGTGGCCCCGATACTGGGGATCCTGTCTACCTGGACTTTCTATTCATCTAGGAACTTGGGATTGCAAGATTCATGTACAGCACAATCCATCCTATGCACTATTATCACAGATGTATCACAATAAACACACTAATACACCATACTTGCCTCTGTCGTGATTCCAACGTGGGTGCTGTTATGGGGATGATGAACTGCAAAATTACACTGTGTATGCGAACTGCAACAGCAAGGACAACACAGGCATGTGAGTACAGGCAACGTGACACATATGAGGGAGACACACCACCAGGGCTACACAACACATACACACCTAGGCCATCTGACTCATTGCCTACACTGATGTTGCCAGGGAAGACGGTGTAATGCACAGACACCACACCCATTCCCAGTTGTAGTCAAGTAGCCCACAGGTGCAGTAAGCAAATGGCAGTCAAATGTGTGACCACAGACAACGCACATCACTAAGTGAAGCACAGGTTTATTACACAGTAGCAACATGCCGTAACCACTACAGATGCAAGGTAACCCCACCTGGTAGCGGGCACACAGTCAACAACTGTAGACAGAAGGAAGTCCATGGGTGTGGCGCACATCACCTGTAGGGACACAACAGCTACCAGCCTGGATGTGCAATCACGTCGTCGGTGGACACAGTTGACCAAACGAATCTGAAAGTACCCTGTGAAGGACAGAAATGACACACAGTCAAAAGCAATGCAGTACAGGACAGAACAGCAAAACTCATGCACAATACATGTTACAAGATACCCACCCAGAACCAAGTTAGCATGTCAACACTGTTGGGGAGTACAGCCCACCTGTCACCACACATCGCAACACACATCCTGTCAAGTAGCCCATGGACACACTCCAACAGCACCAGAGCACCACCCACACATCATGCCAACTCACATCATTCACATGACACCTCAGGATACTCACATTCAGCTAAAGAAGTTGGTGATGAGCTGTGTGCGGACATCACCATCACCATCATCATCATCATCGTCACTGGCATCGTGGTCCAGGCCAGGATCCTCCACAGGTGGCGGATGTTGGTCATCGTCATCCTGGATGAGAGGCAACTCCTTCCGCACTGCCAGTTTGTGGAGCATGCAGCAGACGATGATAATCTTGCACACTTTCGCAGGGGCATATGGGAGGGACCCTCCGGTCTTGTCCAGGCAGCGGAAGCGGCTCTTCAGGAGACCAAAGGTCCGCTCAATCACTCTCCTGGTCCGACCATGTGCCTCATTGTAGCGCATCTGGGCAGGTGTCACAGGGTTCCTGAGGGGTGTCAGCAACCACGGCATGTTGGGGTATCCCGAGTCACCTACGGACAGACAAGTGCACATCAGCTGACTTGGAAAAGTGGGCGGAATACTACAGATCAGATCACACACAATGGCACAAAGTCAGTACACACCGACAAGCCAGGCACGCTGGTTCTGCATCTGTGCCATCAACCTGGGGATGCGACTACTCCTCATCACAAAGGCATCGTGTGCTGAACCAGGGAAACGGGCACACACGTGTGTGATGGTCATGTCTGCAAGACACACCACCAGTGCATTGACCGAGTGGTAGTGCTTGCGGTTCCTGTAGGCCTGCTCCTGGGCCTGTGGTGGTACCAAAGCCACATGTGTCCCATCAATGGAGCCAATGACATGCGGCATCCTCCCCAGGGCATAAAAGTCACTCTTCACGTCAGTGAGTCGTCGCAGTCTAGGGAAATAGATGTACCGGTTCAGGAAGAGCAACATTGCCGCCAAGAAATCGCGGAGCACACGGCTGAACATGGTCTGTGACATCCCACCAGCAGACGCCACAGTATGTTGGAAGGTACCGGTGGCAAAGAAGTGTAGGGCTGCCATCACCTTCACCTTGGGGGTCAGCGCTGTAGGATACGGCCGGCCAGGCTGCAAATGTGGGGACAACTGCACTGCAAAATCCTCAATCAGCTGCCTGGTGAAGCGGTACCGTCGGATGCTGTCCCGTTCCACCATCGTTGCCAGGTCTGGGAATGGCCGATGGACAGCAGGAGCCCTGCAGTGCAGAGGAGAAGTAAGCAAGATCGTCAGTCAACCCACATATGCGGCATTGAACACACTCAAGATCCCAACATACATCATCATGAGGCACAACTACATGAAGTGTGCAGTACCGGAACGACATGTATGGTACATACATGGCCAACATCTGTCAACACGGTCCTACAGGTGGCATCAATTTGTCCCAGGTTGGCCCATTGGATATCATGATGCTGTGTCACAGTCACCCCCCCAGTGACATGTGAGGACAGATGTGCCCCAGGCACCACAGCTCAACGACAGGCACATTCCCAGGGACCCTGTAATGCCACATGGACACTGGCATCACCTGGAGTATCATGTGTACACCACAACAAAACAAACATGACCCCCACAGGTAGTGGCCACACTTGCCATGGCAGGAGAGCCATGGACGTCTGTGACACACACGCACAACATCAGAGTCCATGCACACACAACGTGGATGTGGAGACTGTCTCCCATTGTGCACATGAAATCAGAGACATTGTAAACACTACATGCACAAAGACTGTGGAGGGCCATCACTATTGTGCCACTGGGACACCCTGGCTCAAACATACCGTCCCACATGGGACTCACGGGGTATGTGACATGACATACACAAACACCACTGTGAAATGTGACCATGGCACATGCACAGATATGAACAGTTGCACATCACAGTGGTCACGTACACGTAACACCCAGGATCCTGTCCCCATTAACACGTGCACAGCCTGGGGGTGGCTGCCCACAGGTGACACCCACAGGACAACATGTACACCAACATACACACAATAGGAAATGCAGCCTTACATGCCTTATGATAAGGTTTGGACAGGCTGTCGTGATGTAGGTGTGCCCCTCACTCCCTGGGAGCTATCTGTGGCTGGCATATGTCCATCTGAGACAGGCATGCTGACATATGCCAGTCACATGTACAGTGATGCGTTGAACAGCAATGGACCGATCGGTGTCTCCGGCCGGCCCATTGCTTTCAATGTGTGCGGGTACGCGTTGTACCCCTGTGCGCGTTGAACAGCAATGGACCGATCGGTGCCTCCGGCCGGCCCATTGCTTTCAATGTGTGCGGGTACGCGTTGTACCCCTGTGCGCGTTGAACAGCAATGGACCGATCGGTGCCTCCGGCCGGCCCATTGCTTTCAATGTGTGCGGGTACGCGTTGTACCCCTGTGCGCGTTGAACAGCAATGGACCGATCGGTGCCTCCGGCCGGCCCATTGCATTCAATGTGTGCGGGTACGCGTTGTACCCCTGTGCGCGTTGAACAGCAATGGACCGATCGGTGCCTCCGGCCGGCCCATTGCTTTCAATGTGTGCGGGTACGCGTTGTACCCCTGTGCGCGTTGAACAGCAATGGACCGATCGGTGCCTCCGGCCGGCCCATTGCTTTCAATGTGTGCGGGTACGCGTTGTACCCCTGTGCGCGTTGAACAGCAATGGACCGATCGGTGCCTCCGGCCGGCCCATTGCATTCAATGTGTGCGGGTACGCGTTGTACCCCTGTGCGCGTTGAACAGCAATGGACCGATCGGTGCCTCCGGCCGGCCCATTGCTTTCAATGTGTGCGGGTACGCGTTGTACCCCTGTGCGCGTTGAACAGCAATGGACCGATCGGTGCCTCCGGCCGGCCCATTGCATTCAATGTGCGGGTACGCGTTGTACCCCTGTGCGCGTTGAACAGCAATGGACCGATCGGTGCCTCCGGCCGGCCCATTGCTTTCAATGTGTGCGGGTACGCGTTGTACCCCTGTGCGCGTTGAACAGCAATGGACCGATCGGTGCCTCCGGCCGGCCCATTGCATTCAATGTGTGCGGGTACGCGTTGTACCCCTGTGCGCGTTGAACAGCAATGGACCGATCGGTGCCTCCGGCCGGCCCATTGCTTTCAATGTGTGCGGGTACACGTTGTACCCCTGTGCGCGTTGAACAGGAATGGACCGATCGGTGCCTCCGGCCGGCCCATTGCATTCAATGTGTGCGGGTACGCGTTGTACCCCTGTGCGCGTTGTACCTCAATGGACCGATCGGTGCGCACCCATTGACAATGGGCTTGCCTGGCAACGGACGCGTTTTCGAATTTCGAACGAGTCGGTTGCTGGAAAATCAGTTGGTCACCCACAACAATGTTGCAAAATCATGTATGTCATGAAGTTGAAATTTTGAAGGATGCTGTGGGCGTGTTTTGGTGCTGCTATTCCATGGATTGGCCAGATTCAGAAGATGCAAACGACTTGGACCTATCACTTTGGACACAAGGGACAGTATCTGCCTCTCCAGCACATATATATTGCTGCCTGTTCCCCTGAGAGCCCACTTGCCTGCACTACATGCTCCAGGACGACATCTGCCACTGCACTGCTGCTGTCTCTGCCCCTCTGGACCCTGCAATGGCACGTACTGTGGAGAGAGCCCCAGCCTTCAGCCTTGAGGAGAACCAGGCCCTGCTGGACAGCCTACTTCCACAGTACAGCAAGCTGTATGGGACACCAGGGGAGCAGGTGAGTGTTCTGTGCACTGCCTTTCTGAATGTGCATTTTGTCTGACTAGCAAGGCTGAGAGTCAGCACACCACTGGCTAGCAGGCTCACTGAGTAGTTGTCACCCCCCATAGTGTGTAGTGACTTGCACTGGACAGGTATGGTGCAGTGACAGTGCTTCTGAACAGGGTTTTACTCCCCATGCAATGATACCATGTAGTGACTTCTGGAAAACTGTCCATGGGCAGCCGTGCACTGCCTGGGTACACCATGTGCCCCTGTGATTGCGACATGTATATGCAACTGTGTCATGCACGGATATGTTGCATGTGTAGTAATGGCCTTATCACTTTGTCATCCTGACAGGCTTCTGCCCATCGGAAGCATGAGATATGGAAGGACATCGTCCGGGCTGTCCGGTCCGTGGGGGTCTACAAGCGCCGGATCCGCAACTGCCAAAAGAGGTGGCAGGACCTTCGGGGCTGGACCCGGAGGATTGCACGGGTCCAGCTGAAGCTGTCGCCTCCTCGCAGGAGGGGCGGAACACGGACCCTGACCCCCCACATGCTCAGGATCCTGGCGGTGGTCTTTCCAGACCTGGATGGGCAGCTGAAGGCCAGAGAGCAGCAAGGAGGGGGTGAGTCAAAGACTGCACTGTGTACTCTGTCTAACATGCTATGTGCCCTCCTCGGGCCAGGTTGAACTGCCACAGTACAGCAGTCATGTTGTCCAGGAGCCATGTCCCTCTATTGTGCACTGCCCACTCCTCATCTGATACCCAGGTGTGGCCCTTACATGCAGGGAATTCTGTCACTTAGGACTGTGTCCTTGCAGTTTGCTTGACTCAAGGTGGGAGACAGCATCTGTTTCCCTGACTCTGTGGTGGGCATCATGGGTGGGTCCATTGCTTACACAATGCCTGTATTCTGACATGTATTCAGCGTGTTACTTTGATCTGTGGTCCAATTGCTGAGCTGATCCACCACATGTGGCTGGGGTACCTGGCACACACCCATGCTGCGGGTGGGAACAATGTTTGGGCCCCAGGAGTATGTATATGACGTGTGTCACACATACTTAGCCAGCTGCCTACAGTCCAGGGCTCATCCCTCATTCATGTGGGGCTGGACAGTCATGCCTACTCCAGGCCATACAATACACTCTGTACTCCCACTCCCGTGTATCAGCGGACACATTGTGCACAGTGATTTGACCCCTCAGGTGTCTGCCTCTGCGTCAGTGTGCTGTGGATTAGTCGCCAGGACTGCTGTGGAGTTTCTTGGTAGGGGCTCAGCATGCCACTGGAGATGTGACCATAGGAGACGATACTTGTGTGACACATAGGTGTCTGATCAGCTGCCCATGCAGAATGGGGCATGTAAATGTGAAGTTCAGGCAGCTGTTCCCCATGCACAGCAGAGTGTGAGGGGACTCAGGTTCAGAGGGTAGTGTCACAGGTCTCCCATATGTCCAATAGGTATGACCTGGACAGATGAGGGTTAAGAGGATGTGTTGTGGGGGGATGTACATGTGCACTTGTGCAGCTCCAGGACTTGCATTCCCCATGACCTACTATTGTGACACAGTGCAGAGTGTTGTTGATCTGGCTGCAAAGTCATACATCACTGAGACAGTGATGTATGACTTTGCAGTCATGCCTCCGCCATGGCATGTGTCTACTCATTGGTGATCCTGCAGGGGAGTGACATGTGCTACATGCACACCATAGTGGCGCTGGCTATCAGGACATGGGTGCATCATGGTGTCTGTCGCTGGTATGCATCACATGCATTTCCTATTTGACTCTGGGCATCCCTTACATCCGTAAACCTGTACTGACTCAGTGGCAAGAGCTGTGATGTGTCCACACCGTGTCCTCTGCACTGTCCAACTACTGTGTACTTGGTGCATGTGTCAACACTGGGGTGTTGCAATCCAACAGACACCAGACAGATGGGTGCAAGGCCATGTGGGATGTGAGTGCCATGCTTGGCATCAGACTGACAATTGACTTCTCCTGTTCAATTAGTGCACTTTTAGCAATGTACAACTAATGATGCCAGGGCTTGCTCTGTGATGTGCTGTGCTCACAGTGGTGTGTGCGTTATGTGCAGGTGACTGATGTCTGTCTGTTTCCCCATTGTTTGCAGATACATCCACGGCCACGGAAGGGGACAGCTCCACGGACCAGGAGGAGCCGGAGAGCCAGACTGGGTCAGCAGCCGAGGAGTGGTCGGAGGGACCCAGTGGCACGGAGGGCGAGGGGAGCCACACCGAGGAGTCCTCAGCAGCATCCACCTCAGCTGAGGACCAGAGCAACTCGGAGGATGACTCCCTTGTGGAGGCGGGTGTCAGCAGCCACCACACCCCAGCTAGTGTTGCTGTCCCCGCCACCACCAGCACCACCACCGCCCTCCCATCGGCTCCCATTCCCCAGGTCCGTGGAGGCTCCCATGTCCGGGAGCGTGTCTCCTTTGGGCCAGGCACCGCACCCCTGCCCCTGTGTCCCCTGCTGCCCTGAGTGAGGAGTCTGTGTACCTCCTTCGCCAGCTCCATGTAGGGCAGACAGCCATGCTGAGTGTCCTCCATGCGCACACCGCGCTGTTGACTCAGCTGGTGTCGTTCATGGAGGGCATCTCATCGGGCATGTCTGACCTACAGAGGGGCAATAGGTCCATGGACTCCTCCCTGACGGCAGCAGTGTCCCTCCTCAAACGGTCCCTCACCCCTCCTGCCTCTGCTCCATCCACACTCCCCAGCACCTTACCCATCCCAGGCACACACACACTGGCACAGGCACACACCAGCACACACACATCCAGCACACTGACACACACGCCAATGACAAAACGCACACGCACGCACATTCAGGGGACTGAAGCCAGACTCACAGGGGATGGGGCCCTGGAACACACACACGCATCCACATGCACTGCGCAGTCCTCAGTTCCCTCTCCCTCCAAAGCACCCTCCCTTGCCTCACCTGCAACCCCAAAGTCACAGCAGCTCTTCCTCTGTGACCTCGGCCTCTTCCCCACCGATGAAGCTGCTCCAGCATCCCGGGGGAAGAGGAAGCCCACCCACACGGAGCAGAGTGCCCCTCGCCCCCGGACACCCTCCCCCAGGCGCAGACGGACTGAGGCCCCCACCCGCAAGTCCCCCCGGAGTGCTAAGAGCAAGACCCCGCCACCGCCCTGCAGCTCAGGCACAAGGTCTCCGTCCTCCATCCCTCAGGCCCCCACTGCACAGGTGCCCCCACCACACCCTGCCCCAGGTTCCCCCACCCACAGATATACCATCCCCAAGATGCTCCGGCCTTCTCCCCCTGCCACTTGCTCTCCCAGCACCACACCCCCGCTGCGCTTGTCTGTGCCACTGATGTGGTGAGGGTGTCCTCCCCTCTGTCCAACCCACCTTGCCTGTTCCCCATTCTCCTCCCCTGGAGGTAGGCACTGCAGTGGAGTCCACTACCGCCCTGTCTGACTTGGGCACTGCAATGGCGGACCTGTCCACCCCATCTGCAGGGTCCACTGCAGTTGTGCCGGCACCCACGACATCTGTGTCATGCCCCCCAGTTGTGCCGGCACACACCATGTCAGACACCTCCACTGCAGTTGTCAGTGGCTCTCCAGCACCCACCACCCCTTCCCTGACTCCCCCTGGTGAGCCCTGATCCTGTCCCTGCGGTGCCTGGCCTGCCCCCCGGTTGCCCCTCCTAGTGGATTGTCCCTGGTATTGTGCAGGCATGCGTAGGGTGACATCTGCCAGTGTCACCCTGTTTGAACTTTGACAATGGACTGGCCATTGGCCTTTGCTCTAATTTCTTCTGGACGTCGTTATCAAACAACACATATGCTGAATAAAGCAACTTTCTTTTCTTTAGTGCTCATGCTTCAGATGTACATGTTGTTGGTGCAGCTAACCATGCCCTTGCTGCAGTGATGGTGATATCTGGTCTCATGATTATGAAGTGTTACTGTGCAGGAACCCATGTGGTCCAGGGGGAATGTGTCCTATCATGTGGTGTATCCATGTCATCAATAGCAGCATCTGAGGGTGTCATGTGTTCAGTATTTGGCAATGGGTTTCCTACTTACATTGGCAATTTCATATCTGTGGCTTCCACCCCTGCACATCTGTTGTGCCTGCCATCGTTGCATTTGTCTACTTCCCTGACCGTGTTGCCATCTCCAGTGGACATGCAGGTTTGGGCATCAATGGGGAGGGACTCATCCGTGTAGTCAGTGCAACATTGCTATACAAGTGTGTTGGATCTGTGCTGATGATTCCGTTGGCACATCCATGACCAGGCTGATGTGATGGGAGCCCTCATTTGGTGCTAATTGTTGATTGTGTGACCAAGTGCTCAGCTGACATGATGGGGCCCTACTGAGGCAACATATGGCACAGCTTTCCTCACACAGGAGTGGAGTCCCCTCATGGCAGTGTGTACACGTGTGACATTGCCTGCGCCCAAGGTGTGTGTTGTATGTGCATGTCTGTGTGTTCACTTCCATTCATCTGCGCATGCTGTGATCCCTAGTGTTGTACCTGTTTGTGATGCTTGCTGACTTGAGCTATGTTCCCCAAAGTCTTCTCCCTGTGTTCTCTGTGATGTGGGTGCATGGCACATTACTGGTCATCAGGGTGTCACCCATAGGTGTGTTTGCTGTCAGGGCAGAGTTTGTGTGCAGACGCAGATGGGTCACAGTCAGGTTTCCCTTTGGCACTTGTTGTTTGCCCCTGTCATGTGATTTCCAGTTTGTGTTATCTTTCAGTGATTGTGACACGTTGTGTGTGTGACTGCTGGCACTCCTTAGGGTCCGGGCTGCAATGTTGGTTGTTGTCTATGTGTGTTCTTTGTGGGTGACCTTGGCTTCTTCATTGGTGTGTGACTGTGGCTGGGATCCCATTGGTCGGTGTGGTATTGCCGTCATGTCCATGTACAGCGTAGTGTGCAGTGTGTCAGACATTCAGGAGTCTTGTTGAGTGTCCATGTGTGATGTGTTTCTACACCTTGGTTCCCACCCACCACCCTGGAATAGTCATGGGTGCATGTGCAATGTCACCAGTGCATGTGTACTTCACTGCTGCACATTGTTGGAGGTCGAGGGGTGTGGTCTTGAGTGTGTGCAGATGAGAGTTGTTGCCCGGCTAGGCCCCTGCCTCCATGTTGGCCTTGGCTTACTGGCCATGCTGATTGATTTGTGCTTGTGTAGGTGTGATGGTAGTTTGTTGCTCAGGACACCTGACTGTGGTTCACAGTGTGAACGACATTTAGCTTTGTCATCACAGTGGTATTTTTATTCAGCCCAGGGTCACCACATTGTGGGGGCCCTGGGGGTGGTGCTGTGGTGTGTCTGTGACTTGCTGTGTCAGTTGTTGTTCCTACGTGCCTGTGTGACATGTGTGTTTTGTGCTCCCTCTCACCTGTCAATGCCTGCTTGCCCACATAGGGGATTTGGATCCATGAGTTACCTTAGTGTGGCAGTGTATGCACATCTGTATGATTGGTATTCAGCTCTCCTCATGTGTTGTGTTGTTGCCTGGGGACACTGGCACCCCCACCCCTCACCTGCTGTGTATGATGACAGTGTTGGTCTGCCTGTTTGTGTTTGTGCATCTGCACCACTGCATTGGCATATCTTGGGTGTGCCATTGGCTGTATGTTGTTTGGTGTGTTTCCCCTGCTGTCCCTGGGACTCCTAGGTCATCGGTCAGCACAGTGATCATGGTTTGTGTGTCCCATTGCTGCCATGGTATGGTATCTGTTCACCTCACATCTGCTGTCTCCACAGGGTATCTGCATTTGTGTGCCCATTGGTGCAAATATGTGGTTCTGCATTCTGATGGTCACTTCTGTCATTGTGTCATTGATGACTGTTGACGGTCTCAGCCCCCATGGGTGTTGTTTGTCTGCACATGGCCAAAGGAATGTTTCATTTGCACTGCAGTATTTGGCTCCCCCAATTTATGTTGCAATGGGACACATACACTACTTTGCCACAGATGAGTTTTTGGTTCTGTGACCAGGAATGATCCATGCAGTTTGGCAGTTGCAGCTCTTTCTTTGTCAACAATTACCTTTTGGTCACTGTGATGATGAGGGTGTAGACCCCATTGCCACAATGGTCAAAATGTGCTTCAGCTATGGACCCCACACTTGCCTTTTGGTCACTGTGATGATGGGGGTTTAGTCCCCATTGCCACAATGGTCAAAATGTGCTTCAGCTATGGACCCCACACTTGCCTTTTGGTCACTGTGATGATGGGGGTTTAGACCCCATTGCCACAATGGTCAAAATGTGCTTCAGCTATGGACCCCACACTTACCTTGTGGTCACTGTGATGATGGGGGTTTAGGCCCCATTGCCACAATGGTCATGGGCTGCTTGCATTGTGGGTGCCACACACATATATGTGTGGCACATGTGCTAGGGGGTCACATTGTATGTTCAAAGTCATGTTCGGTGTTGTAGGCATTTGACACAGCCTGCTCACACGCTTGTCATGGTGGTGGGGGGATGTCTTAATCTTGCATTCCCTAGGTTGTGGTGTGCTTGTTGTGTCATGCATTGTCCATCCTATGAGTGGGGGTGGTAGTAGTGGTAGGCATCCAGCCCCCTGGCTAAGGGTGGTAGTAGTGGTGGGCATCCTGCCCCCCTGGGTGAGGGTGGTAGTAGTGGTGGGCATCCTGCCCCCCTGGCTAAGGGTGGTAGTAGTGGTGGGCATCCTGCCCCCCTGGGTGAGGGTGGTAGTAGTGGTGGGCTTCCTGCCCCCTGGCTAAGGGTGGTAGTAGTGGTAGGCATCCTGCCCCCTGGCTAAGGGTGGTAGTAGTGGTAGGCATCCTGCCCCCCTGGCTAAGGGTGGTAGTAGTGGTAGGCTTCCTGCCACCCTGGCTAAGGGTGGTAGTAGTGGTGGGCATCCTGCCCCCCCTGGGTAAGGGTGGTAGTAGTGGTGGGCATCCTGCCCCCTGGCTAAGGGTGGTAGTAGTGGTAGGCATCCTGCCCCCCTGGCTAAGGGTGGTAGTAGTGGTAGGCTTCCTGCCCCCTGGCTAAGGGTGGTAGTAGTGGTAGGCATCCTGCCACCCTGGCTAAGGGTGGTAGTAGTGGTAGGCATCCTGCCCCCCTGGCTAAGGGTGGTAGTAGTGGTAGGCATCCTGCCACCCTGGCTAAGGGTGGTAGTAGTGGTGGGAATCCTGCCACCCTGGCTAAGGGTGGTAGTAGTGGTGGGCATCCTGCCCCCTGGCTAAGGGTGGTAGTAGTGGTGGGCATCCTGCCCCCCTGGCTAAGGGTGGTAGTAGTGGTGGGCATCCTGCCCCCTGGGTGAGGGTGGTAGTAGTGGTGGGCATCCTGCCCCCTGGCTAAGGGTGGTAGTAGTGGTAGGCATCCTGCCCCCTGGCTAAGGGTGGTAGTAGTGGTGGGCATCCTGCCCCCCTGGCTAAGGGTGGTAGTAGTGGTAGGCATCCTGCCCCCCTGGGTGAGGGTGGTAGTAGTGGTGGGCATCCTGCCCCCTGGCTAAGGGTGGTAGTAGTGGTGGGCATCCTGCCCCCCTGGCTAAGGGTGGTAGTAGTGGTAGGCATCCTGCCCCCGTGGGTGAGGGTGGTAGTAGTGGTAGGCATCCTGCCCCCTGGCTAAGGGTGGTAGTAGTGGTAGGCATCCTGCCCCCTGGCTAAGGGTGGTAGTAGTGGTAGGCATCCTGCCACCCTGGCTAAGGGTGGTAGTAGTGGTAGGCTTCCTGCCCCCTGGCTAAGGGTGGTAGTAGTGGTAGGCATCCTGCCACCCTGGCTAAGGGTGGTAGTAGTGGTGGGCATCCTGCCCCCCTGGCTAAGGGTGGTAGTAGTGGTAGGCATCCTGCCCCCGTGGGTGAGGGTGGTAGTAGTGGTAGGCTTCCTGCCCCCTGGCTAAGGGTGGTAGTAGTGGTAGGCATCCTGCCCCCTGGCTAAGGGTGGTAGTAGTGGTAGGCATCCTGCCCCCTGGCTAAGGGTGGTAGTAGTGGTAGGCTTCCTGCCCCCCTGGCTAAGGGTGGTAGTAGTGGTAGGCATCCTGCCCCCCTGGCTAAGGGTGGTAGTAGTGGTAGGCTTCCTGCCCCCCTGGCTAAGGGTGGTAGTAGTGGTAGGCATCCTGCCACCCTGGCTAAGGGTGGTAGTAGTGGTAGGCATCCTGCCACCCTGGCTAAGGGTGGTAGTAGTGGTAGGCATCCTGCCCCCCTGGGTGAGGGTGGTAGTAGTGGTGGGCATCCTGCCCCCCCTGGGTGAGGGTGGTAGTAGTGGTGGGCATCCTGCCCCCCTGGCTAAGGGTGGTAGTAGTGGTAGGCATCCTGCCCCCGTGGGTGAGGCTGGTAGTAGTGGTAGGCTTCCTGCCCCCTGGCTAAGGGTGGTAGTAGTGGTGGGCATCCTGCCCCCTGGCTAAGGGTGGTAGTAGTGGTAGGCATCCTGCCACCCTGGCTAAGGGTGGTAGTAGTGGTAGGCATCCTGCCCCCTGGCTAAGGGTGGTAGTAGTGGTAGGCATCCAGCCCCCCTGGGTTGGGGTGGTGGCGCGCATTCAGGCCCCTGTGTGCATATGTGGCATTGGTGATGGGCATCCCGCCCCTATGGTGCTGCTGTTGCTGGTGTAAGTATATTCAGATTCCCAGTGTATGTGTGTGATGTGTCGTGTACGTGTTGTATGTGTTTTGTGGTTGGTGTCTGACTTACCTTCTGCGCCGTACGCGTCCGTGCCTGTTCCGGTAGTAGATGTAGAATATTGGTATGATCGGGACGAAGGGATTCATGGTTGGTTCGTGTCGTTCGTCCTTCTCGTTGCTTCGCGTCGTCCTCGTCGCTTGGCTTCGTCCCTCGTCGCTTCGCTTCGTCCTCGTCGCCTCGCGTCGTCCTCGTCGGTGCCGTGTTCGTCTCGTAGCCGTGGATCGTGTTGTGGCGCGATTCGGAGCTTATGTGCGCCTCTCCCGGATGCTTTGACGTGCCGTGCGTAGCGACGGGTTCGGGCGCGTACGGAAAGCGCATCGTACTTGTTCGGCCGGACGGGGCTGCATTTTCCTTCCGTGCGACTCGATTCGGCGTTTCCGGATTCGCCTCGGTCGGAGAACAGGACCTGGTTTGGGTGAGTACGGCTCGGCCGGAATTTTTGCTGTTGTGCGCATCGTACTTGCTCGTTCGGTGTGCTGTACGGATCGGTCGGGAAACTGGCTTTCGCATGGCTTTTTTCCCGACCGAATAGTATTGGGTGCGCCTCCGACCGAGATCGGAATCGGCCCCTTAGCGTGAAGGGTGACTTTTATGGTTTGGGTCGCCTAGCACATGTGGTTGGAGCAATTGCCACCACACGCTAGAGAACAGTTCTACCGGAATCTGAAACAGTTCCATTCCATCAATGTGCAAGTTTTCTGCTTAAGAGATTTGTACCTCACAAGCATCTGTGGGCATTTCCCTGCCTCTGCCCATGATTCCTTTGTACTACGGAACAGCCCCATACACCTGCAATGTCTCAACTTGGTCCTGAGAGGGACTAGCTTGTTGGTCAGTACAATCTTTCATTATATTGGTTAGGGTATTTCTAGTTGAATAATCTGGCATTGTATTATTTTATTTTGGCTCTTTTTTTGTCTTCCATCTAGGAGACTCAGCTTATCCTAACTGACTATGGTTGTTGGCACCGCTGAGGAATCCAACAACACCAGTGAAAGTCTGCTTCAATGAGGCCCATGGAAGACCACAGCAGCCAGTGGATGGGCTTTTGGGCTCCAGAAGTCCAGATTTCATTTTTCTGGGCAAAACTGGTGGAGCTCTCCTCAACAGTACTCACCCATTAAGGTGTGCCAAATCACTGTGACCTGCTGCATGCTCCACAACATCACCCTAGGATGGAACATCCCTTACATCGCAGAGGATGGAGACCATAAAGTGCCACCGGATGAGGATCCTGATATGCTGAATAAAGATGATAGTGGTGAAGAGGAATGAGTTGACTTATGTCGAGATGTCATTGACTTCTTCTCATGAGTGTAAATATATCTTTACATGTTATCTCTTCACCGTTACACCAACTGCTGATGTGATGATGTGAGAAGTATGTGGTGGTAATTTTTAGGCAGGGCAAGTTCAGGAAATTCAGGCCAAAGGTGTTTGTTGATCAAAGTGTGAACACATTGACTACTGTGTTCAGTTACATTGTTTATCTCTGATTGTTTTCTGAAACTGGGTCCTCCAAAAGTTGACTTTGTAATGTGTCTATAATGTTCTGTGTGATTAGTAACCTTTTGGTTTGGACATGTTTTAGGTTCCTTCACTATCTCATCTTCATTTGGACACTTCAGAGTTGTGACATGAGGAGATATACAGTGCTGTTTCCAAGTACAAAGGGAACCTGGGATGATCCTGGGAAAGACAGACACAGACTTTGAGTGAACAAATCTTGTACCAAGGCAACTTGCACTGTGATTGAATGTACGATTTGAAGATTACATTGGACTTTTTCTCTGTCGTGTAATGGCAATAAGGCAATATGTGTGCCATGATTTGCTCAAACCACCTGTGGTAGTGGAGCCAAATCATGCTAATATCCCTTCACATTGGCAAAATCCTCATTGTGTGTAAAGTGTATGTATCAGTTGATGTGTCTCATTATTGTAGATATCAGAAAGAGCTGGAATGCACACCGTTATTTTCTCAATTTGTACGTTTCCAGAAATCATCAAAGAATGCGTGCATACTGGTATGTGCCTTGCCCTAGTGGCACATGAATAGTTAGTATAGATGGGAGGGGTGACGTTTTCACCCCAAAAACCAGTTGCACAGCTTTAAGTGTAAGTACACGACGTATTAATTTAATCCATTAATCACCAAATTGTTAATCCTTAAAATCCTCTTAGAATGCTTGACCAAGCTTAATCCACACTGGAGTATTATGCAAGTTTCCAAGTTTCTTGTGCTCCTGATGTGACCATCCGGACCTCTATCAATAACACGACCAACGCATAATTCATCCCAGGCATGTTCTTTATTAAAACCCAATGCATTTCGGACTACATAAGTCCTTCTTCGGGGTAACTACAAGGTAAAACATTGTATAATTACAGATCAGCTTTTACATAACAAAAAATGCATATTCGATATAAACAAAACTGCTCAAAACCGCTATAGTTACTAAAAAGTGCTACTGTGCATTAACATAAGCTTACTCCTTGTTTTAACTGTCAAACAAAAACATAATACCTCACCCTTCAACCCCATAGAGCTACATGACTCTCATGTTTAAACCCGCTCTCAACTTACACTATGTGTAATTCACCAACCTTAAACACGCTCGTAAGCCCTGTTATCCAATCTACCGCATTTCCCCTTCTCGCACCCAGACACGTTACCTGACCCTGTGTTATCATTCTTAAGCGTATCTGCCTAGCACCCCGGTCAACTGTGTGGAACTCGTACTGTCATTAAAGATTGGAGCACTTGTAATAAATATACAATGACATTTCAAGAAAGTTTAAGAATGACGAAATTCTAAACACATTTAAATCAATGATCAATGTTTTATACACACATTGATAAAATTCATAATCATCACGATTATAATGTGCAAAGTCCAAACTTATATGTATTCAATACAATCAGTGAACCAAAACAACATAATTGACAATGCTTGAAATCAGACCCAATGCATTTCGGGTTACAAAGAACCCTTCTTCAGGGGAAACGTTCCATAATAACACCATTTGAAGAAAAGCCTCCTGCCGGAACAGTCATAAGAAAAAGAAAAAGGAAAAGAAAAGGAAAAAAACAAGTCAACAATACATCTCTTCCTCACTCTGAGAGACAAGGATAAAATAGTCTGTGCTTGTGCCCACTGTGCACCAACCTCAACATGCAGAAAAGTGTCTGTATAGTGCAATAAAGAATTTAAAATTAATGTTAGGTGCTATCGTACCAACCAGTGACCTCTAATATATCCTGACTAGTGAAAAAGTGCCGGCTTGCCGACTAACCTCAACTCGCCGTGTGACTGCGTATATCCATGCAGTGTCTTTAAAAGTGCAAACGGACGTCAAATACGGATACTACGTAATTTCCTCCAAACCTGGGAAGTACACGACTGAACCCTCTGTATATAGTTGCGGTCTGTGTCTATAATTAAAAATGAAAGGATATGCATTAGCGCCATGCTGTAGGCAGCGCCGGCTTCTCTAAACAACCAAGCGACCCTCAACGCTTACCGTCATCCAATGCTTGCAGCTTCAAAACTACGAAAAAAGTGAACAGGAAGTTTACAATGTATCCCGTAGCCAAACTCTTAAACAAAAGCTCATTTCATTATCGAATGAGGCTTACCTTCGTGATGTAGCCAAATCACCGTTATAGACGAACGTACTGTAAATAACAAAAATCCTCGTGTTAAACGGGTCACAAGTTAATGCCGATATAACTATAGTACGACCATTCCAACCTGCTGTAAACTCACCAGCGTCTGACGTGTACCGGATTTCCTGATCACCTGACTTCAAAAAAGGCGTGTGTTAAAGGACTCCGCTTCAGCCCGTTAAATAGTGTGAAGGAATCCTAACTCGAATACAAAAGTAATCAAGCTTTATTGAAAAACCGAGGGAGTGCACTAGTACAACCACAATCTTGCAGAGCACGACAATAATATAAAACAAAAACTACGGATAAGTGAAAACTCAAAAATTGATTCATTGAAACAAAAAAGTGATCATAATAGGTGCTCGTTACAAAAATGTAACAATACCCAAACAAATGGGCATACATGTCTCATTGTCTATCCCAATATGATGGGAAAGGGTAAAAAGCTAAACATGGAAATGCTAGACAGTGTCTTCAAGTGATAGAAACAAAAACGTGTGTAAAGAACTACTGGTGACAGTGAGTGCAAGCACAGAGGTACAGCCACAGTATGTGAATACAATGAATATTAATCAAAGATCCATATTATAAGAAACATGACAGTTCATAATGGTCATTTAAACCTTTAGGTATCAAAGTCCCTAAGTAATCTATCCAGAATGTTTCACGTTGAGCTAGTAAAGTATTGTATTCTATACCTGCGCGAGCATCTATAGAATCAAGAATAGTGAATCTCAACTGTGGAATCGTATGGGGTGTGTTAATCCAATGAGCAGCTAAACATGAATTGGAATTTCTGGTGCGTATCATGCTCTTATGTTTAATGATTCTTGTCTTTATTTTGCGTGATGTTCTACCAACATATGTTAACCCGCACGGGCAACATATGGCATATATAACCCCTTCTGTGTTGCAGTCCGATGTATGTTTCAACCTGATCTTTTTGCCAGTGTGAGGATGATGAAAAATATTCCCAGTGATTACATTGCCACACTGTCACGCAATTAAAGCATTTCCTCATTCCTTTATTTGTTTTTGCCAACTGTGTGGGTGAAGCCTTCAAAAGTTCTTTTTGGTTTTTAGGTCTGGTGTGAGCAAAAAGAGGTTTGTCAAGAAATACTGTAGTAAAGTCAGTTTCCTTTTCCAAAATTTCCCATCTCTTCCTGAGAATTTGTTTGATATTTACTGCTTGTTGGCAGTGTTTTAAAACAAACACTTCCCGTTTACTCAAAGATGTAGGAACATTTTTAAGTAAATCTTCACGTTTTTTGCGAGACACCACCTCTTTGGCTTTTTCAAGTATGTGCAAAGGGTATCCACGTTTCTGATATCGGTGTGTTTGTTCATTGATTAATCTATCAGATTCCATTGCATTCGATGTGATCCTTTTGATCCGATTCAATTGTGACACAGGTAAATGTTTTTTTAGGGATAGCGGATGAGCACTGGAAAAGTGAAGGGCATTATTTCTGTCGGTTGGCTTTCTGTATAAAGATGTTTCTAAGCCAGTAGTGGTTTTCCGTATTTCAATGTCCAAAAATGAATCTTGTGGGATTGTATGTCATGTGTGAATTGAATGCAAGGATTGCATTGATTGAGTTTGTAGATACTATCCTCTAGTTCAGCACGATTCCCTTGCCAGATTACCAATATATCATCTATAAATCGCATATAGGTGACCAAATGTTTTTGCCATTGTTCATTGTTCAAGATGTGTTTATCTTCAAAGTAGGCCATGAAGGTATTGGCATACGAAGGCGCCCCTGGAAAGCCCATTGATGTACCTGTTCTTTGTAAAAGTACTTTCCATTCCATGAAAAGTAACTGTGGTACAGTGCAAACTGCAATAATTCTAATAAGAAAACATGGTTTGTGCTATCTTGCAGACTATTCAGTAACCTCCATTCCACAGCTTCTATTCCTTCCCCATGAGGGATCGAGGTATATAGCGCCGCTACGTCGATTGTGCATAATAGAATATCTTCATCAAAGGTTTGGCGTATGTCTTCCAATTTATTAAGACAATCCGTTGTGTCCTTCACATACGTAGTCCATGATTGAACCAGTGGTTGTAAATAGTAATCAATATATTGTCCAATCGATTCATGTATGGATCCGCAGCCAGATACGATGGGACGAAATGGAGGGTTTTCTGCGTCCTTGTGCATCTTCGGTAACATATATATGTGTGGTATGTTAGGAGCATTAGATTGTAAAAATGGTTTCGTCGTTTGATTTATCCAACCCATGTCTTCTGCATTCTCTAATATATGTTGTAAAGTCACCATAAATTCTTGCGTTGGGTCTGTTGGTAACTGAATGTACGTGTCGGTATTAAGAACATGTTCATCCACTTTCTGATCGTAAAATGCCTTGTCCATTACTACAATTGCGCCTCCCTTATCAGCAGGTTGAAGGATAAGGGTAGTATCCTGACTTAGGGCTCGTATAATCCTTTGTTCCTTCAGAGTCAAATTAGGGTGTTTGGGTGAAGTATACTTGATATTTTGTAAATCCTTTTTACCAACAGTTCAAAATTGTCCAAAGTTTTATGCGAAAAGGGTGCAATGAAAGTGCTCTTGAGTCTGAACCTTCCGGTGATGTTGTTTGTGTTTGATCTTGAGCAATGGTGTGAAAAAACCATCTTAATCGCAATTTTTGCATGAACTTAAAAAACGCTATTTCCGTTTCTAAAGCGTTGGATGCGTATGATGGTACGTAAGACTTGCCTTTGTTTAGTACTGAGATTTCTGATGAGGTGAGACTTCTACTCGAGATGTTCATGACAAGGTTGTCGTCTTCTTGACATTGCGTTGGGGTCGGGATGTTTCCGCTATTTTTTGCTTTTGTTCCCGGTGAGTCCGTTGCCTCGTACCAGTTCTCCTTTGTCTGGCGGATGGTTGGTCGTTTGGCCCTGTTCTAAAAAAGCCTGTTTTCCGCTAGTGGTGGGAACGTCCCCTTCAGTGGTTCTCAAGTATTGATCTCTTCCAGTCGGTAATGGAGGTCTCTGAAGTGATAAATCCTGGTCAGTGGCAATGGTTTCTTCTGATGATGTGTTACCCGGTTTTCTAAAAAACTTTTTCTGGGCATATGCCTCTGCCCACGATTACACTTCGTCTAGCTTGTAATCGATGGTGTCTCTCTTAAATTTACGCAATTTCCGATCATGCACTTCTTTAGCATGTGCGTCAAGTTTAATGTTGATTTCATTAAGAGTTTTCGTCCAGTCTTCTGTTTCCATGCATGTGGATAAATCCTCTTTCAACGTGTTTATCTCGATAGCAAGTTCTCCTAAGATAGATGATAGTTCCTCGATGATGAGAAGTATGAGGTCCAACGAGCATTTATTCAAAATGGCATACCAACGTGCCAAGAATGTTTTATTGTATTTGAATAACATGGGTTTGAGGGCGATCCTGAGACCTCTGGGCACGCGCTTCACCTTATGGTATTCAATAAGAGTTGTGGCATGTAATCGTTGATTAATTTCCTTGCGCATGGTGTATTCCAGTTGGCGGATTAATTGTTGAACTGTTCCGGGGGTGGTGCTAAATGTTCTTGCTTCCTGTATCAGTGAGTAGATTGATTCTGCTTCTTCGGTGGAGTATACTTTTGTGTCTGCTTGATTGGGTGTAAGGTCAGCTATCTCTTTAAACGACATGATTCAAAGGGTGCGAGGGGAAGGTTTTTAGGCAAGGGGTTAATTACTGACTAAAGAGTGATTTCTCACCTGCACACCAAATTATAAAGTATGTCTACCTTTTGTATGAAAAATAATGTGTTTGTTAAAACAATGCGTGCATCTGTGAGCTTATGGACCTGCCTAAAGGCCCTGTGACTAAATATGCAAAAGAGGGGAAACGGAAACCTCCGTTCCTGACTCACAGCGCACAGCGTTAGTCCCCAAGGCTTCTTTTAAAGATTGGAGCACTTGTAATAAATATACAATGACATTTCAAGAAAGTTTAAGAATGACGAAATTCTAAAAATATTTAAATCAATGATCAATGTTTTATACACACATTGATAAAAATCATAATCATCACGATTATAATGTGCAAAGTCCAAACTTATATGTATTCAATACAATCCGAGAACCAAAACAACATAATTGACAATGCTTGAAATCAGACCCAATGCATTTCGGGTTTCAAAGAACCCTTCTTCAGGGGAAACGTTCCATAATAACACCATTTGAAGAAAAGCCTCCTGCCGGAACAGTCATAAGAAAAAGAAAAGGAAAGAAAAGGAAAAAAACAAGTCAACAATACATCTCTTCCTCACTCTGAGAGACAAGGATAAAATAGTCTGTGCTTGTGCCCACTGTGCACCAACCTCAACATGCAGAAAAGTGTCTGTATAGTGCAATAAAGAATTTAAAACTAATGTTAGGTGCTATCGTACCAACCAGTGACCTCTAATATATCCTGACTAGTGAAAAAGTGCCGGCTTGCCGACTAACCTCAACTCGCCGTGTGACTGCGTATATCCATGCAGTGTCTTTAAAAGTGCAAACGGACGTCAAATACGGATACTACGTAATTACCTCCAAACCAGGGAAGTACACGACTGAACCCCCTGTATATAGTTGCGGTCTGTGTCTATAATTAAAAATGAAAGGATATGCATTAGCGCCATGCTGTAGGCAGCGCCGGCTTCTCTAAACAACTAAGCGACCCTCAACGCTTACCGTCATCCAATGCTTGCAGTTTCAAAACTACTAAAAAAGTGAACGGGAAGTTTACAATGTATCCAGTAGCCAAACTCTTAAACAAAAGCTCATTCATTATCTAATGAGCCTTACCTTCGTGATGTAGCCAAATCACCGTTATAGACGAACGTACTGTAAATAACAAAAATCCTCGTGTTAAACGGGTCACAAGTTAATGCTGATATAACTATAGTACGACCATTCCAACCTGCTGTAAACTCACCATCGTCTGACGTGTACCGGATTTCCTGATCACCTGACTTCAAAAAAGGCGTGTGTTAAAGGACTCCGCTTCAGCCCGTTAAATAGTGTGAAGGAATCCTAACTCGAATACAAAAGTAATCAAGCTTTATTGAAAACCGAGGAGTGCACTAGTACAACCACAATCTTGCCGAGACACGACAATAATATAAAACAAAAACTACGGATAAGTGAAAACTCAAAACCGATTCATTGAAACAAAAAAGTGATCATAATAGGTGCTCGTTACAAAAATGTAACTAATACCCAAACAAATGGGAATACATGTCTCATTGTCTATCCCAATATGATGGGAAAGGGTAAAAAGCTAAACATGGAAATGCTAGACAGTGTCTTCAAGTGATAGAAACAAAAAACGTGTGTAAAGAACTACTGGTGACAGTGAGTGCAAGCTCAGAGGTACAGCCACAGTATGTGAATACAATGAATATCAATCAAAGATCCATATTATAAGAAACATGACAGTCCATATCATTTAAACCTTTAGGTATCAGAGTCCCTAAGTAATCTATCCAGAATGTTTCACGTTCAGCTAGTAAAGTATTGTATTCTATACCTGCGCGAGCATCTATAGAATCAAGAATAGTGAATCTCAACTGTGGAATCGTATGAGGTGTGTTAATCCAATGAGCAGCTAAACATGAATTGGAATTTCTGGTGCGTATCATGCTCTTATGTTCAATGATTCTTGTCTTTATTTTGCGTGATGTTCTAACAACATATGTTAACCCGCACGGGCAACATATGGCATATATAACCCCTTCTGTGTTGCAGTCCGATGTATGTTTCAACCTGATCTTTTTGCCAGTGTGAGGACGATGAAAAATATTCCCAGTTATTACATTGCCACACTGTCCGCAATTAAAGCATTTCCTCATTCCTTTATTTGTTTTTGCCAACTGTGTGGGTGAAGCCTTCAAAAGTTCTTTTAGGTTTTTAGGTCTGGTGTGAGCAAAAAGAGGTTTGTCAAGAAATACTGTAGTAAAGTCAGTTTCCTGTTCCAAAATTTCCATCTCTTCCTGAGAATTTGTTTGATTTTTACTGCTTGTTGGGAGTGTTTTAAAACAAACACTTCCCGTTTACTCAAAGATTTAGGGACATTTATAAGTAAATCTTCAAATTTTTTGCGAGACACCAGCTCTTTGGCTTTTTCAAGTATGTGCAAAGGGTATCCACGTTTCTGATATCTGTGTGTTTGTTCATTGATTAATCTATCAGTTTCCATTGCATTCGACGTGATCCTTTTAATCCGAATCAATTGTGACACAGGTAAATGTTTTTTTAGGGATAGCGGATGAGCACTGGAAAAGTGAAGGGCATTATTTCTGTCGGTTGGCTTTCTGTATACAGATGTTTCTAAGCCAGTAGTGGTTTTCCGTATTTCAATGTCCAAAAAATGAATCTTGTGGGATTGTATGAAATGTGTGAATTGAATGCGAGGATTGCATTGATTGAGTTTGTAGATACTATCCTCTAGTTCAGCTCGATTCCCTTGCCAGATTACCAATATATCATCTATAAATCGCATATAGGTGACCAAACGTTTTTGCCATTGTTCATTGTTCAAGATGTGTTTATCTTCAAAGTAGGCCATGAAGGTATTGGCATACGAAGGCGCCCCTGGAAAGCCCACTGATGTACCTGTTTTTTGTAAAAAGTACTTTCCATTCCATGAAAAGTAACTGTGGTACAGTGCAAACTGCAATAATTCTAATAAGAAAACATGGTTTGTGCTATCTTGCAGACTATTCAGTAACCTCCATTCCACAGCTTCTATTCCTTCCCCATGAGGGATCGAGGTATATAGCGCCGCTACGTCGATTGTGCATAATAGAATATCTTCATCAAAGGTTTGGCGTATGTCTTCCAATTTATTAAGACAATCCGTTGTGTCCTTCACATACGTAGTCCATGATTGAACCAGTGGTTGGAAATAGTAATCAATATATTGTCCAATCGATTCATGTATGGATCCGCAGCCAGCTACGATGGGACGAAATGTTTCTATCACTTGAAGACACTGTCTAGCATTTCCATGTTTAGCTTTTTACCCTTTCCCATCATATTGGGATAGACAATGAGACATGTATTCCCATTTGTTTGGGTATTGTTAAATTTTTGTAATGAGCACCTATTATGATCACTTTTTTGTTTCAATGAATCGGTTTTTGAGTTTTCACTTATCCGTAGTTTTTGTTTTATATTATTGTCGTGCTCGGCAAGATTGTGGTTGTACTAGTGCACTCCCTCGGTTTTTCAATAAAGCTTGATTACTTTTGTATTCGAGTTAAGATTCCTTCTCACTATTTAACGGGCTGAAGCGGAGTCCTTTAACACACGCCTTTTTTGAAGTCAGGTGATCAGGAAATCCGGTACACGTCAGACGCTGGTGAGTTTACAGCAGGTTGGAATGGTCGTACTATAGTTATATCGGCATTAACTTGTGACCCGTTTAACCCAAGGATTTTTGTTATTTACAGTACGTTCGTCTATAACAGTGATTTGGCTACATCACGAAGGTAAGGCTCATTAGATAATGAAATGAGCTTTTGTTTAAGAGTTTGGCTACTGGATACATTGTAAACTTCCCGTTCACTTTTTGCGTAGTTTTGAAGCTGCAAGCATTGGATGACGGTAAGTGTTGAGGATCGCTTGGTTGTTTAGAGAAGCCGGCGCTGCCTACAGCATGGCGCGAATGCATATCCTTTCATTTTTAATTATAGACACAGACCGCAACTATATACAGGGGGTTCAGTCGTGTACTTCCCTGGTTTGGAGGTAATTACGTAGTATCCGTATTTGACGTCCGTTTGCACTTTTAAAGACACTGCATGGATATACGCAGTCACAAGGCGAGTTGAGGTTAGTCGGCAAGCCGGCACTTTTTCACTAGTCAGGATATATTAGAGGTCACTGGTTGGTACGATAGCACCTAACATTAGTTTTAAATTCTTTATTGCACTATACAGACACTTTTCTGCATGTTGATGTTGGTGCACAGTGGGCACAAGCACAGACTATTTTATCCTTGTCTCTCAGAGTGAGGAAGATATGTATTGTTGACTTGTTTTTTTCCTTTTCTTTTCCTTTTTCTTTTCCTTATGACTGTTCCGGCAGGAGGCTTTTCTTCAAATGGTGTTATTATGGAACGTTTCCCCTGAAGAAGGGTTCTTTGAAACCCGAAATGCATTGGGTCTGATTTCAAGCATTGTCAATTATGTTGTTTTGGTTCTCGGATTGTATTGAATACATATAAGTTTGGACTTTGCACATTATAATCGTGATGATTATGAATTTTATCAATGTGTATAAAACATTGATCATTGATTTAAATGTGTTTAGAATTTCGTCATTCTTAAACTTTCTTGAAATGTCATTGTATATTTATTACAAGTGCTCCAATCTTTAAAAGAAGCCTTAGGGGCTAACGCTGTGCGCTGTGAGTCAGGAACGGAGGTGTCCGTTTCCTCTTTTGCATATTTAGTCACAGGGCCTTTAGGCAGGTCCATAAGCTCACAGACGCACGCATTGTTTTAACAAACACATTATTTTTCATACAAAAGGTAGACATACTCTATAATTTGGTGTGCAGGTGGGAAATCACTCTTTAGTCAGTAATTAACCCCTTGCCTAAAAACCTCCCCTCGCACCCTTTGAATCATGTCGATTAAAGAGATAGCTGACCTTATACCCAATCAAGCAGACACAAAAGTATACTCCACCGAAGAAGCAGAATCAATCTACTCACTCATACAGGAAGCAAGAACATTTAGCACCACCCCGGAACAGTTCAACAATTAATCCGCCAACTGGAATACACCATGCGCAAGGAAATTAATCAACGATTACATGCCACAACTATTATTGAATACCATAAGGTGAAACGCATACCCAGAGGTCTCAGGATCGCCCTCAAACCCATGTTATTCAAATACAATAAAACATTCATGGCACGTTGGTATGCCATTTTGAATAAATGCTCGTTGGACCTCATACTTCTCATCATCGAGGAACTATCATCTATCTTAGGAGAACTTGCTATCGAGATAAACACGTTGAAAGAGGATTTATCCACACGCATGGAAACAGAAGACTGGACGAAAACTCTTAATGAAATCAACATTAAACTTGACGCACATGCTAAAGAAGTGCATGATCGGAAATTGCGTAAATTTAAGAGAGACACCATCTATTACAAGCTAGACGAAGTGTACTCGTGGGCAGAGGCATATGCCCAGAAAAAGTTTTTAGAAAACCGGGTAACACATCGTCAGAAGAAAGCATTGCCACTGACCAGGATTTATCACTTCAGAGACCTCCATTACCGACTGGAAGAGATCAATACTTGAGAACCACTGAAGGGGACGTTCCCACCACTAGCGGAAAACAGGCTTTTTTAGAACAGGGCCAAACGACCAACCATCCGCCAGACAAAGGAGAACTGGTACGAGGCAACGGACTCGCCGGGGACAAAACCAAAAAAATAGGGGAAACATCCCGACCCCAATGCAATGTCAAGAAGACGACAACCTTGTCATGAACATCTCGAGTAGAAGTCTCACCTCAGCAGAAATCTCAGTACTAAACAAAGGCATGTCTTACGTACCTTCATACGCGTCCAACGTTTTAGAAACGGAAATAGCGTTTTTTAAGTTAATGCGAAAATTGCGATTAAGATGGTTTTTTCACACCATTGCTCAAGATCAAACACAAACAACATCACCAGAAAGGTTCAGACCCAAGAGCACTTTCATTGCACCCTTTTCGCATAAAACTTTGGACAATTTTGAACTGTTGGTAAAAAGGATTTACAAAATATCAAGTATACTTCACCCAAACACCCTAATTTGACTCTGAAGGAACAAAGGATTATACGAGCCCTGAGTCAGGATACTACCCTTATCCTTCAACCTGCTGATAAGGGTGGCGCAATTGTAGTAATGGACAAGGCTTTTACGATCAGAAAGTGGATGAACATGTTCTTAATACCGACATGTACATTCAGTTACCAACAGATCCAACGCAAGAATTTATGGTGACTTTACAACATATATTAGAGCATGCAGAAGACATGGGTTGGATAAATCAAACGACGAAACGATTTTTACAATCTAATGCTCCTAACATACCACACATATATATGTTACCGAAGATGCACAAGGACGCAGAAAACCCTCCATTTTGTCCCATCGTAGCTGGCTGCGGATCCATACATGAATCGATTGGACAATATATTGCTTACTATTTACAACCACTGGTTCAATCATGGACTACGTATGTGAAGGACACAACGGATTGTCTTAATAAATTGGAAGACATACGCCAAACCTTTGATGAAGATATTCTATTATGCACAATCGACGTAGCGGCGCTATATACCTCGATCCCTCATGGGGAAGGAATAGAAGCTGTGGAATGGAGGTTACTGAATAGTCTGCAAGATATCACAAACCATGTTTTCTTATTAGAATTATTGCAGTTTGCACTGTACCACAGTTTCTTTTCATGGAATCGAAAGTACTTTTTACAAAGAACAGGTACATCAATGGGCTTTCCAGGGGCGCCTTCGTATGCCAATACCTTCATGGCCTACTTTGAAGATAAACACATCTTGAACCTTGAACAATGGCAAAAACATTTGGTCACCTATATGCGATTTATAGATGATATATTGGTAATCTGGCAAGGGAATCGCGCTGAACTAGAGGATAGTATCTACAAACTCAATCAATGCAATCCTCGCATTCAATTCACACATGACATACAATCCCACAAGATTCATTTTTGGACATTGAAATACGGAAAACCACTACTGGCTTAGAAACATCTGTATACAGAAAGCCAACCGACAGAAATAATGCCCTTCACTTTTCCAGTGCTCATCCGCTATCCCTAAAAAAACATTTACCTGTGTCACAATTGATTCGGATCAAAAGGATCACATCGAATGCAATGGAAACTGATAGATTAATCAATGAACAAACACACAGATATCAGAAACGTGGATACCCTTTGCACATACTTAAAAAGCCAAAGAGTTGGTGTCTCGCAAAAACGTGAAGATTTACTTAAAAATGTTCCTAAATCTTTGAGTAAACGGGAAGTGTTTGTTTTAAAACACTCCCAACAAGCAGTAAAAATCAAACAAATTCTCAGCTAGAGATGGGAAATTTTGGAACAGGAAACTGACTTTACTACAGTATTTCTTGACAAACCTCTTTTTGCTCAAACCAGACCTAAAACCTAAAAGAACCTTTGAAGGCTTCACCCACACAGTTGGCAAAAACAAATAAAGGAATAAGGAAAAGCTTTAATTGCAGACAGTGTGGCAATGTAATCACTGGGAATATTTTTCATCGTCCTCACACTGGCAAAAAGATCAGGTTCAAACATACATCGGACTGCAACACAGAAGGGGTTATATATGCCATATGTTGCCCGTGCGGGTTAACATATGTTGGTAGAACATCACGCAAAATAAAGACAAGAATCATTGAACATAAGAGCATGATACGCACCAGAAATTCCAATTCATGTTTAGCTGCTCATTGGACTAACACACCCCATACGATTCCACAGTTGAGATTCACTATTCTTGATTCTATAGATGCTCGCGCAGGTATAGAATACAATACTTTACTAGCTCAACGTGAAACATTCTGGATAGATTACTTAGGGACTCTGATACCTAAAGGTTTAAATGACCATTATGAACTGTCATGTTTCTTATAATATGGATCTTTGATTGATATTCATTGTATTCACATACTGTGGCTGCACCTCTGTGCTTGCACTCACTGTCACCAGTAGTTCTTTACACACGTTTTTTGTTTCTATCACTTGAAGACACTGTCTAGCATTTCCATGTTTAGCTTTTTACCCTTTCCCATCATATTGGGATAGACAATGAGACATGTATTCCCATTTGTTTGGGTATTGTTACATTTTTGTAACGAGCACCTATTATGATCACTTTTTTGTTTCAATGAATCGGTTTTTAAGTTTTCACTTATCTGTAGATTTTGTTTTATAATATTGTCGTGCTCGGCAAGATTGTGGGTGTACTAGTGCACTCCCTCGGTTTTTCAATAAAGCTTGATTACTTTTGTATTCGAGTTAGGATTCCTTCACACTATTTAACGGGCTGAAGCGGAGTCCTTTAACACACGCCTTTTTTAAGTCAGGTGATCAGGAAATCCGGTACACGTCAGACGATGGTGAGTTTACAGCAGGTTGGAATGGTCGTACTATAGTTATATCGGCATTAACTTGTGACCCGTTTAACACGAGGATTTTTGTTATTTACAGTACGTTCGTCTATAACGGTGATTTGGCTACATCATCGAAGGTAAGGCTCATTAGATAATCAAATGAGCTTTTGTTTAAGAGTTTGGCTACGGGATACATTGTAAACTTCCCGTTCACTTTTTAGTAGTTTTGAAGCTGCAAGCATTGGATGACGGTAAGCGTTGAGGGTCGCTTGGTTGTTTAGAGAAGCCGGCGCTGCCTACAGCATGGCGCTAATGCATATCCTTTAATTTTTAATTATAGACACAGACCGCAACTATATACAGGGGGTTCAGTCGTGTACTTCCCTGGTTTGGAAGTAATTACGTAGTATCCGTATTTGACGTCCGTTTGCACTTTTAAAGATACTGCATGGATATACGCAGTCACACGGCGAGTTGAGGTTAGTCGGCAAGCCGGCACTTTTTCACTAGTCAGGATATATTAGAGGTCACTGGTTGGTACGATAGCACCTAACATTAGTTTTAAATTCTTTATTGCACTATACAGACACTTTTCTGCATGTTGATGTTGGTGCACAGTGGGCACAAGCACAGACTATTTTATCCTTGTCTCTCAGAGTGAGGAAGATATGTATTGTTGACTTGTTTTTTTCCTTTTCTTTTCCTTTTTCTTTTCCTTATGACTGTTCCGGCAGGAGGCTTTTCTTCAAATGGTGTTATTATGGAACGTTTCCCCTGAAGAAGGGTTCTTTGAAACCCGAAATGCATTGGGTCTGATTTCAAGCATTGTCAATTATGTTGTTTTGGTTCTCGGATTGTATTGAATACATATAAGTTTGGACTTTGCACATTATAATCGTGATGATTATGAATTTTATCAATGTGTGTATAAAACATTGATCATTGATTTAAATGTGTTTAGAATTTCGTCATTCTTAAACTTTCTTGAAATGTCATTGTATATTTATTACAAGTGCTCCAATCTTTAAAAGAAGCCTTAGGGGCTAACGCTGTGCGCTGTGAGTCAGGAACGGAGGTGTCCGTTTCCCCTCTTTTGCATATTTAGTCACAGGGCCTTTAGGCAGGTCCATAAGCTCACAGACGCACGCATTGTTTTAACAAACACATTATTTTTCATACAAAAGGTAGACATACTCTATAATTTGGTGTGCAGGTGGGAAATCACTCTTTAGTCAGTAATTAACCCCTTGCCTAAAAACCTCCCCCTCGCACCCTTTGAATCATGTCGTTTAAAGAGATAGCTGACCTTATACCCAATCAAGCAGACACAAAAGTATACTCCACCGAAGAAGCAGAATCAATCTACTCACTCATACAGGAAGCAAGAACATTTAGCACCACCCCCGGAACAGTTCAACAATTAATCCGCCAACTGGAATACACCATGCGCAAGGAAATTAATCAACGATTACATGCCACAACTATTATTGAATACCATAAGGTGAAACGCATACCCAGAGGTCTCAGGATCGCCCTCAAACCCATGTTATTCAAATACAATAAAACATTCATGGCACGTTGGTATGCCATTTTGAATAAATGCTCGTTGGACCTCATACTTCTCATCATCGAGGAACTATCATCTATCTTAGGAGAACTTGCTATCGAGATAAACACGTTGAAAGAGGATTTATCCACACGCATGGAAACAGAAGACTGGACGAAAACTCTTAATGAAATCAACATTAAACTTGACGCACATGCTAAAGAAGTGCATGATCGGAAATTGCGTAAATTTAAGAGAGACACCATCTATTACAAGCTAGACGAAGTGTACTCGTGGGCAGAGGCATATGCCCAGAAAAAGTTTTTAGAAAACCGGGTAACACATCGTCAGAAGAAAGCATTGCCACTGACCAGGATTTATCACTTCAGAGACCTCCATTACCGACTGGAAGAGATCAATACTTGAGAACCACTGAAGGGGACGTTCCCACCACTAGCGGAAAACAGGCTTTTTTAGAACAGGGCCAAACGACCAACCATCCGCCAGACAAAGGAGAACTGGTACGAGGCAACGGACTCGCCGGGGACAAAACCAAAAAATAGGGGAAACATCCCGACCCCAATGCAATGTCAAGAAGACGACAACCTTGTCATGAACATCTCGAGTAGAAGTCTCACCTCAGCAGAAATCTCAGTACTAAACAAAGGCATGTCTTACGTACCTTCATACGCGTCCAACGTTTTAGAAACGGAAATAGCGTTTTTAAGTTAATGCGAAAATTGCGATTAAGATGGTTTTTTCACACCATTGCTCAAGATCAAACACAAACAACATCACCAGAAAGGTTCAGACCCAAGAGCACTTTCATTGCACCCTTTTCGCATAAAACTTTGGACAATTTTGAACTGTTGGTAAAAAAGGATTTACAAAATATCAAGTATACTTCACCCAAACACCCTAATTTGACTCTGAAGGAACAAAGGATTATACGAGCCCTGAGTCAGGATACTACCCTTATCCTTCAACCTGCTGATAAGGGTGGCGCAATTGTAGTAATGGACAAGGCTTTTACGATCAGAAAGTGGATGAACATGTTCTTAATACCGACATGTACATTCAGTTACCAACAGATCCAACGCAAGAATTTATGGTGACTTTACAACATATATTAGAGCATGCAGAAGACATGGGTTGGATAAATCAAACGAAGAAACGATTTTTACAATCTAATGCTCCTAACATACCACACATATATATGTTACCGAAGATGCACAAGGACGCAGAAAACCCTCCATTTTGTCCCATCGTAGCTGGCTGCGGATCCATACATGAATCGATTGGACAATATATTGATTACTATTTACAACCACTGGTTCAATCATGGACTACGTATGTGAAGGACACAACGGATTGTCTTAATAAATTGGAAGACATACGCCAAACCTTTGATGAAGATATTCTAATTTGCACAATCGACGTAGCGGTGCTATATACCTCGATCCCTCATGGGGAAGGAATAGAAGCTGTGGAATGGAGGTTACTGAATAGTCTGCAAGATATCACAAACCATGTTTTCTTATTAGAATTATTGCAGTTTGCACTGTACCACAGTTACTTTTCATGGAATCGAAAGTACTTTTTACAAAGAACAGGTACATCAATGGGCTTTCTAGGGGCGCCTTCGTATGCCAATACCTTCATGGCCTACTTTGAAGATAAACACATCTTGAACCTTGAACAATGGCAAAAACATTTGGTCACCTATATGCGATCTATAGATGATATATTGGTAATCTGGCAAGGGAATCGCGCTGAACTAGAGGATAGTATCTACAAACTCAATCAATGCAATCCTCGCATTCAATTCACACATGACATACAATCCCACAAGATTCATTTTTTGGACATTGAAATACGGAAAACCACTACTGGCTTAGAAACATCTGTATACAGAAAGCCAACCGACAGAAATAATGCCCTTCACTTTTCCAGTGCTCATCCGCTATCCCTAAAAAAACATTTACCTGTGTCACAATTGATTCGGATCAAAAGGATCACATCGAATGCAATGGAAACTGATAGATTAATCAATGAACAAACACACAGATATCAGAAACGTGGATACCCTTTGCACATACTTAAAAAAGCCAAAGAGTTGGTGTCTCGCAAAAAACGTGAAGATTTACTTAAAAATGTTCCTAAATCTTTGAGTAAACGGGAAGTGTTTGTTTTAAAACACTCCCAACAAGCAGTAAAAATCAAACAAATTCTCAGCTAGAGATGGGAAATTTTGGAACAGGAAACTGACTTTACTACAGTATTTCTTGACAAACCTCTTTTTGCTCAAACCAGACCTAAAAACCTAAAAGAACCTTTGAAGGCTTCACCCACACAGTTGGCAAAAACAAATAAAGGAATAAGGAAAAGCTTTAATTGCAGACAGTGTGGCAATGTAATCACTGGGAATATTTTTCATCGTCCTCACACTGGCAAAAAGATCAGGTTCAAACATACATCGGACTGCAACACAGAAGGGGTTATATATGCCATATGTTGCCCGTGCGGGTTAACATATGTTGGTAGAACATCACGCAAAATAAAGACAAGAATCATTGAACATAAGAGCATGATACGCACCAGAAATTCCAATTCATGTTTAGCTGCTCATTGGACTAACACACCCCATACGATTCCACAGTTGAGATTCACTATTCTTGATTCTATAGATGCTCGCGCAGGTATAGAATACAATACTTTACTAGCTCAACGTGAAACATTCTGGATAGATTACTTAGGGACTCTGATACCTAAAGGTTTAAATGACCATTATGAACTGTCATGTTTCTTATAATATGGATCTTTGATTGATATTCATTGTATTCACATACTGTGGCTGCACCTCTGTGCTTGCACTCACTGTCACCAGTAGTTCTTTACACACGTTTTTTGTTTCTATCACTTGAAGACACTGTCTAGCATTTCCATGTTTAGCTTTTTACCCTTTCCCATCATATTGGGATAGACAATGAGACATGTATTCCCATTTGTTTGGGTATTGTTACATTTTTGTAACGAGCACCTATTATGATCACTTTTTTGTTTCAATGAATCGGTTTTTAAGTTTTCACTTATCTGTAGATTTTGTTTTATAATATTGTCGTGCTCGGCAAGATTGTGGGTGTACTAGTGCACTCCCTCGGTTTTTCAATAAAGCTTGATTACTTTTGTATTCGAGTTAGGATTCCTTCACACTATTTAACGGGCTGAAGCGGAGTCCTTTAACACACGCCTTTTTTTAAGTCAGGTGATCAGGAAATCCGGTACACGTCAGACGATCGTGAGTTTACAGCAGGTTGGAATGGTCGTACTATAGTTATATCGGCATTAACTTGTGACCCGTTTAACACGAGGATTTTTGTTATTTACAGTACGTTCGTCTATAACGGTGATTTGGCTACATCACGAAGGTAAGGCTCATTAGATAATCAAATGAGCTTTTGTTTAAGAGTTTGGCTACGGGATACATTGTAAACTTCCCGTTCACTTTTTTAGTAGTTTTGAAGCTGCAAGCATTGGATGACGGTAAGCGTTGAGGGTCGCTTGGTTGTTTAGAGAAGCCGGCGCTGCCTACAGCATGGCGCTAATGCATATCCTTTAATTTTTAATTATAGACACAGACCGCAACTATATACAGGGGGTTCAGTCGTGTACTTCCCTGGTTTGGAAGTAATTACGTAGTATCCGTATTTGACGTCCGTTTGCACTTTTAAAGATACTGCATGGATATACGCAGTCACACGGCGAGTTGAGGTTAGTCGGCAAGCCGGCACTTTTTCACTAGTCAGGATATATTAGAGGTCACTGGTTGGTACGATAGCACCTAACATTAGTTTTAAATTCTTTATTGCACTATACAGACACTTTTCTGCATGTTGAGGCTGGTGCACAGTGGGCACAAGCACAGACTATTTTATCCTTGTCTCTCAGAGTGAGGAAGAGATGTATTGTTGACTTGTTTTTTTTCCTTTTCTTTTCCTTTTTCTTTTTCTTATGACTGTTCCAGCAGGAGGCTTTTCTTCAAATGGTGTTATTATGGAACGTTTCCCCTGAAGAAGGGTTATTTGAAACCCGAAATGCATTGGGTTTGATTTCAAGCATTGTCAATTATGTTGTTTTGGTTCTCGGATTGTATTGAATACATATAAGTTTGGACTTTGCACATTATAATCGTGATGATTATGAATTTTATCAATGTGTGTATAAAACAATGATCATTGATTTAAATGTGTTTAGAATTTCGTCATTATTAAACTTTCTTGAAATGTCATTGTATATTTATTACAAGTGCTCCAATCTTTAAAAGAAGCCTTAGGGACTAACGCTGTGCGCTGTGAGTCAGGAACGGAGGTTTCCGTTTCCCCTCTTTTGCATATTTAGTCACAGGGCCTTTAGGCAGGTCCATAAGCTCACAGATGCACGCATTGTTTTAACAAACACGTTATTTTTCATACAAAAGGTAGACATACTCTATAATTTGATGTGCAGGTGGGAAATCACTCTTTAGTCAGTAATTAACGGATTCCTTATGTGCGCCAGAAGATTTGGCTCCAGCTGATGACACGAGTCCCTGATAATTTGCCCTATTCTATCTTATTGCTTTGGACATATCCCCTTCATCCATGTTGGCAAAGTCTTGAACCGAAAATGTGCAAACTGGTTCTGAGTATTAGTGTAATGTATGGATTGTTATGTCAAATGGAATAACCATAGTAGTAGATGATTGAATGATATGACATTTTTGGGAGTCGTGTTTGGGAACTTGAGATAAACATTACCTACTTGCAAATTATCTATGTTTGCAAAGTCTTTTGGTTTTTCTCATTGTCAATCTATGATGGAAGGAAACATATGCATTGACCGAGTTGAGATACACAACACCAGTCTATGAACTATTACTGTACTAGACATGATAAAATTAAAGAGGGTGAAAAAAAATAAGCAAACTAAAAAGTGAAGAAGTTAGTCATGTGAATAAAACCATAGTTGGAGAGCCAAAATTGTTTGAAGTCCAATGTCCAAAATACTGCTGGCATCAGAAAGACAAATGTGTCCAGAAATAGTCCACAGATTATATGTTAGGACCACACAGGAAGAAATTAGGGTCAGGGTTTCTTGCTGGTGGTGGCACAGGTCTTGCCATCCTCACCTCTTGATATAATGAGTGGATGTCCCCTGCTGCAGTTGGAAGGGCGTCCACAGTTGGAGGGCCTGATGTAGATGGAGTAGTATTTACCAGCATTGGAGTTTGCCGCGTCAGCAGCCTGAATGCATCTAAATACGGCGGGCGAAAGACCGTCGCCTTGGCGGAGTACTAGGAACCGCCACCATGGCGGAACAGTGGTAAAACGGCCAAGATCTAAATTGGGCCCTTAATCTGGAAAAAGTTTTATTAATTCCAGAAATTAGTAATTCCAAGCTCATGCTAGGTTATAAACTTCTGGTTACAAATTTACTAATGTCCTTAAGAATGATGCTGTGTTTATTTCAAATATATCTCCATTCAGTTGATAACCAAAAAAAATGCAAATTCCTTAGCTATCTTCTCCACATGTGTAATAGCCTTATTGGCATCAGTTGTGCATCTTCTGCTTGTAGAGCCATTTTCCTTACATATCCGTGGCATTTAAATAAGGCTATTTTGAGATCCTGTCTGAATAACTGTGGTGACCTGACATCCCTGTCTCGTACCTCTCTTTTATATGTATGTTTTCTATTAAATTATGTTGGACGTGGCCCTCTCTGCAGTGTTAACCCCAAACATTTTGCCTTCTCCATTCCTGCTTTGATGAATTTGCTTTTGTTGACTTTAGAACTATGTGTACTTTACCAAAGCCAACTAGTGCTAAAGTACTTGTGTCACTCTTTAAAACATGGTAGAATTTGCTTAAACCTGATTGGCATATGAATTCATGTATAAGTCCCTAGTAAAGAGGTATACCATATACTCAGAGCCGGTAAGTTAAATGCTACTAGTGGGCCTGCAGCACTTATTGTGCCACCCACTTAAGTAGCCTGCAGCACATATTGTGCCACCCACTTAAGTAGCCCTTTAAAACATGTTTAAGGCCTGCCATTGCAACCTGTGTGCAGTTTTAATCTTCCAATTCGACCAGGCAAAATTCTTGCCAGGCCTAAAATTTCTTTTTAATACATATATGTCACCCATAAAGTCAGCCCTAACCAGCATGGAGGACAGGGTGCATTATATTTAAAATGTTCAACATGTACTTTTAAGTTTTACATGTACTGGTAGTGAAGAAAATCACTACTGTGAGGCCTGCCTCTCCTATAGGATAACATTGGGTTACCTTATTACATTTAATAAGTGATAACATTTGTTTGGGAGCAGGTAGAAATGTCATGTTTGGTGCTGAAAGAATTGTAACTGAACATTTTCTTTAATGGTAAAGTTGTATTTTATGTAACAATACTGAAAATGCCTCTGTTAGAAATTTGGGAGTTTCTTGTGCTAACCTTTTGGTGCCTGCAGTCTGTTTCCTGGAACACATTACTAGATGTAGTTGGCAGTTGGCCTTTGTGTATTCCTCCCTGACAGCTACACAACAGAGGAAATGGGTGTTGGCAGGATAAGTCAACCTAGCAGGTCAGAGCTGTGCATAGCCCAATTCGTACTTGAAGCCCACTGCCTCAGCTCACACACAAAGAAATTCACTCTAGCCTATTGTGACTGCAGACATCCTAAGGCCAGGGCAGTTAGGCAGGAAGTTCCAGACACGTCTGTTGGAATAAAAATTCAGAAGGTTCTTCCACTTCAAAGTTGGGACCAGATATAAAACTAGGACCCTCAAACTCACCCTTGAGATCATTTCTGGACCCATGGAAGACTCAGAAGAAGGACTGTTCTGCTGCCCTGCTGCTGGAAGGACTGCACTGCTGCTCTGCTTCCAGTTGGACTGTACCGCTTCCTGAGGAAGGAAGACTAGACCTGGTCCTTGAACCCAGACCCACCGGAGTGACTTCAAGGGCTAGCTGCCTGACCTCCTGTTCTGAGCTACAGGTGTCAGAAGCACGCACCAGACTAGATTCTCCACGGGAGCTGAACCGCTGAACTTCTCTGCACTGATGTAAATTCTCAATTCCCCAACACCACTGCGAACTAGATGTTAGTCTGCCCACAGTACTGAGGGGGAAAGGGGAATGGGAAGAAAAGAGAGACTGCCAGTGCGGTGCTTCTTCTAGTGGAATGTCACAGGACTGGACTTCCTGCACCTGAAAACACAAACAACATATTACTCCGAACCCCAACCCTCAGCATAAAACTTCCTTAATAATCTAAGATTACATATACATTCTATAACCGAATACTCAGTGGAATTGCTTCTCTCTATATGAATATGGCTTCTAGATAAATTCTGTCCTGTAGATAAATGCTTTTGTAACGATATTTCTTGCAGTAATACAGTTAATGAATTGTCTTTTTCTCTTTCAGATGCTGCTGACTTCATAGGCCAGAATGAGGTTAAGGCGGTAAGTACAAATATATATATATATTTATAGCTACTTGAAGATTAGTTGAGCCAAGCAATGAAGATGAGGTTATGGCATTAGTATGCAGCGGTGAATGAGGGAAACATGCTGCGCGCTGTTAGTAGTCATTAATAGTCTCTTTTCAATACTGACAACGTTGTTGTAGGTAGACACTAAATGACTCTGAGCGCCACACTTCTGAAAGTCTCTTATCACAAGGCAGGAGCATTAAGTGGAATTGCCACCAAGTGCTCCTATCTTTTCGGTAGAAAGTCTTTTTTCAAGTACTCAGCCAACAGATACGCTGGCTAAAATGCTAATTCCACAATGTGGTGACTGAAACTGAAAACGGGAGTAGAGAGATTCAAGGAATGAGGAAACTCTTGATACCCCGTGAACCAAATACCTTAATTCTCCAGCGAAGCCTCCCAGAGAATAAATGAAGGTTTACAGACCTTCCGTAATGCCGCTAAATGCTGAATACAGCCTTGAGAGCAAGCAATAGAAATCTTTGCTGGAAATTTTTAATCCTGTCAGGCGCTTCACCAGATGAACGCTGCTTCTTCCTCTAGACGATGGTTGAAGTGCGCCGCACACCAGGTGCGCGAGCGCGAAACCGTAAACACTGTTCAAAACCACTAGAAAACTAGAATGCTAACCCTCCTCTCCAAAGGCGGCCGCCATCTTGGAATTCCGCCGATAAGGGCTTGAATAACGTCAGCTAAATCCTCAACTGAAATCGCCTTGCAACCAATTGACTCCAGTTGAGAAGCGATTTCCTGCACACTGCCCTCTGCCCTACAATAGGATTATAAGGAAAACGGATCCGCTGAGGATAGACTTGCTCAGTTCTGACAACAGGGACATAACAAGCTCCAGATACCTGACTTGCATCTGCCCAGCTCACCAGACCCAACTGGACCTGCCTGTGCTCTGCTGCTGGAATCTGCTGGAGTGAGTCCTATCCCCAAGAATTATCCCCAGGTCTTGGGCCCTTGACTTGCATCTGAGTGGAATCCTCCTTGTCCAACTGTGGGTTCCCTCAGAAATGACGCAGCATGACACAACTCAATGCAGCGTGATGCAGGACCTCGTATTGCAGCACCTCGCAGCTCCTGATCAGTGGCCTCATTGGAAACGACACAGCGTGACACATCTTGAGGCAGGACAACGCATCGCAGCACCTCACAGCTCCTGATCTGTGGCCTCTTCAGAGCCAATGCAGCATGACACATCTCAATGCAGGACCTCACATCACAGCACCTCGCAGCTCCTGTTCTGTTGCCTCATTGGAACCGACACAGCCCGAGGCAACTTGACGCAGCACCTCGCAGCTCCTGATTGGTGACCTAATTGGACCTGACACAACTCGATTCAGCGTGATGCAGGATCTTGCATCTCAGTTCATGTACAACCAGGACACTGTCCCGCAGGCCAAATTCGGTCCTGTAGCCAGCCCATTCTCCATCACAATCAGCTTGAGCTTGTGACTTTGTCCCGGTCCAGCGTGACCGGATAACTCCAGTCAAAGCTTTGTGCTTTTAGAGACTATATTTACCTAAATCTTTGTAACTGCATATCTCCAGTTCTACTGATTGAATTTTTGTTGTTTTGGTATCAAAATATTTATGTAAATGTACTCAATTTTTCAAAATTAGCATGGGATTTTTCTGGTATTGGGTTTTCACTTTATTACTGTTTAAGTGCTGCATAAATACTTTACACATTGCCTCTAAATTAAGCCTGACTGCTTTTGCGCCAAGCTACCAGAGAGTTGGTGAGTTTTTGTGGTTCACCCTGGCAGGGATTGTGGTTGTTGCTTGAGAAGGGCTCACAACTTCCTCCCCAACCAACAACCCAATTTCTCAGAAAGTCCCATTGTCCAACATTTTTGCAGTAGGGCCACTGTAGAGAGCTTGAATTGACTGGTTAATCTCGGTTCTGATCTCAAAACTATCTTAATACTCCCATATATAAGACCAGTTCAGCCGGTCAAAAGCCGTAGCAGCATTCAATGTAATCACAGCCAAATTTTCTTTGAATAGACCAGCTGAACCTACCAACAAATATGTGAGATTTGTTAATTGTCCACCCAGAATGAACCCTTCTGAACATCATTAATTAATTTGCCTATAATACCTGATAATCTTTGAGGCAGAATTCCTGTGAATACTTTATAATCAGTGTTTAACAGAGAGATAGGTATATAAGACTCAGATCATTTAGGCTTCTTATTCAGTTTAATAATTAATGTGATAGGTGCATCTCCCCGTGATGCAGGTAGAAAGGCATTATTTAGGAGAATTGCATTAAATAGTTTCCATACTGGAAGAATAATCTCTTTTATATTTATACATTTTTTCCGAATTACCTTTGGGACATGCTGCTTTACTGTTTTAAGCCCTAATGTCCCTAGATTAGATAAAGATAATAATATAGAATTGACCAATAAGACCCTAACAGAAAAAATAGAGGGGCATATTAACAACGGCCAGCGATAATTATCGCTGGCCGTGCTTAGCGTGAGGAATCCTATCGCCGGCTATCGCTGGAAATTATCGCCATGCTAGCGCTGTATTAACAACGCTTAGCGCAAAGGCGATAATTTTCCAGTGATAGCGATGTTTTCCATGGAACATCGCTGGTTTTCCAGCGATGTCCCATGGAAAACGGCGATATACTTGGCGATAGGGCCTGTGGTCTTAGCCACACAATCCACCCCCCATGTTAGGTATGCCTTAGTCAGGAATTTAGCAGACGTTAAATTCCTGCGTTAAGGCATACTTAACGCAATTTAAAATATCGCTAACCCACGTTGCTAATATGGCGATACCTGGGTTAGCGATATTTCCCTGTTGTTTTCACAGGCACGCCCCCTTTGCATCTCATTAGCGATGCGATGGGAGGCGTGCAGAAAACGGACGCTAAGTCAGGAATCACGCGCTAGCGTGTCCTTGTTAATTCGGCGATAAAATTATCGCCGCTTTTCGTCCGAAAATGGACGCTAAAGCGGCGATAATTCATTAACGCCGCCTTGTTAATATGCCCCAGAGAGAGTTATAGTTGTCTTTTTGCAAGCCGATCCTATATTTTGGGGTTTTCTGTTGTTGACTCTTTCTGATATAATTCCCGAATGAAACTATAAAATGTGCATTCCATATCAGCATTATTCACTATTTTGTTCTCCTCTTCTGCATCTTGAATGCAGAGAGGCTTTTACCTTGTGACTTACTATGATTTTCCATGTTAACAGCTCGTCACATTTTACTCCATGCTCGAAATGGTGCATCTTGAGAGTTTCACATTTTATTCTATGTTTGTGCCGTGTTCTCAACATAAAATAATTTCTAGCACGCTCTATTTTCCTTACTGTTATTGATTTTTCTTTGGATGGATATTGTGAATTAAGTCACTGTATCTGCAATCGTTGTTCTAAATTATGTATTGTATGTGCGAGAAACGGTTATTCTACTAATTCCATACTAGCTACTCTTCTTGACCATTGATTGATAAATCCTCATAAATATAATTTACTTGTATCTCCCACCGTGTGTATATCACTACTTCCCAAAACTGAAACTAAAAATCCCTTCTGAGTTAGCTTTCAACCTCTGCAACAAGTGATCATCTGCTCGGAGTTGACCTATAATTATCCATCAAGGTCTATTTACCTAGGTAGGAAGTGATAACTTCACCCAAACTGCAAAATTGTCGGATAGGTGTGCAGGTAAATGTTTTATATTTTGAACTCTATCTATTGGTGCAAAAGCCAAGAACAAATAATCAATCCTAGAGAAATGTCCATATTGCTTGCTGTAGAAAGTGTAATCATTCCAACATGGAAAGTAGGGTTAGAGGGCAGGGGAAGCACCAAGGAAATATGCTATTTGGGAATTGTTAGCACAGAGAATATTAAGAATGCTCCATCGAGAATTTTAAATAAGGTCAGAAAGGAAATTAATATTTTGTTTAAAAATAATGGCAAAATCTGCCCTTATCAATATATGGGCGTGTCATTCCGATCAAGACATATATACTTCTAAAATTTGCTTTCCTTTTACAAGGGCATTACCGTAACTAGTTTCCTGTGGGCTTCAAAAGGCGTTAGAATAAGTTGGAAAAAACTAGAAAGAAAGATAGAGAAAGGAGAATTTCATCTTCTATTATGCTGTTGGCCTTTCAGTTTAAGAATTGCGTGATCTGAATGACGCTCAGAGATCGAACCAGTTTCGGATTGATATTTCAAGCAATTATAACATATAAAGGTTAGGAGAGGCGTTTCTTCCCAAATGTAAGAACGTTTGATTAAAAGTACTACAGCAAGTTCACGAGTATGGTTCAGAATCAGTGGATCGAATCTCTTTTGTGTGAATGAAAAAGCTCCTATTCGGCAATCCCCTGGTACGCCAGAATACTTGAAAGACTTATTACGTAAACCTATGAGAGAAGTGGGCATATTCTACAAGAGTGACTCAAAGACAATGCAGGAGTGCAATCATGGAATGTATTTTCTGGCAAAGGAGCTAGGAATAGATCAAGATTTAAATACATGCAACTTGCATCCTGGTATGCTGCGCAAAACTGAAATCAACAGGAAATGGAAGAGCTGGACATGGAAATTCAAAACACCAATGTGAAGAAAAAGGCAGTAGCTAAATAACTCATGGAGCTCTGCAAGGAGGATGAAAGTAGGATGAGACCAACTTTCTCAATGTGGTGGTGGAGCAGGGACTTTAATAAATATTTGCTTTATGGTATCATTCTTATCAACTCAGAAGTCTCCGCTTACTCGGGTTAGGTCGACAGACCTTTGTAGTAGATGAGGTTAATCAAAAGCTGCAACTCAAATCAAGTCAGTATCCCAATTTCAATTTTAATCTTTGGGAGTCAATGATGAGAATTGGTGTGAGTTTTCAAAGTGTTATTATAGTCTCAAATCTTTTAATCTTTATTAGTATTTTCAATAAATCACATCAATAATAATCAAAGCCAGTAGCTCAATCATAGACAATTAATGTTCAGCAAAATAGAATTCAGTGTGTCCATAAAGGAATACTCCCTATTCTAAGATTAAGAGAAACGTATCTGATAGAACCCATAAAGCTCTAAATCGAGAGATCGAAGTGTAAAGTGTTTAGCATCAAATCTCAGTCAAAGCAGAACGTCCCATAAAGAGAAATTCAAGATAACTCAGTACAGTCTTAGAGTAGCATACATTCAGGCAGGGAAAATAGAATGGGTCTCTCAGAGTGAATCTGAGTAGTGTCAGCAAAGGGCTCCGCAGAGAAGTCAGGAAATCTCAAGAGAGGAAAAATCTTCCTTCTAGTCTAGGAACAAACATTTATATAACATTTTCGTATCTATAGTTGGAACAAGTTGTTGCAGTTCCTAGTCGTTTCAGAACATCAGCTCAGGATGTCATCATGGTGACAGGAAAGCTTCCATCATCTAAGTGTTTCAGGACAAAAGGCTTACAGTTATTAAGTGTTAAAACGAAACATTTCATGAACATTGTAAAAGGACAGGTTAGGTTTCCACCGTTCATTTTTACTACGAGACAAAACAGCTCATGGATAGGTCTCTACATCACAGATGAGACCATGCAATTCTCACATATTTTCACTCCTGGGTTTTGCTCATAAAGGAACATTATATGGAAGTTAATCTTCACAATTTGATACTTTATTGTATTCTATGAAAATATCTCTATGGGAAGGTCAAAATCTAACACTTTCTGTTAGTTTATGTCAGTTCAGCATTTTCGTATCATTGAAAGTCTGCATCTTTCATTACTGGCAATCCAGACCTTAGGTCAGAGAAAAGGAAAAGGAGAAAAATGCCATCAGAAGTCTTTCTAACTTAACACACATGACTATGAAAGCCTAGTGCTCCCATTTGCTTTTAAAATGAGACTTTTCATTATGATGCCTAAAAGTTAATTTTGCATGTTAATTGCATTAATTTTTATTTTTTATTAAAAATGCTCTAGCAGTAGGATACTTGCCATGTCAAGAGCTGGAAAATGTATGACAAGTATCTATGTGCATTTTACACTCCACTGTCAATGTTGCCATGTTAAAAACAAATCGTTTCATGCCATACAGGTTACTTTGGATACCACACAAGTTCACTAAACTGGAGAATAAAGTGGTTTCCTGGGAGAAATGTGAAACACCATCAGAAGATGATCATCATATGTTTGTAAGTTGCCTGCATTGCCATCTTTTTGGAAGAAAGTAAGTGAAATAATTTCGAACATTTTTGAGCAAGTCTTTAAGGTAAGCCCAGCACTTATGTTTGGTGTTGATACTTGGGAGTGTGAAGATATGTATTCAGATATAGAGAAGAGAAACACGTTATACTACTTTCTGTTACTTGCTAAACATGAAATATGTAAAAAATTGATTATCTTGAATGCACCCTGAGCAACTGATTGGCTGAGCGAAACAATTAAAGTCCATATACTAAAGAACCTCTGCAAGAAACAAAATTGTTGGATCACTTTCGCACACTAGCTAGAAAGTTGCAAGGATGGGTTATTTTCAATGTATTATTTTTGATGGCCTCTAAGAGTCTCAACTGCTCAGACAGTCATATTGAAGCTTCTAGAAAAGTGTCATGATTACCTTGGTACTGATGTTTGTATTTTTTAAGGGCAGGACAGCCCAACGTATTTGCACAATACTTTAGATGTGAGCTATACGAGGGTCTTGTACAAAGAGATACCCATTAGACATCTGATGGTGATGAGGACTAAAAAAAAACTAAAAGAAATAAAACAAGGATGAGTAAGGACCCATATTACTGCAGCTGTCAATGTTCATCCGGTAGCCTGCAATGTAGTGGCATCAGCAGTTATGGGTGGGTGGTGCCTATCCTGGCCTCTGTCAACTGGCATCCTTCCATCCTGGCATCCTTGGAAACCAAATGAGAAATGGAAAGCCTGGGCTCATGTTCTTTACTTTCTGTTTCCTTCTACTCCACACCAGGTATTCACAAAGGAATACTATGTTAGATAGGTTATCCAATCCTTTATAGAAGATTTTATTGTCTCGTCACTACCTTCCTGTATTATGAGGTACAGCTTCAGTCACCTTTTGATGCTATTTCATGTTGCCTTTTGGTCCTGTTGAGCTTGATTTGCTTCTGACTTTACAATGTTTTCTCTCACCAGTTTTTTTCTTCTAAGTCTCTGAAGATTTCTTCATTCTGCTTCCTTACCACTCTTTATCCAGCCCTCAATCTGGACTTGGAGGGTGAAGGAAGTGACCCGATTAGGGCCACCCGGTTCACTCGCAACCACCTCTCAGCCTTCCAAACAAATGAAGAGTCGGTCAGACAGTAGAGAATACAAACCAAAGTTATTTGTCATACCTTCGAGCGGAGTCCAGTCTGACCAGCCTCCTTGGATTGCTGCAGAGGGACTGACCCCCACCAACATGGTAATACATGATATACATTTCCAGTACCCCTAAGGACACGCCCAGACATAAATAGTCCAGTTAGTAGCTAGTGAACAAAGGAGACACAGAAGGATGAGCTGCAATCATGAGACCGGGTACATGCTATCTCAGTTTCAAGGTTACTCTGCCCGTGCCCGCCACTCTAAGGGTGGGAACAGGCCTATCTAACGGGAAAGGTATGTAATGACAAAACAGTCTATTCATTAGTGCAGTGAAGTTCAACCTTGGAGAAATTGAAAAAAAATATCGAGACTGCTTTCTGCTGAGGCAAACAGAATGAGACAGAAGTTTAGTTTCGATCATGGTACAAAATGGCAGCTAAATACAAAATGGTGCCGCAATGCTAACTTAAATCGTACAATGCAAGGGGAAATCAACCAAAAGCATTTTCCATTCCAACAAGGGGCCACAGGAAGTAGGAGGCCTTATCACTGCATCATGAAGTATTCACCTGTATCACCAAGAAAATCAACTCTCAACAACAATAATGTACATGCTTGCTTATTGCTGGTTTCTATCAAAAGTGGTGTAGTGGACAAAAATAAATGGGCTGGAATATGTCCCGAGTGACTTTAGGTGGTGGAGATAAATTCCAGAAATCCTACCATCATTTTGTTCTTTGCTGCAGTGGATGCCCAGGTGCACAAGTACACCCAGACATGTGTCCAGTACTCATTGTGCCACAGGTCCCAAGCTACATCATACTGATGAGATCCAAGAACACTGAGACGTGTCTGAGTTTGTATTTGTTTCGATCTGGAAGGGATCTGGCCTAGTACTTTGGGTTGGACTGTTCTCATTGGAGAACAACCAAAACTGCTTTGCATGTGGCTGGTCTCTGTCTAGAGTGGCCTAATTAGCAAAAAATGATGGGCTGGAATGTGGCCCTGAGCGATTGCTGGTGACTAAAATTCAGTCAAGCATTCCTTCCCTCACTTTCTTGTTTGTTGCTGTGAATTCCCTTGCCCTTGGTGCAAAAGTTATGCCCAGATGTGAATCCCATGCCCACTGTGCCACAAGACTCAAGCTATACCTCAGAGGTGAGGCCGAAGTAGGTCAAAACCAATCTTGGTTGTTTCTGTTCTCTTCTGGAGGAAACCTGGCCTGGCAGTTCACTCTTGACTGTTTCTACTAGAGCAGGACAAAGACTTGTTTGCATAGAGATGGTTCCTGTATAGAATGGCATGGTAGGCAAAAACAGTAGACTGGAATGTGGCCATAAGTGATTGCAAGTGGTTGAGATTCATTCAAACATTCCTTCAATCACTTTCTTGTTTGCTGAAGTGGACGTCCTACATGCAACAGGTATTTCCAGACATGGGTCCCATGCTCACTCTGCCATGGACTCAAGCTGTTCCTCATTTATGAGGCCCAAGTAGGCTGAAACCAGCCTGGTGAATAAAAAAAAATATGGTCATGGGTACCACAGTTCCAGCTGCCAAGAACCACAGTACTCAGCGAGATCCCTGTGTGCTACCACGGTACCAGTACAGCAGTGCCAACAAAAACTTCAAAATAAAATTAAAAGTGAAAAAAGTGTGTGCTCATAGAGCAGTCCCAGTGGCCAAACACCATTGTACAGCCTGTAGGCCACATGCAGTGGGGGTTGGGCATAGGCCAACCCATTGCAGCTCACAGCTGAAGGGTGTGTGCTGTGCACAGCTGAAGGCAACGTGCAGTGGTGAACTGGGCACTTATGAGGAATTGGACACCCACAAGGAGATGGAACAGGTCCAGGCCCTGAAGCCAACCCCCCACTGTGCATGGCTGAAGGCTGTGTGCAGGACTGGCCACCCATGTGGATTTGAGAGCATGTCCTGACCAGCGGGTGTGCACTGCAGGAGATTGGTCGCAAGTGGGAGGGTAATTAACTGCGGCCCACCCCAGCTGCACTCGGCCTTCAGCCATTAACAGTAGTGGGGTTGACTGCTTGTTGCCAGAAGCAGTTGGGCATATGCTCAACTTAGAATATGAATAAAAAAACACAGAAATCCAATCAATAAACTAAAGGTTAAAGTGACATTATAGTTAGGTATTGCAAGGATCTGGCTATACTATATTATATGGCTCTGGGGCCTTATCCTGGAGTACACTCACAGATACGGTCATGTGTCCAGTCAGTATGGTTTACATAAACTTAACTCAACCCTGGGTAGCTCAATCAATCAATCAATCAGGGGTTTTATAGAGCGTGCTACTCACCCGTGAGGGACTCAAGGTGCTGGGGGGGAGTGGGTGGGCAGCTCCGGCTCAGTCGAAGAGCAAGGCCTTGAGGTCCTTCCTGAAGGCGTGCAGGTTAGGGGAGCATCTGATGCTGACTGGGAGCTCGTTCCAGGTCTTGGCTGTGATGTAGGAGAAGGACCTTCCTCCTGCTCTGCTTCTGCAGATGCGGGGGGTCTCTGCTAGGGCGAGGTCGGCGGATCGGAGATTTCTTTTGGGTGCGTGGAAGCAGACTCTCTCGTTGAGGTATTTGGGTCCGATGTTGTGGAGGGATTTGTAGGTGTGGGTGAGAAGCTTGAAGTCTATTCTCTTCTCGATGGGGAGCCAGTGAAGGTCTCGAAGGTGTTGAGACATGTGTTCGTGCCGAGGGGTCCCGAGGACGAGTCTGGCTGCGGCATTCTGGATGGTTTGGAGCTTGTGTAGAAGGGTCCTGTTGACACCGGCGTAGAGGGCGTTTCCGTAGTCCAGTCTGCTGGTTATTAATGCGTGGGTGACGGTTTTCCTGTGTTCGGGGGGGATCCATTTGAAGGTCTTTCGGAGGATGCGGAGGCAGTTGAAGCTGGTGGAGGCGACGGCATTGATCTGGCGGGTCATGGTGAGGAAGGAGTCGAGGATGATGCCGAGGTTCCGAGCGTGGTCTGTCGGGGTGGGAGGACTCCCGTGGGCGGCGGGTCACCATGTGTCATCCCAGGAGGAGGTCGAGGGTCCCAGGATGAGGACCTCAGTTTTCTCTGTGTTGAGCTTCAGGCAGCTGTCCTTCATCCAGGCCGCGACGTCCTTCATTCCTTCCTGGAAGCTGAGCCTGGTGTCTTCGGGATCCTTTGTGAGGGAGAGGATGAGCTGGGTATCATTGGCGTAGGATACTATGTTGAGTCCATGCTGTCTGACGATGGCGGCGAGGGGGGCCATGTAGATGTTGAAGAGCGTGCGGCTGAGCGATGATCCCTGTGGCACTCCGCAGTTGATCTCTGTGGGTTCAGAGATGAAAGGGGGGAGTCTGATCCTCTGGGTTCTGCCGGAGAGAATGGATCGGATCCAGTTGAGGGCGGTACCTTGTATCCCGGCGTCGTGCAGTCTGGCTGCGAGGGTGTGGTGTGAGACGGTGTTGAAGGCCGCGGAGAGGTCTAGTAGGATGAGGCCTGCGGTGTGTCCCTGGTCGAGTAGCATGCGGATGTCATCAGTGGCGGCGAGGAGGGCGGTCTCAGTGCTGTGGTTGCCGCGGAATCCGGACTGGGAGGCGTCTAGGATGGAGTTCTCTTCGATGAATGCGGTCAGCTGGGCATTGACGAGTCTTTCGGTGACTTTGGCGGTGAAAGGGAGCAGAGAGATGGGCCAGTAGTTCTTCAGGTCCGTTGGGTCGGCCGTCGGCTTCTTGAGGAGGGGCTTGACTTCCACCCGCTTCCAGTCATCAGGGAAGATGCGGGATTGGAGGGAGGCGTTTATGGTCCGTCCTAGTTCGGGGGCGATGGCGGCCCTCTGGTAGATGTGCGGTGGGCAGGGGTCCGTGGGGGCTCCCGACCGGCTTTTCATCATGGTCGTGGTGGTGAGTTCCACTGTGGCGGGAGTCCAGGTGGTGATGGTCGGCTGGAGGTCAGCGGAGGGGGAAAGGGTGGTGAGCGGCGTCTGGTCGCTGAAGTGGTCGTAGAGGGCCTTGATCTTCTGATGGAAGTAGGAGCTGAGCTTGTTGCAGAGTTCCTGTGACGGTGTGATGTCTTTGGCCTCGCTGGGGGGTTTGGTGAATTGCTGTATGACGTTGAAGAGTTCTTTGGCGTCGGTTGCATTGGTGTCGATTTTGTTCTTGATGAAGGTCCATTTGGTGTCCCTTATGAGCTGGTGATATTCCTTCAGGGCGCTCCTAAAGTTGTTTAGGTCTTCCGTGGTTTTCTGGCTTCGCCATTTTTTTTCAAGGCATCTGCAGGTGCGCCTGGCGACTTGGAGTTCGGTGGTAAACCAGGCGGCCTTCAGGGGGCGTTGTTTGGCGGGATGGCGGAGGGGGGCAATCTTGTCAGCACATCTAGAGATCCATCGGTGAAGTTCTTTGGCTACGGCGTTGGCGTCGGTCGTGGTGATGGGGGGTCAAGGAGGAGGGTGGAGTTGAGGTGTTCCTCTGTGATCTTGCTCCAGTTCCTTTGAGGCGGGCGGGGGGCCGGTTTGGGTGCGGTGGTGGTGTTGAAGGTGAAATGTACGCAGTAGTGGTCGGTCCAGGGGGGCTACGTGGTGTGGATGAAGCGGACGTTTGCCCATCCTGCGAAGATGGGGTCAAGGGTGTGTCCTGCTCTGTGCGTGGAGGTGTTGACGAGCTGCTTCAGTCTGAGGTTGGAGAGGTTGCCGAGGAGGGCGGTGGAGTCGGGGTCGCTGCGGTTGTCGAGGTGGAAATTCAGGTCTCCGAGTAGGATGTAGTCAGTGGAGGTTATGGCCTGGGGTTCGACGAGGTCGGTCATTGCTGTAGTGGCCAGGGAGCGGGGTCCCGGGGGTCTGTAGGCGAGGGTGCCGCGTAGCGTGGTCCTGAGGGAGGTCTGGATCTGGAAGTGGAGGTGTTCTGTGTTTGGAATGGGGGTCACTCGTGCTGGAGGTGGAGAGTCGGAGGGAGGGCCTGTGTGCGATAGCGAGTCCTCCTCCTGGGCGGTGTGGGCGGTCCTTTCTCTGGATCTTATAACCGTCGGGGATTGCAGTGGCGATGTCGGGGCCGGAGGTGGCGTTGGTCCAGGGTTCCGTGAAGAAGGCGACGTCAGGCGCGAGGGTGTTGATCAGGTCCCAGATCTCTACGGCGTGTCTGTGGAGGGAGCGCACGTTGAGGAGGATGCACGTCAGGACTTTGGTGGCGCGGGCGTCCCGTGAGCCTGTGGCGGACGTGGGGGCACTGTAGATGGTGCAGGAGCATTGGCAGTGTCTGCAGGAGAAAGGTCCCTGGGTGGTGTTCGGTGAGGAGTTCTGGCAGTCAGGGTGTCTTCCGGGGTTGAGAGCAAGGAGGGTGGCGGCGTCATATCGGTAGGGCTCTGGGGAGCCAGGGTTCCTGGCGCTGGCTGCGGTCGGGTCGCGGACCGGCGCAGACGGGCTTGCCTTAGTCACGCCAGCGGCGCGACCGTGCAGCGTTCGGCCTTATGTAGGGGAGGTAGCTGCAGCTGCGAGCAGTAAAACTTAGCAAAGGAAGTTAGGGGGTCATTAGGATGGCAGATGGACTTTTGTCCGTCCGCCATCCAATCGTATTTGGAACCACCCGCCTACAAGACAGCGGTCCCACAGGCAAATTAGGATGCGACCGCCACGGTGGCGGTTGCATTGCCCATGTTTTGTATTGCGGCGGGTGCTGGGCTCTGCAGCACCCACTGCAAGTCAAAACAGACACCCCACACATATCCCTGCACTACGTGGCAGGCACCATGCGGTGCCTACCACATGGTGTAGGGATATGTAGAGGGGCACCATTGGTGCCCCCCCAGGGCCAATGTCCCTGACCAGAAGGTTAGGGGGGACCACTACAGGCCCTCAAATCCATTTCCACCAGCCGTTTTGCTGCAGTTTGACCACTGCAGAACGACCAGCAGAAAGGGATATTGTAATCCCTACGTCGGTGCCGCCTGACAGGCACCGCTGCCAGTCAGGGAATACAGGGAGGTCCAACTTTTGGTCGGATAAAGACCGCCTGTCGAGACCGTGGTGGTCGGTGTTTCCGCCCGCCACACACCAAATGCCATAATAATATTGAGGACAGAGATCCCTGGTGAGATGGCCGAAGGACCCCCACCGACAGCCTGTCGGTGGCGGTCCTTCAGCCATCGTAATGAGGCCCATAGTGTGAAGCATTTAACAGCAACAAACAAGAGAATAAGAAAATCACACACCAATAAAAAGACGCAGCAAGAATTTATAAATATGAAGTGTATATTTATGAATTTTTACAGTCCTGCACCAATAAAATCCACCAGAGGGTTCCGGAGATAGACATTTTAGAACTTTTTATCAGTTTTAATTGCAACCACAAACAAGCATTGGCAAATGTAAAGTTTGAAAACTTTTGAAAATTTTGGAAAAGTTAGTGTGAATACTCTGGCCCAAACTGGGTGACCAAATCCAGCAGGGATATGTTTTTTGAGGCCAGAAAGGATGCTTCAGACAGTTACCTGGCCACTTTGAAGCAAGATACAAACTTTACTGGACAACTGGCATAGAAGTCAATGAACTGGTTCTGATGGTAAAGGCAAAGATGCTCAAAAGGATGCTCTGGTTGTGGTGTGGTCGACGGGGGTGTCTTAGAGGTGGTTCCTTGGACCACAGGTGATGTGGGTCAACTCTGGCCAAAGAGAATGGGGATCCCTCGAGGCCCTCTACATTGCAGTAGTTGGACAGCTGTTGCTGTACTACTGATCACGCTGCACCATGGTTGGATGCAAACTCTTTGGTGGGGGCTGACGTCCCTTGTGAACGATTAATCCAAGAATGGCTAACACTCATGGGTCTGCCAGACTCAGGTGCAGGTTTTGGCTATTTCAGATTTGTCCTTTGTTCTGCCTGGTGAATGATAGCAGCAAAAGTTCTGCAGTGGCTACCACTTTGTCCGTTTGGGATCATTCAGCTCTTGTTATTCTGGAGCTGGTTCCAGGACATCAGCAGACTGATCTTCTGAGTCATTGGTCTTGGTATAGCTGGGAAATCAACTTTTCCTGACGTCAGGAACCACATGCACAGTCCCAGTCTCACTAGCCCAAAAGTGCAGCAGGTGTAGTCCTCTTAATGGCGCAGCCTTTCTTTGCGCGGTTCAAGGCCAGCAGGGCAGTCTTTCTTCGGTCCTCTCTTCAATGTGAACTGAGGGGCAGGGTGCCAGGGGTGCCCTACTTATCCCAGGAAAGTACCCAGAGGGGACCAAGTTGTCACTAACCAATGGGCTACTGGGTCCCCTCCTCTCTAGTGACAGAGATCATGTGATGTGTGGCATCTGGCTATACCAGAGTGCCCCATTCTTGCCCCCTTCAAGATGGCACAACCTTTCCTTGGTCATCGGGAGCAGAGTAGACCACCCTGGAGGTGTGGCTACCAGTGGGCTATACTCCCATGGCAAAACCAGTGTGGACACATGTTTCCCTCCCTTAGCTCTGTCTCCAAATTGTCTGCAGGGACAAAAGGCATCCTGCTCAGGGATATTGTCACAAGTGGCACCTCAAAGGCGTCCCTACCTTTGAAGCCTGCCTTTTGGCTAACATCCAGAGTGGCCATCCTGGGAGAGGAGGTGACACCTCACTCTGTGGCAACTGCCTTTGTTCCCGATCCTGGGACCCGTTCGCACGTCTCCTCAGAAAACTGTCTGTGTGTCAGAGCATTTGGGAGGCTACTGGACTAGCTGGAGTGCAGAGTGGCAACTTTCTAAAAGTTGCCTTATTTTAATAGTGACTTTAAATCTGGCCTGGGCATCAAGTGAGATTTAATGTCACAATTAATTTGATTCCTTACTTGACTTTGTTAGGTGGTCTCATTCAGAAGTCAGCTGGGCTGGGGTGCCAGTCTGTAACCCTGTGTTAGCCAATGGGGCTCCTAACCTTTCCACAGCAAAATGACAGTTTGGAAGTGTTGCTGCTAAGACATATAGAAAAGTGTATGTCTTACTTCATAATACAAAGCTCCCTGCCATAGGACTCTATAGACCTTCCCAAGGGGAGACTTACACATATCCTTAAGAAAAGTGGTAGACCTGTCATTTGGTGTAATGGCAAAGTCAAACTTGCAATGTCCCACACTGCCCTGTCAGTCTGGAGTGGCAGGCTGGGGTCCATTTTTTCTCTGTCACATGCAGGGTAGCACAAACAGTGCTGCAGTCCTTGGTGAACACTCTGCCTTACATGCCCTTGGTACCCTGGGTACCATATACTAGGAACTTATAAGTAAGTCAGTCCTTTTCAATTGGGTGTATCCAATTAAACATGCCTTTTGTAATGGGTCAGAACACTGGCACTGAGGTCTGGACAGCAGGCCTCAGTGCACTTTCAAAGTCGAAAAACCAGCAGCTAATAGTACAAAGGGGGGAGAAAGTGGGAGGAAACCTGCACAAAAGCCTGTTTCCTTACAAGTATGTTAATAGGATCTTAATTTATGTTCTGTTCTGTTCTGTTATGTTAGCAGATTTGTAGAGTGCACTATCATCTGGGAGGGTATCCTGGCACTGAGCAGGTGTGAGTATAGGCACACTTAGGGCCTAGTGGGACTACTGAAAAAGGTGGTTCTTCAGCTTCTTGTGAAATTCAGCAAGTGAGGAGGAGGCTCTTATGTGTAGCATTAGGTCGTTCTACGCTTTAGGAGCAATGTAGCAGATGGTTCGACTGCTGGATATGGATTTCCAAATGGGTGGGATCGTGAAGGTAGGAGTCCAGATGAGCTGACGTGTCTGGAAGGTTTGTGAAAGCAGATGCAATTGTTAAAGTATTCTGAGGCAGTGTTATGTGGTGCCTTGAAAGTGTGGGTGAGGTGTTTGAATTGTGCTTGTTTGTGAAGGGGAAGTAAGTGGAGCTCCTTCAGGAGTGGCGTGATGTGAGCGCTGCTTAGGCGGTTGAGTGTTCTGAATGGTCTGCAGCCTTCTGGTAAATGTTTTGTTGATCACAACATAGGCGTTCTGTCAGTCCAGCTTGCCTGTGACCAGGGCGTGTATGACAGTTTTCCGAGTGCAGATTGGGAGCCATTTGAAAATCTTCCTCAGCATCTTCAGGTTACAGAAGCATGAGGCCGTGATGGCATTGACATGGGTGGCCACATCGAGTTTGCTGTCGATGATGATCCTGAAGTTTTTGGTGTGGGAGGTGGATGTTGGTCCTAGCTTTGTCGGGCACAAAGTAGAGTCTCATGGTGATATGTTCTTCACGAAAGTCGCGATTTTGGTCTTGTTGGTGTTCAGCTTTAGACAGTTGGTCTTCATCCACTGGGTGATTTTAGTCATGCATTCGTTTAGCCTTGATCTGGGTTCTGGGCATCTTGTACGTGAGGGAGGGAATGAGTTGTGTCATCAGCATAGGAGAGAACGTTGATATCATCAGAGAGGATGATGCTGGCTAGAGGGATCATGTATGCATTCAAGAGGGTTGGGCTCAGGGATGATCCTTGTGGCGCTCCACAGATGAGGTCAAGGATGTCCGCAGTGTACTGTGCCATGCTGACTGACTGGGTACTTTCAGTCAGGAAGGAGCAGATCCAACGGAGCGTGTGTCCTTGGATTCCGATGTCGTGTAGGCATTGGATAAGAGTGGCATAGGAGACAGTGTCAAATTGTGTGGCGAGTTCAAAAGGACTTGAGAAGTTGGTGGTCATGGAGGTATTTGTTGATTATTTTGGCTGGGAGTGGTAGCAGGGTTCAGTCTGTAGTTGGCGAGTGTTAAAGTGTCCGCAGAGGGTTTCCTCAGCAATGGAAGAGCAGCCTGTCAGGCTTTTGACTTAAATGTGGAGATCATGTGAAATCTTTATGATCCTATTAAGGTGAATATAGAACAAACTGTTTATTGGAGTGATTAACAGTTTAAAACAAGCATTTGCAATGCAATCGGTCTCGCCTTTGGGACCTTATATGTGTTTAGCTATGCACCACATTAGCCTGGGTGCTGAAATATCTACTGTTCTTTAACATGGAGAGAAAGTAAGCACCAAACTGCGGAACACGCCGGGTATGGGAACACATGGAGAGAAATACTGCCTATCAGCGGGAAATTGTATTGTCCAAAGCTCTGTTTTTAATAAAAAATCAGCCCCTTCGGTGGTCATATGACTGAAAATACAAGATTTGAAAAAATATTTTTTGTCTACGGGTGCTCATTGAATACAAGTTTCTATGGCCTGGACTCTAGGGAATGCTAAAGTGATTCTGGTATTTTACTGACCTCTGCTGGTCGTTTTCTATCAAGAAAGTTAAATAGATGCAGTTGCCAGAAAAATAAAAAAAAGAAAGTCCCTAAGTAGAAAGCATTCTGGTATTTTACTGACCTCTATTGGTCGTTTTCTATCAAGACAGTTAATTAGAGGCAGTTGAACAAGCAGAAAGCAATTCTGGTATTTTACTGACCTCTACTGGTTGTTTTCTATCAAGACAGTTAAATAGAGGCAGTTGAACAGAAAAAAAGTCACTAAGCTAAGGCAGAAGCAGACAAGTCCTAGGGCTGATCTCCAAATCTCACAAAGTACATACAACAGATCTTCCAGACAGCGCAATCGCTGTCTAGGCTCGACCTAAAAATTAGTTACGCCAGTAAAGTCTATGAAGGCATTTGCTTTGTAAGGTAGGTGAATACTAGTAAAAAGAGGACAACAGCCACCAATTATGTATGAATTGATAGGTATGCTATTTGTCCAGCATGTGGCCAGCGATGATGTTCATTGTCACTTTAATGGTGACAGAAAATAGGAGACAGGCGTAGCTTATTAAATTACTCAAAGTCCACAAAGTCTTTAGGAAATTGTCACAATCACTGGCTGTTGTCTTTAGGGATCATCAATGAAGTCATTTGAACTGTCATATGTTTCAGTGATATAATTGAACATGCCATAAGTGAAGTAATATGTGAGTGTGCATGCCGGGGGCTAAGTTATTGTCAGTTTTTAACATTACTTCATCCCATATTCCAACACCTAACTAAATGTCACTTTAACCGTTGTTTTTTTTTAAAGTGGATACATATATATTCATGGAAAAAAACAAAGGTTAAATTGACGTTATCGTTAGGAATTGGAAAAAAGAGATTAAAGTAAACCTTATAAATTCACTGACAAAACAAAGGTTAAATGGATATTGAAGTTAGGTGACAATGTCAGTCATAGTGTTATGTTTTAAACCCAAATCACTGAAATTCACCAGGTATAGTTGGTGTGCTAACTATAACTTAGGCCCCCGCCATTCACTGACCAAGTTCCAAGTCCTAAAATAGCCACAGAAACAACTCTGCTGATGTTGAGGCCAGCTAAACAGATTGTTCTCTTTCGAACTTGTGGTCCCACGGTGTCAGAATACGTACAATGTAAATTCCCAGTCTTCACAGGAGCAGAATGATGCCTAGACTTCCAGTATCTCTCCCAGACCACTCCCAATCTCCAACTACTATGTACGTGCGGAGATTGAGAGCGCTCAAAGGGGGGAAAGGGGATGGGGATAAAAGAGAAGAGACCGCCTTGTCTAAGCTGGGCTCTGCTATAAATCACCTCTGCCTGGGTCTTCACTGGCGCTGTTCCAGGTGTCATCTTAAAGAGCTGTAACACATAAGCAGAGTATTACTAACATTTTCTACTCTTCCCAAAGACTACAAATTATTCATTGAACATTTACATGCCTTCTTGTTAACTTTACATACCCCTTAGACAAATGACCTTTGCTTCAGATCGTAGTATGTAAAGAAGACTTTGAATTGTTTTTTCTTTTCATTTAACTCCTTGTGAATTAATACTTTTGCCTTTTCAATATATAATTCACGTGTCTTAGCTTTTCGAATTGTTCTTTCTTTTCATGTATCTCCTTGCGAATGAATACTTTTGCATTTTCAATATATAATTCATGTGTCTTAGCTTTTCTTCAACTTAACAACGATTCTCACAATATGCATATAAATATATATGTTGGAAATAACAATGACTAATATTTTCTTCACATGCAGGGATACTTGTGAGACCAGTGTAATAAAGAGGAAGCTCTGGAGACGACAAGCATGAGGGGAACTCACAGGTAAGTATTATTCATCTTTCACTTTTGTAGTGCTTGATTAATTCTGGGGAATTGCCCTGGTAGTGGATTCTGAAGTAAACGTTTTGTGAGGAGATTTATGAGGGAAACAAACGTTCTCACCCAAGCAATGAAGAAGTGCTTCCTTTTGCTGGAAAACTGCAATTTCTGTGACCAGGGGTTGAAAGGAACCGACGGGTAGAGGAAACACTGCTCTCTATCCCAGAAGCCCAAGCACAACGCCACTAATACCTAACCACTAACAAAGAAACCACACATGAATAGCCCCAAGATGCTTCCTGTGGTAGTTTTACAGTGAAGTGCACCACTCAGAATGTAGTGCGTGCACTTCACTACACTCCTTGAAATATCCAGAGATTAGGCAGGAGCGGCCCGTGCAGGTAAGAGCAGTGCTTGTCGACAGACGATGACGAGGGAAAATAAAATTTGAAAAAAGAAAACTACTTACCTTGCGCTTGCCGCATTGCTGAGTTGGCGTTGAGGCGAGCGCAAAGTAAGTGGTTTTCTTTTTTATTTAATTTTATTTTCCATCGCAGTCGACAGACGACTCCCTCCAACCCCGGCCACCGCTCTTACCTGCACATGCCGCTCCTGGACTTAGGTGAAAAACAACTAGAGCCTCGATATCAATGCCCAGTGGCCACCATCTTGAGGATTTGATTGTGCCATCTCGAACTACAGGTAGCTGCATTGAATAGTTTTGCTGCTGCATTACATGCATGACTTCCCACATGTATTGTACTAATGTTCAGGGGAACGTGAGTATGGTTCTTCCTGAGAATCCTGACACACGGGACTCCCACAGGGCTATATTTCTATAATGTTTACCTTAATTTCTCCAAAACCACTGAATAGATTTGCACCAAATCAGAAAAACTTTATTTCGGGATAAAGATCTAGCTTGCTGCCAAATTTAATGTAATTCTGTTCATCTGCTTTGATTGTAGTGCTGTTTAAAACTCCCAATGGAAATTTCACGTAGAGACAGAGCTTAATTTGAGCCTGTGGTTTCCGGTGCTCGGCACCAGCACTTAATTGTCAACACCGGCACTTCTGACAGTCTGCTACATGATAAAGCTGTTTCACTGATTTAGAGATGAGCACATCAACAGTAGTTTACTAATTTATTAGACATTAAAAATGACTACTACCTGCTGCCCAATGTATTCTTATAGCTTTGGGGGCCTGGAACAATCTAGATTGTCACACTTGTAGGAGTGTGATGGTTAAGAGTTGTGTTGGTGCTGTCATTGGCAGCCCTGGAAGGGGCAGAGGGTAGTGCAAGCTGCAGTGGCCTCCTGACGAGTGCCCTGACACTTATTTTCTTTTACAAATTAAGCACTATGCAGAAAAAGAATTTTGGGACACCCTTTTTTTTCGCCATCCCACTTGTTGAATCACCTGAATCTTTCCAGGAAGGACCTGAGGTGGATTTCAATGTAATTTTATTTATTTATTATGGGTTGTTATGTTAAGTCCCTGCCTCCATTATTTCTATGGGAGTGTGTTGCAGTACCTGTGAGTGACCATGTGTCGTGCTTGACTTACTCCAAGGCTGGACTAAAATATATTTACTAGTGTTTTGGCACATTAGGGCTGTGCTTACTTTAGAAGTGCAGTTTGTAAATAGCAATGTGCTTACTCTATAGTAGGTGGGTGTTTGTAGTAGCCTGTCCCTCCGTAAACCCCTACTTCCTTTTCCATAACCCCTCCCCATTTTCTCACCACTCTCCCTGGTTCCTCTCATTTTACTACAAGCACCCTCATTAGGAGTGGTCCAGTAAATGGTGTGATCATTATGACACCTGATAACATTTCCAGGGATAATAAGTACACCCAATTACGATCTTTAGAGTTTTAACATTTGGAATTTTGGGGCCATGTCTGTACCACACCCACTTTATGGGGCAAAGTGGACCCCTACCTCCCACTGGCTACCATGGTGGTCTTCCGATTGTGGAGAGATACACTCAGGGACCTGGGTTGGGGTCAGAAACTAACTAAGGAAAACACTCTCTGGGCGAGGGCCATCCTCCACAAGTATCAGCACTCCAGGGCGTATGCCACTGGCACACCACAGGGATCTATTTTTGGGGAACAAGATGATGGGGTCCCCCCCTAAATCATTCACTCAATCACAATTGGACTTTGGGCTACATAAAGCCCACATTTTGTGATATCTCTAACTGCGCCACACACTCGCTTCTTATGTATCCTATGTCAAGACACTCCCCAACTTCATCCCACTTGAGGCGAAGTTATTATTAGGTGAGATGAAGAATCATAAAAAACACATATCTCTATCAATCCCTGGTTGATCACACCACAGACTCATTTGGACTGCTCTGCCAGGCATGGGATGTGGATTTGAGCCTTATCTCAGATGATGATTTGACGGAGGCATTGGTGTCCCCCAGAGAGTCAGGGAAAATTCATTTTTTTTTATTTTTCAAAAACAAACTCCGACTTTGGGAGTTTATTTTTGAAAAAAAACATTTGGAATAGTTTGATAGTTAACAGTCATGTTTGACGGAACCGTCCATCAAGTTTTTCCTACATTAACAGGAACCACTGTGATGGTTCTTGCCATTGTGTAGAAATGTCCGCAGGGCAAGCGGACACCTCTAAATTTGATGGGCAGGGTGGCAGACTTATAGTCCTGTGCAACCCTATCTGCCTTTACTCAGTCTGCAAACCCTGATTCAGGCCCTATGTCCACATGACACAGTGGGTGAAATACAATGTTTTGGAATGCTACCCTGAAGAATTGCCAGTGGTTAAACTATTTACAAGCATTCTTCCCATCACCTTTTGAGTGTTTGATTGCCGCTAGTATACTTTGAAACCTGAGACTGCCACAGCTTTCTGTGCCTACTACTGCCAATGTCTGTGATTTCTTAAAAATAGTAAATTTTCACCCATTCAAGGAGTACATCCATGGATGTCGTATTGCTACTTTTTTCTGTATAAAGTCACTATATTACTTTAGTCCTGAGCCAAAAAATGAACAAGACACAAACCTTTTAATGAAATCAGGAAGACGAAAAAAACACAGACATTGCAGACCTGACTCAGGGCCACCAGGCCCAGTAACTAAACCAAGAATGAAATACAACTTGTGGAAGGGGTTGCTCCCAGTGAAGTCCATCCAAATAAATGGTTTTTTTCTGTGAGAGCCAGATGTCCAGAATGGGAAACCCCTAACCCATTAATATAGGAGGCCTGAAATGGTGCAGGACAGAGCTGGTAAAATGAGTAGCTAGAAATTCTTTGAAGTCCGTCCAAATAAATGGGTTTGTTCTATTAGAGCCAGATGTCCACACTTCACTGGGACCAACCCCTTCCACAAGTTGTATTGCACACTTCGGTCCTAGCTCTTGTTTCTGTCTCTGGGGTACTACCTACAAATTAATAAGACATTGAGTGGCAACTCAGTATTTCTCACAATTTACTAATGGGCAGTTGCCAAGAACGAAATACTACCAGACAAACAAGGATTGATGAAGGAATTTACTGCACACTCGCTGCCACAAGCACAGACCATGTAACCCAACCTGTCTTCAGCATGGAGTACCGGCTGTCTTACCTTTGTTTTTCACTCTGGTTTACCAGAAGAACTTTGAGCAAAAATAAAAAATTTAAATACCTGTAAAGGCAACAGCATCATCTGTTTTCTAACTATTCCTTTACCAGCACTGTCCTACATGACTACAGGCCTCCTATATTAGTGGGTTAGGTGTTTCCCATTCTGGACATCTGGCTCTAACAGAACAAATCCATTTATTTGGATGGACTTCACTGGGACCCACCCCTTCCACAAGTTGTATAGCACACTTCAGTCCCAGCTCTTGTTTTCAACTCTAGGGTTCTACCCACAAATTAATAAGACATTGAGGGGCACCTCAGAATTTCTCGCAATTTACTCTTAGCCTGTTGCCAAGAACGACGTGCAACCAGACAAACAAGGATTGATGAGGTATTTAAAGGGCACTCGCTCCCACAAGCACAGACCATCAAACCCAACCCGTCTTCAGCATGGAGTACTGGCTGTCTTACCTTTGTTCTTCACTCTAGCTTACTAGATTAACTTGGAGCAAAAATAAAATATAAAAAATAAAAATATCTGTAAAGGCATCACCTTTATCTGTTCCTACTCTGGATTACCAGCCCTCCTTGGATTAATACTTAAGATTGACCCATTGTGACAAACAATTTTCTAACTACTCATTTTATCATCTCTGTCCTACACCACTTCAGGCCTCCTATATTAATGGGTTAGGGGTTTCCCATTCTGGACATCTGGCTCTAACAGAACAATCCAATTTATTTGGACGGACTTCACTGGGACAACCCCTTCCACAAATTGTATTGCACACCTCGGTCCCAGCACTTGTTTCCGTCTCTAGGGGTACTACCTACAAATTAATAAGACATTGATCGGCACCTCAGTATTTCTCGCAATTTACTCATGGCCAGTTGCCAAGAACGACATGCAACCAGACAAACAAGGATTGATGATTTATTTATTGCGCACTTGTTCCCAGCATAGATCATCAAACCACACTTGTCTTCAGCAGGGATTACGAGCTGTCTTACCTTTGTTCTTCACTCTGGTTTACCAGAAGAACTTGGAGCAAAAATAAAAAATAAAAATATCTGTACAGACAACACCTTTATCTGTTCTTACTCTGGGTCACCAGCCTTACTTGGATTAATACTTAAGACTGACTCATTGTGGCAAATCATTTTATAATTACTCGTTTTACCAGCTCTGTCCTACACCCCTTTAAACCAAGATTGAATTCATATGTGTGTGTCCCACCCAAAACAACTCCCCTGAAGCTTCGCCCCTGCTTATGATGCAAATAAGCTCACCGTCTCTGGTGACACCTGCAGGCAGGACACCACCAGACTGGAGATTAAGTAGTGGAAAAAAACTAAAAAAATCTTAAGACAGTAAGAGATTCGAGGATGTGGAACAACATCCTTTATCCATCAGAACCACCGCAAGTCTGCTCCAAGTTAAGAAAGAGACGATGATGCAGTTCTTTAAAGCACAAACTTAGAGTATGGACAGTGGACCAAAAACACATGTACAGCACCCGTACCGTTGATCACCAAAATATTTTACATTCAGAACAATCTTGTGTGCATTTCTCAAAATGCGGCCCCTGTCCAAAGGCGCCTCCCTTCACAGCGGGATATGAAACAACAAAGCAGAATCGGAGCTGCACCACTGACAAACAGACATATGTACAAGTTAGAAAACAGGCATCAAGATATCACAATTAGATGTAAACCGTCTGTCAATGCAATACATATGTTAATCTCTTCTTTATTGAGGCTTGTTCTGTTCATAAAAACCATCAGCCTTTAAAGCACACTACACCACAATGCAGTATGAGTGCAATTCTGCTCTCAGAATCCAGCTACCTCTCCTATCACTCATTAACTCTATGCTTGCCTTGAGACCCTTTACAGAGCTCCACTGCCTCCTGGCTAGGTATACACTATACAAATAAGACACGCATACATATATAGATAAAATAATCTTTAAAAAGACTTTGAAGTCACATATTTTCCATAGACTCTACCCGTACTACCTGAAGCAGGACAGTCTTTCCTAATACAACTACGAGTATTGCTTGATCCAATGCTCTTATATATTTAGATATCTTTCTAAAGTCTCTGTGGCCATTGCACAAAGAATGCTTTGATAAAATCATTTCAGGGCAGTAGGATGCTAAACATAAATGCCAATAAAATATGCATGCATCATAGTCACATATGTTCTATACTTTCTCAATAATTATGGTTAACAAGTAACATTTCTCATTTAAAGCTCTTGTTATGTAGTTATGTAGGGCTCTCACTGAGCCCCATTAGTCTGAATGCCACATTCTAAATTTGATAATTCACTGCTGTGACATAGCAACAGTGGGTTATAGATCTCAAGAATCACTGTTGCTATGTCATAATGGAATTCCAAACTGCTCTGGCTGGGCTCTGGGAGAGCCTGTCAGAGCAGCACTGGAATGCAGGGAGCACAGCTTCCGAAGGAGAGAGAAGGCACAAAGAGTGGTTAGGGTGGGTGACAGGAGGCCAAGTATTTTTTTTAAAATTTTGGAACAGGGTGGGGAGGCCATGTTATGTATTGCTCCACCATTACTCCTCTGCCCCTGTGTGGCAGTTGAAAGCAGGGTTGGATTATTTGTGGGGGGGGGCATACATAACATAAAAATATAGATGGGTAAAAAGTGAATTACGGGTACGTTTTTCACCTTGGGGCTCTGAGTGACATCAAAGACAACTCTTGTTGTCTATTTCATGTCACTCAGAACCCATCAATGAAAAACATCCCTGTAATTCCCTGTTACCCTTCTATAATTCTTTATGTTATATTTGACCCCGTTTGTGGCAACCATCAAGAGGGTGGCGTAGCTGATGAGCTTTGTTGGGGGTTAAACATAGGTTACCATATATTCAATTTGCATCTTATCTTCAAGCTAATTCATTTTACTTACACAATGGCATCAAATACGTGCAGCAAGACAAACTGCAAACTCAAAGGAGTGGACATATGATCCAAGAGAAGATATCTGTTAATAATTATGTTATTGGAACCAGGAGATAATCAATTGCAAACATGGATAGCTCAGCATAGGATTATGCCCTCTCTGCAATAAGGTATTGCAGGCCACAGAGAATTGTTGCCGAATATGGAATATGGATGATTCGTACAATAGGCAAGTTTTTAAAGTGTAGAAAACGTTATATACAAGAATATTTAAAGAAGACCGAGTACAAAGAGTACTGCTGGCAACATATGAATGAGAATTATTAAACAGCAGAACACAGTAGATTTTAGCAGTTGGTAAGAAGTACTCATCTACTAATAGAAAAGGCAAAGTATTATGTGCAAGTGAAAAAATAATTTAACAACAAGCACTGGCTATGACAAATCAGTCTTTCCTAACTTTAGATACAAGAGAGACCAATTGGCATTGCTACTGCTTGAATACAAAGCATTTTAATTTCAATTACCAAACAATACATATAGGGCAATAAAAACAGTATAATATCTAATAACAAGTCAATAAATGAAATATAGCAATAGTCAATCGAGTTGTAAAGACAGTGCTGAAAATGGAGCCTGGCAGCTCATCTTGCAGACTCATTCACAGCTAATCCTGAGTGAACCATCATGGATGTCATTTAGGATTCAGCAGGAGTTGCAGCTGTGACCCCTGGCTTCTCCTTTGAGACCCCTGATACTGACTTTGCTACCCCTGATCTCAGAGGTGGGAAGAATCAGTGCCAAATCATAGGGGCAGCTCATTCCTATGCCAATTTTTATTATACTAATAGTAATTAGTAGTTTATTATTCACTTTTATTGTAATTAAAAAAATGGAGCACCAGGGTCCCGAACAAGACCTTCACTGGCAGCTGAGGTAAAGTAAAACATTTTTCGTAAATGTATGTTGTGTGCATGCTTGTGAGAGTGTGTTTGTGTGAGAGTGGCAGTGGCAGTGTGTGGATCAGTGAGTGTATCTGTATGTGTGAGTGATAGTCAATGATAGGTAGTGAATAAGAATGAGTGATACTGGGTCTCAGTAAGTGAGTATGTGAGAGTTAGAGTGAGTCAGAGTAAGAATGACTGCAAGTGAGTGAGAGTGGGAGAGTGAGAATGAATAAGAGTGAATGTGAGTGGATGTTAATGTGAGTGAGAATAACAGTAAGTGAGTGACAGTGAGCGAGTGTAACTGGGAGTAAAAATGAGTGACTCACAGTGAGTTAGAATGAGTTAAAGTAAGAGTTAATACAAGTTAGTGTGAACGTATGGGTGAGAGTAAGAGTGAATGTGAGTGAATGCAAGTGGAAGGGAGTGAGTGAGTGAATGAGTTAGTGAGTGAGTGAAAATATATGTGAGTGAGTTAATGTAAGGGAGTGTGATAACTATGTGATGCTATTCTTGACAGTCTTCCAATGACCCTGGTATACTGAAGGTAATTCTTGGTTTAAAGAGGCACCCATGGCAAAATACTGGCACTGGGATACTGGAGGCAGTCTTTAGCATAATTGGCACCCATGGTAAAATACGTCTACTGGAATTGTAGAGGTAATTCTAGGCATATGGGTCACCTGTGGAAATATGCTGGTGCCGGCATACTTGAGGAAATTCTTTGCATAGGGGCACCCTGAGCAAAATGTCAGTAGCGCAGTGGAGGATTTTTTTTTCGCTCAAGGGTTACTCATGATATACGCACAGCATTAGTAGCAAAAATCTGGCACTGGCATATTGTATGTAATTTTTGGCATAAGGGACACCAGGGCATATGGGGGGCACCCACAGCAAAATGCTGACCATGGCACAATGAAGGTCGTTTTGACATTTGAGGCAGCCATAGCACATTTTGAAAAAAAATTAGATTATCTTCAGGGGATATCCTGTTCCATAAGCTTGGCACATCATAAAAGGACATGAACATTTGATTAGTGGCCCTGGATGTTTAGCAAAATTTATGTGAAAACTGTGCTTTAAAATGCACTATTTGACCCCACTTTTTCAAAATGTTTTCGAGGGACATCCACCCCAACCCTCCTCTAGAATAGATATGTCTCATTAACTTCACATATTCGCTACATCTCAGGGCAAGTATTACGCCTACCACTTTCAAAGATCAAGACAGCTCCCCAATATAAGTGGTATCTAAAATGGACATTTGTCTATGTTGTGTTGTTATATTAATGATGCAGTTATTATGGAGCTTCAACAGTGTCAATTATGGCCATGTCCCCAGGATTAAGTTAATTTTATATCAATTCCTGAAAAACTTGGACGGTCATAGGAAACATGATTTCACTTCCCGTGAGGTCATTACATTTAATGGGTGTGTGATGTCACTTCGGCTTCCCCTGGAATTTTTGTGACTCGACATCCTTTGCACCATTCAAAAAGAAGTGAAGCATGACAGCCAACATTACATTTTCAATCATTACTAATTCTGCCAAAACCATAATGTCTACAAAGAATAACAAATCTACTGATGGTGAAACCAAAAAACTCCTGTGGGTGGGTCAAACTCAGAAAGGGTGGAAAGCCATTAAAATGAGCAAAGCATATAAAAGTGACAGAATAGTAATTTAATCACGAGCAAGGGTTGACTCATTGCAGTATTATATAAAATGCTGTCTCTGACAGACAGTTTAAGCTATCTGTGGCGAGACCACAATGGCATCTGTATTAGCGACTTAGCTACTTTAGAAGTGGGACAGTGAATTTGATAATAGATTTAACGTTTTAATAATCAGTCTCAAGAATAACAATAGACCAACACCCTTATGATCAGCTCATTTCCTCTTTGATCTAGAATAGGTAACACCTTTTAATAAATTAAGTCCTAAATATTGTAGGGCCTGATGGTTGGCCCAATAATTCCTTAGATGAAAACCCCTATTGGTAGGGAATTACATTAATATCAGTGTACCAGGTGATTTTGAATAAGGGTACATATCCAGAGTGTTTGCAGTGTGTTTCACTTCTACCAATGTATAGGAAAGAGACAAGGCACTACCTGCCAGTTAAAGAATCCTTGCCATGGCAACGCCTGGCAAAGATCTTTATGTATATATATTGTCTGGCAAATTGGATGCTTAGATTTGGGAATTTAATATCTTGTCATCCAGTCATATTGGCTTTCATGTATGCCCACAGAGTATTGTGAAGCAGTGTTGTCCAACATGGTAAGACCTGTGACTAGTAAGCTTTTTCAAACTGCAGTCTAGCCCAAATTGTAGAGAATTTTGATGCGCGTCTCACCTGTCTGGCGTAAGTTTCCTCAAATACCTTTGTTCTTTGCATTTTAGCCTGCCAGTGTCCCAAAGAAAGGATCTCCTCTGTTCTCCACTTCTGCAATATTAGGCTACATGCCACAGTGATGCCAATAAACAGCAGGCATTGTAGGCTCTTATTGGCCATTCGAGTGCCATGGGAAAAGCCAAATAATGCAAGAATAGGTTCAGTGGATATGGGAATGTGTGTAATATCTGTAAGCATCCGAAAAATACTCTTCCAGAAATCATGGAGTACAGGGCATGTGAAAAATATATGTAACCAGTCCCCTGATTCATGTAACTTACAACGGAAACACTGATCTGGAACTGAGGCAATCATCCAATGCAATCTGTGGGGAGTATAGAAGGCCATCCACCTTGACAAAAAAGCAATTCGTTTTAAATTTGCGGCCCTCAAAGAGGTACTTCCCAATTCTGCGATATATATGTTACCACTCTCCTTTGGTAATTGAACAACCTGTAGTATGGTTGGTTTTAATCAAAAATGTATCAACTAAAACATTCTTGGTGTTATTCCGTATAGCCGAGTACCAGTTTCCCAAGCCCATTAACTGACTTTTATACAAAAAAAGTATCAACACATGCGTCTCTGGGCTCAAAATGGAGTAGGTTGAGAACAGTAGGCTAATGATCTGCTGTCCACTAAATGTCAAGCCTCTGGCTTCCTCCCCTAAGCGCTGGGTTATTTCATCCCATACTAGTCGTCTTTCAGCCATTATAAAAATCACCTTGTCTGATGAACCCCTTACGCTTCCAACATTCCAAAACTGCATTAGAGATGCCAAAAGACTGACAATCCTCTAGTAAAATAAAGGCATGGCAATTCGGGACTCCCCAAACTTTAAAAAGATCCCTCATTCTATATTCCAGTGTTTATAATGACTTTTATCTGGTTTTCTTTGGAGGTTTTGGTATTTTTAAAAAAGACGATAGTTCAATTGCTGACTCTTTGGCCATTCGTGTCAGAATACAATTGTCTAGTGCTTTGGCGTTAATCATAATTTGAGCTATACTGTCTAAAAGTGCAGCGTGATAATAAGTTTGACAATGAGGTAAAGCAAGTCCCCCTTGTAATTTATCTAATTGCAATACTGCTATTCTAATTCTAGGTAGCCCATTATTCCAGATGAATTTTTGAAAAAGTTGATCAAGCTGTCTAAAATATGATCTATTAATTATAATGGAAAGCGTAGTAAATAGAAAAAGCACCAATGGAACGTTTGACATCTTTGTCAGGGCCACTCTACCGATAAGGGATAGGGGAGAGAACTCCATCTATCCAGCAGCGTTTTAATTTTATAGAAAGTCGATTCATAATTTAATTCAAATAGTTGCGAATAATCATGTGCTACATAAATGCCTAGTAGATATTTAATAGATCGTTGGGGTGAATATTGAGACTGGATATCATAAGAAAGATTATTAAGAGATGTATTAAACATCAATATCTCTGTTTTTGTTCCTTTGACTTTATAACCCCCACTCCGGTAAATTCTATGATTGCATTTAACGTATTCTGAATATTTGCTGTGTCAGGTTAAAGGTATAATATGGTGTCATCAGCAAAAAGCTTGATTTTGGGCATCCCAATTAATGGTGAAATTATAGTAGAATCACTGCGGATCCTAATCGGTTTAATAAAAACAGTGAACAATACTGGGGACACGGGGCAACCCTGACGTGTACCCCAGTTGATATTGATCTTTCCTGCGTCCTTCATATTGATAATCACTTTGGCCGCTGCCCCTTGGTAGAGATTCTATAACATTATTAAAAGTTGACCTGGAAATCCAAATTTCCTAAGAATAAAAAACAGTGCATCTCAATTGACCAGGTCAAACACTACTTTAGTCTGTTAAGGAATGAGTCTCTGGATTTTCAATTCTGTCAACTATCTGTTTGTTCTTCCGTAGCCTGGTGGACCAAGCAAGAAACTTGCCGATGTGTTGGCTCTCTTCATAATTATTCTGGTAATAGGCCTGGTGGCTATTGATTTCTTCAATCAAGAACAAATCACACATCGCTGGTTTAGCTATAGCCAGTTCTTTCTTCCTCACCTCTATATACCTGTATATTGGCTGTGTTATTTAACGCGGTCTGCATTGAGCGAACCTGAGCATTATGCTCTTTGTTTTTTATGAGCCTGATAGGCTACAACATGTCTACGAAAGGCAGCCTTAAAGGCCTCCCACACCATTGTATCATCTGTGGTGCCAAGATTTATTTTAAAAAACTAATTGAGAAACGATCTTATTTTATTCAACTAGATGGTATCTGAGAGTAATGATAGACTAATTGCCATCTGGACCGATCTTTTGTCTCGGCTTTCAGCTGGATTTGAATTAAAATGGGAGAATGGTCGGAAAAAGCATTACCCCTCATTCTGTCTGTTTGGCACTGAATTGACCTGGTAACAAGAAAGAAATCAATATGAGATGCTGAGGAAAAATCATGTTTTAATGCAGTAAGAATTTTAAGCATGAGAGGCTTTAGTTGTTTTTTTGCTCTATTTGATGTATAGAGGCTAAGATCTTGTATGAAATTAAAGAACCTCCCGAAATCATTGGACCTACCGTGGCCATTGCTAGATTATGAAATTGAATTAATGGCTCGGTATCGTCAGTGATGGGGCCATAATAGTTAACCAGTTTTAACACTTTTTTTTGACTGCCACTTTGACCCATAGCCAACACCTGTTAACATCCCTGAAAACATCACAAATTTGCTAATCAATTGTATTGGCTAAAAGAACTGCTATGCCCCTTATGGTAGCCCCTGCTGAGGTGTAGAATGAATGAGAATATCTCCTAGGGACGAAAGATTTGGGAAGGTTTTCTTTAAGGTGAATTCTTCATAGCACGAGCTTTATGCTTATTAAGTAACCCATTAACATCACATGAAATAATATTAACTTTTTTTTTCATGGGATACATTGGTAAGCATTCTGGGGGTTCCCACCTAATCTCAAATGCTCTCTTTTGTTTTGTCACCTATACTTGTCACCTGCACAGATAAAGCTAATCAAGATCTCAAGAGAATAAAGATAATAAACCCCCTGGCTATGCAATTGCTCAGCTAGTGTCCCACTCTGTCCCCCACTTTCCCAACCCCAAACCCATGTTGGCTCAAGGGGAAGAATGCCCAAGGTCCTCCCCAAAATCCTCCCTAAAAGCCCACCCTGTTTACTGTGGTGGCCTGACATAGCACCTGTCCATGCTCTCAATGAGTCTACCCCCGACCAATGACCAACTAAACCAATGAACTGTATCATTAACGACCAAGTGCAATTATAATAAAAAGTGTAAAATACAGGTTATCCAGTGCAAGTGCATGAAGACCCAAATGTCACATAAGCATCATAGAAAATTCTAGTATTTAAATCATAAGGAATATAAAGTGCTATGTGCAAAACATCAAGAAAATCTCAATAAAATAACGCACTATGGCAATGTAATGGGTTATTGTGATGTCAAAAAGAGAAGGAGTCGAACACACCTTAGATTAGTATTTCATTCATAATTCTTGTTTATATAGTTCTTTGAAGCAAAATTACATTCATGACATTTAACAATCAATTGATTGTAGTGAGTGGTGTCCCAGTGAAAAAAAGGAACCTAAACAAATAAACCTAAATAATTTGTGACATTTTCGTGACATATACACAAGGTTTCCTATATTTCATGAAAGCGACCATTGAAAGATATATATTATATTATATAAACCACGCTTTTATACAATGATAAGTGCTGGCTTGTAATGATTCGCTTTGAAAAAACTGTCGACGGCGTTTCGACCCTGTGTGCAATGTAGGGTCTCTTCAGGACCTAAGATAGTAGGGACACCTGAAGGAAGGGTTTGCGCAGCCTCGTGTGGAATTTGTGGCACCGAGAGTAAAGTGAAAAGGAAGGATATTCACATGGGACCCGGCCGGGCACCCATGTGAGGGTAGCTGTCGGCTGGCAAAATTTGGTTAGCACAATAGGAGGATTCCGCAGGTATGGAATAGAAGTGCACGGTGAGTGTGCAGATCAAGCACGAGCCGATAGGGTTTTTAAGTAGAAGTAGCAGGCTTCTTCCATGTGTTATGGCTCTTGATAATTGTTTAAGACGGCTATGCGCCTCTTTGTGTCGCCAGTTGATAAGTAATGGGGGTCTTACTCAAGAATCAGTATGTTCGTGCCTGCATCAAGGATATCTGTGGAGCAGAACAGCATCTGTCAGTATCATTGAACCAAGGCAGACAACAATATGAATACTCTGCCATTGTATTTGATTAGGCTAGTAGAACAGCAAGTAAGGCATGAACTTATGAGGCTCAGGCTACGACATCTTAAGAGCTATGAGCAAGCATGATGTGGCATTTCTCATCAACTTTGGCTACGTAAATTATGCAAATCTGCTGTAATGGATAAACAACTACACATATTATTTAGTTGTAAATGTTTTAAGAACACACAGGAATCACCCATTGGGCCCTATTTGCGTTTGAATGGAGAGACTTTGGTTGATTGACGGGCCTATTAACAAATAAACTTACAAAGGTATAATTAGATAGATCCTCACTTTTAAAAAATATATTTTTTTATTGAGATTTGTCAAGCAAAAAAGCAGCACACTATCGACACAAGGTCAGCATGCACAGTACAATGTTTCCTACAAATTACATCACTCTCAGATGTACATTATTCTTGCATGACGGTAAACGAGGGGAACAGCCACTCAGCAAAGGGAAGAAAAGTCCATCTGTTGCAGAAATGTTTGAACTTAATGCAGCTTGATGCACTACAGCAATCATAGCACACAACGCACCCCACTTAGTGGCCTAAGGTGCGTGACACGTACTCAGAGTGGCTGCTTCTTGATCGTTCACTACAATGCTCATGATGGCACTCAGATGCATCTCTAATGGGGTCCATGCGTCTTTGGGGCAGGATCTAAGAGAAATCAATTCCCAATAAGCAGTTAGTTGTTCCTGAAAGTAGGCCGCATCCCGGAGCCACTCAGCCCTCCGAGGCGTCTGGCGCCTTCCCCAATGCATCGCAACCTGGTGCTTAGCTAGCAAAAGCAGGATTTCAGTCTGTTCGTGCATCTCTGGTGGGACCTCCTTAATGTATTCCATAAGTGAAACTCTCAGTGAATGCTCGGGGGCGTGCCCAGTGATTTGGTCAATAGCATCAAATACATTTTCCCAGAAGTGCTGCATACCAGGGCAGTCACATGCCAAGTGCAAAAAATCTGTGCATGGCATGGTGCAGCGCATGCATTTCGCATCATCAACCAAGCCCATCCTGTGCATCTGCTCTGGTGTGCATGCAATGCAGGTATTTGAAATGCACTAGTCTCAGCCTGTAGTTGTGGGACAGAGCCCTAGATTAAGTTCAGCAATACTTCCACTGTCCTTCAGTGAGGGGAACTGCAAGATCTGCAGCCCACACCTGCCGGGCGCTGAGCACCTGTACCAGCGCATTTTCCAGCATTCCTGTGTAAAGCCTCGTGACCAGCTTGCATAAAGAAGGGCATGTAAGAGTCACCTCCAGCACTCGGAAAATTGGGGAGGCCACCGGGAAGAAGTCAGGAACTATCCACAAGGCAGCTCATAGCTGATAGTAGGTGAATGTGGCCAGCAGTGTAACAGCAGGACCCTGTAGAGCCCACTGCGGGGTGACAAATATGCCCTCCGGGTACACTGCCCCCATTGTCATCAGCTGTAGCCGATGCAGCAGATTATGGGTGCCGGTATCAAGAGAAGGAGGGGTGGCCTATGATCGGTACTGAAGGGGCAAATAGAAAATGTGTCCATGCCCGCCGCTCCAGCTAGTTCCATTCCCACACTGTGCAGTCTACAGTATCAATCCACACCCACGGGCGCTTGGGGGGGCAAATAAAGTGCCATCTGCAGTGGGCACGGGGCAACATGATCATGCTCAGGTGCCGTATGTGCCTGAAACTGTGTAGGGAAGAGCCAATAGTGTGTGAATTGCACCTGAGCACTGAAATAGTACAAGTCCATATTGTGTGCCCCCAGCCCTCCCTGCTCAAAGGGCAGTGTCATTATCTCCTAGGCCACACAAGGCTGTCTGCCAGCAAAATATTGGAGTTCCAGATCAGGGATGTCCTCTTCTAGCCGCACAAGCTCTCCACACAATGCCTGCAGTACCCCAGACTGCTTTGCTATGCACACCCCTCGGATCACAGCCTTGAAGGCCTCCCACAGGTTAGATGAAGACAATATCATTTGCACGTTATGCTCAAAATTTTCTACAGCCAGAGATCTGACCTCACTGTGAAACACTTGGTCTCAGAGCACTCCAGCTGGAAGGTGCCATGTAAAAGCATGCGTAAAGCATCCTGGAGGGGCCATCTTCAATAGGACAGGGGCAGGAGGTGTATGACATTGGAGGTCCTTGCATCTACATCTCTGGTCACTAATCAATAATCAATCCTCGACCATGTGGTGTATGTGGGTGCTATGCATGTGCATTCTGCACTTCCCACATGTTGAGAGCGCCAGAGATAAGTAAGGTCATTGTCAGCCATTATGACTTGCAATTGTGCAGCAGCATTTGGGTGCGGGCGCTGGGAGGTGCTGGACCTGTTTGCCCTTGTGCCCAGGACCACATTAATGTCCCTCCCCCCATAGAAGTCCCTCAGGACCATGCCTCCCTGTCAGTCTCCAGACTTCGGCGAAAAAACGGGGGTTATCTATATTTGGGCCATTTATGGATAATAGCCTTGAGGGATGGCCCGAAGTGCTCCAGATTTCATAACATACCAGCCTTGTTGATCACAGAGGACTCAACGCGTGCACCATGAGAACCCCTTGTGGATTAAAATTGCCACGCTATGTGCATAATTAGAATAGTACACCACTTGTTACTCACCAACCCAGTCCGCTCGCAATCAAGCCTGAGTGCCCTCCGTAAGGTGTAACTCGGATAGCAAACAGATGTCTATGGTATGCCGGTGTAGATATGCCAGGACATGTTGAGCCTTGCACCTATCTCTTAGCCCCCTCATGTTCAAGAAATGGATTTAATCGATGCCATTCAGAATCGTATAGGGGTGTGAGATCGCTGGTTGTGCATGTGGGGGTCGCCATTCCAAGAAGCAGACATTATTATGCTGAGTGACAACAGGGGTCCAAACATTCAAACATATTGCAAACAAGATACTTCCAGCATCAACATTCCTGCAACATCCCACCCACCTACCACTTTAGCCCCCCAAATTGGTTTAAATTGCACCATTCCACCCTTTATATTTCACCTAATTTGCATTCGAGGAGAACAACAAAGGAATCATTTGGAGGGAGCAAACCAGAGGCCTAACACTCTCCCAGCTGGGTCAAAGCTCGGTGGCCGGAGCAGTAAAGAGTCAAGGGGGCCCTAGCCAGCCCTAGCGGGACCACTATGCCTACATAGTTCAACTCGCTGCCACCAGCACCTCAACTAATCGCAGTTACGCAACTCAGTAATTATCCCTAAGATGTCCCCTCTCTGTGCCTCGGGTCATCAACGGAGAGCTTGCCTCGGTCACTATTACACTCTTGACAAATTTGACAGCCACCTTCGGATCTGTGAATTAATGGGTCTTCCCAAAATGGTGTATTCAAAGCTTTTCAGGATATACTAAAGAGCACTTGGCATCCGTTTTCTGCAGCAGGCGTTTGACTGGAAGGAAATCCCTCCTAGTCACCTGTACAGCAACCGTGAAATCTAGGAAGAAGGAAGTCTAATTTCCCTAGAATTGAAGGGGTCACTAATCTTTCACCAGACACAAAATGGTGTCTCTGTCCCTATAGCTTAGCAGCCGGGCTATTATCTGGTGAGCTGGAATGCCCTGGGGCGGTCGCTGGCCCAGCAACATATGGGCTCTTTCAACAATGAGCATGGCCAAGAGTGCATCTCCAAACAGAGTCTGAAGTGTTGTCTCAACATAGTCCTCCATGCTACCCATGGCTGTTGATTCGGAAACTCCTAGTATAGCAAATTATTCTCCCTTGAGCATGCTTCCAGGTCTTCATTTTTGTTACGGATGACCTCTAGGACATTTTGCAGCTGGGGCAGCTCCTCCCCTGCTAAAGAATGTGTGTCTTCCATGTCTGATGTGCGATGCTCGAGGTGGTCTATACGCTCCTCGTGCTTGTCTGCTTTTTCTTTAAGGCGGTCAAACCTATCAGTCAGCATATCTATTTTAGTACCAATAGCAGTCAGGCTCTGCTTAAGGTCTAGAAGCATAGAACGAATGTCTGGCTCCTGGGATGAGCTCTCTCTATCCCCCTGACTCATCTGGTGATCGTCTGGAGGCGAATCCATCGTACTTGTCTGCCTGTGATTTTCAAAGGAGAGCTTAGATTGCCCCTGTCAGTTTTTCCAATCTTGCATAAGGTGTAGATCAGCAGCCTGTAGGTTCACGAGGAGTGTGTGCACAATTGCAGAATCACCATCCGTTCACTGCCGCTGTCAGGGTCCTGCCACACCCCTGGGGGGACACAAAAGGGGGCACGAGCAGACCCCACTGGCCACACAGTTGTAAGGACCCACTTCCAGAATGGGCTAGCAGTCGCAGCCGGTGGATCCTTTACCCGCTACAAGAGTCCAGAGGTGGGAAGTAGCAACAGGCACTGGTCAGAGGTCTGCCTCAGCCTGGGGGCCCAATCCCGGGACGCATGAGCATGCGCAATGGTGCCAACAAGCCCCATTGTTGTAATTCCGGGGCCAGTTAGTTGCCCATCAGCTTCTCACTTAACAAGTACAAAGGGCAAGGGAGCCTCTAGTCAAACATGTAACATGTGCTGGAGCCAACTGTTCAAACAGGGCCCAGCACTGCCAGTCTCTCCCCCGCTCACTCAGCACTTCTCCTCCAGCTCAGACAAGCAGTCCCCAGGTCCCCGGCTCATTGGCACATTCACTAAGCAGCCGTGGCCACGGGGTCAAATAATGGCAATGTCCTGCCTACTGTTTGTCGCAGGGCCCGGCTTTGCTATAACCAGCTACCGTGCTCCAGAGTGGCAGGCCAAGCAGCCCTGGCTTCCTCTCCGCTCCTCTCCTCTTCTTCCCTGGCATGTTCTCTATGCAGCCTTGGGGGTCAGATCAAGGCAATCTCCTGCCAACTGGTTGTAGCAGGGCCTCACTATAACCGGCCTGCTGTGTATCAGAGCAGCAAGCCAAACAGGTACTAATTGCTTTGCGCAGGCCGCCCGAGGTCTGGCAGCTCTATCGCAAACACTCACCTGGCCAGGCCCTGGCTGCCTCTCCGCACCTCTACTCTCCTTCACTTTAAAGCAGCCCTCATCAATGGACGCTCTCTCCGCATCGACGCCTCTTCCTCCCGGTGTCTAAAGCTGCACAGAGGAGCACCACCGGCAGACCAGGTCCAATGCAGGCCACTTTTGGCTCCTCACCACGAGCTGTCCCCCCAGCTCACTTCCCCTCCTCAAATTTGGGCTCCTCTGATGCAGCAAGTGTAGAAGTATACAGGCACTACCAGGCAAGCCCCTGTTTGTGAAGGATAAATAACAGATATGTCGCTCCGACCAGCAGATCCTTGCTAGGCCTCGGCCATCTTGCGGCCCGTCTCTCCAGCACCTCAGGCAGATCCGCACTTTTTGGAATCAATTTATTCAGAATGTTAAAGAACTGTTGAATAGAAGTCGGTATTGTTAGATGGTAGATGCCTAACATACTGTCGTTCATTCATTCAGGCATTTGTTCTTTGGTTCAATATAGGGATGCACACAATGTTTTTAGCATTCATTGTACAACTTTCAGCTAGGCTAGAGTGGAGAATGCAAATTTTTACTTGAACCTGTTTCTATACAGAAAAGCAGCAAGCAGGGATACCCACAGACATTGAGTCTAAGAGCTGCATGTTTGGAAGAACGTATACTTGAGAGCCTGGTTGTTGCCATTGAAAGGGCCGGGCCCATCAGTTCTAGACCTGTTCTAGAGTCACAACTTGATGGTTCTTTTTTGCAACATGAAAGCCTGGAGGGGGCGAAAATTTGTTGTTAAAGCCAATCAATTAAACAATGATCCTCGTGGACACATAGTAACCACTAATAACTAAATAAAGTTAGTTTGATTTATTACAAAGCCAAAAATAACTGAACATAAAGACACCTCAATACGAGAGTGTAGAAATACATCAGAATTAGCATGAATCCAAATCTGCATATCCAATTGAGACGGTGTAGCATGAATAATACAATTAATTCAAGAAGCAGAATGCAGAGGATCAGAAAGCATGAGTCCAAGTTTCCCTGCATCAAGGGTTGATGAGTAAAAAGCATTAGTCTATCCCTACTCTAATACTAAGATGATATCCCTACTTAAGCATCTTCCGGAAGAAGGATAGAAGGTGTCAGCATGTGGAGTCTTCCTAAGAAGTCTCTCCACCATCGATGGGTCATGTAGCATAAAGCTACCAAGACAGAGCTTGCTCTAAGATGCTCTCTCTGAAGGCAAAGAAGAAGTGGGCTCTCTCCCTACTCCCAGCATCACATTATTCATAGGTAACTTTCCCAAGATCCATTGCAGATCATGCCATCTGCTCTTGGTACGATCCTAAAGGTGTTTTTCCACGGGACAACAGTGTTCTTTTCTTGCTGCAATTTGTCCTTGGTTCCCAGGCCTTCTCCTGTGTGAAGCACAACGACCTTCCTTTATCAACTCAAGCCACACAATTGTAACTTCTTCTCTCCTTCTCTGATTAGTAAAACAAAGACATTATTCTAGCTAACAAGAGCGCTTCTTTCACCTGCAACACAAAACATGAAAAAGAACAAATTCCACAGCACATGTGAAGTTTTTTTTAGTTTGAAAAGAAAAACTTTATTGATGCAACAAAATATATAGTCAGTTAAATGTAAAACATGTTATTAATAATAATAGAAACATTAATTATGCAATAAAGGTCAATACAATCTTAATTGTTGCATATATAAAAGAGGGTACTACAAATCTAAAGAAAGAAAAAAGGGGGGGATGAAGGTTAATGAATCGGCAATATGAGCATAACAACAAAAAGGAGGGGCAGGAGAGCATAAACACATAAAAAATATCAATGAAGCTGTAATATACTATAAAGGAGAAGAATAACAAGAATTCATGGTGGTTTGGGAACTTCTTCCAACAATGGATGGTGGTGAGTAAAATTTCAAGCAGAAGCATCTAAGAAAATAGTTATAGGGGACCACATATGTTCTCTTTTAGGAGAAGAGATAAAGGGGAAATATATGCGTGATCAAGTCGGTGATTGTAGCAAACACTGTACCACCAAGCTTGAAAAGAAAGTTGAGTGGATTGTTTCCAATTTTTTGTTATTTGTTGGTATGCAACTGCAATCAGTAGGTCTATTATAGCAGTGTTACATGTAAGAGATTGCCAATGATCAGAAAGTGTTCCTAGAAAAATGTTTATAGGAGAGAATGGATAATGAGTGTGAAAAATTGTATTAATTTGAGACCATACTTTCAAACAAAATTGATAGGTGAATGAACACAAAAAAAGCATATGGGATAAACCAGCATGTAAAGCATTACACGTCCAGCAATTTGGGGTGACAGTAGGATTAAATTTATGCAAAGTAGATGGAGTAATCATGAGTCTGTTATAAAAAAAGAAAAGTGTTTGAGTTGTACTGGCTTATCTTGAGGTCTTACAGAGTTTTAACGACAATTTGTCCCAGAACGAAGTGAACCACGAGGTATGAAAATTTTGTTCCCATTGTAATTCAATGTTTGTCTTATTCCTCTGATCCAGAAGTTTAATAAGAAGTTTATAAATAGAAGAGGCACTTGGCTGAGCACTTAAAATGGGTAGGATATTATGCTGAGGTAGTGGTGTTGGAGAAAGGGAGGATAGCGAGGACAGGGAGATGGATATGGTTTGGACCAAAATGTTGAATTTATTAGAATATGATTTTGGTAATTTGTATAGTGATTGCGCATCTGGAAATGTAATAAAATTATTATTTGAGTAAAGTTGATGAACCCAAAGTATACCTTTATCCCGCCACAACTTCAAAAAGATAGGTTTATTGTTAATTTTTATGAGGTGGTTATGCCAAATTGGGGATTCAAGAAACCGGTCAGTATCCGAAAGGTGTGTAAGGAGCAAAGATCCAAAAAGTTTGTAAGTAGTTTTGAGTCTAGGAGAGGATAAACACTGTGTCTTGTGAGTAAAAGAAAGAAATTCTTGAAACAAAAAAGGAGTGAGAAGAGATAGCTGTATATCTTCCAACAATGGAAAGAAATCCAAAGTTGATTGATCTAAACATTTAGAGATCTGTTTGAGAAGGAAAGCATTATGATAGGATTGGAAATCAGGATAGTTTACTCCGTCGTGTGATTTGTCACGTTTAAGCATAACCAGAGACAAACGCGATTTTTTTATGGTTCCATGAAAAGGAAGATAATACGGAATACATTTGTTTGAAAAGATATGAGGGGATAGTGAAAGGAATAGCAGCAATGGTATAAAAGACTACAGGGGCAAGCATCATTTTAATGGTGTCCAGTCTACCCCACCAAGACAAATAAAGAGGGTGCCATTTAGAAATAGAATTAGATAACGTGGAAAGAACTTGATTTATATTTAAAGTTAGGGTTTGTTTTATAGAAGGAGCAAACCAAAGCCCCAAGTATTTAATTTTTTAGGGGTTCCATGAAAAATTGGTAGAGGAAAAGTTTTGTTTAAAACAGAAAACATTTAAAGGGAGGATTTCACATTTATCATGATTCAATTTATAGTCACAGAGTGAAGAAAAAGTGTCAACTTCCGCATTGAAGGCTGGGAGAGAAGACTCCGGTTTAGATAAGTATAATAAAATATCATCTGCATAGACACTCATCTTAATGTGAATATTACCATGTTGAAAGCCATGTATGTTTGAGTTTTGCTTAAGTCTAGTCAGAAAAGGTTCTAATGCAAGAATAAATAGAAGAGGGGAAAGAGGACACCCTTGACGAACCCCTCTTTTTCAGGGGAAATAGTTGGAAATAGAACCATTAGCAAAAATAGAAGCTTTTGGAGCAGTATATAACAAAGAAATATAAGATATAAATTTAGAACCAAAACCAAACCAAGAAAGTGTATGGAAAATAAAAGACCAATCCATGCGATCAAAAGCCTTTTCTGCATCAAGAGAAATGGCCGCTAGGGACTGACGATATTTATTAGATTTATTCAAAATGTTAAAGAAAACTCTAGTATTATCAGAGATATTTCTGCCTCTAATAAAACCTGATTGTTCTCTTCAAATAATAGAAGGTAATATTGGATCTAGCTGAAGCGCAAGGATTTTAGCGAATATTTTATAATTGGAATTAACTAAGGAAATTGGTCTATAATTTTTGCAAAAATGAGGGTCTTTCCCTTCTTTAGGGATCAGGCAAATGAGAGCCTCTTGAAAGGTACCACTGGAAGCTTTAGAAGTAATGAAATGTAAAAATAAAGAATGAAGATGCGGAAGAAGAGATTTAGAAAAATGGGAGTAAAATTCTACAGGAAATCCATCCGGACCAGGAGCTTTCCCAGTCTTAATGAGCTTTAAAGCATTAGCAATGTCTTTTACAGAGATGTCTCTTTCCAATGATGAAAAATCTACATCATTCGGAAATTGTTTTCCCAGAGAGGAAAGATAGAGTTGCATATCAGTAGAGTCTAGAGTATTTTCTGTGGTATAGAGAGTAGTATAGTAATTTTAAAATTCCTCTAGGATATCTGCATCTTTAACAATTGGAGACGAGTCAGGATGTAAGATATATTCAATATTTGTATGCTCTTTCCTTATTTTAAGATATGTGGCAAGAAGTTTTCCTGCTTTGTTTTGACCTCCATAGTAACGGGCGCTACCTCTAAGAAGATAGGAGTTAGCGTTTTCCGTAAACAACTTATTATATTAGAACTTTTCAATAATAAGTTTATTAAGATCCATTTTAGAATTAGAGATAGTATAGAGCGATTCTAAGAGTTTGATACTTTTAAGAATTTCAAGCGCCTTTTCAGAGTTACATTTTTTCTTTTGAGCCACATACGATATCATAATGTCTCTAGCTGAAGCTTTAAATGCATCCCATACAACATGGAAGGATAAGTCCAAGAAAATATTGCGAATAAAACATTCTGTAATAAAGGATTCGAAAACAGAGGTAAAAATCTGATCAATGAATAATGAAGTGTGAAAGCACCATCTTCTATTGGTCTTAGCAATAGGGAGCAATTCTAAATCTAAAATTACTGGAGCATGGTCAGAAAATAATATAGATCCAATATCTGCATGTAATATGTGATGTGTTAACGATTTAGAGACAAATAAATAATCTATATGAGATTTAGATAGATGAGTAGGGGAGAAGAATGTATATTCACGTAGTTGTGGGTTACACAATCTCCAGGAATCCACAAGAGATCTGTGAGCAAGTAGTGTAGTAAAGCATTGGTGCATTAGAGAAGGGACAAAAGGTACCTTGGAGGTGCGGTCTAAATAGGGATCAACAACTAAATTACAATCACCACCAAAAATAATATACTGTGTAGAAATAGACATCAATTGAGTAGATATGGTAGGCCAGAAGCTATTATCAATTTTAGTAGGTGCATAAACATTAATAGGTACATTGTTAATTTTAAGATGAACAATCAACCAACGACCCTCATCATATGAATTCTGAGAAAAAAGGGAAACTTTACGTTTTTTATGACAGAGAATCATCACCCCATTTCTCTTGCCTGTACCAGGTGAAGAAAAAACATTTCCCACCCATTGACGTTTCAGCTTTAAAACTTCCTAAGCAACTATGTGAGTTCCTTGTAAAAACACAATATCTGATTTAAGATTAGATAGATGTGCAAGTACTCTATGTCTCTTAATGGGTGAACCCAAACCTTTAACATTCCAAGAAATAACACGCAACATCATTGAATAAGATATAAAAGAGAGCTAGAAAAACTAAGACATGACTGTTGTAAAACTTGAAACATATAATAGCAAAAAACTAGGCTCTCATGAAGAAATTGAGATAGAAAAGACAATAAAGAATTTGTTGTAGAAGAAGAAAAGAAGTAAAAAGAAAAGATAGGAGCAGAAAGATAGAGGGATACATAGACGAGTGAACAAAAATAATATACAAAGTAATCAATGTAACATACCAAAGACACAATCATGGATGGAGGGTGCTGAAGCCACAAAAGGGAAGACGGAACTGTCGGTCAAACCCCGGGACAGGCAAGGAGGAGGGCAATGATCCAAATGGACACACGATAGATGAAACAGAAAAACAGTGCCTAATAAGAAGAAACAAAAAGGGGGAAAAGTTACATCATACAAAATATTATTCAAAACAAATATAATCACAGCAAACAATACTTAGAATAGAAAGGTTATCAAGCGGAAGACAATCTCGTAATTTCCATATTTTCTTCTTTACAGCTGTCTAGGAATCGCTGCAACAGAACAGGGTCCTCAGAGGTAGTGGTCTTATTTTTGTAAGTCAACTTGAAGAGGCAGGGATGAATTAAGCCAAATCTGGCATTTAGGTCTTGTAGTGCTGGATGCATAGCTAAGAAACTCTTCCTTCTATCTGCTGTGGTTTTAGCATAGTCTTGAGAGAAAAATAATTGAGAGCCCTGCCAAGAAATATGGTGTTTAAATGTAACTGCTTGGAAAACTTTCATTAAGTCAGTATATTCCAAAAAGTATAAAATTCCACCTCTTGGTTTGCGTGAAGAATAAGAAGCGGCCTGTGGAACGTGACTGAGTCTATGTGTTCATTGTATATTCAATTGTGGGGACTCAGCTGGAAGGAAAGACTGAAAAAATGAAATAGGATTGGATCCTTCCAATCCCTCAGTCAAATCATAAATGCGTAGGTTGTTGCGTCTGCTGTGGTTTTCGAGGTTTTCCACCTGCTTTTGAAGTTGAGAGATTTCCATCTTCATAGGGTGAATATGTTGAGAGGATGATTGTAGAGATTCAACTTGCCGCTCCATTAAAATGATTTTATTATCAATAATAGACCATTTGTCATCTAAGCTTTGTATGCGTTTATTTGTTTCCTCTACATAAGGTTTAAGAGCTTGTATTTCCTCCAGGAGTAACTCTAGAGATATTGGCCGGAGAGATTCGGCCGGTGAAGGAGGGTCCTTTTTAATCCTTTTCGTAGATGACAATGATGAAGAAGTCCCTAACTTAGATGTATTTTTTATATTTGAAAGAGGTGGGTTTGGATTAGATGTAGGGAGAAATGTAGACGCCGATTACACCACCCCTAACAGGGGGGACGACGCTGCAACCTGCTCATTATTTTCCATATCGTCTTGTAGCACAGAGAATGGGTTTGACGTTGCTAGAGCAGGAGATGTAGGAGGCAAGACTGGGTTGGAAACAAATCTACTAACAAATTTAGTTCTCCCCATAGACATGAACGATCAGTCAATAGAAAAATTAAATTTTGAGGAAAAATTTGAAAAATTGTCTACAATGGCTTCACTGTAATTTTAAGCAGCAGAATTTAAGAGTCTTAGGTAGTTGAAAGATTTTGGCAAAGCAACAGAAAAACGACTGTAAAATTGTAGCAAATATTAAATGAAGAGTTGTGTGTGAAAAGCACATAAATGCTCTTCATCAGTGTAGGTATTATTATGAGGCAGAATTTGAAGCATTTCTGGCTGGCAATCCACTCTATAACCACGAGTGTAAAGGAGTTTCCAGAATTGAATTGCTGCGGTGTTGACAGGCTGCAGGATACATGATGAGGTAGACAGTGTTGAAAATATAAAATGGCGGACGCAAATCCAGTCAGGAAGACGCGCCGCCACTACCGCATTGACTACCGCGTCCTGCGAAAAAGATCAAAAGGAGCAGCGCAACTTCATGAAGAGAGTGCCGGCCTCAGCTTCGATGTCGGGACGCTGTAACGGGTGGAAATTCGGCTCTTCTCACAGTCCGGTGCGGAGCGACCATAGCCTGCCTCAATCTTCGTCGGCGTCAAGCCACGCCCACCCTGCACACATGAAGTTTGACTTGTTAATTCTAAAGCAAGAGTTTTGAGGGAACTGCATTTCAGACCTACAAGATTCAGCTAACATAAGAAAACATCATATGAACTTTACGAAATTGCATAGGAAATAAGGCATTTTCAATTAATGCATTTACCTACATGTAAAATGACACAATTAATAAGCACATTTAGTACATGAATAATTGTCAGTTTCACAACACGAGTTCTACACGTTCAGTACATTCACTTTCTACGTTAATTCTCCATGTTACTTTTCACAGGCCTAAGCCCATCACGTTTCATATTATTTCATTTAAAAATTCTAACACTTCATGTTAATACAACAGAAGATTATAGGCGGGGGGACTCTACACATGTGATTATAATGCATCCCTACAAGTAAAATGTGATTTCCGCTACATCACATTCATGATATGTTGCCGGCAATTGGACGTGTGGTTTCTACACAAGAGTGGTTGTGGATAACAGAGGAGGATGATGAATTGAAAAAAATGCTGAATATGTGGTGCAGTTTGATGACAGGGAAGAAAACTGTTGTAATGCTTAAGAATAATGCAAGATTTTGGCTGCACTGACCATGCAGTTCTGCTTGTCGCTAACTGTAAGAGCTTTGTTTCACTGCTAGAATTAAAAAATGTAATGATGTTTTGCAAAAATGTTTGACAGCTCTGCAAACCAACGTTGATGCTTGGACCAGTAGGCACATAGGGAATACTATGTTCAAGATATTGTTTTTACAAAGTCTTATGACTGTGCTAATTGTGTATTGCTTCCAAATGTTGCCAGCTCAAGAGGATTTTGTACTCCACGTAATCTGTAAGCTAATGGTAAGCAAGAGCGCACAAAAGAGAAACATATGGGCACAAAACAAGCATAACAGTGTAACCATTAAGCTACATTTTGACCAGTAATGTGTTAATCGTGGTGCTGAACCACAGGTCAGACCAGATATAAATTATCTTTGCACTGAGGTGATTTCGTGCCTAGTTTTTACACCGGCATCTAAATGACAACCTATATAGCAGTTGCCTTTGTTGGAAAATGAAGATTGCAGCCTGAATCCATGGCTCTGCTCTTTTGTTATGAGACATAGTTTTAAGCTGTGATAACCGCACCCAAGTCAAACTAACTAAAGACACACCCAGCTCCACATAGCACCACCAGGCCGGCTGGCTCACTGCCACAAATAGGCCATATACAAACTACTGATATGAGTCATGAAATCAATAAACAAATTGAACCCTAGTTATCTGTCTGACACCCTATCGTGGGACACACCAGCTCAAAACATTAGATTTGCAAATCGCAACCTTTTGACCATGCCTACACCACTCAGTCCTGCATTCAATTTCTGATCCTTTTGTCTGTTCGGGCCATTTCACTTGGACTCCCAACCACCCATCATTCCTTAACACTGACTTACTCCAGGAGTTCGAAATTGCTCTGCAAAACTATGAATATAGTAGGCCTCTAAGGACATTTTGAAATGTTTTAGCCAGGGGTAGATATACCTTTTGTTTTGCATTTCTCTTTGCAAAGCAGATCCACCCATTGGTGCACAGCACTGTGATCTAAATTGTAATTTCTCTTACCATAGAAACATCCTAACATGCATTACCTCTGTTGCAGTCATTGTCATTATAACAACATTTTTGGTCCAAAATTTATTCTTTCCGATTACAAATAAAACAAAGTAAAATACAATTTAAAATAAAATCGATTAGTCAGATTTCTATCTGAGCTGGTCCTTAAAAACATCCAACACTGAATGGTTGTGAATACCGGATGCGTAAACTAAATTTGTCACAATGCATTCAGGAAACTGCAGAAGTAAGTTATTTACACAAGGGTCCCGAACAGTCATCCTCCAGTGGCGGTATTTTTTACCACTAGTAATGCATTTTCATTCCTTGATGTCTGTTTTAGCTGTTTCAAAAAAGCTAATAGAGCATTTGAGGGCACAAAAGACCAGGGAAGAGGTCAGTGGATGAAATATGCAAAGACCAGTTTTGTCAGTCTTGCTTTCCACAAGTTTCAAAGGAGAAGTCTAGTGAGAATTTGCAATTTTAAGAGCTTAGGTAGGGCATGAGAAGGTAAGGGAGCAATGGAGAATAAAGGGGCAGGAGATAGAGATGAAGAGGGATAATGAGAAAGAGAAAGAGAAACTGACAGAGTGTGAAGAGACAGAAGGAGAAATGGAGACAGGCAGACAGGCAGACGCATGGACGGATGGACGGACTGACGGATGGATGGATGGATGAACACATAGGAACTATTAAAGAGATGAAGGTAATCATATTTTTCTGTTTATCTCTAAAGTTCACATAAATGTAGTAGTTCACCCAACAATGGTGTCTGGGCTTAAAAATATTTCGATACATTTTGCATACAATATTGTATGGGACATTGCTGGCTGATTCAAAAAGATGTCCATAAATTTGAAAATAGCTTGAAGTCCCCCAGCCCTGGAAGTTGCTTCTCGTCTGCTACACAATATATTTTTACAGGAAAGACAAAAGCATACTCTCCCGATGCATTGACCTTTACTATACTACAGAAGCTTCATATTAAATGAAAATTCAACAGACACTGTATTGTGTATGTATTTAGGTGCAAGCATATTTTCTTTCATCTGCATTAAGGTAAACGTGTTCTGGAGTTCTCGTTGCGGTGCTGTAAGTGATTATTATATCTGATATATATTTAAGAATAAAAGTCTTGAATAATATTCCACTGCTTCCCAACGCTTCTGGGATGCCTGTAAGAAAGCCTCCAGGGCTTAGTTGAGCTAAATATTAAACTTCCTTCTTAGCTGCTGGTGATCTCGGTCCTTTTTAGGTCGAGCCTATAGCGGCAGCACGCATGCACTGCTCGCTTTGTGAGGCATGCAGTATTCAGTATGGAGTGGAAGCTCTGTGGAAGCCACGCCCACTCCCCCACCCACTTTTTCATTGGCTTGTGTGTTTGTCCTTTCTAAATGCTGCCTTCCGATTGGTTTATAGGCTGTTAGTCCCTCCTTATGATGACCATGTCGTCATTTGTATCCTTCCATGGCTACTGGCCCCTTTACTTCGTTTTGCATGAGCACTATTTCTTCCCGTGCCCCACCTCCCGCTGTCCGTGCCTTCTCTCCTGCCCCCCCACTCCCGTTGTTCATGCCTTCCCGCCCTGCCGCACTCCTGTTTGCAATGTAATAGGTCTCGCGTAAATGCGAGTCCTATTGCATTGCAAATGCTTGTTTGTCCTCTTCCCGGAAAGACCCTAGGCGGTTAATAGCCGCTCAACACTGGTCATTTAAGTAAGACGGGGGTCACGGCTGGAGACTGGGGTTTTGTCACGTGATGTAGGAGGACGTTTAACTTGACTTGGAGGGACAACGTTGCTGTTTCGTGGCACTAAAAGCGCGCGCTCCCATGGAAGCCGGGATCACGGGACGGGAGGGGGCCTTAGGATATGATGCTCGTCTGTGAGGAGATTTGGTGGGTGGACCCGCCAGTGTACAGCTCGCATTCAGAGTGCCAGTAATCTGTGATTAAGTTAGTCAGCACCATGTTGTACGAGCCAGAGCAGATGTTTTTAAAACGTTCTGGAGGCCAAGCAGGAATCAAATTTCAGTTGCGACGTTATGCAATGTGCACTTTACATATTGGCAGGGTGCAGAGGACTGAACACGATACGCGTTTTTGTTTGTTTTTGTACCCTCTTGCGCGCTTATTTGGAGGAAGGCGTTGGTGCATGAGGCCTAATTCATGTGCTTCTAATTGCCCTTTGGAAGAGACTATTGGCGCGCGCGTTTGTGTAGCCATTGAAGTGATTAAAATAGTAATGGGAACTGTGATCCTGAGTGCATTGGGGCGGGGTCAGCGAGCGTGGGACAGAGCCAGAGACATGGCTAAAAAGAACAAAATAGTCTACAGTTTTGTTGTAAGCATTACACCTTCGGAAAAATGTATATAAACTATGGCGCACACACCTTAAATAAAAAAATAAATGTATGTCAAAGTTATTGGGAGCAAATGCGCTGTGTTACTTTATGAAAGTTTGGCTGGTTAATGCGATTATTACGTTTGTCGGTGTGTAACCAAACTGATTCGAAATTATAATCGATGCTTTGGGGAAAATTCATGTGTATTTCTAGTGCTACGAAGTCCCCAAATGCAAACGAAAGCACTGTGTCAACATGGAATTCACTATTTTAAAATTGTGTTAAAAACATTATCAAAGAGGCTCCCACAAAATGTTTAAGAAAAAATCAAGTGCTTTCAAACTATCTTTTTGGTAATATGCACCTAGTTCAAAACTTTTTTATACGTTTCCATTACATTGACGCACTCCAGAACTCTCTGGGAACACCCGTACTTTACCTCTCCCAAAAAATATTTATGACTATGAAGCCTTATTTGACTCCATCAATTAAAGTCATAACACGGCTCCCAAGCAGACTTTAGAAATCTTGATTTATCAATTGCACACATTTACTTTTCTTTCAGGTAGCTGGTGGAGAGAAGGCTTGTTTCTTTTTTCTTGCCTCTCCCTTGGCGTCACAGTGCAGGAGACGTCCTCACTTCGTCTCAAGCCATCGTTACCTCAGGGTTGCATTATTGTACAGGAAAGGAGCAGTTGTGTTGTGTTTTTAGGTCGAGCCTAGCGGCAGCACGCATGCGCTGCTCGCTATGCGAGGCATGCAGTAGTCGAGTATGCTGTAGAAGCCTCGCCTTCTCTCCGCCCATATTTTTCATTGGCTGGTGTCATTGTCCTTGGTAAATGCTGCCTTCCGATTGATAATGAGGCTTGTTAGTCACTCCTTGTTACCGCCCTGTCGCCATTTGTTACCTCCCATGAGGACTGGATCTTTTACTTGTGGCGTTACACGGCCTCCTTCATAAATTGGTAAGCACTATTTTTTTTTTCATTAATTTGCCGCGCGGGCCGAAAGGGAGCATTTCTACTCACTAATTTAACAAGCATTTGCAATGCAATCGGTCTCGCCTTTACGCGAGTTTCAGCTATTGACATTGCAAATAACAATGCCTTTTATTTTTGTTTTCGTTTTTTAAAACATAAATAAAAGGCATTGTCATTTACAATGCCAATAGCTTAAACTCGCGTAAATGCGAGACCTATTGCATTGCAAATGCTTGTTTTCATTGCTCATGATGTATTTTTTTGGGTTCGAGTTTAATGGCTACACTAAAGGTTTTGTGAGGAGACGATTGGTGTTTGCAGATGCAAGGTTTGTGCACAAGTTATTCAAGGTCAGACTGGAACAGAATATAGTTCCGGGAACCATTAGCTAGTCAAATAGCTCAAAAAGGGGCCCACATTTCCAAATTGGGGCTATATAGAACTTGTAAAGACAGACTATAGAGGTGTTTTGTAAGGTATGTGTGAAGAAATGTATTTGTGTGTCCTACAGGAAATGTTTGTGGTACTATCAGGGACATTAACAGTAAAAACCGATCTTCAAGAAAATTAAACTGGCCCAAAAACAGCCAAAAAGTGGCCCACACTCAGGGGGATATTCACAAGGACTTATCTCCGAGTTATCTCCAGCTTAACGCAACAAAAGTGGAGACAGATTTAACGCCCCATTCACAAGCGGTTGCAAACTGCAGACAACGCAAGTATTCCCGCGATAACTGCCTCAAAATTTACCTCCACGGCTGACACCACCAACTAACCCTAATGAGATGCAGAGTAGGCGTTCCCGTGCAAAAACACACGAAAACACCACTACACCACTTTCACAACGAACTGCCAGATCGGCGATGCGAACCAAAAACAGGCGATAAGCCGCGGTAGCAGCAGGGAATTAACACCTGCCTTTTGCTGGTGTTAAGCAGGACGACTACCTGCTGCATGAAAGGGAGCCCAGCCAAGAGCCACATCTGAAGACCCACAGATGCTATGGAGACAATGATCATGCAGCTCGGAGACCCATGAGGGCCACAACACCCACCGCCACCCACCCCAGGCCTGCCACCACCCCCAGGACCCGTCCCGCCCCCCCCCCCGGGAACACCACAGAGGCAGCGTACACAAAGACAGCGGACCCACATCAAACGCACCTGCCGCCCAGACCCAATGCCAGAGGAGGACATTGCCCCCTACAGGCCCAAAAGGAAAACCATCCCCCGCATCCTGACCCACATCGCCCACCTGCTGATGGTACCAACACAGCGGACAACCAACATCCCTCCGCAGACAAAGCTGCCGGCTGTGCTGCACATGTTGGCCACTGGTACCATCCAACCAACAACTGCCAGAGTCGGAGGAGTCTCACAGCCAGCCCCATCCAAGTTCATCACACCTGTCTTGGATGCCCTCACCAGCTAGGGACCCCAGCACCTCCACCTCACCCACACTGCGCAGGAGCAGCTGGAGACCAAGCAAGGCCCCTATGCCATAGCTGCATTCCCTCACGTGTTGGGGGTAATCAACTGCACACATGTACCCCTCATGCCCCCTGCCGACACTGCACACAACTACCTCAACAGAAAGCACACGCATCCCATGAATGTGCAGGCAATAGTGGACCGCCCGGGACTCCTCAACAATGTCGTGGCCAACTCCCCAGGCAGAGTGCATGAGTCCAACATCTCCCGACAGTCCTTCATCAACCAGCGCTCCCAGGATGGCATCAATGGAAATGCAGTGCTCCCTGGAAAGTCCAAAATGAACAAACCACATACCTCCAGCCCACAGTCATGCAACCCACAACACTGGCAATGGGCACGCAGCACAACTACATTCAACATGCCACACAACATGCCAACCGACCAGTCACGACAACACAACTCCATTGGGAAGCTGGGCTTGCCATGCCCACAACCCAGCCATGGCATGGCACCACAGCCACACAATAGCAGGATGTGAGGAGGGGCTTGGAGCAGGCATGTTCGAGAGCGGCAAGTGACCAATGAATGTGAACCTACCCAATGCCAGGTGTGGCGTGGAGGTGCCGGACAGACTTCAGTGCAAACCACGGAAATGGCCATGTGGACATCAACTGCTGGTGCATGGAGTGTAGTGGGCAGTGGACGCTACCATGTCCCCACAGGCTGTGGGGCAGAACGCGGAAATGTCGCACGTTATGTCCCCCCCTGCATGCGCGGGCGGAGTGGGTTGGCCCTGCGTACGCCAGGCCTGCGTAGGGGTGTGAATAAAAAGCCTGTCGCAACTGGGCGTGGTTCTCATTCGGAATGGCCAACGCGTCTGCCAGGGCGGCGCCTCTCAGCCCACCACGAGTCCAGCGCCGAGCGCTGCGGGGCCTGCGTCCCTGTGCGCCTGCTGTACCCCGGGCCGCTGGTGCCCAGACCTGTCATGCCTGCCCCAGCGCACCAAGGAGGCTCCGCTCACCTGCTGACACCGGCGTGTGTCAAAGAGGGCCCACCACGTGCCGGTGCAAGCTCCAAGCCCCAGTCCTGCGACCTCTGCAGCCTCCGCAGACCATCGCTGGCCTCCACGATGCTGGCCCACACTACTCCTTTCTCATTGACATACTCCACCGGCGTCCTCTTCGGCCCAGTTGTGGGCACATGTTGAACTGAGTCGTGAGTACTGAATGGCAGTGGCCAAAGGTCTGTGGCAGCGCCCACATCACTATACTCCCTCCGATCAGTGAAGCCAAAGTCTGCATCGCAGGCCTGGGACACGTGGTGCCACTAACCCTGTTCAACGCAAGCCGGCAACACGTGGTGCCACTAACCCTGTTCAACGCAAGCCAGCGACACGTGGTGCCACTAACCCTGTTCAACGCAAGCCGGCGACACATGGTGCCACTAACCCTGTTCAACGCAAGCCGGCGACACGTGGATGAGGGCTCAGGCCTACACTGCGGCCCAGTAGGTTCCACATGTGGAACTGTGTCCTGAGTCTTGAATGGCAGTGACCCCAAGTCCGTGGCAGCAGCCACATCACTATAGTCCCTCCGATCAGTGAAGCCAAAGTCTGCCACGCAAGCACACGACACGTGTCTGTGGGCCCGTGCTGACCGCTGCCCCCGGCCTACACTGCGGACCAGTAGGTCCCACATCCAGCACTTAGTCGTGATTCATGAATGGCAGAGTCCACACCAGTGAACGCACGGAGAGGAGTAAGAGGAAGATGCGGCTCAGTCCGGATGAAAGCCGGATCCTCGTTACCGAGGTGACCGAACACTAGCAACAACTGACCTGGTGCCACTAACCCTGTTCACCGCAAGTCCGCGTCCCGTAGTGCCACTGAACCTGAACTACGCAGGCCGGTGGGACCATCCAACCTAAGTCGGTGACACTCGGTGAATGGCCCCTGTTGACCGCTGCCTCAGGCCTACACTGCGGTCCAGTAGGTCACACATGTGGAACTGTGTCTCGTGTAAGATGTGGAGGAGTCCACACCATTGGACACACCTCATCGCAGAAGGCATCCCCTAACAGCACTGGTGCCACTTACTCTGTGCGCAATGAGTCATGGGCACTTTCTGTTTGGACTTTGGTGGCGTCTGAATCCATGGCCTGGGGGTTGTCTGCATCATCATCTGGCTGGACCGGACTTGGTGTCGGACATGTGTCTGTTCCATTCATCTCCACCATAGTGACTGTTTCAGTGTGGTTCTGCCCTCAGCATCATGCCTTGGGGGTACACCTTCCACTGTCCCCCGAGACACTCCGCGACAACCCCCTTTGTCATCTACGAAAACCTGCTCTGCTCTCGTGACCCTGACCCAGTGCACCGCAAGTCAGCGGCCCATGGCGGTAGGTCCGTGCAGGACGCTGTGCATCCGGGGCCACTAACTCTGTGCAGGTCAAGTCATAGGGCCTTTATGGTTGAATGGGTGTGTCCTTAACGATGTACACTGTTGTCGTTTTTTGACTGCACCAGGCACTCCATGACGGCTGGTGTGCACACACCCCACACACATCCAACACAGGTGTCACTCGACATGTGAGCCTGCTAATAAAAATGGCCGGGCGCACGTGCCCGTAGCAATTTCCACCATCTAAGCAAGTGTGTCCGTGTGGTCATTATGTCAGCATGATGGGCCCGAGCCCTGCAACATCACAGTGTGCTGTCTTCAGCAGACGATACCATGTCACCTCAGCGTTGGCTGAGACCTTGGACATGTAGCTTCGCCCACCCCCCCTGCATGTAAAAGCGGCGTGTGCTGGTCCAGCGTATGTCAGGTCAGCGCAGGGGTGTGCTGATTCGGCAGGGGGATCAGGGCGTGGATCTGGCCTGGCCTTGGACAGGAAGTGCGGTAAGTGTGTCTCTGTGTTGGGGTGTTGTCGCCACCAGGGCCACAGTAGTCAATGTTGCAATGTAGCATGCACCAGGGGTGGGCCCGCATGTACGGGGAAATGTAGGAGCGCAAGACCGCTCGGGGTCTTGGCACATGCATGCCAAGTGTTATGTGTATCAGTCCTGCGGCTGCATAAGTCAGTTGCCTAGCCTCAATCGCAGCGCGATCTCAGCCAGCCATGGGCTGTACACCTGTGTCCGCCCTGTCCGGACCATTGGCCTACACTCACGTGGCCGCACACCCTCAAATGTTGTATTTATTTATTTATTTAATGCATTTTTATATAGCGCGAACTTCACCCGAAGGTGTCAGAGCGCTGTACAATGGAACCAGTTGCGTTACATGAGGAAAATAATACAGATTAAAACGTTACAAAAATAAACAGAAGGCAAGAAGGTAAGGTAAAACCATAGAAGGCAAAGACACAATATCAAACACAGCAAACTTGGATGAGGAATGTATAAGAAGATATTACAAATTTACAATGAAGGACGAAGGCCAGCTTCAGGGTGTTGTTGGCAGCCCGCTGGACATGCGCGGACAGGCATTACAATGGTGTGCCGTAGGAGTGCACGTGATACAACCGCGCTGCGCACACAAGTGTGGGGGCTCGTGGGAGGGAGGAGCAGCTGTGAGGCAACGTAACACACAGTGAGGCCGCTCATGTGCCACGTGCTGGGCATATCATCCATGATTCCCAGGGTCGCAGACATCCCACCACACTCACGACAGGCCTCTGTACATCTCCTGTATGCATGCAGATGGTGAAGTTACTGTAGGGATGAAAGGTCCTTTGTCTGAACTATCAGGCGGTAGCACATCTGCAGCTCCGAGCTGGGACTTGCATGTGGCCAGCACCCCCTGACAAATACGATAGCATTTGCTTGCGACTCCCACACTACGCACTGCCCGACGTGAGACCAACCTGTACACATCCCACACGCAGAAGTCCTTGGTCGTAGTTAGCGTGCGTGAAATGGCCTTCACATGTACTCCCACCCCACCCCAGGCCTGCACCCGTTGCACACAGACACTGCTCATTGCTCCGAGCTGTGCCATTTCATCCACAGGACTGGCGCAGGGCAAGCGAGTGCCGCTTCAAGCAGAGCCACTGACGCAATGGCAGACCATCCTGGACACATGCTCAACTCCAGTCACGTGGACCTGTACCGTGCACGTCTGCTGCATGTACTGGGGGCACTGCCATTGGCAGTGCTGCGGATCAGTTACCGGCTGAGCTTCCGCCTTGCGAACATCACCTGCGTTCAGCCTGTGTTGCACTGTTGCTCGTGCATATTCGAGTGGACCATGGATGTCTGCCTCTCCAACGTAACGGTAGCTGACCTGGATTTCGACATGTGTGTGTGCCCCCTGTTGGCCCACGACCAGGGGTGTCACCGTGATGCCCGTTTATGGCATGCCTGGATGTTTGGCATGCATGCTGGCAACTGGACCTGGGAGATTGCACGAGTCGTCGTGTGCAGTGACCACATTGAGCCGCTCCCCGATTGGGCTTTGGTGCAAATTGGGGCCAGGGGTTGGAGTCAGCACATCTGTCCGGGACAGCTGATGGATTACGTCGCCGACATGTCAGATGTGGTGGACGACGATCTCTCATTGGAAATGTTGGTCTACGCTGCTGCACTCGCGTTCATGGACGAGTGACAAGGTACCTGCAGCTACTACTGGATGTGACCCATTGCACGTGTCCCGACGCCTGGTTGCATGTTGGGGATCTGGTCACATGTCCCAAGACGACAGTGGACATGGTTGCATTGGCCTGGACTCCTGATCCATGCGCGGACAACCAACGCGGGTTGGCACTAACTTGTGTTGGTGATGGACTCCCCCGGGGTGGACATGGGCGCTTTCAAACGTTCCTCATTCAGACATGCTGCTGCATTGGTCTGCATGTCGTGGCACTTCTCTTGGCCGTACTGACACGCACTTGTTGATAAAGTTTCCGCAGTTTCACTTTTCTCCAACTGTGTTAAGTCTTGATTTGTATGCCAATGTGTGTGTCACGGCCTATCTGGGTCCCTGCCATACGTGCATTGCTACCCCATCAGGGCTGTGGGTTTGTACTTGTGCATTATCATGTCCCTGTTTCGTGCTTTGCCAGATGCGTATGGCCATTTACAGGCCACAAGCGGGTGCACTTGTGTCCTGTGTTCGGTTGTGCAAATGTTGCTGTTTGTACCACATTGTGTTGGATGTTGGGGTGCTCTGCTTCCTATGTGTGTGTGCTGCATTGTGTGTGAGATGTCCCTTCAGCTCTGGTTTGGCTCACCCTTCTCCCTTTCAGGCAGTGTGGTTTTCACTTCTGTGCTTGTTCAGTGGTGTGATATTGCCGGGTTGTGTGACTTGTGCTCTTGGTTGGTGTTGTTACTCTTGGGCATGGTTTGTCTGCAGTTGTGCTGTGCTTAATTGGGCATGTGTGCCATTGTGCCCAACTCCCCCCGTCCCCCCAGTCCCTGGTCGTTCCTCTCCCTGTTGCTGTTGTGTCTGTTGATTTTTGGCAGTTTCCGGTCCCCGAGTCCTGCCACCATCTCCAGACTAATGTGGTGGACACCATTTCCTCCATGTCATCCAGCTCCTGGTGTGGCGCTGGACTCCCACTTCCGGTGTGCATTGCTGCCTTCTGGTTGTTGGCGTGTTTCTGCTTGTTTGTTATGTTATGTTATGTTAAGATAACTTGTAGAGCGCGCAGCTGCCCCAGCAACGGGGCGTCCCGGCGCTGAGCAAATTAGAGACTAAACAGCGAGTATCCCTCCTAAGAGAAAACAAGAAGAGCCAGGGAAGACATATGGATCAAAAGAAGGGGGACCTAATGAGGGAACAGATGGGTCTTTAGCGCTTTTCGGAAGGTCAGGTAGTTGTCCATGCTCCGGATGTGGGACGGAAGATCATTCCAGAGCTTGGCAGCCAGAACGCGGAACGAGCGACCACCAGCACGGGCCCTCTTCACACGTGGTATAGAGACCAAATGTTTGCCTGCAGAGCGCAGATGACGCAAGGGAGTGTAGGTCGAGAGCAGGCCAGATATTATACCAGAGGTAGAGGATTTCAGGATCTTAAAAGCAAAGCAGAGAGATTTAAACTCCAACCGCCTCTCCATTGGCAGCCAGTGTAGCCGCCGAATGGTGCTAGAGGTGGGGCAGCGACTGGGCAAGGCAAGAAGAGTTCTGGCGGCGACATTCTGGATGATGCGTTTCGCATCATTCCGGCTGATCTGGTTTTCTTCCATTGTCCTCCTCCGCTCTCCGGCTGCATTCACCTTGTCCACAGTGACCTGCCATGTACAATGTTTTGTTGCCAATGGGGCTTGTGGGGTTGTGTACTGGCGCCCGTTGCCTCCATTGTGCTTCGCTGTTGTTTTCTGTTTGGTTTGGCTTTCTTTTTCAGGCTTTTGTTGTGCTTATTCCCGCCTGCCGTGTGTGTGTCGCGGGCCAGGCGCTGCTTATCGCTGCTTTCCTCATCGCGAATGGGCCCATCGCACGTTTTTTGGTGTTGTGGTTTGTGTTTTTATCTCGGTCGAGGTGGTTGTATCGCGGACATTGGCCGTGTTTTCGGCAGACTATCGCATGGTACCGCCGTGTTGTGAATTCCACGTTAACAGGGGGTTATTTTCCTGGGATAGGCTGCGATGTGTATAGTTGCGTTAACATTTTCTGGAGATGTTTAGCGCACGTTCTTGTGAATATCCCCCTCAGACTTTTCAGACCAGCCCATCGGGAACTGCCTGATTGCTCTATAGGCCAGTCCGACCCTCATGTTATTCATGTTTGTGAATAATTGCTATCTGATACGTGTCATGGATGTCAATTAAGGGTAGCTAATGCAACCCTTTTGTACCCTGGCACTGCCCTAGCTATCCTTCATTTCAGGTGTGATGAAAAACGCTGCAAGAACAGATAGTATATCTCTGACTTGAATTCCTTGTTCTTCCCCTAACCATTGTGCAGTACACAGAAGTTTGTTGAGGAGTGAAGGCTCTTGCATGGGGTCAACTAAGATTCAACCTAGATCTGTGACTGGGGGTGAGTGTTTGAAAAGTTTCAGCACTCCGTCCATCATCTCCTTGTGTTTGCTTTGTTCGCCCTAAGTTGGCAGGGTATGCCCAGACGTGGGTCCCTTGCTCACTTTGCCACTGGATTCAAGCTAGCCTGGCTGATGAGGGCTGTTAGCCCGAAACCGGTCCCAGGATGCTTGATTCAGGTCCAGGGAAGACATGGCTTGGCAGTTCGGTCTGGACTGTTCCCATGAGGCACAGGGTCAAGACTGATTTGCATATAGCTGTGTCTGAACTAGGGTGGCAAAGTGAGCTAAAGAATGATGATGGATTCAACCCAGATCTGTGACTGGGGGTGAGTGTTTGAAAAGTTTCAGCACTCCGTCCATCATCTCATTGTGTTTGCTTTGTTCGCCCTAAGTTGGCAGAGTATGCCCAGACGTGGGTCCCTTGCTCACTTTGCCACTGAATTCAAGCTATCCTGGCTGATGAGGGCTGTGAGCCCGAAACCAGTCCCAGGATGCTTGATTCCGGTCCAGGCAAGACATGGCTTGACAGTTCAATCTGGACTGTTCCCATGAGGCACAGGGTCAAGACTGATTTGCATATAGCTGTGTCTCAACTGGGGTGGCAAAGTGAGCAAAGAATGATGATGGATTCATCCCAGATCTGTGACTAGGGGTGAGTGTTTGAAAAGTGGCAGCACTCCGTCCATCATCTCCTTGTGTTTGCTTTGTTCGCCCTAAGTTGGCAGGGTATGCCCAGATGTGGGTCCCTTGCTCACTTTGCCACTGGATTCAAGCTAACCTGGCTGATGAGGGCTGTTAGCCCGAAACCGGTCCCAGGATGCTTGATTCCGGTCCAGGGAAGACATGGCTTGGCAGTTCGGTCTGGACTGTTCCCATGAGGCACAGGGTCAAGACTGATTTGCAAATAGCTGTGTCTGAACTGGGGTGGCAAAGTGAGCTAAAGAATGATGATGGATTCAACCCAGATCTGGGACTGGGGGTGAGTGTTTGAAAAGTTTCAGCACTCCGTCCATCATCTTCTTGTGTTTGCTTTGTTCGCCCCAAGTTGGCAGGGTATGCCCAGACGTGGGTCCCTTGCTCACTTTGCCACTGGATTCAAGCTAGCCTGGCTGATGAGGGCTGTTAGCCCGAAACCGGTCCCAGGATGCTTGATTCCGGTCCAGGAAAGACATGGCTTGGCAGTTCGGTCTGGACTGTTCCCATGAGGCACAGGGTCAAGACTGATTTGCATATAGCTGTGTCTGAACTGGGGGTGGCAAAGTGAGCTAAAGAATGATGATGGATTCAACCCAGATCTGTGACTGGGGGTGAGTGTTTGAAAAGTTTCAGCACTCCGTCCATCATCCCCTTGTGTTTGCTTTGTTCGCCCTGAGTTGGCAGCGTATGCCCAGACGTGGGTCCCTTGCTCACTTTGCCACTGGATTCAAGCTAGCCTGGGTGATGAGGGCAGTTAGCCCGAAACCGGTCCCAGGATGCTTGATTCCGGTCCAGGGAAGACATGGCTTGGCAGTTCGGTCTGGACTGTTCCCATGAGGCACAGGGTCAAGACTGATTTGCATATAGCTGTGCCTCAACTGGGGTGGCAAAGTGAGCTAAAGAATGATGATGGATTCAACCCAGATCTGTGACTGGGGGTGAGTGTTTGAAAAGTTTCAGCACTCCGTCCATCATCTCCTTGTGTTTGCTTTGTTCGCCCTAAGTTGGCAGGGTATGCCCAGACGTGGGTCCCTTGCTCACTTTGCCACTGGATCTCAAGCTAGCCTGGCTGATGAGGGCTGTTAGCCCGAAACTGGTCCCAGGATGCTTGATTCCGGTCCAGGGAAGACATGGCTTGGCAGTTCGGTCTGGACTGTTCCCATGAGGCACAGGGTCAAGACTGATTTGCATATAGCTGTGTCTGAACTGGGGTGGCAAAGTGAGCTAAAGAATGATGATGGATTCAACCCAGATCTGTGACTGGGGGTGAGTGTTTGAAAAGTTTCAGCACTCCGTCCATCATCTCCTTGTGTTTGCTTTGTTCGCCCTGAGTTGGCAGGGTATGCCCAGACGTGGGTCCCTTACTCACTTTGCCACTGGATTCAAGCTAGCCTGGCTGATGAGGGCTGTTAGCCCGAAACCGGTCCCAGGATGCTTGATTCCGGTCCAGGGAAGACATGGCTTGGCAGTTGGGTCTGGACTGTTCCCATGAGGCACAGGGTCAAGACTGATTTGCATATAGCTGTGTCTGAACTGGGGTGACAAAGTGAGCTAAAGAATGATGATGGATTCAACCCAAATCTGTGGCTGGGGGTGAGTGTTTGAAAAGTTTCAGCACTCCGTCCATCATCTCCTTGTGTTTGCTTTGTTTGCCCTAAGTTGGCAGGGTATGCCCAGACGTGGGTCCCTTGCTCACTTTGCCACTGGATTCAAGCTAGCCTGGCTGATGAGGGCTGTTAGCCCGAAACCGGTCCCAGGATGCTTGATTCAGGTCCAGGGAAGACATGGCTTGGCAGTTGGGTCTGGACTGTTCCCATGAGGCACAGGGTCAAGACTGATTTGCATATAGCTGTGTCTGAACTGGGGTGGCAAAGTGAGCTAAAGAATGATGATGGATTCAACCCAGATCTGTGACTGGGGGTGAGTGTTTGAAAAAAGTTTCAGCACTCCGTCCATCATCTCCTTGTGTTTGCTTTGCTCGCCCTAAGTTGGCAGGGTATGCCCAGACGTGGGTCCTTTGCTCACTTTGCCACTGGATTCAAGCTAGCCTGGCTGATGAGGGCTGTTAGCCCGAAACCGGTCCCAGGATGCTTGATTCCGGTCCAGGGAAGACATGGCTTGGCAGTTCGGGCTGGACTGTTCCCATGAGGCACAGGGTCAAGACTGATTTGCATATAGCTGTGTCTGAACTGGGGTGGCAAAGTGAGCTAAAGAATGATGATGGATTCAACCCAGATCTGTGACTGGGGTGAGTGTTTGAAAAGTTTCAGCACTCCGTCCATCATCTCCTTGTGTTTGCTTTGCTCGCCCTAAGTTGGCAGGGTATGCCCAGACGTGGGTCCTTTGCTCACTTTGCCACTGGATTCAAGCTAGCCTGGCTGATGAGGGCTGTTAGCCCGAAACCGGTCCCAGGATGCTTGATTCCGGTCCAGGGAAGACATGGCTTGGCAGTTCGGGCTGGACTGTTCCCATGAGGCACAGGGTCAAGACTGATTTGCATATAGCTGTGTCTGAACTGGGGTGGCAAAGTGAGCTAAAGAATGATGATGGATTCAACCCAGATCTGTGACTGGGGTGAGTGTTTGAAAAGTTTCAGCACTCCGTCCATCATCTCCTTGTGTTTGGAGAAAGAAGAGGCCTACTGTTATTCATCCTATGTTTGGAAGGATGAATGGGTGAATATGTTTGCTAGAAAGCAGATTGAAAGATTGGAGAAGGGATTGGGGTCACCTAGGGAGTGAAGGGTCAAAGGATAAGGTAAGTGAGGTTAAGAGTAGCCTAAATGAAGGTTTACTAACTGGGGCACTAGAAATCGCAGGATCTATATGGGGAGAAATAGTCTGACAGGGGAAAATGTGATTATTGTAACATTGTAACTGATGAACAGAAATATTGTAGAGTGTGAAAGAAGAAGGTACATCATTGTTAGAGAGAGTGGCAGAGAGAAGGGGAACAGAAGTATTAGGATTAATTAGAGCAGAAATTGTGAACAGAGAGAAAAGGGTAGGCAATGCAGAGATCTCTGAGGAGAAAAAGGGCTGAGAGATGGGAATCACGGAGCGAAGAATCTGCTGAAACATGTGGCGGGGACAAAAAGGGAAATATAACTAATCTAGGAATTGTGAAGGAGAGAAAGACTTCATAGAAAGAAAAAAACAAGGAGAGCAGGAGCTCTTGCGATTGAGGACTGTAAAAGAGGGAAACCTGTGATGAAGAGCGAGGGAAGAGAGAAAAGAAAAGCAGGATTAACCACAGACAGTGATGAGGAGATCAATGGGCACGAGGAGAAACGAGGAGAAATGTAGAGGAACGAGGAGAAACATTGAGGAACGAGGAGAAATGTGGAGGAACAAAGCCAACAGCACATGCCACTTAGTTCTGTAGGTGTTAAACTGTGGAGCTACATTTTTCAACAATTCACACTGTTAGTGAGAGGTTGCGTGATCACACATATGCTTGCCTCAGGAGAAGGAAGGGTAAGTATGTGTGGTAACATAAGGGGTGCGCATTGTCCTGACTCAGTTCCTATAACCGTTTCTGACCATGTCAGTGCCTGTGTTTCAGTTGGTGGTATGAATGGATGTGTGCCCGGGTAGAGGACTCTTTCCAACAATCATCTGTGGGTCTTCTCCTAAGAATGGACGAGCGTACCCGTACATATTTAAGATAGAGTTCCACTGCTAGCTCTGACTTTCAACCTTTGTAGAGTGTGTTTGATGGTCTGATTTGATGACAAAATGTAATTTTGCAGCCTACTAAGGAGCCTCGTGATGTATCACTAATTCACTATTCCGCAGCCGTGAGTGAAGCAAGGAATATATTAGCTCTGGTTACTGGAGCGTGCATTGTTTACAGACTTCACTTCTATCAACCAATAGCTGTTGCAGCTACATACAGGGACATCTTAAGGATTTGGGGCCTTGCATCAAATGTATTTGCAGGCCCCTGTTCGGAACAGCTTTGAATTTATGATCCAATTTCAGCTCTCTCATGCGCTCTTTAGCCACCTCACTGACAATGCACAGGCACACTCGTCTAAATGTATTTACCTCTAATAGTCAGGGATAGTGGATGTATGTTTTTCAATATTGTAACACAGCATCAGCGCACTAATATTATTGCAAATAATCTCTGTGACACACTCCCATTTCTCATATCTGAGGTCCTGTTTTGATCTGAAAAGAAACTTTTTTAATGGATGTTGCATGAAATATAAGCACAAACGTTCTCTGAAAACCTATCTGTAATAGCCTCTCACACATCACCCACATTAAAAGTAAATTAAAGGAAAACAGAATTTAAAACAATCCCTTTAAGAATTATTCAAGTTAATCAGGACAAGACCCTCTGCAGAATAGAGCTGGCTCTATAAGGGGGCCCCCTGAAAGGCTGGAGGCATGGGCCAGAGCCCACCTTGCTCATGCCTTAAAACGTTTCTGGCTACATATTTTCTAACACCTTATTATTTTATTTAGCAAACAGAACACGAGTTTCTTAGAATGAAGCCTGACAGACTGCAATGGAAGAGCTATTTTGGATCATATGTTCGGGACAACCTGTTAAATGGGAGGGAATGAACTTTTATTGATTCAACTTTAAAAATGAAGACCATTGAAACTAGCTAAAGGATATAGTAGTTTTAAACCAAGTAGGCAGTGGCCAAGACCTAGTACCACCTTCTCTAAATGTGCCCATTACACTAGAGAAGGCTAATCTAAATAGAGGGGACCCAAACATTGGCATTTTTTTTATTTTTTTTTATTGAGATCCATCAAAGATTTACAGATTCATCCATATAACGCAATATAAATATCCGATAATAATGCACTTCATAATAGCAAAATACAGCATAAAAAGTCAACAAGAAAAGTACACAGTCAGAATAAAATCCAGAATGGCCTTGGACAAGGAAAGACATTAGAGACCAGATACAGTATCATTTCATCATTGAACAAACAATGACTAAAGTGCCCATAGTGCATGAAAATGTAAATCCGAGTAAAACCTCAAGGTATAGCCGAAAATAAGGCTGCAGATAGTGTTTTGGCATAAAAAAGACCAAATGCAACGTCACCTGCCTGTTTTAGAAGGAGCTAAGGTGTCTATAGTGCAATAGGTACATTACACTATACAAAAATATCGTTCCACATAAAGTACCCCACGGACTGGTGAACTGCGTTTACGAGTTCCTGAAACTAACTCTAGTTAGTTAGGTATGGGAAGGTTGTTCTGAAGCAATTTAGTTGTTACCCACTAGATAGTGGGGAAAGAAATAATTCCTTTTGTTTATATTACCCTCACACACTCTAGTAGTGTCATGCTTCATCCTCGGGTCACCCTGACTCCTAAAGGTCAGGGTGGGCTCAACCGTATTCCAGGGAGCTCTTGAAAAGATATGGCCAGGGGGTATTAAAGATTAAAAACCTGCAGAGGGATCCCAGTATCCCTTTATTCGTGGAACTGTCAGGGGTATTAAAATATATAATTAGGGGGGGGGGTCACTTGGAGTTTTATGGTCCTATGACCCTAGTGCCAACATGTTTCAGTCCTTAATTGGCCAGTTTGGTCCAGGACTTTCTTCAGGGCAAAAAAAGGGGGGGTATCCTCCCTGGTTATTGCGGGCAGGACAGTCCCTATCCACTTTTATCTCAAAAGGGCAGATAGCTGCTCCTTTGAAAATTGCAACAGATATATTATCTTGCTTATATGATTCTTGACTCCATCTGTAAATGAAAAGGAGAAGAGAGAAAGGAGATCATAGCGCAACATTGTTGTCATGATATCAACACTTCCCATTAGTGATGTGCTATTGGTTACACCCATGCTTGTCAGACAGGGAGGGTGTGTAGAAGCCATCATTCATCATACCAACTTGGTATGTATATCCAATACTATATATCAACGCCACATTTGGCTCTGTGGTATATATAGTGATGTGGCTGATATATATCGCATACTGCCACTATTCAAGCTGCTGTGCATGTGTAGTCTCTTAAGAAACCATTCCAGTGTCACTCTCATCTAACCATACATTACTGTGATCATTCGCCATTGTGTCACACTCTCACTTTCATATCAAGCATATCGTTCTCCCTTACCCCACTTCAGGAGAGTATGTACATCACTGGGGACATCAGGAAATTTAGGGTAGCCCTTTAGTCAGACACTGTTCATGTCCGTATGCCAAATGGAAAAATCAAAGACCGATGAGGGAGACAAAAATGAAAAAAATGGCACCGCTTTGGCCGTCAGTTATCGGTGTCGAAATTCAAGGTTCAAAACATACCTGATGTAGTAGTTCCTAGATGAATGCCACATCACTCGTACTTACACCGTCAAGGGTCCTGCTTGTAACAGCACCTATTTGGTCTGTGTCCCCGGGCTTGCGCCCCGAGGACTGCGGGAACCCAACTTAAAAAGACGGTGTTTCCGCAATTACCGGTAGTGGGCACCCCCCGGGGGGTGTGTTAGTCATTGCGGAATAGAAAAAACCGGACGTTCGAGTTACGTTAGTTAGTTGGTATGATGAATGATGGCTTCTAAACACCCTCCCTGTCTGACAAGCATGGGTGTAACCAATAGCACATCACTAATGGGAAGTGTTGATATCATGACAACAATGTTGCGCTATGATCTCCTTTCTCTCTTCTCCTTTTCATTTACAGATGGAGTCAAGAATCATATAAGCAAGATAATATATCTGTTGCAATTTTCAAAGGAGCAGCTATCTGCCCTTTTGAGATAAAAGTGGATAGTGACTGTCCTGCCCGCAATAACCAGGGGGGATACCCCCCCTTTTTTTGCCCTGAAGAAAGTCCTGGACCAGACTGGCCAATTAAGGACTTAAACATGTTGGCACTAGGGTCATAGGACCATAAAACTCCAAGTGACCCCCCCTAATTATATATTTTAATACCCCAGACAGTTCCATGAATAAAGGGACACTGGGATCTGTCTGCGTAGTTTTTAATCTTTAATACCCCCTGGCCATATCTTTTCAAGAGCTCCCTGGAATACGAGTTGAGCCCACCCTGACCTTTAGGAGTCAGGGTGACCCGATGATGAAGCATGACACTACTAGAGTGTGTGAGGGTAATATAAACAAAAGGAATTATTTCCTTCCCCACTATCTAGTGGGTAACAACTAAATTGCTTCAGAACAACCTTCCCATACCTAACTAACTAGAGTTAGTTTCAAGAACTCGTAAACGCAGTTCACGAGTCCGTGGGGTACTTTATGTGGAACAGTACCCCACTAGAGATTGCCTCTCTGCCCTTACGGCACAGGAGAAGGTGTCCTTCCCTGCATGCCATAGTTTCCTTATACAAAAATATCGACATGTGTGGCATTAGATAATGTTTTGTCATATTAACACGACATCGACTGCCTGTTAAAAAGGAGCTAAAGTGACTATAGTGCAATAAAGTGCAATAAAATAATTGTCTATAGTGCAATAAAGTGCAATAGGATATACAAATATGTCAACACATGAAACATCAGATAACATTTCAGCATATTAGAAGTACCTTTAGAATTTAAGCTCGTATTTGGAATTTAGTCAAAATAGGCCTCCCAGACTTTTTCAAACTTCCTAATGCCCCCACTTCGCAGTGCAAACAAGCGCTCACTAATTCTAACCTGCTTCATTTTCCGAACCCGCTCATATTTTGTCGGTACCCGGCCTGATCGCCATCTTGGAAGCAGGAGTGACCTGGCAGCCACCATTGCAACATATAATAGTTTAACCAGCTTATCAGATAGGCGTAGAGAGGGATCATGGCCAAGGATTTTCAGCCAATTATTAGAATCCAATTTAATTAGACATTTAGCCTCCAGATTGCGGAAAATATCGTTCCAGAACCCCTGAATTAAAGGGCACTGTGATATGATATGCGTCCAATTGGCTGTCGGGGGATTTGAGCAGCGAAAACACTGACTAGTTTGGCTAGGATAGACCTTGGATAAAAAATGTGGGGTTCAGTATACCAGCCATTTACTAAAGAATAGCATCCGGCGGCAGTTAGCCCCCCGTAACGTACTGAAATTAAGTTTATTTACTTCGGACCACATACTCGCTGTGACATCCAATCCTTCGTGTTTTTCCCATTTTATTATTGCTTTCTGAGCGAGATCCAGACCTTTGATAGGTGCTAAGGGTTTTTTCCACTCCCCGGGTTTCCTCACTGCGATTTCTTCGAATAGTACGTGCACCAGATTTTTACGTTCATTAATCTGTATCAGATACAGATTACTAAGGAACTTGATAAGGATATTATAGGACCCGAGAAGAAGAAAATAATTCGGAATTAGCTCATAGATTTCGGAAATGTTTAGCCACCTATCTATCGTTATAAAATCTGAGATTTTCCGAAAGCCGGCCTTGGCTCATTTTTGAGTAATTTCTGTCGATTCTCTACTCCCAAATACTGAAGTGAGTTCGGATAAAGGGGTTGAGGTATTGATTACTGGGCTTGTGTATCTTCTATAGAAGTCCTGACGTTTACGAAAGAACCACTGCATACGCTTATAGCGCACTAATTTGGGTGATTTTGAGATTTTTAATGGATAGCGTATCTGGGGCTCTTTGCAGATTAAATTCATAAAATAGTTTACGAATAGTCCTGTATGCAATTCCGACATAAACCTAGACATATATTGTACAAAGTATGCAAAATAATAATCCCTGAGATTAGGGAGGGCTAACCCACCATTCTCCAACTCCTCATATAAAGTGCTTAGTGCAATTCGGGGGGTTTTCTTTCCCCAAAGGAAAGATGTAAACATGGACTCTAATTTACAAAGAAAGGTGCTGTTAAAACACATGGAATTGCCTAGCATAAAAAGTTAAACAATGGGAGAACAGACATCTTGATCAGTGAGACCCCCCCATGATAGTTAATGGGAGCGAGTTCCAACAGTGCAATAATTCCTGTACTTTTAGCAGAAGCAGAGCAAAAGTTAAGTCGTACAGGTCGGAGATTTGTGACGAAAAATTAACCCCCAAGTATCTTTTGGGTTTAGAATTTACACATGACAAAAATAGTGTATAGGACATCGGGCTTGCATCTGCACTGGATTATTTCTGTTTTCTTTTTATTAATTGTATACCCGCCAAACGATTCAAACTGGTCAAAGACCTCAAAAACCTTTGCTTCAACCCCCTTATCGCAATCGATAATGAGCATAATATCGTCAGCTAATAATTTTAGTTTTCCCATAGTAGGTAAAGGGGGACGAATATCTGCATTATCTCGGATGGCAATGGCCAAAGGCTAAAAAATAACAGCGAATAAAACGGGGGACAGTGGACAACCTTGTCTGGTCCCACACAAATTTGTCCTACTTCAGAGGCGTTGACAATAATATTGGCTTCTGCATTGTGATACATTCTCTGAATCAACCCCATGATCTGGGGGGGTATACCGAACCTAGAAAGGATATGAAATAAGGTCTCCCAGACCACGAGATCAAACACCTTCTCGGCGTCTAACAGAAGGACCAAGGCTGGTATTTTCTTAGTCTCAAAATAATCCAGTGCTTCTGCTAAATAATGCGTGTTAGTCCCAAGCTGTCTCCCTGCGATAAAACCATTTTGATCTGAATGGATCAGGTTCGAGGCTATTGTATTAAATCTGTTGGCTAAAAGTTTAGTGATGATCTTATAATCAGAATTCAAAAGTGTGATTGGGCGATATGAATTAGGGTCTTTACAGTCTTTTCCCTTTTTTAAAAAGCTAACTACATTCCCTTTTGGAACAAGACTGGTATTAGGGCTCCCTCCAGGATTGAATTAGCAATCAGCAAAAATATTCTAAAACAGCCTCTGAAAATGTTTTAAAAACTCCGGCGGGAGACCATCCGGTCCACAGGCTTTACCATTCAGGAGGCTTTTATAACATCCCCCAGTTCATCATATTAATTTTATCGGTCTCGGAGAGTACCGGAATTTCCTGTTCCCGAAGGAACATTTCCAGGGATACATTATCGATTGATTGTTGTTGACCATAAATACGCCTGTAATGTTGCAACATTATGTCCCCTATATTAGCCGGGTCTTCACTTCGGGTACCAGTTACGGGACATCTCAATATGCTAATCCGGTTACTTGCGGCCTGCTCCTGAGCGTGCCATGCTAGGAACCTCCCAGTATAATTACTCTCTTCATATACCTTTTGCCCATAATTACTATTAGAGGTTTCACATTTTAAATAATAGGCCTCGCTAAGAGTCCGTTTGGCCTGGTCAAGTTTTCGTTGGTTGGGAGCCGAGGGACTTCTAAGTAGGGTATCGTAGCACCTCTGAACCATCTGTTCTAGGATTTGCTTTTTTCTTTCTCTTTTCTAAAACTTTCAGCATCTTTACTTATAGCCAGACCACGAATATATGCCTTAAGGGAGTCCCAGACAATATGGGGAGGAGCCGGTCCCTGATTTCTTGCAAGAAATTCCTTTATCCCTGTTTTACAGAGTAGCACCTAACTTTCTTCCAATAGGTATTGCCTATTTAGAGTCCATCTCTTAGAATGAACCGATGCCTAACTCGATCTCTAAAATAATCATGGCATGATCCGAAAATCCGTTCGGAAGGATTCTTTGCTAACTAAAAGTCAAGGTCTTGGATATAAGAAAAATCAATATGTGAGGAAGTGCGAAATCTGCCCGAAGAACAGGTATATGCGACTTTAGTCAGAAATGCTTCCCTCCAGGGGTCGATTATATCCAGAGCCTTACTATAATTTTGAATAATTTTTAAAGTTTTAGGTTTTAATTGCTTTTTGGAAGTGACCGAGGAATCAATTTTGGGTTTGCTAGAAAAGTAAAATCCCCCCCTATGATAACTTCACCGGGAATTTGTATTAAGGATTGAAAAAGCTCTTCGTATGGCACAGCATTATTCTCTACTGGGCCACAAAAATCACCTGCGGAGTCCCACAGGGGTCATCACTGAGCCCGACCCTCTTCAACATCTACATGGCCCCCCTCACAGCTATCGTCCGACAACACGGCCTCAACATCGTATCCTACGCCGACGACACCCAGCTCATCCTCTCCCTCACCAAAGACCCCACCACCGCCAAACTCAACTTCCAGAATGGAATGCAAGACGTCGCAGTCTGGATGACCAACGGCTGCCTGAAGCTCAACGCCGAGAAGACAAAGGTCCTCGTCCTTGGAACGACCCCTTCAGCATGGGACAGCACCTGGTGGCCGACTGCCCTCGGAAGCCCACCTACCCCCTCAGACCACACCAAAACCTCGGCATCGTACTCGACTCATCGCTCACCATGAACCGACAGGTCAACGCCGTCACAACCAGCTGTTTCAACACCCTCCGCATCCTCCGCAAGACCTGCAAATGGATCCCCCCTGAGTCAAGGAAGACAGTCACCCACGCACTCATCACCAGCAGACTGGACTATGGAAATGCGCTCTATGCCGGCATCAACAAGTCCCTACTCCGCAAACTCCAGACAATACAGAACACCGCAGCCAGACTCGTCCTCGGCATCCCCCGGCACGAACATATCAGCCAACACCTACGAAGACTCCACTGGCTCCCCGTGGAGAAAAGAATCACCTTCAAAATCCTCACTCACGCCTACAAATGCCTATACAACAACGGACCCAAATACCTCAACGACAGAATCAACTTCCACGTACCAAAAAGAAACCTCCGATCTTCCAACCTCGCACTGGCCGAAACCCCGCGCATCCACAGAGCCAGAGCAGGCGGAAGAACCTTCTCTCGCATTGCAGCCAAGACCTGGAACGAGCTACCGGCAGACATCAGACGCGCCCCCTCCCTGAACACCTTCAGGAAGGCCCTCAAGACCTGGCTCTTCGGCTAAACAGATCTGCGGACCCCCCCACTCCCCTCAGCGCCTTGAGACCCTCACGGGTGAGTAGCGCGCTTATAATTCCCCTGATTGATTGATTAATTGATTGATTGATTGATAAATACTAGCAAAGGTTAAGTATCTGTTCCCCAGCTTACAGGTCGCCCAACACCACCTTCCTCTCTGATCACTTACAAAATTCACCACCTCTGCTTGAAATTTTTTACCCAAAAAGATCGCCGTGCCGCGATGTGTTGCGGAAGAAGAGGAGATGCCCCAATATGCTGCCCAGGATCTAAACATAGAGAAATCTGCTAACTTCCCATCCGGTATATGGGTCTCTTGAATTAAAATTACAGATGGGTTTTCTGTCTTAATCCATGATTCAATAGCCCGCATTTTCTTTTTATTATTGAGGCCGTTGACATTAAAAGAGACCACCTTCAGGATTTCCTTTTTATCAATTAGCACGCTGCACTATTTGGTCTTAGAGTGGTAGCAAAAGTAAACTGACCTTTGCTGGGGGGCCCCCCAAGATCTATCATTAATACCGTACTTGCCCTCACAGGGTATAGGTTTACGAATAGAATTCAGATGAGTCTAGATTTTAAAAATAGATCTCTTTTTTCCCTCTTACTTCCCATTCCAACACACCCCCTCCACCCTACTCCCCCATGACCCCCCCCAGAAAAGCTGCGGTGAGCAGTCCACCGTCCCTGCTCAAGCCTGACAGGCTTACCCTGCTCCCCACAACTGGCACCTTGACCTTGTGCCAGATGCTACCGGCCTACCTATGCCACCCCCCTCACCCTAGGATGTGAAGAAAAGAAAAAAAAAGAACTCAAAAAAGAAAAAAAAAAAAGAAGGAAGCCCGAGAAAGCTGTCTAAAAAACAAATTCACAAAGGGAGAAAAAACAGACAAGAAAAAATATACCACTAGTCACAGCCACTACCTAAAAGCCCTGAACTAAGAAATTAGGACTTGTTAGAAGAAAATTGTTGCAGTAGTTCCTGAGCTTCGGGGACATTGCAGAATACATGAAATCTACCTTTTGCAAGCACTTTTAATTTACTTTGTTGTGCGATCATTGCCTGTGCCCCTTGTTCTTTAAATAAATGCAACATTTTAACAAATTCTTTCTGCCTTTTGGCTGCGGAGGCAGACATATCAGGGAAAATACGACATAATGGTACATCCGAGGAGGTGAACTGTTGCTGCTTCACTGCCTTGGATAGGATTTGTTCCTTGACCCTATAATTGCCAAAATGAACAAGGTTTGTCCGCAGGAATTTAGCATTGGGAGGAAGATGCGCAGGCACGCGATGGGCCCTCGTAAGAGTCAAATCCCCATTATATTCCGGGAGGAATTTTTTTTTAATAAATGAGTCGACCCATTGTAGTGTCTGCTGCCCCTCAAGGCCTTCCGGACTACCGAGGATACGGAGATTAGAGCGTCTAGAGTAATTCTCCAATTCCTCCAATTTATACTCCATTGCGGATTTTTGGCTCTGATAGGCGGCAACCTTGTCATTCATAATAGAAACTTGGTCCTCCAGCTGCGATATTATAGTTTCTGCCTCATTAAGTCGCGCCGGAACTCGGGCCATGCTATCTTTGATTTTAGTAAGCCGGGCGTGTATAGCAGCAATTTCCATAGATTGAGAGGCTTCGAGCTCCCTAATCTCCTCCAGAATTAAGTTGAGCAGGCTCTTAGCATCCCATTGCAAAGTAAAGGATCTATCGTCCTGAGAGGAGTCTTCCTGAGTTGACTCAGGCCCAGATTTAGGTTGTGCTGCAGATGCTACAAATGTTATAGTGTTATCAGGTATTGTCTGCCCTGTATTCTCAGGGGCGAGTAATCCAGATAGGCTCTGTGAAGGAGACAGCAGGGATTGTGGTGGAGGTTGTAAAATGGCATTACTGTCGCCACTGAGAGACGTACCCTCAATTGAGCCAGGAGACTGACAAGCTATTGGTAGGACACTCTCCGGCACCTCTACGCCAGGCGTTAATCCAGATTTGGCTTTGAAGAATAGAGGGAATTTTTTAAGTTCCTTAGATTTCCCAGCCTCAGCATCACCCATGGAAGTAATCGTCTCTGATTCCTCAGATATTTGTGCAATTGAGGGCCCCCCTGGCCGAGACAGCAAGGGCGGGGCTAATACACGTTTCCAAATTGGCTGAGGCCCCCCCGATAGTCTTTCTGAGAGAGCTCTGTGGTGGTCATCTCCAAATTTTCTGTGGGCAATACCAGGTCTTTCCTTGAGGACACGGTGCGATTTGCCCGGGCTGCTGCTTGCCCTACATGTTTTTTGACCCTCTGGACCAAAACTGGGGAATTAAGATGGGTTGCAGCAGTATTTTTAGAAAAGTTATGCATGTTGAAAGTTCCAAAAGGTTTCTATTGCTGCCTTTGCAAGGTTTACAGGAGTTTCAAAAACAAAAAAGGAGAACTTTTACGCATAGAACCCCCCCAGCGACCCTCTACCAGGTAGTACGAAAGCCCTATGCACAAACAGGCAGCAGAGCACATGCACTTACCCCCTGGCTAGAAACCTGGTGGTCCGAGGAAGGTGCAAAAAAAACAAGTCTCATAAGCCGTTGACCTGCTCGGATTCTAGGAGGTTGTGCTGCCCATCCCGGGATTTCTTAGTGCTTCCTCAGCATTTCTTTTCAGTCGCAGAACAAGATGGAGCAACCCAGCTGGCCGAGGACGAGGAGCCAGGAGCCCGATCAGTGTTAAGGCTCCCTGCCAGCTGTCCTGTGGCTTCAATGCAGTTTCCCACACAGGGCACCCGCTTTCCTTCTGTCTGCCAACCTAGAAGGTACAGCAAGACTTCCCCCACGCTGCAGCTCCGGGTAGATTGTAGCGAGCACAGCAGCTTCACGGGCTCCCGCTCGTGAACTCAGGCACAGCCAATTTCGGCCGTGCACGCAACGTCCTGGAAGTGAAGGGGGGGCATAGCTTACGCCGCGCTCAGCCGACAGCCTGCATCACCCGGCATTTCTAATAATAATTAATAATCTAACAAACAAATGTGAAAAACAGAAAGTAAAGGAACTCCTTCTCATTATCCTCCATTCACTCTACAGCCGTTCCAGTATGTTTTTAGTACGTTCAGTTCAATGACGAAAGGGGAACTGTCAGCCTTAAATGGAAAAATGGAAAGCCTTCAGGCTTCAGATGGAGCCTTGTCCAGTTGCTTGATTGGAGTTATTCCTTCCCTCTTTAGAAACCAATCTGATAGCCATTATAACAACACAATTTCACTCCAGTTCGGAAGAAACCAAAAGCTGACCTTGTGATGTTGCAAGCCATTCCCTGGTCTCTAACCCCCAAATCTCAAGATTATGTTGGAGATGATAATTGAAATCCAGTATTATGAGGAACAAAACTGCATCCTTCATGATTAAAAATCTGGGCTTCAAAGAAGCCCTAGTATTCATCAGAAAAGAAAAACCTACTTTCCTTGGATGAAAACAAGAACTCAGGTCTCATACTCCTTGACCTATCATCACCCTATAATGCCCTGGACCACAATTTTCTACTTAACACACTAAGGGGCACATGCATCAACGAAAATACCGATCGCAAACGGGCAGATTCTGCCCCTTTGCGTCCGGTATTTTTGCATTTGGGATGCATCAACCCAAATGCAAAATCGCAATTTAAGTAATCGCAAAATTTGCGATTACTTAAATTGCGAATGCATTTCGGGAATCGCAAATTGCGATTCCCTAAATGCAATGCATGATGCAATTTCAAATTGTAAATTCGCAATTAGGGATCGCAAATTACCATCAATTTGAACTTGATGGTAATTTGCAAAAACTTTGAAAAATGCACTAAAGTGCATTTTTCAAAGTTTCATGTTACACACACACATGCCCTTGGGGCATGTATGTGTGCAACATGTGGTAACATGGCAATTTCAGGGGTGCAACAGGGTGTCCTTTTGGCACCCTTGCACCCTTGAAATTGCACGCGCAATTTGCGAGTACCAATTTGGTATTCGCAAATTGCGCATGCAATTCCCATTCATTCCTATGGGCCTCTAGGCCCATAGGAATGAATGGGTAGCTATTCCTTAACTGCGATTCGCAATTTGCGAGTCGCAATTAAGGAATATGTAGGAATCACAATTTTTTTTCCAATTTCTACATGCATAGAGATTTATGAGTCCTAAATAGCGATTTCTTAAAATTCGCTATTTAGGATTCGCAAATCTTGACTTTGATGCGTGTGGCCCAAGAATACTTGTCCGGCCTTTTTGGAAATGCCTTAGATATGATCAGATCTCTCTTGTCTAGGACTAAATCAAGGTCCTCTCTGCTGTGTACAAAACATACCAAGAAAGCAGCCAGCTTAGCTCCAGAAATGTGCATGCCACTATAACCTTCACAGTTGCTCAAAGTCATTCCCTGAAAACCTGATCTCAAAAAGAACCATGGCTGAAACAAAAGGAAGACCTTCGAGTACAGTTCAAGTACAGGTCCCATGTGGGTGGACTCCACTGAGCACAAGCCCCAGATGACAAGTGAACAGCATGCCCTTCACGAACAATCCAAAAAGGGAACTTTTCCAGATCACTTGTAACTGAACAAATAAGTCACAAGGTTCTCAACGAAGAATGTCAGCCCTGGGCCTCTCTTACTTACTCTAATTTTCCTTAAGCCACTGAAATATTTCTTATCTAGTATTTTGAAGTAACTGTATGCCTTCCCTCAGAACTTTAGAGAACTCCTCAGTAATTAAATATTGCGCCTGGATGAGGTCCTCTAAAAGCTTAAAGTGCAATATTTCCATACTTTGAAGGGTATTTCATATCAGAGGAATTGTAATCTAAATATTAAGCAATTTCATGGTATATATAATAATGTCAAAAAGCAAAGACCAAGGGGCAAATGTACGACCGTTTTTTTGTGGTCGCCAAAGGGTATTCAACCCTTTTGTGACCGCAAAAAACAGTGGTGGTATGTACCAACGCTATTTTGTGAGTCTGTGACTCGCAAAACAGCGTTTGCGACTCGCTATTAGGAAGGGGCTTGCCAAGGGCGTCTCTTCCTAATAGCGAGTCCAAATGGTATGTACCATTGTTTTGCGACCGCATTTGCGGTCGCAAAACACTTGCAGTTTACCACCTACTTCAGTAGGTGGTAAACCATTCACTAACGGGAAGGGGTCCCCAAGGGACCCCTTCCCCTTTGTGAATGGGTGCAAAAATATTTTTTAAGAGCAGGCGGTGGTCCCAGGGACCACTGCATGCCCTTAAAAAATGAAACTGAAAAGTTTCATTTTTCTAAATGCATCCCGTTTTTTGGGGGGGGAAACGGGCTGCATTTAAAAACAAAAAAAACTGCTTTATTGAAAAAGCAGTCACAGACATGGTGGTCTGCTGACCCCAGCAGGCCACCATCCCTGTGAGTGCTAGCCATTCCCAATGGGGTCCCAAATTGAGCTTGCCTCATGAATATTGATGAGGCATGTAATTTGCGACCCCATTTGGAATCGCAAACAGTGTCTGAGACACTGTTGTACATTGCATTTTGCGAGTTGCAAATTGCGAGTTACAAAGTGACGCAATTTGTGAGTCGCAAAATTCAAGCGTCGTACATCTGGCCCCAAGAGTGCTAGTGTCTAATGTATCCAAGGGATTTTGCCATTCTGTGTTTATAGGAAAAGGTCTTAGTACAATAGAGCCTTAGTTCCATAAAAGCTCGAAACAGAACAATTCACATGTAGCCCACTGACAGAAAGGCGTGGGGTTCTAGTAACTGCAAGGCAGAAAACTCGTGGGTTTTATTATTGGGAAGATTTGAGGGAGCAATGAAAAAATCAATGTGCATTTTGGAGATACATTGGCAGCGTTAACTCCTGGAATCAGCACAAACCAGAAGTTTATCTTATGGAATATTATTAGGACTCTCAATTCTCTGATTTCTATGGAGATATAAGAGAAGACTATTATAATAGTCATTGATGAGAGTGCCAAGTGCCGACTTCGTCCACGTTTTTGTAAATTAAAAGAAGTGAATAAACTCAACGTGGGAAAAAGGGAACAGCCATAGGTCTTAATAACCCACGATGAGAATTTTTGCTATCTAATAATGAGATTTAGTTTCCTTATATTTATTACTCTGCAACGCTATAATTAAAGTAAATGCTTTTGAACTTTTTTGCCCAGATAGTTTCGTCTATTAATATTGACAATAACAATTGTGTAGCCAGCAGGCGCATTCATCTTTGTTAGCATTTTATGTTCTCTTTATAGCTCTGGAGTAAAAAGGTTAAACGTGCTGAAAAATATGAATGTTACAGCATTGCTCAGTCCGCTTTGTTAATGTAAAGGAATACAGTTCTGAGCTGTGGTCTTTGCCATCTCAAAACACACGTTCAAAGCCTGGGATGTAAGGCATACTCACATCTTAGTAGGGCAAAGCGTCCATCATATCGCTCATGAGGGATGTGTCATACATACATCGCGTGGCACTCAGCTTCTGTGTTGTGCACAAAGCTGGATTTAGTAAAGAACCATTCGTTCTAGTACTGTGTCTAGAATTGTATACTTGGGCAATATTCTATTAAAAAAAAGTGCTTTATGGCACAGTGGGCATGTGCACCTGTTGTTGGCACCTTGGGGATCTTTGGTATTACAGAACGTGGAGCAGACTCTTGCATGGCCTCTTCCACAGTATAGATCACACCAGTGCCACACGTGTGCCAGTATGATAACAAGGTGGTGTTTCCTGATTTTCATAGGCTTGTGACCCAGTGCAATTAAGTGAACCCTTTGCCATTGTGTCTGCACCATATTGCAGATGGTGGTGCAATGGCAAAGAAACTGTCAGTAGGTGCACTGATGTGCAATATATACAGAAGGAGGCACACAGCCAGTGCATCCCCAAGGAAACCTATTGGGAAAAGTTCAGGGTTCCCAGGCAGCTCCCAGACATCCCCCACAGGTGAGCACAGTGCCACACAATGCATCTTCCTGGGATGGTATCCATAGTCCCTCTTTAAACTTACGCCAATCCACAAGTTTTACACTACATTTCTTTCACTACTGTGCTATCCTCAGCACCTGGGCTGAAGACAACACATTTGCAGAGCAATTGGGTGCACAGCCCTGGTCTGCTCCGGCATTCTAAGTGAAGGGTGTGCTGTGACACAAACCGAGACAATACACCTGATGTATAATTCATGCAAGGTGTAAATATTACATTCGCCTATGCCAAGAATTATAATTATGAATAAGGCAACATTGTTGAGCTTTCATGGTGTACTTATGCCAACAATTATATTGCTTGTTTTTGTTACCTCTATTATTTTGTTTTAATATTCATGCACTGTGCACATTAGGATCAGAAATGCAAAAGATGCTTCGGCACTTTGAAGATCAGTACGTGAAAAACAAGATGCGGTAGCAGCTTCTACTTCCAAAGGGATGTTATTCCAGAGACTGTCGAAGTAACTAAACCAGAGCCGCCCAAAATGTGGCCTAAAAAACTGAGTCCATGCCAGATTTCTAAAATTACCACTATATAAATGAGTTATATTTATATTCATTGTGTATTAATTGTTAAAAATATATATTTGTATCTATTTTCTAATGCACAATTACTTACATAAGCGTAGAAATAGATAACATATAAACCAACTCAGCATCCCTGGTTACTTAATTTTAGTACTTGACTAATGTGGTGTTTCAACATCACTGTTACAGCAGATACTGTTTTGCGTGGCTTTTTACCATGTAGCTTGCTATGTAGATGCAGTATTAATCTGTGTCAGGGAACTATCCAGTCCATCTGATGAAATATTCTAGTATGCATTTCCTTTCCACTTTAACCATGTGTACCACACTTAGTCGTGAATTCTGCTGCCTCACCACGGTCACCGGATCTTTTCATAGTTTTGAGGGCAACCCCTCGCTCGACACAGCAGTTTAACCCTGCATGCAGCTGTCCATATCATGAACCCACTGTGACATCTTGGGCGTTACCTTGCTCCCCTAAGTCTAACAGCATCCCTCTTGGCCGCTCTATAGACAGTATTATAGAACAGCCAAGTGTACCTCTGTAAAGTTCATCGTATATTAATTTATCTTATTTCTATATCCTGGATTTTGCCCTGCTGGACCTATGTTTAATAACTGACCTAAACCTTCCTAAGTAGTGAGTTAAATTTGGTATAATATGCTTTGAAACTATTATTATATGTGTAAAGTATTATATCAACAATTTCAAATTTACCTCGCAGATCTACTTATACAGTTGTAGACTACCTACATAATAATAGATTGCAAATACCTTTATTGTTTCAATATCAGATCGTATCGAAGAGTTTATAAGCAAGAATAGACACAGTTTTAAGAATTGTTTGCGCAATTATTACTGGAGTGTCTTTAAAATGTTACATTTTGTTTTGATATTTGCTTTACAAGAATGAATTGTGATTTTGTATGAAATGAGTTCTGGGGCACTATTTTGATAAACCCACTTTCTCATCGCTGTTACCTTGCTGCTCTTATCGCCGGGAGACTTTCGTTTGCTGGTTCCAACACCCTGCTGGCAGGCGGCTGTGCGGGACGTCCTTGTGCTGCTACCAAGTTGGGAACTGCCTTATCACCCTGGGAGAAGACTACAACCCCCAGGGTGCACCACCAACACCGCAGCTGCCGCGAGTGAGGGGGAGGCGTGGTGACTGTGCATAAAGCGCTGCCTCTACACCCTCCCGACGCGGGACGCGCGCGGGACGAAGACCGGACGAAGCCCGGACCAAGGGCGGGCCCGTCTGAGCCCGTCCGAGACTGGCAGACACTGGGCTGGGCCACCCCGCTAACGTCCAATTTGTAAGCATTACATTGGTAGCACTTGGAGTTGCTGATTTTAAGTCGTGGCCGAAATGAATAGGCGTAAGGTGGGTGTGGGTTCTGGAGCTGTTGGGACATTAGACGCGTTTCTATCTAGAGCCGAATCTGTACTGATTCATGAGATCCAGCTCACTGAACGTAGATTGTCGCTGGAACCCTTATTACCTCTGACCAGTATAGCGTTGACGCCTCTCCCTGAGTGCATCGCTACTAACGATGCAACACCACAGACTAGTCAGTTACCACCAGCACCATCACACACCCCATCCCCCGTTATGGGGATTACAGCCCATACCTCCGAGACCCCTATGGTACACACAAGGAGCCAGAAGACAAGTCTGGCCCGCGGTGGGGAACCGCCGTTAAAAAAAAGGAAAGCTCGGGGGCTCTTAAAGCCCAATCAGCAGGTATCCAGAGCGACCAAACGTAAGGCGGGTGAAAATGGGAGCGAAGATAGCTCAAAGACCAATATTGCCCCTAATAATGTATGCACAACCACTACCACCACCGCAACAACTAATTCATCATTATCATGTCTGCCTGAGGTTGCACTTTTTACACAGATAGAAGACAAACTCCTAGCTTTGATCAACCCGCTTTTAGATAAACTGACTCTGATAGAAGGAAGGTTGGCTAAAATAGAGCAGTCTATTTCTAGCACCCTGCTAACTAATTCCAATGTGCAGCAGGGTGAAGGGATGGCATCTCAGTCGGTGAGTGGAACATACTCCAGGGCACTTACAAATACTGCACCCTGCCCCCCACTTCCAGCCGTAGCAGCACCGATGGCTAACCAATCTTTGCATCCCACTCATAGTGGTATACCTCCCCCATCGGCCCCGACAGCAGGTGATTCTCGTACTCAGGTTCCCCTACAACTTGTTACTAGTAATTCTTATGCCCATACCTCCTTACACCTCCCTCCGGACGCTACACCCTACACAGTTGTTTTGGCCAATGTCCCAGTATTAACGCCTGCAACACAGTAACATTGGTCTACACTGAGGAATAGGGCATTACATCTGGTGACTGTTAGGACAGGTGCCAAGTATGATCTTTTCCCCGACTTTAAAATGGTCCGAAGAATACCATGGATCGGTAAATAACCCAAGTCCCTATCTGGGGAATGTGTGGTTTTACGTTTTGGGTCCCCGGGTTTGGTTCAACACATTTTGGACAGGGCAGGTAATCGACAAATCAAGACGGACGATATTAACATTCTACCCCTGAGTTTTTTTTATCAACCGACTGCAGACAACAGGGGCAGTAAACGGGGGGTGGCACCACAAGATTGTGACAAATATAACTATTAAGTCCCTACATACAATCGTTTTGATATTTTTGCCTCTTTAGATGACATTGATTGACTTGGGTCTGATATTGATTTCATCGTTTGTAGGCCTATATGATTTTTGGGGCATTTGTAAGAACGGTTCAGATTCAAATCTTCCAATCCTAAAGGAATTAACTCCAAACAGGAATTTTAAACTGGTAGGGGTAGGACACAAGGGAGGCATCTACAATTTGGGGGAAAATGGACAAGGTGGGGTGGACATGAGTAGTGTAGTGATGGAGGACCATCTCTCCGCACCTCCCAATGTAGGGCTCCCCATGTCCAATAATGGATTTAGACAGGTAGATATGGATAACGTCATTGCCACTGATACCCTGGTTATTTCTAACAATCCTTTCCAAGGGTCCAATAAACCAAACCTATCACTAGTCTGCTGGAACATTGCCGGTCTCTCTTCCAAAATCTCCTCATCTGAATGGTCTGCATTTATTGATAAACACGACATTTGGGCATTTCAGGAAACCTGGGCATTAGAACAAATTTATCACCCAGGGTTCCTAAATTTTCACAAACCGGCCTTGGGGGGACAGAGGGGTAGACCCATAGGGGGACTTGTTATCTGGGTTAGACAGCAAGCAGGCTACATAGTGGAGGAAGTCCAGATCGATAGTAGGGATATTTTAGTTATTAGATTCCGGTTGGGAAATGTTCCGGATATACTGGTCATTAATGTCTATGCTAGAGGGACCCCAGGGGGCAGAGGTTCTAGCACAGTTGCGCTTTTAGACGGGTTCTTAGACCAGAACAGGGGATGCAGTAATTTGATAATTGTAGGGGATTTCAACTGCACCTTTGAGCCCCTTGACCATGAGGATGGCAAACTCAGCATTGAGGAGGACGCACAATGGGACATTCCGTCCTTGGACCTCCTACCTATTAAAAGATGGACTGAGTCTGCATTACAGCTGAAAGGGTTATGCCTGGAACGGGGAGTAAGGGCAGTGAACGGGAGGTCCAAGTCAGATAGGCGGGGCTCTCACACTTTTAATAATGGGTTGCGAAGCAGCCGTATTGATTATATTTTTCTTAATATGGAATTCTGGTCCTCTTTACAGGACATGGTAGTTCAGGATCGGCTCGAAAGTGACCATAACCCTCTAGTACTCTCACTGCAGGCTCCTGGTCTTCCGACTTATGATTGCCAGGAAACAGCGAAGGCCATTGTAGAAGTTGAGCTTACCAATGACTCCAGGAGAGTCAAATGGGCTAAGGTTATTGTTAATGAAGGGCACTTAGAACAGATGAAGGTGTTGGTCGAACGTTCGATAGCCACCCTTCAAAATTGTGATACTCAGGAGGATATAAATTTAATCATTTTGCAGGTCCATAAGGAGCTGTTCTTAAAACTTAAAACCTTTTTTACCAAAAAGTTTAAAAATCAAGGAAAGAATCCTGTCCAAAGGCAGTCTTGTGGTATAATAAATCATGTAGAGAGTCCTATAGGACATTATCAAGAGCCATTAGATTAAAGAACATGGATGACATTAAAAAGGCAAGGGCTGGGTATAAGCAAACCCTATTACGAGCCAAAAGGGTTTGGGATGAAAACCATTGGCAAGATTTGCTTAGAGCCAGTAAGGAAAAAAATATGGCTAACTTTTGGCATCTCGTTAAATGGGGTAGCGGTGCACTAAACCCAGCCCCTGTCAACCATGTTGCACCCGAGCTGTGGACCTCACATTTTGAGGCCCAGTTTGCTGCCAGTGATGACAGCTTAGATCAATTTAATATGCCTAACCCAACCACTACCCTGCACTTTTCTAGACAGGAGGTCCAAAATGCCATTAAATTAATTCCGAAAGGTAGGGCTCCCGGCCTAGATTGTATACCAGCGGATCTGTTTAAGCATGATGAGGATAATTGGGTGATCTATATCCAGCTACTTGCTAATGCCATAGCCAGTGGCGCTTCCATCCTGGAAACGTGGTCTGGAGCAGAGATCATCCCGATCTTTAAAAAGGGGGATCGATCTAAACCTGGCAACTACAGGCCAATAAGTCTCATTGACTGTATTCAAAAAATCATTGCCAGGCTGGTATTATGCAGAATCCAGACATGGATGGATGAAACAGATATCTTGTCACCATTGCAGGCAGGGTTCCGGCCACATACTGGCACTATAGACCAGGTTTATAGGTTTGTGATTATCTACTGGCGGGTGGTTATTACAGGAGGAGGCACACTATACGCAGCCTTTATTGATCTTAAATCGGCTTTTGATCTGGTGCCCCGCGCAAAAAGGTGGAGAGTCTTCATGGATATGGGGATGCCATTTGAAATATTGGCCATTTTAATCACCTTACACGATTCCAATTTTGCCCAGGTTCGCTGGGGTATACATGGGGAAGTTACGAACAAGTTCCCCATTTCCAAGGGGGTTCGCCAGGGGTGTGTCCTTGCACCGACCTTGTTTTCCTTATTTATTAACAAGGTCGTGCAGTACTATTCTAACTACCCCACAGATGCCCCCACACTAGCAGGCATGAAGATACCCCTGTTAATGTTCGCGGACGACACTCTGATAATATCTAAGACCCAGAAGGGGCTGCAGTCAGCCCTTACCAGGTTTGAGGTGTTTTGCCGCGATCGTGACCTTGTGGTAAATGTGGAGAAGACCAAGTTAATGGTTCTCCACAACCGTAAGGTCATTAAAGGGAGTGTCTTTATGAATAAAGTCCAACTTGAGCAGACTGATGTTTTTACGTATCTGGGAATCACTTTAGGAAGGAAATTAAATTGGAAACCCCAGATTGATATGCTGACTCTTAAACATGCCCAACTGACAGGAGTCCTTATGAAGGAACAGAGACTTTCCCATACTAAGCCAGTGGCACCTGTTATAAAGATATATAAAACTAAAATTAGTACCTCGGTATTATATGGGGCGGAGCTGTGGGGCTTCGAAGATTTAGCACCCCTGATTGCAGGCCAAAATACGTTTGTGAGAGCGTTACTAGGTCTCCCACAATCAACACCATTGATGCCTCTTTATTTAGATTTAGGCTGCAATAAAATCGAGGATATAGCTTTCTTTAGACCCGTGGCATATTGGAGAAGGCTCTGGGTGACTCCTGAACTGTCCCTGTACGCCCAAGCACTTCTCGAAACCAGGCGGGCTGATAGCTCATGTAAGATCTCCTGGTTAAGAAGGATAAAAGATACCCTGAGTGATATGGGGATGAGTAGCTTATGGGAGAACCCAGCAGGCAACCCTTTTCCCTCAAAGAAAGAGTTCAAGGTGGCCTACTGGAATATGACTATGATGAAGCGATTTTCATCGCTGATGAGGCCTACCTTGACGAGGGATTTTCTGGAGCTTAAACAAGTACAAGTATGAATGTTATTGGGATTTTATTACTGTACCCAATGATAGGAAACTGTACCACCAGTTTAGAGTGGGTTCCCTCCCAATTAAATCTTTCACATGTAAATGGCACCCTTTGAACGAAGACAAATGTTCCGCATGTCCATCACTGAAGGAAACAATAGCACATGTTCTGTTTGTTTGCCCTGCTTACAACCCTCCCAGAAACAGATGGCTTAAACCAGTCTGTTTAAATCTTGGCACAAGGTCGGGCGCAGAGGCATTAAGGATTCTAAAGTCAGATACATGTGAGCCTATAGCAATTTGTGTCGCTAAATTTCTGGGATGGATGTGGGTCATTCGAGCAAAAATGACAAGGACACTATAGTTGTGACAACTTTTCTTAACAATTCTAGCATTTATGAGTATATATTGCTTAATCTTCCTTGTTTATGTACATGAATTCCCGCACCACTTTAAAGTTAGTCCTGCTGTTCGTCAATCGTGAAAGCCCCCTTGTGTGGTATACCAGTGGTTTTATGTAAATTGATATTATCTTGTTTTTTATTATCTTAATGTCAAGTGTTTTATTTTTGTAATCTATTTTCTTACAAGTTTTAATACATGATTTTATCAAATGGTCTATATTATGAATTTCTAGATTTTTAATTATTGATGTATTATGTCTTTAATGATTTGATAATCGAAATAAAGACCAATTGACTGACTGACTGACTGATAAACCCACATTGAGTGAATGAATAAATAAAACTCTGATATATACCACTGATTTAAAAAAGTTGTATTTTTGCATTATGGAATTTGCTCATCTTACCATGATTATACCCCAATTCTGTCTTTGCTGTTCATATAATAATTAATAAACTTTAACCATAACAACTGATCAGTCTCAGTGAGACACTACATATAAACTGTAGTCTTTCATCTTTCCCATTCACTGCTGTTCAAAAAGGGTACCACTCAGAACACTTAGAATATACCTGTGCTCCTCTATTAAAAATAACCTGGGGGTATATTTAATATGAATCAAACAATGAAACAGTTAGTGAAAATCATTTGCATTTCTCTGCATGAAAAGATTAAAATTATATAGGGTTGAATTTACCAAGAAATGCTTTCCAATTACATAATCGGCCATGCCAACCCAAATAATGCAATGTAGTCCATAGTTTGGTTGTTTTTTCATTTGGCGATATCTGACTCGTTAGCTCCTTTATCTGATCAGCAGAACAGTGTCTTCCCAGTGTAATGGGTAGTTGCACAATACATTTGGTTACTGGGGACATGAGGTTTAAACTTAAAAGTAGGGGTGTGTGAAGGTTTTTTTCAAGCTAGGGAAGATTCACGTGATTATTGTCTTTTTTTGTAGTTCATGGAGTTTCTTTTTTTCTCTTTGCCTAGGACCTAGCATAATTGTTCTTGCACAGTGTGAAGGGTGTGTCAAATTACATTACTTTACTAAAACATCCTGTAAGCCTGATTTTCATATGAAAGTCCAATTCGTTCAGAAATTTGCATTTTATTTTACATGCAAGGCATGGCAGTCCTGGGTATGGAAATGGCACAATGGCTCCCAGGCGGAGGGACGAAGATCCCTTTTAGTCCGACCATTGGTATTATATTATGCATGTACAAATTCCAGATTTGAAAATTTGTTCTTGCAGAACAAAGTCTTTGCCAAGCAGGAGCATCAAACATGTCACTCGCTTAGGGAAGGATCAGTGTCTTCAATGGAGTCACCGAGAGGAGACTCAGCGCTTTATTACGATGTCAGGCGGACTTCAGTACACACAGTACAGTAGCATACTGGAACCGCCCGACCTTAGATTGCGGTTCCGACCTAAGTATTACGATGTGTGGTCGCAAACATCCATTGTTCAATGGAAGCTTGTAAGACTGGCAGAAAAGGCCCGCAGGACAAGCTTCCATTGAACAATGGATGTTTTTGAACATCCCTGCACCGTGTGGAAGGCACCTCACAGTGCCTGCCACACGGTGCAGGGATGCTCAGGAGGGCACAATAGGTGCCTCACAGGTCACATTACAGAGGGCCAGGGGGGAAGGGGGCCCTGCTAGGGGCCGCCAATGTCACTTTCTGGCAGCCTTTTCATGTTGGAAAGGCCGACATGGAATGTCTGTCGGAAACCTTCATCATAATCCCGACTGCGGAACCGCCGTCATTAAGGGCTTATGCTTTCTTTCTGACGCACCCTGCAGTTTTAACTCTGACTGCCGTCATCCTAATACGGTGGTCAGACTGTAAACCTACCGTGTCGGACAGAAAGCCTCTGACTGCCTGACATGGTAGGTTTACAGTCCGAGTCTGAAAGCGGACCATTTAGGTCATTTTTTTAGTACAAAATGCATATTTTTTCATTTGTATTGTTTTTGCTTACAGAGCAAGTGCCATAGAGTAAGGCTGCTGTACATTCAGTATCTGCTTCCTCTTCCTTTCCTGAAGATCCTTTCTGTGCTTTTTTCGGCCCTTGATCATTTTGAATTTGGAGTTTGAATGGAAAGCATCAATCTTCCTATGTCTGCAATCTCTACAACATCATCCTTGCAATCTCTCCTTTTTTCCACAAAATCAAGCAAGTTCAGTGCTGTACTTTGCAAGGTGTTTGTTGTTGGTATGCACCACTATTTATGTTTCTTTTTCATTTTGTCTGTTTGTTGTTGCTGGATGGCCTGGAGTTTGGAGTAGGGGGTGCAGCAAGGCCATTGTGGGATTAAAGTAATAAGAAAAAAATGCAAGGGCAATATACAATGTCGGATTGTGGAGGACTGGCTACATATTGTTTTTCTCCTTTGTCTGGTGTTTTTGTGAATTTTGTCCAGATTTGTAATTATACAGTGGTGTTTTACTATTTAGGGCCTAATCTACTGTAAGCCTTTGATGTATTTATAAATCTTTTTTTCACATTTTTACTGCTGCTGTGCTTGCATATTTTAGGGCTTTGTAGATGGCCTTGAATTCATGCTGAATGTTGCCTATGGCTGGTTGTGTTTGGGGCATTTTTTCACATTTAGTTTTAATCTTTTCTATCTTTTTCCAAGTTGCGGTACTATTATTATATTTTTCACCTTGGTTGATTTTTTACCTTATTGTTGCTGTTTTACTGAAGAGTGCAAAGACCTTATATTTTTTAAAATATTTATTTGTTTAAATATTTCCTTGCAATGCTGCAAGTTTTTTTTGGATATGAAAGGGGTTCCTGCTAGAGAAAGGCAGCCATGTTCTCTTTGCTGTCAATGTCTCCCTATTTGTTTGCTATGTGGTGACCACCATTTAATGGGGCCTGTGTGTGTTTGTGTGTGTGCATGTGTGTGTGTGTATGTGTGTGTGCGTGTGTGTGTATGTGTGTGTGTGTGTGTGTGTGCATGCAGATGAGTAACAGGTGGCCATTTTATCTTTGCTCTCCATGCCTCCTTCTTTGCTTGCCATGTGGACGACCACCATTTATGTGGAACCAGTGTGTTTGTGTCATGCCTCTCAGGTGGTCATTTCGTCTTGGGTGTTCATGCCTCCTTTATTGCTAGCCACATGTGCAACCACCATTTTGTGGAGCCTGTGTGTGTGCCTATTTATTAATCATTGTATACTGCTTTTAAAAGCCATTTGCAAGAAACATTGATTATTAAATTCTTTAAAAACTCCTGTAAATGTTGCTCACTTTTTCATACATTATTTTTCCAGTTATATTTGTTAGTGCTTGTGGTTCATTGTCGTAATCTGTAGTAAAGGTTTATTGTTTTTTAATTAATCTAATTGATATTTGCTTTCCTCTCCCTGGCTCACCTAGGATCCCCTGAGGAATAGCAGGTCTTTTTAAAATAATTTATTCAATGTTTGCTTGCCTCCTAGAGGGGGCCCATGGAGGGAGAGACACCAGGTATTTTCTTTTCATATTTAATAGATTTTTGCTTACCTCCTATGCCTTCCACAAGGGCCCCATTGGCCTTGGAGGGACCCCAGTTTTATTTTATCAATTAACTCACTGTTTGAAAGCCTCCCCCTCACTTCATAGAGGCCCCATTGAGCCTGGAGGGGTGGCAGGTATTTTTCTATTAATTTAATTGATTTATATAATATTGTTATGATGATGATGATGATGGTGGTGAGGCTGACTTGTATTTCATTAACAAGAATTGCAAAACTCTCACTCTCTTCCTTCTTATTTTTTATTGCCTGCTGATGCACTGCATGATCCTGAGACAGTGAGAAGTTTGTGAGTTAGCTGATCTCTCTGCTAAGTGCTTCTGCTCTAGCTGCTCACCAGTAGAAGATGTAAAGGAGATGGCCCCAAAGAATCAGGCTTGTGCCAATAAAGCTACCAGGAAGGAGAAGTCAGTTGCTACCACTGGCTACCTTTTCCAGCAATGAGGCATATCAGCTGCACCCTCTTCTGGGCGGAAGAAAAGTGAAGGAGGATCACCCTTGGATCAACAGTAGTACCGCCACTACCAAAAATGAAAGCAGATGTCTCTGAGTGCTGCAGTTACTACAGTCATGGTTGGGAGCAATGAGTTTATAAATGACATGCACATTCAGTAAAGTTAATCTTTCCAGGAAACTCCACGGCAACTAGAGTCTGTTATTCCTGATCTTCTGGAGATAAGAGCAGAGCAGGAAGTTGAGTTTGCTGCAGAGCAGGATATTGATTGCTCTTCCAATGGACACATGGTTTTCACTATCTCCTCCAGGGCATTAAAAGAGCACCTCCATCAGATGATTATGACATGGATTGGACCCCAGACCCCTGCCATGGGAGACAAGGGAAAGGAACCCTGCCAAAACTGTTGAAGTGAGGAAGATGATGGATCTATGGTACAGGAGGCCAACTGGTCCATCTGAAAAAACAACATGCAATCAGGTATGAAGAACACCTCAAAAGGATGCATGTTGCCAGGATAGAAGAAGAAGCCAAACAAATAGAAGGAAGCATCTATAAGAAAGAAGATGTTGTCACCACTTGAAACAGCCCTGTGACTTTCTTTATGTGAAGTTATCACCTACAGCAACCTCAACTTGGCACAAGGAAAGATGGACACAGTCAACCAAAAGTGTCAAACCAGCCTACCTGCTCTTCATTGCTAAAAAAAAAAACAACAACCAGCTAGCAAGTATATTTTTAGCAAGGAGTTGCCATAACACCGCCCCTGATCTATCCCATTTATACAGTGGGAAGTTGGTCAAACTGTTAATGCTTCAACTCCTCCCTTTTTCTTTGGTAGAAATAGAGGACTTTCTGGAATATGTGAAGACCCTCTTTCTAAAATGCAAATGAAAGATTCCAAGTCCAAGCTTCTTTTCAACAGTTGCTGTCCCAGCAGTGCACCATCAAGTGCTGGATTTGATTAGTGGAGCAATTAAGGAGAGTGCTGTTCAGTCATCCACCTGATAGACATGTGTCCCAGCAGTCAATCCACAGACTACATGTATAACTCTTCATAATAGGCCTCCTTCAAGAGGATTAAGTAAAGTCTAGCCATTGGTCTCACAGCACTGATGCTTTACATAGCATTTGTCTGCATGCAACAGTTGCAGTGTTTACCATGGAGAATCACATACAGCTGCGAACATCCTGGAAGACTTCAATACCAGACGTCTACAAAAGCCTCAACCCAGAGGTCTCACCATTGGATTTGTTGCCACTGACAATGGCAATAATATTGTCAAACCATGGCTGACAAAGGATACTTCAGAGACCTATGTTTGTCTCATTGCATCAAGATAATTGTTCAGGATTTACTCAAAAAGAAGCTTATTTTAGTCATTCATTTAAAGCAGCTGAGGATAATTCATTATTGTGATACAGTCCATGTGAAAATTCTTGTATAAGAGGTCCCAACCTGTTGCAACTCCATATTCTACATGTTGTAATACCTATTTGAACAATACAGGCCTATCTATATACTACAAAGGAGTTTGAATGCAACTGCCAAAGACATGACAATTGAGATTTTCATATGACGGCTAGTGTAGTACCTGATCAAAAAAGCTACTACTTTTTGAGATGTTGACGGTGGAAATCAGGAAGGGGGATCATACAATGAGTCAAACCAGAACATTGTTTCACATGCTGCAAGACCACATGCAAAAGGTAGAACAAATACACACAAATGTCACTGAAGAAGCATCTTCTTTGTTCAACATCTGAATCCTTTTGGTGACCACAGATCAAAGACTGCAAAAAGAAATTGTGTCCTTCAAGTAGTACATCCGGGATGCAATTCTTGCATGGTATAAAAAGGGCTACACACTATCTTTCTTTTTTACCATTGGATGTCTCCATTTTCAAAATCATCAGGAAAATGAGTGACCTAGAAACTGAACAATTGAAACTTCAAGGTCATAGCAGAACTGAAGTGCAGCCTTCAGCCTCTGCAGAGAGCGGTGATGGCTCCAAGTCCAGATTTTGAAACTGCAGCTGTAACACCCACCAGTGGCAACACAATCACTTGGTGCTAAACCTACAAAACCAACTTCTACTTCGAACATCTCCAATGGGTTAGTTTATGAGTTTTGCAGGATGTAAATCAAGTGCACAGGTGCAAACCACTCAAAAACAGGTGATATTTGCAACTATGACAGTGGAGAAGATAGTACAAGACTACTTAGATGACCAAACAGAAGTCTACTTAGATCAAGAGCCATTGACCTATTGGCATGGGAAAAGGGAAGAGCGTCCAGAACCCAGGATGCTAGCAATAACGTATCTTGCATGTCCTGTAGCCAGTGTATCCTTAAAAGGGGTGTTCAGTGCACTGGGGTTATTGTCATGGTCAGAAGGACCAGTCTCTCTCCTCAAAATGTGGAAACATTGAAGATGATTAAAATGAATATACATTTCATACCCAAAAATTATAAAGCTCCACAAGACTTAACCACGGATTAGGACATTTTTTGAAGAATGACCTTGCATTGTCCTCCAGATGACCTCACTCAATTTGAAGATTAACTCTACTTTCCAGATTAAATTAAAAGAAACAAACGGAAATGTCTGCTGTAAAAAAAACAACACCGTTTTAATTTTATACTTGATGTGCACAGCTAACATAAATAATACGTGGACCAGTGTGCATGGCACAGATTGGCATTCGAGGAGGACAAAGCCATTTTGACCTGGTGACTGATTGGTGAGGGTGAGTGTGAGGTGACAAAGAAAAAAACAAATTCAACCCTAGGGTGAACCTTAGCCATTGAAATGAGTAATGGTGTCCACATTTGTAATGGACACCCCCCTTTCATGAAAAAAACAAGATGTCTGCCTCTTATGCGTAACCTTTTGTTCTTATCTGCTGATGATGTTTGTCGCTTCCATGGGAAAAGCGATACATAGATAGATAGATAGATAGATAGATAGATAGATAGATGGATTTAGAACAGGTACCTTGCATCAGTGAATGCAAAATTAGGATTTGTGTGTGGGGTGAGAGGGGCTTAGGTAAACTTATACTTAAAGTTTGGGTTATCATTCTGAATGAACACCAGTATTGTTATTTTATTGGAATTTTGTTAATGGCACTCTAGCATCTCTTGGTTCTTCTGAAACTTCTCAGTTTACCTAGACTAGACAAAGACTCAATTTCTTTTTATTTTCTGGTTCAATATGTCTGTTTCTTTTTCTGGAAGAAATTAAATCTGCAAGTCCTATCAACCACATTAGGAGAAGGAGCAATGCCTATCTACATCTTTGGGAAAAAGAATCAAAGAGGCCGAGCCCTGTGGAATGGAAAGAGATGATTTATTTAGAATAATGCAGACAACTGGCTCATCCTAAGTAGTTAAGGACAATAATGGTCACAACTAAATAATTGTTATTGTTTGGATGATGAATAATTGAGGGTAGCTAAAGCTAGCTAGTTTTCTGAGGTTATTCAGCACTAGATTTGCCCTTAGATAATTGTATGCCAGCTTATGTTCCACAATGATTCCTCACACACTATGTTTACCTCAACTCTCAAATATTGTCATTTTCTTTTCTCATTCTATAGACCTTCTCTTCTGCAAGGGACAAGAATATACATGGCGATCCTGTTTGCAGTTCACCCCTGTTCCCAAGACAATATCATATTTTCCTACATCGATACCCTGGCGAGAGAAGGAAACCATAGTACAGAAAATAAATTATAACAATGATAGGCAAAGGATAGATAGTGGTACTTTTTTCCCTGTACTCTACACCCCATCAATGATAGAGAGTGGTTTTTTTCCACAACCTAGGCAGTACAAATGAGCCAAAGGTAACCTCCACTAGATACTTAAATATTAATTACACTTACTTTAGTAATTTACTCTTACACTGTTTTTATGCAGCACTTAAACAGTAATGAAGTGAAAATGCAACACAAGAAATAACCCACACTAATGTAAATGTAATAAATTATTTGACAACAAAATGACAAACATCCAATCAGTAGAACTCGAGCTATGAATTTTTAAAGTTTTAAGTGCAACCTAGCAGCTAAAAGATCGAAGCGCCAACCGCCGACATCTAGTTGTGCGAGACCAGGTCAAAGTCAAAAGTTATGGCTGACTACAATGGAGCATGGTTTGGATACATTAAGTGGATGGGGCCCGGTTTCTGCTTACCTTCGAACTTAGATGAAAGTTGTGAAAAAATGTCTGAGAAGGTAAAGTTCAGCGGGGCAAGGCAATCGAGAAGGAGGAGTCGTCATCAAGGAGTCGCTGGACAAAGTAATTGTGAAGATTTCTACGTTCGGTCTTAGTCTCTGTTTTGGAAGCCAAACATCTCCAGTGGGATGAAGCTGCAGACTTTCGCTGATGAGGCTGAAAACCCTTCTGGACAGGCACCGATGAACAGGATTTGCTGCCACGACCCACGAAGTCAGGCCAACTGGCGTAGCACCTTGGGCAGATCGTCGAGCAGGTAGCCCCGGTCTACTCTTACTTCTTAGGACACGTTTTGGCTGAAAATTCTCTAAGTCCCAAATTTTAGATTTTGGCTATCTGGGCATCTTTAACTCCACTTCCAAGGGCCCAGGACTGGAGGGACACTACTTGGAGGGTCAGGACTCACTCATGCTTGGTGCAGGTGTGGGTTCAAGATGGCTGGAGCTTTTTCTGTCCCTAAAGCTCTGATCAGGAGGACAGCCAACTCGCCCCTGGAGTCACTCTGGAGTTCTTGGGTTCAATAGAGAAGCAGGTCTCAAGCAGAAGAGTAGTCCTCAGAGGGCACAGAGCAGGCTTCAGGCGGAAGGGATGTCCTCTTGGTGCAGGACGGCAGTCCTCTAAAGTTCACAGCAGGCCACAGACAGCTGGGCAGTCCTCTTAGAGTCCTCCACAGATCCAGAAGTGAACTGAAGATTGAGTCTAAGGGTCCTAGTTTTATAACTGGTGCCAGATTTGAAGTGGAAGGAACTTCTGGAGTTTTTTACCCCCACAGAAGTTTCGGGCAATTCCTGCCTCCCTGCCCAGGTCCCAGCATATCTGGAGTCACAAAGGATATGTGAAGATCTTTGTGTGTGAACCGAGGCAGTGTATTTGACTTGCAAGTGGGGCTAAGCACAGCTCTGCATGTCATCCTGCCAGGATGACACATCCTGCCAGCACCCAGTCCCCCTATTGTATGGCTGTCTGGCAAGCCTGAGACATGTTTCAAGGGGCTACTTAAATGGGTTACACAATACGAGCTGCAGGCCCACTAGTAGTATTTCATTTACTGGTCCTGGGTATAAGGTATACCACTTTTCTAGGGACTTATAAGTAAATTAAATATGCCTATCAGGTGCAGTGGTAAAGTGCAGAGTCCTAAGGCCAGCAAAAGAGAATTCAGAAATTCAGGAGGGGAAAAAGCAAAATGGCTGGGGTAAGACCACCCTAAGGCTGTCAGGTCTAACAGAATCCTTCTTTGCTGGATTACCCGCTCTATTCAGAACAATAAAAACCCTGTATTTTCTGCGATGCCTTCCATGTTTGGGGCTGTCATGGCCACCAGCAGTTAGTCCTTTTGTCAAAAATCCTGCATCAACAATCAGCTACCACGAGGTATTGGTGTGGGTCCCAGACAATAGATTTCTACATTTTAGCTCAGGTAAGAACTGGAAAGAGAGAGTGGTTGACTTTGGGGTTAGAGTTTGCAGTGTGCATTATGTGATTAAGTGAGATCTCTGTTCCATTAAGTATACAAACATAATGATGGATGGAATGCTAAGTTTGACTGGTAGGCAAAGACATGGGTCCTGTGCTCACTTTGCCACTAGGATGAAGCTACACATGACTGATGAGCCCCAACTGGGGAAAAACTGGTCTTGGATTGCGTGTGCTCCAGTTCATAGAGGATCTGACTTTGCAGTTTGGACTGGACTGTTTCTATTGGATTGGGATCAAGGTTGATTTGCTAATGGCTGCGTCTAATCTGAGGACGCATTGTGGGCAAAACAAAATTGACTCGAATGTGGCCCAATTAATTACTAGTGCCAAGATTAATTTAAGCATCCCACCCATCACTTTTTTGTATACTCCAGTGCACCGCCCTTAAGTTGCTGACATCGTTTCTCACTCATAGGACTCAATCTGTAGAGTCCGGAGCTTTCTCGTCCGAACAATTCACACTCCCCTGTGGGGTGCCACAGGGCTTGTCTCTAAGTCATACGCTGTTCAATCTCTACGTTACTCCTCTAGCCACTGTCATCAGGCAGTTCGGTTTCTCAGTGGTTTCATATGCTGATGATACCCAGTTAGTGACGTTAGTTTCTAGTAACGTCGAAGAGACAGCAGACCGATTTAATAGCTGCATGACTCAGGCCAACCAGTGGATGAGCTCCAACTGCCTGAAATTGATTGGCGGAAAGACGGAGGTTCTTCTGTTAGGTTCAGATACCTCCTTTTGGTCACCCAGATGGTGGCCATTCAGTCTGGGGGACCTTCCAGTCCCAGTGTAGAAGGTGAAAAACTTAGGGTTCATTTTTGATGATAACCTAATCTTCAAATACCAGATCAGTACTCTCACCTCAACCATCTTTTTCATCTTAAAGATAATCTGGAAAGTTCGCCCGTTCATCCCACCTGACACCCTTAAAACATTGGTAACAGCATTAGCCCTGTCCAGATTGGACTATGGCAATGCTCTGTACATGGGTATCCACACACAATAGCTACAAAAGCTACAGCGTCTCCAAAATGCGGCAGCTAGACTGCTGCTGGACATCCCCAGATTCCAGCCAGTCTCCCACTGTCTGAGATCCCTGCACTGGCTCCCAGTGGACAACAGGATGAAATTTAAATCCCTATGCCTAGCATACAAAGCATTGCATGAAGCCAGTCCTCACTTTCTGAAGAAACATCTGAAATGGTACGTGCCTTCCAGAAATCTAAGATCTGCACACAGCAAACTCCTAAAAATGCCCAGATTCAAGAAAGCTTGATGGGGTGGAAGAAGCTTCTTGTTAGGGACAGTTAAAACATGGAACTCGCTCCCGGCCAGCTTAAAGAACAGCCCTACGCTGTTATCTTTTAGGAAATCACTAAAAACCTGGCTCTTTACCAACTAACATTGTCATCCACGGTCTTTATCGGCAACCCTACTTGATTCACTGGTACCAACGCCTAGACGCCCCAGGGCATTCGCGGGCTATATAAATGCACAAATCAAATCAACGCACTAAGTGTGGTGGCCATACCGTGCTGTGTGTCCCTTACTCACTTTGCCACTGGAAAAATGCTGCGCTCAAGTGATGAGCCCCAACTAGGGTGAAACATGTCTTGGGTTGCTTGTATTCTGGTTCAGAGCGGGCCTGGATTGGCAGTTTGGGTTGGACTATTACTAATGGGACAGGATCAAGGCTGATTTGCATATGGCTGGGTCTAACTTGAAGTTGCATTGTGGACAAAAAACGATGGACTGGGATGTGGCCCAAGTAATTACCAATAGCTATAATTAAACCAGCCATCCCACCCATCATTTTTGTTTATCCTTCAACCTCTGTTCCATGGGCTTTATTCCTTAGTGGTGAGTTATGACTATGTTCAGAAGGTTAGCCAGCACACAGATATTTCTACTGATAGGAGAGTGGGAGCGAATGTGACAGCAAGTCAGCGGGGGAAGCAAGGGCTTTGCATCATCAGTTTTCCAATACTGAATGCAAGAAGGTGGACTGGAGACCATCACTGAGGTTAATGTTTTAAGAGATCTCAGGTCAAGGAGAGAGTAGAAAGAGGACAATGAGGGTGGCAATTGGTCATTTTCGGGCCAGGTTCAGGGCTCAGTCTCTGTTTGTAGGTAGATGGAGCATCCTGGTTTTATTTAGCCAGGATGGTACTGTAAACAGTTAAGCAAAAAAATAACTAATAACCATAATGATAATAACAGAAATAATTTTTTCTAAGTTTTAGCATTTTTATATAAAAAAATAATGTGCCTACTGCACCTACAACAGACCCATCACTCTCCATAAACCCTGAAAACACACAAATCCTATTCTTCCCCAACTGTTAACAAGGGGACTACCCTTCTCTCTAAATACTAAAAGCGCACAAATCCCATTCTGCCCATTCTCTAACTGTTCCCACTCTCTAAACTTGAAACAGGCCCACCCCACTTCCTGAACCCAAGACAACTATAAATCTATTAAAAACCTACCCTTTACCAAACTATTCCCAAGCCACAAAAATTCTGTTCGTCCCCAATTAAAATGCACCTCTAAAATATTATTTCTATTTAAAATCTCCTTCTAGTTCTGTAGTTGAGGTGGGAGGGAGTGGGCTGCTCTTTGTGACAGTAGGCTCATCCACCTGTTGTAGCTCTTGATTGTGAAGATGACTTCTGGGTTCCACTGACCTGTCCATGGAAGAAGCATCCGCCACTGCCTCTTTTTCTTCCTCCTGAAGAATTACCGGCTGACTGAAAGTCACTGCTTTGTCACAATATATTTGAGTATGTATCATGCAACATTAAGTGAGCTTTGTTTGTGGGTCGGCATCATTTTTGGAAAAGTATTGGCATATAATAAGTAATTCTAGTGGCCGTGCTCTTTCTCTAGTACAGAGTCCTGCCCGAGGCCCACTCCCCCACACCACACCCTCCTCTATACTTCCTTACAGTAAACAAATGTATTATTCCTGGAATAGGTTGGATGTAAGCGTTAGGTAATGTCTAAGACATCAGGGCTTAGGCTAGTTTTAGGTTTGGCTATGGACAGGTTGAGACATCTGGTTTGGTCAATGGAAGGTGAAACACAGACCAGTATAAGAGATGTCATAAGAGAAAAGGAAACTTAAGAAGACGTTATGGACGAAATGTATCCTGTGGAGGAATGGGATGGGATGTGGTAGAAATTAGTGGGCACGGGCAATGGCCAATGGTCAACAGACCTCTTTTTCTACTCATTAATTTAAATGGCACAGAGGCAGAGAGAGAAACATAAGAAAGTGGACAATTTAAAATGGATTGGGAACTGGGATTGGAACAAAGCAAGGAAGGAAAACCTTATTAAATTCAGTAGTTGGCTGGGACTTGTTTTGGCACCCTGAAAGCTTTGAGGAAGTTTCTCCCTCTCCTTCCTAGACCAGCCAAAGAAACTGTTGTTCGTGCCTTGATTTTGTCCCGCCTGGATTATGCCAACGCACTTTATGTGGGCATCCCTGGCTACCTCTTGAATAAAATGCAGGTAGTTCAAAACTCTGCTGCCAGACTACTGCTGGGTCTGTCTGGCAGGTGTAGTGTACGCGCTCATTTGCGCTCTTTGCACTGGCTCCCTGTTGAGTCTCGAATAAAATTTAAAACTTTGACCATTGCCCATAGAGCTCTCTATGGCCTGGGTCCTATTTATCTACAGAAGAGATTTGCTTTTTATACTCCAGTAAGACAGTTGCGTTCCTCCTCCCAACTTTTAATGCAGACCCCTAGGTTCAACCGCCAAAGGCTTGGAGGGAGCTCCTTTGTGCGGAAAGCTGCCTTAGCATGGAATGCTCTGCCCTTAGAGCTGCGTGGCATCCAGGACCCGGCGATCTTTAAGAAAAAGCTAAAAACTCTTCTCTTCTAGCTGACGCTCTGGCCTTTGTTTCTTTTCTCAAGTACGCGCCGGGACACTCTGTTGAGTATCTGTGCGCGCTATAAGTGTATATAACATAACATAACATAGTTGTCATCGAGAAAGGAAAATACCTTACATATCACCCTAGTAGCCTCTGCATCCCCCTGTCCTTCCTGCATAGGTTGTTTTTGTTCCAGGTCCTCCTCCTCCACTGTGTTGGCCTGGACAGGTTCTAAACAAAAACAAAAGACACTTATTTAACTTATCACTATTAACCACAGTATTTGCACTATCCGCAGTATTATTGAAGTATTTAAAGACAACACTTTAAAATATTAAGTTATTGTTAGCCAAAGTATCACTTTAGAAGGATTACTTCGAATAATTAAAAATTATATGCTACAGAACAAAGTTCCTAGTTTTAATAATGGGGGAAATGGCAAGAAAAGGAAAAGGAATCAATGATTCAAGGAAGGGGATGGTAATGGAGAGGAGAAATGTAAAAGAGTGTTAAAATTAAGTTGTTGCCACAATAAGAAAGAAAGGGTAAAGAACGGAATAGCTAAAGAAGCAGGAGGAAGTTTGCAGAAGTAACAGAACGGAATATACAAGGAATCACAAAGAGGAGTGTGGGTTTAACACGGACACTAAAGTAGAAAAAGGCAAAATTAGAAAAAAGGAAACTTTAAAAAAATAAGGAAAATGCGGAGTGCCATGATGTCAATTAGGTGAGATTAATTGTTAAATCTAAGAACAGTAAATAAATAAGCATGACTTACTAGCACCATCGGCCGTACCATGGCCTGTGGTGGGGTGGCGTCAACACCCTTAGCCCTTGTTCCCCTCTTCCCTTTAGTGGTCTTATAAGGCAGAAAGAATAAGAAGACACTGATTAATAGTACTGATTGTAGCTATCTACAATTATAGTTAAAAACATTGAATAATTTACAGGTAAAAAAATCTACTGCTTGAGTAATTAATCCTATTCCTCCCTTTAACCTCATCCTAAAAATAGTTTGATGTCTTACAAAATTATTAACTACAAATAATTTTGGTACGCCACTACCTTTATACATTTTTGCTATTGTCACACTAAAACTATGTGCAAAGTTGCCAATCTTTCATTGACCCTCACAGAGAGCAGACAGTGCAGTGACAAAAAGGTCATGGAGGAACTCCACCAACCTTAGATGTGACCACCTTCTTCGCTTCCTGTTCATCAACCTAACCCTAAGCATACCAGCTCCTGCGATGCCTGCTGACATCATAAGTAAAGTCCCCTACTAAAGAACAGATTCCAACCCCTCACAGGCAGTCAACTCCCCCACCCTCATTGGCAGACAACCAGTAGCTGCGCACAGCCTTAGGCCATGCTCAGCCCAGCAGGTTCTGCTACCAGTCCAAGATGTCAGCCCAATAGCACATCACTTGCTGCTGGGCGCATGTGACCCAGTGAAGCGGTGCATGCTGGGTCGCACTTTCCCCGAGCTCACCCTCTTCTTGTCGAAGCTGAAAAGATGTATTCTTCACATTTTTCCTGCTTATGAAATCCCCTTTGAATTTCATATATTATTTATTTGAGTGCACATTTTTCAAATACAAAAATATATTGCATTTGGTATTGCTACCACAAATATATAGTTCAATGTTTATTTGATTATAAAGTGATAGTTGAGCAATTGTTTATATGTGTAATTCAAACAGTCAAAAATATTTGACATTGCTTAATGTTTATTGTAGCAGAAGTTCAATGTATGTGATTCAAACACTCAATAATGTTTTATAGAAGCAGGTGTTGGTGACGGTCTTTGTTGATTCTTATTTTTAATAACATTCAGTAAGAGGCCAGTTTTTTTCAAAACTATCTGAAAAGATTATTTAGGCTAAATACAAACAAGTATTAGGTAGAGAGGAATCTTCACACCTTCATAGAACTGAGAGCTTGATCCTGCCCAGAAACGAGCTGTAAACACCTTCTCAAGCCTCTGAGCAGGGACCTCGGGACCGGTAGCCAGGCCTTATTGGATTGCTAGGATGCTATCTCTCTTCATACAGAACAATATTTCTATTGTTCCATCAAGGTATTCAGGTGAAAGGCAAGATCAACTAAGGAACTTGTACAGGCCCCTTTTAGTGTTAAAAATGTTTAGTTAGAGGCAAGAAGGGATGTGATTTGAGAACAAATGCATAGAAATACTCAATTACTGTTATACTGTTACATTTATTTCGAATGTTCTGGCTATTAGCTGCTATCGTTGTCTTTGATTGGTTTGTTTTTTATATTCAACTATACACATTATTTGCACTGGATTGGAATTTTGATTTTAATAAAAAAACGAAATGTATATTTTTAGTGTATATTTTTGCGTGTGTCTGTTCGTGGTGAAAGGAGGTTTGGCATCCACTAACAACAAGTATTCATGTGAGTCTCACTGGACTGATTCTTGCCCAGAACACTAACCCCGGGCGGAGACCTCCGCTCCGCCCGCGGAGTGTGCGGAGATTTGCCACCTCCGCGTTCCGTGGAGAACACAGAGAAGGCAAATCTCCGCACACTCGCAGCGGAGCGGAGTTGGCCAGCCCCCGCCTCCACCCCCCCTATATTAAAAACTACTTCTACATGACTTAAAATTAAATTAAAACCACTTACCTGGCATGCGGCGTCCCCGGGCTGCCCTCCTCCTCTTCCTCGCCGTCTGGGTAATTCTTTGAGAAAACTGCGCATGCGAAATGCGAATGCGTGTGCGCACGCGCATGCGCAGTTTTCTCAAAGAATTACCCAGACGGCGAGGAAGAGGAGGAGGGCAGCCCGGGGACGCAGCATGCCAGGTAAGTGGTTTTGATTTAATTTTAAGTCATGTAGAAGTAATTTTTAATATAGTGGGGTGGAGGCGGGTGGCGTAGCATAGCGGAGGTCCACGGAGTTTGTTTGCAACTCCGTGGACCTCCGTGTAGCCCTGCTACGCCCACTACGCCTGGGGTTACAGAACACACCATCTTCATGTAATACTCAGGTGGTTTATGGGTTGCAGTCTAGTGGGCTCTTTGTCTCTAAACGGTATGTTATCTAAGTCTGCCTGCCAGGGGGCCTTGTGAGCCCAAAACTCAAGTTGAATTTTAAGTAAGATTTGAAAATGTATCAGTAGCCTTTGCTGGGCCTGTCACCTGCTGCCAACATGAGGGGGAGGTGGTACTGCACCAAAAAACAAGCCCTGCCACTTCTTCCTAAGAAAAGCTGCTGTGTTATATAAGGCCCGCACAGCAGCTTTGGTAGGTGGTGGTGGTTTCATGGAACCCACTGCATGCCTCTGCCATGAAGGTAGGAGGCGGGGTGACAAAAACAAAACAGAAATAGGGAAAGTGGAAAAATGTACAATGCAAACACGGGGGAAAGGGGAAGCAGGCAAGATTTTTTTCTAACGTCTGGAAATGGGAGAGATGGCCTGGAAAAGAGTCAGCCTGGAGTGGGATGATAAGGGGAACACAAGGGAATATCTAGGCAGTAGCAGGATAGATTAAGGGGTATTACAGCCTATCAAAATGGCTGCTCATCTGAATACTATGCTTTCGTATGAGACACTGGAGACCAATTTCACGTAATTACATGTATTTTGAGTAACTTTTTGGCAGTTTTGTGTAATTACAGACGTGGAAATGGTGCAAATTTCACACACCTCTATTTGTGAGGAGATGAAGGTATAATGAATTGTGCAAATATTATTCAGCATAATAAGTAGATACACATGATATATTTCAGCATCCGTTTCAAGTATTCATGCATAACGCTCTATTTTCTGTCCAGCCTCATCCTAGTGAAGTTAGCTGCTGCACACCAGGACTGACTCTTCTTCCTTTCCATTTACCTTTTCCTCAATAACTTGGTAAAAAGATCAGAGGGCACTGGGCCCTTCATCACCCTGCTTCTGAGGATGGACTTAACTGTGACAGTAGATCTGTAACTAGACTACAAAGGGAGTCTCTGTTTACAGTGGAAATTTTCTATGAACACGGCTAAAACAAAATTATTGGTAATGGACTACAAAAGAAGCAAAAAAGTGTCTTTTCACTTGAGGAGTCATTTATTACTATTATTTGTGGATTAGGATTTTCTTATGTGTTTTATCATGGAAAGATTATAAAGAGAAAAATACTGTTTCCTTAAATCATACATTATCTATATTAGCTTACCAGAAAGAAACATAATAGTAATAACTTTTTTTCTCCAGGAGCTCTGTGTCACATTTCTGCTACTCCTGAGCTCTGTAAATAACAGATATTATCATTACATAATTTATGGAACTCAATATTCTGAAGTACAGAAGGATGGAAGTCTGACTCTGCCTTTCCAGAACCAGAATTCAAATTCATGACCTCGGGCACACAACATTCTGTCAGCAGAAAGTGTCAAGCTTACTGAGCCAAAGCACTGGCTTACAAAATAGTAAGACTGAAAGATGGTGTGATGATCAGGGACATCAGCACCAACAGTATATTAAGTCAAATAAATGTCTAAATTAAATTTTAGGAGAGAAACGATTAGAGCTGGACACTTATTTCATATGTAACAATACAGTGGTTCACTGGTATCTAGGGCATCAACCCTTACAAAACAGTCTGATCCCCTTTTACATTGGTCCAAATTTATCGTCCCTGACAGAACCCCATCCAAATATGCATTGCCCAATAATTTCATTCTTAAACCACCTTCTAAAGTGGAAGAGGAAGTACTCAAATAATTTTCAGAATATTTTATAGAAATACTTGATTTAATGCCTCTAAGAAGGTTATAATTCTAGCAACATATCTTCCTGCCTACCTTCATCCAAGAGGTATAATTTCAACTCCTCATTAGACGATGGACTTGACAAAATGAGGCTGTGTGACAACTTGCACCCTATTGAAGCGAGTAAACATATTTGGGAGTATACCTGAAAGCCACAGATCCATGCAAGTATGACCCTCAAAATATAATTTGAAAACCAGTGCCTTAGGTACCCCAAACATTCTAACAAAAGGGTTAGCTAACAAAAAGTTAAACCTTTGTGTAAGGAAGCAAAGCAAAGTTTGTGAGAAAAGATCATTAGTGGATTACTGTACTGAAAGCAGCCACAGATCCATGCAAGTATGACCCTCAAAATATAATTTGAAAACCAGTGCCTTAGGTACCCCAAACATTCTAACAAAAGGGTTAGCTAACAAAAAGTTAAACCTTTGTGTAAGGAAGCAAAGCAAAGTTTGTGGGAAAAGATCATTAGTGGATTACTGTACACACTACAATACAAATTAAAAGTCCAAGCCTTTGCAAGAAGTATAATTCCTGGTCACAGTCATGAGCACCCCTCAATAGACAACTACCAAGACTGCTAATTACACTCAAAGTCCCAAAAGGGTGCCCGGAATTCACTAATGACTGTCCATTGGACTTAAAATGTGGCTACTGGTATGTGCAGTTTAAATCAGTGCATTAGGGAAATAAACACCAAGCTCAGCTCATAGTTCCATGAGCATACCTCCTGTTCCAGGTGCTAGTATTTAAAGACGGTTTATTAATGCTTTTGTGAGCATTTAATTGAGAACCTCTTGGACGCCTGGAAAGAAGAAGCCAAATTACAGGAAAGACCTAAATGCTGAAGTCCTGTTTCTTTCAACCTCCAAGTGACAATCTTGGTCTGTGCTTAGAGACAGTTCACCATGAGGTTCCCGTTCACAGCTACCGGTAATTACACCAGGCCACGTTCCATCCCATCTTTTCTTTTTTGCTCATTGTGCATAAATCCAGACAGGAAGCAACCGTATGCAAATCACCGGTGGTCCTGCTCCAATGGAAACAGTGCAGCCTGAACTACCAGGCTAGATCCCCTCTGAACAGGAATGCATGCAACCCGAGACTAGTTTCAGCCTTTTAGCAGCTCATAATTTATGTTTACATTTAGTGATGCTCTATAGCACAGTGACCTTCGGGACCCAAGCCTGGGTATAGCCATCATAATACCGGCATACATGAGAAAGAAAAGTGAAAGGTGGAATGTTTTAATTAATCTCAGCTTCTGGTAATTACTATGGGTCACATTCAAGTCTGGTGTTTTTGTCAGCTATGTCACTCCAGAGGTGAGCCACATGCAGAAGTAGCCCTCACATCTGGCAGGAAGCCTGCCCTCACTAGGCTCCTAAAACGGGCTATTATGAATCCCTTTTCCACCGAAAGATAAATGTACAGCTTTCAAAGATATAGGAAGCCATGAGTGGATATCAGGTGACAAACTTGAGGGCTGTTGAGATGAAAAAGTCCCCTGCATAGTGACCCCCTACCGTTGAGTGCTGTAGCTGCACCCATATCTGGACCCCCTGATATTGACTTTTGGCTATGAGCGAACACGGATCATGTGTGGATGCCATGACCTAGGCTTGTTTCACTGTAATGCAGTTTAGTTAGTCAAGGAGGGATGCTCCAAGAGCTACCCTCTTAGCCCCTACTAGGAGTTAAGTGACACATGCATGGTGGAGGTAGCATACCCGTTTTGTGTTCAGTAATGATCAGTTGTGTGGGCTGACATTTTTGCCTGTGTCACTAAAGTAGTGCTGCTAGCCTACTCATTTAAAGTTCTGTGGCTGTGCACATAACTCATCCTTGGCCTGCATGGATTGCGTGTATTACCAGACAGCGAGCGATACTTGCGTGTGTGTGTTGGGAGGCATGCTTGTGCGTGGTACATAACATGGAGGCCTGTTGGTTCCATTTTGGAAGCCCAGGGCTTGTAGAGTCTTGTGGAGATGAAGACTGTAACCTCCAGAAAGGAGATGTGGATTGCTGGCAATCCTGAGGGCTGGAGTGGGAACATATGCTCTGGAGGAAGGGGAGCACAACATCCTCAGTGTACATCGAAAGGCCTCTTTGATTCTAGGACGAGTTACTATTGAGAGGGACCTGGACTTATTGAAGGGAGCTTGTTAGACATATAAGGTGGACAAGGAATTTTGATGGATGCGAAGGCGTAGGCCTTTGAACCTTTATGAGGCAAATTTCAATGGAGGTTGACAGCCAGGTGTGGTCCCCGGTTACTCCCTTAGCCTGTATTGTGGGTCAACTAGACTGTCCCTTTGCCAGAGACAGTGCACTGTAGATAGCACTTCAAAGGACCTCAAGCCAACACCCCGAATTTCAAAGACTCAGACACTAGATCATATATGTCTCTGGATCTGGACTATGAAGGTGGGAGTCTAATTCCCTCATGTCCAGGAGGAGAAAGAAAGCTGTCAAGGCTTTGAGCTGCTGCAACCAGGACTCGGGACCAAGATCTGCTAGTCTCCTAGCTGGGTGAGGGGCCATAACCCAGGAAGCCAAGAATACTTGCCCTGTGTCTGGAGCACCAGCCTTCTGCATGCCTGTCAAGAAGATGTGTGTGCCCTGTGAAAAGGAGGGCTGAGCCTGAAGGGATTGCGACCCAGTGGGGATCCTGGCAAATGGATCCCAGTGAGCAGAGTGTGAGGTGCCCAGTCTAGTTGGGACTGGTATTACGAGAGAAATTCACTCTCTTACAGAAGTCAGTAACCCCTGTCAGGGCTGCCATTAAGTTGCAGACTATTGCATGGCGTTATTGATCTCATTGAGGCCATTGCCCATGTCTGTGAACCAGTATGAGAGAAGGGGGCCACTGAGACTGTTGGGGCCATCGCCCCGTTTCAAGTGAGATTATTGGGGCTGTCACCCATGTCTGTGACCCCTTTTTGACAGGAGGGGACCGCTGAGACTGTTTGGTCCATTGCCCAGAAGATCCAACCTCATTTGACTATTGCTTGGCCCTGTGTCCCTCAGATGCCGGGGGGCTGCAAGGACCAATTGGGCCATCTCCCATGTCAGAGCAGTCCCTGCAACCAGTGGAGAGACTCGGGAGCAAGACCAGAAGCCAACTTGCAGCATTGCCACTTCTTCACCACCTTACTGGCGAGAACCGTAAAGAAGGAGCTGCAATACCTGGAAGCCGTCTGTGACCGCCTTGGCACACCAACCCCGCCTAACCCAGGAGTACAAGATGCAAGCTTCTCATTGCTGGAGCACGGCATAGATGCCCCCGACTTGTGCACAATTCTGATGACCGCGGTTGGGTAAGACTGAAGCAGAGCCGCAGGCCTTTTTGAGAGTTGTACCAGGTTAGAGGTTACTGCCTGAGGGGCTGAACTTTTAAGGCCAAAGCCAGACTTTGATATGCATCTTTAGTGCAGGCCGCACCTCCGGTCATCTCCCAAAATCGACCAGGGTAGTGTTTAGTATGGGGGTGGAAAGGATGAGGAGAGAGAGGAGAGGAACCGCAGAGGAGGATACAGCCCTGTTCTGCATTAGGGCACTAGCCTTGGAGATGACAGTGTGGGTTGTTAGTGTATGGTGTTTACATGCTTATGAAATACTGCTTTATTACACAAAGTTAGTTCTGGACCAGACAATCGACTTATTTGGGTCACTGTGGGGATTTTGAGTTATGAGCTTACGCATGCCTTATGCCTATGTTCCCCTGAAGAGCCTTGGACAGCTCTGATAGTTAAGTGCTGAAAGGAAAGTACTTGGCCGAATTACTCAAGGCTCACAGTAAAACGGGCCACAGGATGGCAGGTGTATAAGACGAAAACAGCCACAGTTGGGCCCAGCAACGCCTGCTTGCCCCTTGGCCTTCTGAAAGGTGTGTTGACAAGGGCAAGGTGCCCGAACGATTACTCCTGAGCAGAGATGTAAAGCTTAAACTGCTGCTAACTTGCAAAAAGATATGGAGTCGGTTAACCAATACTCCAGCTGGGAGTCAAATAAAAAGCTCACTGTCATTTGTAAATGAATGTGCATGTACACCTTTGCATTTAGGGAGTTAATTTGTGTGCCCTTGTGCACAACGGCAGTGCTATTAACAGGACACATTTTTCCACCGATATTTAATGCATTTCTGTAATTTTGCATAGCAATATTTGTACAGTGACAACTTTGCACATTGCACATTTTGCCACACCGCCATTTTCACTAAATATATTACAGTTTCATTCTTTTACTAGCAGCTATACGAGTTTTATGTTTACATTTAGAGATGCGATGCACAATATAAAATAACACTATCGTTCATGATATTTTTAAAATGTAATATGACTTAACAAATGCTTAAAATGGGGTGCAGATATTTGGTCACGTGGCAGGATCAATCTGTTTCTGAACGTGAGGCAAGCATTGTCAAACCACCAGCAATGATTACACTGGGGTTCGATTGCTGGACTAAAACGTACATTCTGGCAAAGAGTATTTTGTTTTAATAAAAGCAAAAAATAACCAAATCTGGATCTTTCCACGGGTTGCTCTGTGCCAGGGTACAGTACATGAACTGTTGTGATTAAGAAATATCATGTAGCAAGAATTAGATCAATGTTAGTTAATAACTCACCATTTATGCAGTTATTTCGACCTGCCCATGTGTGCAAATAAACACGTGGGCTCACAGTGCGCATAAGGTACGATGGAAAAAAAAATGACAGTAAGGGCAGGACCCTGGAGCCTCATTCTGACAGATTCAATTTCAAAAGCATTTGAATTATTAAACGCCTGTGTTTAATTAAGTAGGGAGCATTGATCAGAGTTTGTTTCCAAGGCTGTGTGTTTGAATCTCTGCATCGGAAAACACAGCACGGGAAGCTCGTGCTCTTTTCTGCAGTGAGTTAGTGATCCGAGTCCCGCGCATTGATAATGAGACCCCGCAGTGACAGCTGATCACGCGGGAGATGAAAACCATGTAGTGCGAGGAAAACGATGGGTTCTCTTTCTTTCCTGCGCAATTATGACACTTCGGGAAAAATGCAGCCTTTTGTGAACCGTGCACCTTGCGGGGCGTAGAGGAAATTGCATAAATCTATGCATCGAATGACATATGGTAAGGACGTTAATTGCTGCCACTAGACAGGCAGTAAACCTACAGACATACCCATTGAGGCTAATTTAAAAGAGGAAGCTCTTCTTTTGCTCGCTCAGATAACTAGTTTATGTCATTCTCAGTGTAGAGTGCCTTGTTAGTGGTATGCCAGTTGTAGATGGTAACTGCTCTGCCTATTTCGTATGTATGTATGTATAGAACATGCAGAGCGAAAGCAAACCTACCTATAAAGCAACAGAGCCCTACAGATCATTGGGGTATCCCATTTCCTTAAAAGGCGGAGAGGCCACAAATATGGGACGGACTAGTTTAGGAGGCAGGCAGAATGGTCCAAGTGGAAGACATTATTGACTACTTCCCACCAAACTCCTGGGGGTAGCAAAGATGACACCCCACAACCTTTGTCTCTATGATGACTATGTGACTCAATTCAATTCATAATGCTTTATTCGACTGTTACAAATTTACAATCATAAAAGCACAAATTTAAAAAAAAAAACATTAAAAGCAGCTATCATAATGGGCAAAACACGATCATAAAAAATGGATAAAAATAATTTCATAGAAAAAATTAAAACCATTCAGCTCAATTTTATGATTCAACAGTCGTAATTAAACTTTTCCTGAAATATTTAAAAAAAAAAAATAATAACTCTCTGAAAACATAACCAATCTCCATACAACAAGATCATTGTCCAGTAACTGAAGTTTTTGAAAAAGCAGGACGACATTGTCTAAGGCCATAAGTTTTTAAGAAGGGGACCAGCCAAACTTGTCTTAATTCAGAATAAAATTTACAAAAAAGAACGGTATGGATTGTAGACTGGCATAAGTGGTTATCACATGGACACAATGCAAGTTGTCAAAATTTCATAGAGCAATGGATTTACGACATTTAAGTACATTTTTTTAAAAAGCGGACACTGCAGCAATAACAAACACAACATCTAAGAGTTGCAAAGCTAATAGCGCTGGACGACATTGTTTTAAACCAAACTTCTGTAAAACAGGAATAATCCATCTTTTCCTGGGTTTACTGTAATGTTTACAGAAGAACATAATGTGTATTGTAGATTGTGCGGAAGTCTCATCACAGGGGCATTTAATCAATTCTTTAGACCAGTCATTCATGTCTGGGAAAGTGACTAAACGATGTAAAATATTTAATTTAAATCGAGTCAGTAAAAAACGCTCATAGTCACTCATAATTAAATTCAAATATGGTTGCATTCCCACACTAGATAGTGTAAATTGATGTGCTGATACAGTAGATTTCTTAATCTCATTTAAAGCCCTCTTCTCGTGCAAAAAATTTAAACATTTAATTTTAAAACCATTCCTTGACTCACCGCACATAGTTGAAGGATCATTAAAATATTCTGGGTGACCAATACTACTTAAAAACGTTTTAACATATTGAATCCATCTAAAGCGGCTAACCCCATCTAATCTCAGAGCATCGTTTAAAATAGAGCGATTAAATGTAATTTCGTCAACCGTCCAGATTTTGAACCATAATAAAACTGGCTGTAACCTAATCAAATCCTCTAAGTATGGTATGCCTAACTCAACATGGCATATATAATTTGCCGTACTATCCGGGACAGCCAGTATAAACTTAAGGAAATGGTTCTCTATAATCTGTAAAGCACTTACATCAGAATATCCCCATATGCCTGCACCATAAATGGCCACAGATGTACATTTAGCCCTATAAATTTGCAGAAGTTCACACGGTGGGCGTTTCCCCAGCTTTTGGCTAAAATTGATCAAGGCCTTTATTGATTTGGAGAACAAAAGCCGTCTTGTGCAAATAGCCTGGGTCCAAAATCCAGAATCGCTAAAAAGAATCCCCAAATATGAGAAATCTTTAACACTAATAATAGGTTTTGTGTATATAAAAATGGGGCCCGCCCTGTTTTTGGTGCCATTACCACAGCACATAGAAAAAGTTTTTGAGCAATTGACATTCAGCCCCAAATTAAACATAAATTCTGAAAAAATATTAACAACCTTTTGGAGCGCAAGCGGGGTTCGTCCGCATATAAGAGTGCGGGAATAGGTCGCCCCCCTACGAGAGGTAAATCATTACAGTTCTCAACCAGTACCGCCTCTAATTTATTAATGTACAATGTAAAGAGGAAAGGGGCAAGGACACATCCCTGTCTCACTCCTCTTTGTACACGGAAAGGTTTAGTGCATTCACCACCCCTTCCGTATCGGACCTTTGCGCTAGCCCCTAAATATAGCTGTCTCAGGAAGTTAATAATTAGAATATCTATTCCTAGGTTCTCTAAAATTTCCCATAACTTATAATGAACAACACAATCAAAAGCCGCGGTTAAATCAACAAAAACCAGAAAAATTCTTCCCCCTTAGCTCTCGTATATTTTTCCAAAATAATGTGTAAATTTAACCCCTGCTCAATAGTACCCATACCCTTCCTGAAACCATATTGGAGATCGCTTAAAATTTTATGCTCGTCTGCCCACACCTGCAATCTATCCAATAAAACTCGTCCCATAATCTTAATTGTAGAGTCCAGGAGTGAGATGGGACGGTAGCAAGCTGGGTCACCTCTGTTGCCTTTTTTAAAAATGGGCACTATTACCGATTCGGCCCATGTAATTAGAAATGTCCCTTCTCTCATGCAAGCATTAAATACTTGTGTCAGCAGGGGTCCCCATAAATCTAAATTAGCTTTAAAAAGATCCACAGGGATCCCGTCTGGTCCTGCTGCTTTTCCTCCAGCACTCATCTCTATGGCCTTAGTAACTTCACATAGTTTAAAAACAAGATATGATTTGGTCATGGTCGTCGGGAGTGTAGTAGGGGTCAAATCTTGAGTTATTACAGGGGAATCTAATATGTTTTCGTACAATTTAGAATAGTGTGTTATCCATTCTGGACTATGTGACTCTGTTACCTTTGACCCTTATGACAGTTGATCCAGAAACCATGATAACAAATGACATCACATGACCTTGGATTAAGTATTTTGGCCCTCATTTACAGAGGATTTGGCGCAGGGCAGTGCAGCAAGTCACTTTGCTGCGCTTCCCTACGCCAAAGTGAAAGGGCAAGAATTCACTGTATTTATGTAATATGGTGCATTCCTGTCCTCTCCCCCTTCACTGGCGCCGTTTCGGCAGCCTAGTGCCAACACAGGCACCAGCCGCGGTCCGTGCAGGTAACAGCGGTGGGGCCGGGTAATGCGGGATTTCGAGGGACGATGCAGAGGGAAAATTAATTCTTTATTTAATTTTCCCTCTGCATTGGCCCTCGAAATCCCCCTTTACCCGGCCCCACCGCCCCACCGCTGTTACCTGCACGGACCACGGCTGGCAGGCACCCTTGCACCATGGTGCAAGGGTGCCTGTGTTGTTGGCAGGATTGTTTTTTTCCAGGAAGGAGCACTATCCTGCATAAAATCAATCCTAAGAGGTGTTTTCCTCTTTCCTTGTCTGCTGCATTATAGAAAGAGGAAAAAATAAGGAGAAATATAGGTATTTCTCCTCATTACGCCTCACCTCGGGAGGCGTAAGGATTTGGCGCTTCCCCAGGTTTACATGATCTTGTAAATCTGGCACAGTGTCAAAATCCATGGATGCTGCATGGGAAAGCACACAGTACCACCCATGGAACGCCTCCTGAGTGCATGAGTAAGGGAACGCAGGGATTTGCCCTCCCTTGGCTTACTCCACAAAAAGTGACGCTCCAGCTGCTCAGGGTGCTCGTAAATAAGCCCCTTAGTGAGGGTTTCTTGGATGCAGGGACCGTTCTTGCAGATAACTAATGAGACAGTCACATTGAGGGATTTGGTGGGGATAGAATTCTATTGCCACCACTTCCCACTCTGCATGTGACCTTGGTCAATACATCCCTCTGCCTCAGGTTAGACAGTGCTTAAGACATTTTAATAAAATACAGGGGAAAGAATATAGCCTTTGAGAATGATACTTGTACAGACCTAGCCATGAATTGTGGAATTTGGTGACAATTGTGAATTTGGGCATGATTTTGTGTAGAAAAAAAGGGCTATTCAGGGTTTTGACAGGATTTGGAAAAAGGCCTTGAATTGCAAATCGTAGACATAAAGACATGGATATTACCCAGGCACTCTGCAGCTGAAAGGTCATTAAACACAATAAAACTGCCAATTACCACACCCACATGAGAAAAACAAGCATTGGCAAAGTCATGCATTTGAAAGGCGTTAGTCATCATTTGGCTTTGCCAAAGCCTATGGATGATGTTGAACGCCATCAGCAAAAAGTTTAAAAATATGATTGGTGCCAATGCCTTACAACATCAACAAAAGAATTTTAAAAAACTGGGCATACGTCGTGACTATGCGTGGTCACTAAGGATTTTTTTAGTTTACCGTTCCAAGATGGTGCATTTCTTCAGGTGGTGAATTTAGAAAAATAAGAGGAGCACGAAAATGCATTGTAGCAAAAGGAGTGGCAAGGTAGCAAACCTCCAGCTGCCAGGCCCTCTAAATCAGAGAGGGGAACAGTGAGAGCAGTGGTGCAGTAGGGGAGGAAGAGAACAAGTGTACTTTGCCGAGAGGTACTATAGTAAGCAGGGCGGTGTAAGAGAGCAACAGAGAAGTTGATGGGTTGGATAAAAATCCAGGAAAATAAGCAGAGACAGGCAGGTTAAGCAACAGACAAGCTGGGTGTGCATAAACATGGAGAGCAAAGGGGTCAGGATGTGGGAGGGGAAGAGCAGACTGGGCAGAGAGCAAGAAGACACATGCACTCCCAGGAGTGCTGAAATAAAAAAAAGTCGTTTGCGGATGTAAACTGTAGCAGGATACAAGTCATTCTATCAAAAGTATGATAAGGAAGCTGTTCTCCAGGGGAGAGACCAACACAAAAAGAGGAAGGACCACCATCAAGTAAGAAACAAGAAAACGAGCTTGGTTTAATCCCATATTTGAGCATCTCCATGATAATTTCTTTCTAAGCTTAGCATGACATATACACGATAGTTTTCTTTCTATTTATAGCACTATATACACCACACTTCTACATTTTAAGCATTGTAACTAACTGGTATTTCCTTTTCAGAATTCAAAGTAGGAATTTCTCTACCTCAGAACAATTGGGGCTAAATGGGACTTCAGCTTGTAATGTGAATATCACCACCCCGATAAAATATTTCAAGAGCGACAGCTCAACTCACTGAGCCATCTATCGAGCTAGATATTCAATGCATCAAATCATTCCATGAATGATTATAAAACGTTGTGCCCATGAGATGTTATGTTGTGGCTGGGAGGCATAAATGCTCACTTCATCACCCAATTCACTTTAAGTCACTGATTAGAAATAATAAAATCTGCAGCCTTCACAATTAGGGCATGTGGCAGAGTGGAAAGAGCTGTCCTCAGATTGAGTGATCATGCAGCCCAGCCTCCAGTGTATCTTTGATCTTGTGCAGAACTTGAGTATTACTTACTTGAGCATTCTAAATAAATATAGACCTTGAACTTGTGAATGTAAAATAATATTAGAATTAGAGATGGGTAACAATGAATTACGGGGATGGTTTCACCAAGCAGCTCTGAGTGACATCAGATTGATAACAGGAGTGAGGCTTGAGTTGTTTATGATGTCACTCCGTACCCCGAGGTGAGAAACATACCTGCAATTCACTTTTTACTCATCTATAGTTTTATTTTATGTATGTTCCCCAAAATCCTCTGCCCCTGCTTTCAACTGCTACCAGGGGCAGAGGAATAATGGGGAGCCATACATAGCATATGTTCTCCACTGTGGCCCAAATATCAAAAATAGTACCTTACCTGCCATCTGTAACCAACCCCACCACCTTCCCTGCCTTCCTTCCTCCTCCTACAGTTTTGCTTCTCCTTTCAATCAAAGCAGACAAGCAGTGCTGTACTGACAGGCTCTCAGAGAGTTCTGCCAGCCTGGCCTGAAAGGCCTTTGTAACATAGTGACAGTAGATAACAAATTATTAGGAACTGCTTCTTCCTCATAGCAGTGAGTTACAAGATTTAGAATCTGGTGTAAACAATAGAGGCTTAGTATGAAAGCCATGCATAATAATGTTGTTAAATAACACAGTTTTATCCACTCTGCCATCTCAAGATCATGACAAAAAAACAGAGATCACAGCTTAACCCACCAGGCTACAGTGCTGCCTCTAATAATTAGAACAAACTTGCTAAATCGAACAGTGTGCACTTCAGGCATTACATTTGTAGATCTGTAAGTTGTAACCTGCAATTGCAACCGCGTCGCTGCTGCAAAAATATGACCCCTCTTAGATATCTTACCCTACTTCATTGGGGTTCAATCCAAGGCCCACGCAAACATTGCACACACATCTCTGCATGAGTGAGATTCTAACCAGACACATATGTATGCATCAGTCACATTTATCCACATGCTGCCAGAGGCTTCATAGGTGGACTAGCTTTATAAGTCCCAGCATTTTGTCCTTCTCAGGCTGATATAATAAGTACCATTGATATGTCAAAATGGAGTGATTTCTTGATAGGCTGCCGCTGCAGAAAAGTGAGGATGGCTGTGACAGATTAAGTCAGATGTTAGTCATATCAAATTCCTCATTCTATCTTTCTAAAGTTAAATAAGCAAATACATTAAAATAATACAAAAACTGTGAATTTCTGACTTGACTGACTGATTAAATGCATATTGCATTCACTACCCCATAGGGTGTCATGGCGCTGACCAAAATAAACCACCAGAAGTTACACAAGTGCTAATGCAGGTGCATCTGGCAAACTAGTAGGGATCAATAGGAGTTCATAATATTTCAGGTATGCCTGACTCAGCTGCTTATCTTTGTGGGTAGATTGGCGTGGTTAATTTAGATGTAATAATTGGTCAGGAAAAATTTCAATTTCCATAGGGTCTAGATTGCTCTTGGTATCAGTGTAGAATGAGATGACAATATACGCACTAAACAGATTTTTATCTAGTATTATGTTACCTTCAATGTTGCATGAAGTGGTTCCAGTCAAGCAGTAGACCACTTACACTACTTTGTACTTCCTCATGAATCAGTTTTGCAGTATAAAATATCGGCTGATAGCACAACACATTCTAGAGTCATTGTTAGTGTAACTGAATCATTGCAAAATGGAACATTTATAACTGTATAACCATAGGAAAGAAGAACTTAAAGGGATTTCTTCAAGGGAATGTTTCATCATGAGGTTCTTAGTGACATCTAATGTACAGCAAGACTTATGCTTGAGTTGTCTGTGATCTCACTCACTGTTATATGTCTACAATTTTATGCTATGGACGGCCCCACAAAATATAATCATCTGACCTTGATCTCAACAGCTGTTCATGGGTAGGGGAGTCATAGGAGAGCATACACATCATGACCTCACCTACTACATTCACCCGCCTGTATTACACCTTGTACCCTACCACCACCCCCACCACTCCCTGGCCATCCCTCCCCTACCACACACCCAAATATAATAAAAGAATATCTATCATGCTGCCACTCTCCTCCACCCTCAGCGTAACTTTCCGCTTCACTCCCAAATATTTTAAAAAAATTACCTGATGTCCTGCCGCCCACCCTCCGCATTTACCCTCACCTCCCTATCACATTTAAAAACTCCTGGTGTCCTGCCACCCACCACATCTCCCTTTCTTTAATCCATCCCTCTTTCCCTACCCAAATATTAAAAACAATCATAATTGGCCTCTTGCCACCCTCTTTCCCCTGCTGCTGCCCTCTTCCTTCAATCTTGACAGTGTGCACTCTAAACGCTATAAGCTGAGACTGGATTTCCCTGAGACATTGCAACAGCAGAAACCCATTTTTGTTTTCCATGCTTGTGATGCAGTACTAATGAATATCTGGGCTTAGATTCCAGTATTCATACTACAGGCTCTCAGTAAGACCCTGCATAGCATATGTATTCAACCTGCTATTTCTAAAGTACACATTTAGTAACAGGAGGATAATTGCCCTGTACTTCGATTAGAGAAACAATAACATTTCCCTAGACTGAATAGGAATTTACATAAGTGCAAACTGTGCAAAAAGCTCTGCTCAGCAAACAAATATGCAAAAATATATTATTCATTAAATATAATCACATATAATTCATGAATTATATACATACCAAAGTACAAAACTGTTGTAAATAAATGAAGTCTGGAAGCCGAGGTGTAAATTCTGTATGATGGTTTGTTTTTCTTAGTTGCAGGTAAGTGATAAGCTCCAATAATTAGCTCTAAAGTAAGCCCCACCAGGAGCAGCCTCCCTGCTGCTCAGCCCATACTCCAACTGACCCTCCAGCACCTCACATGCAACCTAACATTCCAACGCATCACCATGCACCAACATTCCACACAGCACACTCATACTGGCTGAGCAGCAGGTATAACAAAAACATAAGGTCACTGTTCCTAAGAGAAGACAGAGGGGGTCGTTTTAGAGAGACAAGAGGGGAAGTCAAGGTGACTTTTACTTGGTGCCCTCACATATCCCAAGGGATGTCATGCTTCATCATAGGGTGGTGCTCCTCGCTGGGCTGGCGCTGCAATGCCCTAAAGGGCTCCTGAAGGGTCACTTTGGCAGAGATCTTTTTGTTTTCACGCCATATGATGAGTGCGAGGTAGTGCTCATGGAATGATGAGTGAATTAAAAAATGGCTAGAGGGTATCTGTGTTAATCAGATTTAATGATAGAAATCCCTCTGTACTAATCACCACAATATACTTACCCTATGACTAATCGTGGTAACGTGTTGGGGTGTTCTCTCTCACCCCTATACCTGTTTTATGAATTTCGATTACCTCACCACTGTTCTTAAACTATGGCTTCACTTGCTCAGCCATCTCCGAGACTGCGTCCGGTCTACAAGCTTGAAGCCAGAGATATTAATATGGTCCACCCATCAGGGGCCATCTGAGTGTATTAAGATTTATACACCAGAGACATGATTAACTACATTTTGTGTACTGTCGGTCTGTATCCTCTTCCCCTCCCCCTCTTGTCATTTTAGATTGGACCACCACCAGGGTCCCACTGGTGGCACTACTTTATATGAGGAGGCCATCTCCAATACATGAGCACTTTGTCTAACCTTTTCTTTGGTCCTAAAGAAGCGCTATGGATCTCCTCCTGAGACCATTAAAAGTGTGAAACATGTCAACCTAGTCTATCTCACTCACACATTCGTATAGCATATCAGAGCTACTTAGGGCCATTACAACCCTCTAGCAGCCACAACCTTTTTTGTTTTTAAACTGTGACTGAGGGATCTCTATCATTAAATCTGATTAACACAGATACCCTCTAGCCATTTTTAAATTTACTCATCATGAAAAAGATAAGGTACCCAGATAAGAATCAGTCCAAACGCAATCTCACAGCAACCCAGGTTAAAGCACTGGAAGGCCTTAGAAAAGACCGGTCTATTGTCATAAGGCAATCTGATAAAGGGGGCAATGTTGTTGTGTGTGCTAAAGATGATTACTTGAAGGAAGGTCTACGACAACTCAGTGATCAGTTGTATTACCAAGAGTCGTCCAAGTTAGAAGTTGTGGCATCCAATGTGAAATATAATGAAATGTTATCCGAATGGAGGGACAAAGGGCTATTGGAGTGGGAGGAGTGTCGAAGTCTGAGTTGTAAACATGCCAGAACTCCGATACTTTATCTCCTCCCAAAATTGCATAAAGATCCAGTTAACCCGCCAGGGAGGCCTTTAGTTTCCTCCATAGGTTCACAACTTGAAATGACTTCAAAGTACATCGATTTTTACTTAAGACCGTTTGTAACAGCCTTACCAGCATATTTAAGAGATACTATGCATTTTTTAAATATAATTGATGGACTGGTATGGGAACAAGATTACCTGTTAATCACATTAGATGTGACAAGTCTCTACACATCTATCAGGCATGACCTGGGGATCCAGGCCATTCGTTATTTCCTACGTGCTAGACCAATATCATTACTGCTCCATACTGAAATGTTAATCGAGATGGTATGGTACTGTTTGACAAACAATTTATTTTACTTTGATCAGAAGGTATACAAGCAGATACAGGGGATGGCAATGGGCACCTGCTTCGCCCCCAGCTATGCGAATTTATTCATGGGCTGGTGGGAGGAGCAGGTGTCCAGTTGCTGTGACATGTATGGGGAGCAAATAGTGTTATGGACAAGATTCATCGACGATATTTTTTTGATTTGGAAGGGAGATGAATTGAGTGCAACAGCTTTTATATCGTCATTGAATAATAACAACTTGAATCTAGAACTTACATCACACATGAGCAAAAATAGGATTATTTTCCTAGATGTAGAAGTTTTTGTGCAGGGCATACATTTGGCAACAAAACTTCATATAAAGGAGACTGCGGGAAACAGTCTCTTATATGCCTCGAGTGCTCACCCCTACAGTCTTATTCAGAGTATCCCTTATGGGAAACTAATCAGAGCTAAAAGGAACAGCAGCACTGACAAGGAATTTTTGGCAGAAAAACTGCAAATGTGTAAGAGATTTGAGGAAAGAGGGTATACCAAGAAGGTGATTAAATCCGCAGTAGAAAAAGTGGATAAATTACAGAGATCCAATTTATTACATCCAAAGCAAGGGGAGAATTTTGAGAATCAAATCAGGTTTATAACGACATATTCGAACCAGGCATATAAAATCAGAAAGTTATTGAGCCGTAATTGGCATATTTTAAAAACCGACGCAGTCCTGGAGACATATATACATGAATCCCCTCAAATAACCTTCAGAAAAGGACAATCGCTCAGGGACGAACTAAGTCATAACTTGGTGACATCCCGAATGACAGAAACGCACGCCAGAATTCAGTGGGATTTACATGTTGTATGCGTTGTAAGGCCTGTGTTAATAGCACTGTACTAAAGTGAAGGTACCCAACAGCAATAGGGATTTTACAATCAAGGGGAGCTTTGATTGTAATACTGAGCTTTGTGTATACTGTTTGATCTGCCCTTGTAAAAAGTACTACATAGGCAGTACGATACACAAAGCCAGAAAAAGAATTTTAGAACATAAATGAGCTATAAGAAATAATAATGAACAATATCCGGTGACTTGTCATTTTAAAATTCTACATGGCCAGAATGATAAGTTACTGACCTATGTAATTCTTGATGCAGTAAGACCACAGGAGAGAGGGGCGATAGAGAACGCCAACTAAGAATTTTAGAGTCTAAATATATCATTGACTTTGAGACATTAGTGCATGTGGGCTTCAATTCCAGTGAAGAGTTAGCTTTCCATCTGGGTTAATTGAACTATGAGCTGGTTACAAATATAGGGTACCAAACTAATTAGAAAAATATTTCAGAATATCGAGTTTGGCAACAGATCTACTTTCCATAGGGTGATAACATTAAATTGTATTTTAAATTGTAAATATAATTTTATTCAGTATTTTTCTTTTTTCTTTTCCGTGTTTGTAAACAGGAACAAGTGCTATCTGGAGGCAACCCTACAACTGGGTAGCAAGGCTCACAATTAAGTTACGATGAATGTGAAGGGTTATTACCTGTACAGGTTGAATCAATTTTGAAGAGTGCACCTATGCCCACTGGGGCGGGATTGAGAACAATGAAGATTAATAGAACTGTTTTCTTGCATACCCATTTGGGCAAGACACATGTATATGAACATTTCAATGATAGTGACATTACTGGTTCCCACATGTGGATATATATTGATGCTATTGAAATTGTCCTAACAAGTTGTTTCGATACATGGTGAATGTTTTTGGCACAACATCATGCCAAAAAAATGTGTTCAAGAATGACAGTTTGATCAGAACTGTTGCTGTGGTACACGGATGAAATCCTAGAATCAACGGATGTGAATTCAATTGTACCGAAGGACAGCAAAAAATATTTGTATTTGTACTTTATTTGTATATATCGAGTTCCGAGATTACGGGGTATGATATTACAAAATGCTGCTCATGAATTTAGAAAACAATGGTTCAGCAACATGGCTGTCTGCCTTCACAATTCGATTGTTACTGTACATAAAACCCAATCCAACAGTACTGAATGTTGACATTACATACTGCGACAAGTATATATTTGCACCTGCATTGTATTTGATCTGCAGGAAATTCAAGAGATGAATTTTTGAAGATGTATGACATCAGTAATCTTTATAAGTAACAGTAAACATTTGTACTTGCACTTTATTTAAAAGGGAAACGAGCCTTGCGAATATGGGTAGACAACATTATAATATGGCGCCCAAGATTGTGAGCCAGTAATGCACTTGTCCACTTTTTGTGTTTATACATGAGTGTATGTAAAACGGAAGTGAAACAATGCATGCCATACCGTGAACAAGCCAAAAGGTGAAACGCATTGGTAGAAGGCTGTCTTTACTGCAATAAATGAAATTCAGCATCCTGGAGTGTCCTGAACTTTTTCTTGAATGAGAGAAAAGTTGTTGTCATATATATATATATAGATATATATTATCTACTGGCGGTCGCCAGTAGATAGTTATAGTTACAACCTATTATCCATAGGAAATCCGTGACATTCTATTTGAAATAACTCTCTTGCCGGTTGACGTATCTTCGCAAAATTTTCAAACTTTGTGGCCAGCTCCGGTCCGCTCCTACCCTGAAAGTCTCGGGGGATTCGTCAAGCGGGGGTTGAGAAAAAGGGGGTCCCAAAACGCGTTTTCCCCATGCAATTTTCCATAGGAAACTTTAGACACGGCTACAGCCCGAACTGCTGAACGGAATTACACCAAATTTGGCAAAGAGGTAGTTCTTGGTTCAGAAAGAACCCTTTTGTTAAATGGTGTAAATCCGTTCAGTAGTTGCTGAGAAAATCAAAAGTAAAAAGATAGTGATATCTATGGCCGCGTCGGATTCGCGCACCCTCCCGATCACGAGCTGCATGCTAATTGGCTGTCAACACTCCAAATCAGGAAGTGTTGGCAGCCATTTTATCCCTCGGTAGAACCGAGGGACAGAAACAAGTGCGCAAAGCGCACAAAGGGGGCAGGGTAGAAACACCCTGACCCCTAGGTTTGCTCAGGGGGTCCCACAAGGACCCCCTGGGCAAAAAAAAATAATAATTTTTTTAAATCGGCAGGAGTGCGCGAATCCTGCCGAAAAAAAAAATCGAGCGCGGTCTCCCGCGCTCGATTGTATTTTGCCCCGGGTGGCCCAAGTCCCGGGGGCATGGTGGGGGTTAATTTTATGTGTGGGGGCCTCAAGGGCCCCCAAGCCCCGGGGACCGCCACCCCCGGGGCTTTATTGAAAAAATGGTGCGGGAGGGCTCTTCTGCCCTCCCGCAGCCCCGGGGACCGCCACCCCCGGGGCTTCTTTTTTAATTTAAATAAGGTGTGTGGGGTCTCCAGCCCCCACAAGCCCCGGGGACCACCACCTCCCCGGGGCACTTATAAAATAAATGTGGGGGTCCATTACGGACCCCCAGAGCCCCGGGGACCACCACCTCCCCGGGGCTGTGCAATTTAAGGGAGGGGGCCGCGCGGCCCCCTCCTGGAGCCTGTGGTGGCCCTGGGGACCGCCACCCCCAGGGCCGGCTCCTGCAGTGTCCCAGGGTGCCTACCCCGGGACACTGCTGTTTGCAATGACAGGACGGGAGCCTCGCGGCTCCCGTCCTGTCATTGCAAACTGCTTTGGATATTGGAAGAGAGAGCAGGGAAACCTGCTCTCTCTTCCAATATCCAAAGCTGATTGCTTTTCCACATGGGGAGCTGCATCTTAGCAGCTCCCCATGTGTAAAAGCAATGCCGGCTCCCGTAGGACACGGTGAGCCGGCGGGACTGTGGGGGGCTTGGGGATCCCCCCACAGTCCCCAACGAGAGGCCAGGCCCCGGGGGATGGGGTCCCCGGGGCCATAAGTGGCCACGGAGGGGGGCCACGCAGCCCCCCTCCCCAAAGGAAAAAAAAAGGAAAAAACGATCGGGCCCGCAGGCCCCGCCCCCTTCCTTCACCACTCTGCAAACGCGCCCCCTGGCGCGTTTGCAGAGGGGGAACAAATTCCCCTTGAATACTGGGGGTCCCTGGGGGCCAACTAGCCCACCAGGAACCTCCAGTATGCGCCAGGGGGCTGCCTTGCAGAGAGGTGTACAGAGGCCACGCCCCTTTTTACACCTCTCTGCAACGCAGCTCTGTGGCGCTTTTTGGAGGTATATGGTGGGCTAGTTGGACTCCGGGGACCCTCAGGATTCAAGGGGACTTAATCCCCCAACTTAAAACGCGCCACGGGGCGTGTTTGCACAGTGGTGAAGGGAGGGGGCGGGGCTTCAGGTGACATGTGTGCAAACAGGCCCCGTGGCGCGTTTTAAGATGGGGAATTAAATCCCCTTCAATCCTGAGGGTCCCTGGGGGCCAACTAGCCCAACAGGTACATCCAGAAAGCGCCACAGAGCTGCGTTGCAGAGAGGTGTAAAAGGGGTGTGGCCTCTCTACACGTCTCTGCAACGCAGCCCCTGGCGCATATTGGAGGTTCCTGGTGGGCTAGTTGGCCCCTAGGGACCCTCAGGATTCAAGGGGACTTAATCCCCCAACTTAAAACGCGCCACGGGGCGCGTTTGCACAGATGTCACCTCAGGCCCCGCCCCTTCCTTCACCATTGTGCAAATATTCTTCTAAAATCATCCGAAATACGAATTCCGATTTACTCACCTGTTATAAGGAGAGACCTCAGTGCTGCATCTTTCAGCCCAGTACTGGTCCTGAAAAGTAATTTTAACCGTACTTACCAGTAACTTGAATTTCCTTCCATAGGATATCATTGCCTGCTTTTTGCTGAAAAAGTTTCTAAGTGTTGATTTTTGAAACATACAAATATTCCTCTAAAATCAGCCGAAATACGAATTCCGATTTACTCACCTGTTATAAGGAGAGACCTCAGTGCTGTATCTTTCAGCCCAGTACTGGTCCTGAAAAGTAATTTTAACCGTACTTACCAGTAACTTGAATTTCCTTCCATAGGATATCATTGCCTGCTTTTTGCTGAAAAAGTTTCTAAGTGTTGATTTTTGAAACATACAAATATTCCTCTAAAATCAGCCGAAATACGAATTCCGATTTACTCACCTGTTATCAGGAGAGACCTCAGTGCTGTATCTTTCAGCCCAGTACTGGTCCTGAAAAGTAATTTTAACCGTACTTACTAGTAACTTGAATTTCCTTGCATAGGATATCATTGCCTGCTTTTTGCTGAAAAAGTTTCTAAGTGTTGATTTTTGAAACATACAAATATTCCTCTAAAATCAGCCGAAATACGAATTCTGATTTACTCACCTGTTATCAGGAGAGACCTCAGTGCTGTATCTTTCAGCCCAGTACTGGTCCTGAAAAGTAATTTTAACCGTACTTACCAGTAACTTGAATTTCCTTCCATAGGCTAACATTGACTGGTTTCACTTGGAAATTCTTCTAAGTGTGGAGTTTTGGAACTTTAAAATATTCATCTAAAATCAGCCGAAATACGAATTCCGATTTACTCACCTGTTATAAGGAGAGACCTCAGTGCTGTATCTTTCAGCCCAGTACTGGTCCTGAAAAGTAATTTTAACCGTACTTACCAGTAACTTGAATTTCCTTCCATAGGCTAACATTGACTGGTTTCACTTGGAAATTCTTCTAAGTGTGGAGTTTTGGAACTTTAAAATATTCATCTAAAATCAGGCGAAATACGAATTCCGATTTACTCACCTGTTATCAGGAGAGACCTCAGTGCTGTATCTTTCAGCCCAGTACTGGTCCTGAAAAGTAATTTTAACCGTACTTACCAGTAACTTGAATTTCCTTCCATAGGATATCATTGCCTGCTTTTTGCTGAAAAAGTTTCTAAGTGTTGATTTTTGAAACATACAAATATTCCTCTAAAATCAGCCGAAATCCGAATTCCGACTTACTCACCTGTTATCAGGAGAAAACCCAGTGCTGCACCTTTTAGCCCAGCACTGACCCTGAAAAGTAATTCTAACCGTACTTACCAGTAACTTGAATTTCCTTCCATAGGCTAACATTGACTGGTTTCACTTGGAAATTCTTCTAAGTGTGGAGTTTTGGAACTTTAAAATATTCCTCTAAAATCAGCCGAAATACGAATTCCGATTTACTCACCTGTTATCAGGAGAGAACCCAGTGCTGCATCTTTTAGCCCAGCACTGACCCTGAAAAAGTAATTTTAACCGTACTTACCAGTAACTTATATTTTCTTCCATAGGAATCCATTGTCTGGTTTTCAGCAAAAAAGTTTCAAAGTGTTGATTTTTACAAACTACAAATATTCCTTAAAAATCGCCTGTATGAGTTAAACGCATTCTTTCAACTGTTTACAGGAGATGCACCAGTGCTGGATCCAGGATCCAACACTGAGTAAGAAAAAGTAACGATAACAGTTTTTACCTGCTAAGTGAATTTCCTTCCATAGGATAACATTGGTGACTATATGAGAAAAAGTTTCTAAGTGTCAACTTTTAAAATACAATAATATTCCTTAAAAATCACTACTGTAACCAAAACGCTTTTACTCAACTGTTTACAGGAGATGTCCCAGGACTGAATCTAGGATCCAGTCCTGTGGTTAGAAAAAGTAATCCATAAAGTAACTAATTGCATTTAACTAGAAATTCACATTGAGCTGAATGTTGCATTGTGTTTGAAAATGTGTTGCCCATTGCAACAACTGTAACTACTGTACTTAAAAGTCTATTGCCTATGTGCAAAGTATTTAAACTAAAGTAATTCATTCTGAGAAAGTATTTTTGTAATGTAATGTATAATGTAATTACAATGTAATTTAAAAAATAAAATATGTAAAAAAAAATTGTTTCTAAAAATGTAGTAAATCAGTATGAAAAAAATTAATATAACAATTAATACATTTAAAAATTGTCATTTACAAAACCTTTGAAATTCACTGAAAAAACCGTAGGTTTCAGGCACGTTATAGTTAGAAATTAGCATTTTAAAAACCTTTGAAATTCACTGAAAAAACCATAGGTTTCAGACACGTTATAGTTACAAATTAGCATTTAAAAAACCTTTGAAATTCACTGAAAAAACCATAGGTTTTAGGGACAGTTATAGTTACTTGGACATTGCACTCGTAAAAAACCCGTGAAATTCCCCCGTTATAGTTAGTTCAGCTAACTATAACTCGCGCCCCGCAATGCACTGCTGATGACGTCACATATTACATCACTCATGACATGGTCAGTGACATCACTGATGACATCACTGATGACATCTCAAATGACATCACTGATGACATCATCCACGGGATAATCTGATGCACCTCCTCACACCCTAATATAACCTTTGATACACCCACTCTAAATTACAGACTGCCATTCGCAAAACCATAGACACTCCAACACCAATAACTACATACCCACTCACTGATTCTTAGGTCTACACACACACATCCACTCACTCACCCGTACAGTCACTCATACTTATGGTCACTCAGTACAGGACTATCATATGCACTCTTACTCCTATATAGACACTCAAACACCGCCACTCATCCATAGAGGTACTCACACACCTAGTCAGTCATGCAAATAATTAAACACACTGCCATTTACTCACCTATACAGTTATACACACACCAGCTCACTTAATCATACAAATACTAGCACATTGTTACGCTCTTATACAATCACTGATACAAGCACACACTCATCCATACAGCCACTCTCACAATAACACACTCTCACTTATAGCCATTTAAATACTCTAACACACATATATACTGCCTTTCACATATGTAGTTACTCACACATGTACCACTGGGACATACATTCACTCACTAACACACTGTTACACACACTTACCCACCCATACAGTCTATCACAGATGCACTCTTGAAACCATCCACCCAGTGAATCACCCACTCACACATCTATGCACAGTCGCACACACCCCATCCACACAAACACTCAGGCACCCATACAGATACTCAGACAACAAATCAATAACTCTTATAGACACTCATGTAGCTATTCACAAACCCATGCAGCCACTTACACAGCAACAGACAGATACAGACATTCACCCAGTTTAGTCACTAACCCATGCATTCAGTAAGATACGTTTAATCACTCACTTATAGAATTAGTCACGCACCTACTAAATCATCCATACACACACTTATACACCCACTCATTCTTTAATACGCCTTTCCCTATATATATTAAAAATATTTAAACTTTACAGAAACACACAGTCACTGGATGATGTCATCAGTGATGTCATTTGAGATGTCATCAGTGATGTCATCAGTGATGTCACTGACCATGTCATGAGTGATGTAATATGTGACGTCATCAGCAGTGCATTGCGGGGCGCGAGTTATAGTTAGCTGAACTAACTATAACGGGGGAATTTCACGGGTTTTTTACGAGTGCAATGTCCAAGTAACTATAACTGTCCCTAAAACCTATGGTTTTTTCAGTGAATTTCAAAGGTTTTTTAAATGCTAATTTGTAACTATAACGTGTCTGAAACCTATGGTTTTTCAGTGAATATTTATATATATATATATATTCACTGAAAAAACCACAGGTTTCAGGGACGTTATAGTTAGTTGGACAGTTCACTCATACAAAACCAGAGAAATTCGGCAGTTATAGTTAGTTCAGCTAACTATAACTCGTGCCCCCGCAATGCACTGCTGATGACTTCACATATTACATCATTCATTACATGGTCAGTGACATCACTGATGACGTCACTGATGACATCTCAAATGACATCACTGATGACATCACTGATGACATCATCTAGTGACTATGTGTTTCTATAAAGGTTAAATATGTTTTATATATATGCCAAGGTGTATTGAAGAATGAGTGGGTGTATAAGTGTCTGGATGGAGGATTTAGTAGGTCCGTGACTGACTGTATACGTGAGTGATTAAATGTGTCTTACTGAATGCATGGGTTAGTGACTTAACTGTGTGAATGTCTGTATCAGTCTGTCTGTTGTTGTGTAAGCTGCTGCATGGGTTGGTGAGTAGCTACATGAGTGTCTATATGGGTTATTGATTGGTTGCCTGAGTATTTGTATGGGTGCCTGAGTGTCTGGGTGGGTGGGTGGGGGGTGTGTGACTTTGTGCATAGATGTGTAAGTGGGTGATTCACTGGGTGTATGGGTTCAAGAGTGTGTCTGTGAAGGGCTGTATGGGTGAGGGAGTGTGCGTATGGCTGTGTTGGTGAGTGGATGGATGTGTTAGTGGTATCTGTGTGAGTAAGTACATATGTGAAAGGCAGTATATGTGAGTATTGGAGTATATAAAGGAGTATATGTGAGAGTGAGTGATTGTGAGAGTGGCTGTATGAATGAGTGTGTGCTTGTCTCAGTGATTGTTTAAGAGAGTAAGTATGTGTTAGTATCTGTATGAATAGGTGAGGTGGTGTGTGTATAACTGTATAGGTGAGTAAATGAGAGTGTGATTGATTCTTTACATGAGTGACTAGGTGTGTGAGTAACTCTATGGGTGAGTGGCAGTGTGTGAGTGTCTGTATAGGTGTATGAGTGCATATGACAGTGCTGTATTGATGAGTGACTGCATGTATGAGTGACTGTATGGGTGAATGAGTGGATGTGTGTGTAGACCTAGGAATCAGTGAGTGAGTATGTAGTAACTGGTGTTGGTGTGTCTATGGTTTTGAAAATGGTAGTCTGTATTTTAGAGTGGGTGTATCAAAGGTTATATTAGGGTGTGAGGAGGTGCATCAGATTATCACATGGATGATGTCATCAGTGATGTCATCAGTGTTGTCATTTGAGATGTCATCAGTGATGTCACTGACCATGTCACGAATGCTGTAATATGTGACGTCATCAGCAGTGCATTGCGGGGGCACGAGTTATAGTTAGCTGAACTAACTATAATGGCCGAATTTCTCTGGTTTTGACGAGTGAAATGTCCAACTAACTATAACGTCCCTGAAACCTGTGGTTTTTTCAGTGAATTTCTAAGGTTTTTTAAATGCTAATTTCTAACTATAATGTCCCTGTAACCTTTGGTTTTTTTCAGTGAATTTCAAAGGTTTTTAAAATGCAAATTTCTAACTATAACGTCTCTGAAACCTTTGGTTTTTTCAGTGAATTTCAAAGGTTTTTTAAATGATATTTTGTAACTGTTATATGTTAAAAATATTTTTACATTAGTTTTTATTTGTTGTAAAAATAATATAATGTTTTTCTTTTCTAAAATATATATTTTATTTATTTTTTTGTGCAAAAAAGTGGAGTCGCGTACCGATCGTGTACCTACCTCGGTGTGTGCGCGGATTCCAGCCGCCATATTGGTAAAGTCATGGAGGATGCGCGTTTGATATGCGACGGGTGCGCGGTGTCCGGCCCCGCGTAACATCACGTACGTATGAGGTCGCGCCGGGTGCGCGACTCCCGTAACATGTTTTTATTTTAAAAGTATATGTATATAACTTTAATATGTGTTTTAAACCAAGAGATTATATAAACTAATTTGAAAAAGCATATATTAGTAATTTTATTAAAGGTATATTAGTGTTAAGTATATTTTCCAAACTTCGTGATGCATGCACGTGTGGTATGCGATGGGTGCGCGGTGTCCAGCCCCACGAAACGTCACATACGTATGTGGTCACGCCGGGTGCGCGACTCCCGTCAAATGTTTATGTTTTAAAAGTATATGTATATAACTTTAGTATGTGTTTTAAAGGAAGACATTATCTAAAATAATTATAAAATTGATATATTTCTATTTGGAATAAAGTTATATTATTGTTAAATACATTTTTCTTAAGTCGCGCCGGGTGCGCGCCAGGTGCACGCCAGGTGCGCGCCAGGTGCGCGATTCCCATGTGATTTGAAAAGAAAGCATTTCATTGGTTTACAAGATTTTGTTTCTGTAATGTGGAGGACCCCTCCCTTTTTTTTCATTCCTTTGACTGCATCCTAGGAGACACACCTGTTGTGTTTTATTTCTAGGTTGTATCTTTTTTTGGTGTTTTTTTAACTCAAAAATGGCTTTTTCATCTGAAACTGTCAATTTGGCAACAGAAGAAGAAGAGTTGGAGGAACCAGTGAAGAAGAGGAAGGAGTCTATGGTATGAACCTTCTTTACGATTCCTGAGGGGGGAAAGAAGGTTAATGCAAGGAAAGTTACCTGCACGCTATGTTCCAGGGTCCTTTCACGTGGAAGTGAAAAGAAGTATTCCTGCGGCACTTCCAGTATGATGAAGCACCTGCAGACAATGCATTCACGTTCTCTGGCCCGCGAGCAACATCGTCGCGCCCAGGAAACAGAGCAGCATGATGACCAAACTGCTGGACCAAGCACCTCTGCAGCAAACCGTGGACTCGACATCCGTCCCGAGTTTGCAAACTTAGAACAGTGCTGTATCAAGTGCATGACTGTAGTTTGTTATGGCGAGCAGTCTGTAGATGCTGTGGTTTGTGCCGCAAGAAACCACTCTTGTTAAAAAAAAAATGTTGTTACATTTTTTCTTGCAATGATACTTTAATTGCAAAGTTGGAGTTTGTTTTGTTGTTTTCCCTTTTTTTTAAAAAACACCCCAAAAATTTACAAAATAGTTAAAAAAACACAAAAAATTATAAAATTCAAAAAAGAAGAAAAAAAACCTACTCTGTTAAAAAAAACAAAAAAAGACTGTATGGTACTGCCTGGATGATTGCATGAGTACATATGTAGAGCTTGAGTGATTGAAAGAGTGCATGGGTAGTGCATAAGTGATTGCATGAGTGCATCACTAGTGCCTGTGTGATTGAATGATTGAATTGGTAGTGCCTGGCTGATTGCATGGGTGCTTTGGTAGTGCCTGAGTGATTGGATGAGTGCATAGGTAGTGCCTGCGTGACTGGACGAGTGTATGGGTAATACCTGGGTGGTTGCATAAGTGCATGAGTAGTGCCTGTATATTAGAACATGTGGATGCGTAATGCCTGCATGATTGGAGGAGTGCATGGGGAGTGACAGGGTGATTGCTGGACTGCATGGGTACTACCTAGGTAATTGAAGGAGTGAATCAGTAGTGTCTAGGTGGTTAGAGGACTGAATGGGTAGTGCACAGGGGATTGTAGCACTGCATGTGTTAGTGCCTGGGTCATTGCATGAGCACATGGGTACTGACTGAATGATTAGAGTACTGCAAGGAGAGTGCATGGTGATTTTATAAGTGCTTGGGTATTGGCGGAGTGATTGGATAAGTACATAGTACTGGCTGGGTGATTGGAGGAGTGCATGGGGAGTGACAGGGTGATTGCTGGACTGCATGGGTACTACCTGGGTAATTAAAGGAGTGAATGAGTAGTGTCTAGGTGATTACAGGACTGCATGGGTAGTGCACAGGGGTTTGTAGCAGTGCATGTGTTAGAGACTGTGTCATTGCATGAGTACATGAGTACTGACTGAATGATTAGAGTACTGCAAGGAGAGTGCATGGTGAATTTATAACTGCTTGGGTATTGGCGGAGTGATTGGATAAGTACATGGTCCTGGCTGGGTGTTTGGAGCAGTGCATGGGTAGTGACAGGGTGATTGCTGGACTGCATGGGTACTACCTGGGTAATTGAAGGAGTGAATCAGTAGTGTGTAGGTGGTTAGAGGACTGCATGGGTAGTGCTCAGGGGATTGTAGCAGTGCATGTGTTAGTGCCTGGGTCATTGCATGAGTACATGGGTAGTGACTGGATGATTAGAGTACTGCAAGGAGAGTGCATGGCGAATTTATAAGTGCTTGAGTTATGGCGGAGTGATTGGATTAGTACATGTACTGGATGGATGATTGGAGGACTGCATGGGGAGTGACAGGGTGAATGCTGGACTGCATGGGTACTACCTGGGTAATTGAAGGTGGGAATGACTAGTGTCTAGGTGGTTAGAGGACTGTATGAGTATTGCACAGGTGAATGTAGTACTGCATGGGTAGTGCTTGGGTTACTTAATCTTACCTTTATTATAGTAGATATGAAAGTCATTGAAATAATTTTTTCAGTTCTTTTTTTATAATCTAAATTTAAAAAAGTTTCAAACTTTAGAATTTGGGTCTGTAAAAGAGAAGAAAAAATACAGTTATAACATATAATATTATAGTTTTAAGAACACAACATAATTTTACAATTAGATAACATATTCAGTTTGCCTTTTTTGCTGTTTTCAGATTCTATTGAATTTCACCATACACAGTGATTTCAATGTTGATCATCATGTAACAGCGGGCAAAAAAATACAATCAATAAGATTGTTTAAAAAAAAAACAAATCTGTGTTCAAAATATTTACAACAAACTCAACCATCTGTTTACTTTTCCTAAAATAAACACCCTCAATAACATTGCATATAATACAAAGATCAAATATATGAAATGCTTCTTTCTAAAACAACTTTCTAAATATAATATCAAAGAACAGAAACGATAATTGAATCAGCAATTCTTGATATCTTCCCTATAGGCCGAATGATATTTCCGAAATCATTTGCATTGAGAATATCCAAAATAAACTTCTTAATTCATATTGACATCTTCCCAATAGGCCGAATGATGTTTCTGAAATCGTTTGTATTGAAAATATCCAAAATAATCTGATTAATTCATGTTGACATCTTCCCAATAGGCCGAATGATGTTCTCAGAACTTTGGCATCAAAAATATTAGGTATGAATTTGGTAATTCATTAGGCAACCGATATTTGAATAGCAAATGGGCATCATTACAATGTGTCCATCCTTTATTACACTTTAAATACACAGTATAGTGTCCAGATGTTGTAGAAGGTCCATCATGGAAAATATTTGCCACTGCTTTGAAAGTTCTTCCTGAAATTGACAGTTGACTTGCCACAAAATTTTTAATTTTAGTTTCCAATTTTCTTCCATCTGCTCTACAACGTTGTATCATTAAAATGACAGATTGTCCAAATCTTTCTATAGATAATGTTGATAACATTTCAGATTTGCAGTGACTACATTCCATATTTTGATTAGCTGATTTTACTAATTTGTTAAAAGACACTGTTTTACAATCTGGTATTGTCAAATATATGAATCTTTCAGTGTCTATTTTAGTGGTAGAAGTAAATGTACAATTTTCACATTCATGATCCCATCTGTAACGAAGTCCAAACAAATTTTCAGTTTGTATTCCTTCATCTTCCAATACTGCAAGCATAAACATGAGAAATTCTTGAGCATCTTGCTGTACATTAATTGTAAATTGTGAAGAACCAGAACATTTATCCAGAAGATTCCGAATGCCAGAAACACTTTGGATTTTAGTTTTATCAGTTGTCAAGTTTTCAAAAATAGAATGCAACAAAGAGCAAAACCTTTTTTCTCGATTCTCCATAATTTGTTGTTGGAGATTTTCTAGAAAATATACGACGTTCACAACTACATTAGCATAGCAGTTGATACCTGAACTATTTTCTAACTGATATTCTACAATATCTTCAACACTGTCCATTTTTTTTTTTGTTTGGAACCTCAACATTCTCTTCATTTTTTTTCTTCTTTCCAACCTCACTACAGAGTTTCTCATATGTTCGTTTTCGACATACTACACGCTTTCCATATACGGGATATTCACCTAAGTTGGGAGCATACAGTCTTCTTAACCGATTATACTCTCTTACACAATTTGCATCTGCATTAATCTTTCTCCCATCAAAATCAATCAAATACAATCCAGATAAAGTTCTGACTCGGGACAATGCAACATATGCCATTCCCTCTTTAAACACGGTACTTCCAATGTTTACCAAAGCACTGTCTACACTTAAACCTTGAGATTTATGAATGGTCACCGCATATGCTAAAGAAAGAGGAAACTGTTTTCTACGAACATACAAGTCTTTAACAAGCAAAAAACTAACAGAACAACGTCCAATCTGTTTTACCTCTTCAATCTGATCAAATTTAATCTTCAAAAATTCAATCCCATCTCTATTTGTATAATTAACAAAATCAACAACTTTTCCCATTGCTCCATTTACTAAACCTTTTTCCACATCCAAATTACGCCGTAAAATTACCCAACAGTTTTCACATACATATAAATTATTTTCTAAACCAGCAGTCTTAGATATAGATTTTTCCAAAGAATCCAATTTTGTTTTTAATTTTCTGTCAAAATAATAGTAATTCCTTCATGCTCTATTTTATCAATGGCTTCCATTTTTATTATTTGTTGTTTTTCCAGCTCTAAAAGTTCTTCATTGAATGTAGAACACTCTCGCAGTGTTGGCATTAGGCAGATTATAGATTTCTTTTCTCCAATTTTTTGTATATTATTTACGGAGCAACATTTTCATTTGGAAACAAGTTTGTAAGTAGCCGACTTTGCAAAGCTTCTTTACCATGTTCTGTCAATACACCAATTCTTATATCTTGGAGAATGCTTCCATAATCTTCATCACTTGCCTGTCGCATATTTTTAATAAGTTCTTTGTATTCAAAATATGACCAAATGTTGACATTTCCAATACTTCCCAAACATTTTCTGGTGTCTTCATGCACAAGTGTTTCAAAAACTGGTTGCCCTTTTACAGGAGTAAGTTGCAGTAGATCGCCAAAAACCATCACATGTTTTCCTCCAAATAACACATCATATTCTGTTTTTAAAACTTGCTGCATCTTTAAATGTACAAAGGAAAGCTTTAAGTTTGAGACCATGCTCACCTCATCAATGATCAGAAGTTTCATTTTCTTTAGTACTCTTGAAACTTCCAAACAAGCTTCTCCAGAAAGCTTGTGATATTCCAACTTGTTTTCATGTTCAACAGGTAGCATTAGTAAACGATGTAATGTAATCCCTTTAATGTTGTGTGCTGCTAACCCAGTTGAAGCGGTTACAACACAAGATAAATGTGAATCAGTGGTTTTCTGTAAATAACTGGTCAAATCTCTAATTAAGAAACTTTTTCCTGTACCAGCTTGACCACTGATATACATTTGAATAGGTTTAAAAGATGTGCAGTTGCATTCTTTTTTTTCATGAAGTAAACCATGGTTGATCTGTTGTGTAACTTGCTGATATATTTCTTTCTGTTCAATATTTAATTGTTCTTCCAAGTTTCCTAAGTCCATAATATCGTGTTGAGCTTGATGCATTGCTGTTTCCACTTCACTCATGGCGATTGCTGCTTCATTTTCAAGAATTGGTTGTCCTAGTGGATCTTGACTCAGTGGAGCAGAACTTTGACTATCTTGAGAACTGTCTCTAGCAATCTCAGCTGCAATACTAGCTTCTTGTTCAATTTCTTCATTCAACATTTGGAGATAATTTTGAAAAACTGTGCATTCAATGCTACCTTTACATGCATTAAAAGAATCTTCATAGCACTGAAAATCTCAAGTAATTCCATTTCAGTACGCCAAGGCTTGAACAGTTGCAGAAATGCTAAATAGTAAAATTCCCTTTTATCTGGAGTATTGCAACTCAGTTTCCTGTGATTAATAAGATTTCCTTTACTATGTTTCACCAAACATCCATCAGAACCAATCACTGCATATTTTTCTTCATTTATGTTCTCTGTAATATTTCTCTTAAAGCTGTAATATTGCAGTACTTCATAGAGACATATGTTTTGAAGATAGGGACTTCTTTTAGGATAGTAGGTATCCAACATGTTTGTTTTAACAATATCTGTGCTTTCCGGTTAATTTAATGCTAAATATTCGATTTCTTGTATAGATTTAAGTACTCGATTTCGTGTTGCATCAAGACCTAGACTAACCCAAATGATTCCTCTTGACTTTGAATATAAACTTGCAGAGGTCAACCAATCCGAACATTCGTAGGATCCAATCTCTCGATGGGACAGCATCTTCAAACTAAAGCTGTACAATTTCTTACTAAGAGTCTTCTCTTGGAAAATTTCTTCCCACATTTCTTTCAACTCCGTCTTTTCAGATTTTGTTATGTATGACGTAACATACCGAGCAACAGCAATGGAATTATCTGCAACATACTGGATATCCATATTTGCATTCCACATCGACAAAATCAATGGATTATAATCATTAATATATTTTGATTGTTCACTTCTTTTTAAATTGTAAGTATTTTTTGGAGATTTTCTAGTGAAAGTATGCCTCACTGCTGACATGAAACTGTTGACTCTTCCTTTGGATATTACTGGACGTGGAAATCCAAAACGACATTTTGTATAAAACTTTTCCTTTGACTTGTATTTCCATCGACAGTATTTGCCACATCGATGAGTTTGAAACCGTAAAACTTGTTGTCTTAAGGTATTTTCTTCTCTTGTTTTTGGTATAGCACATGTAACATAGTCTTCAATAAAAGATAAAACAGTCTCATCCGAATAAGTTCCAAACTGAGGTACATCCTTGATCCATAAAAGCATATGTATATGAGGAGCACCTCTATCTTGGTACTCCTTTCTCCAAAAGAAATCAATAACTTCTCCAAGAGGTGGGTTGTTTTTATTGCAGATAAAAGACATCATAGCTTGAAACCTATGATTAAAATATCTGCACACATTTACAGGATGCAAGGAACACAGTGCTCCAGGTGTCTTGAATTCAAGTAAATCGTCCCATGCGTATTCAGCACAGCTTAGCGTAACAAACCATGTAGGGGTTCCTAAGTTCCTTAACATACATTTAAGTTCTCCATGACGACAATACCAATACTCATTAGTACCACGTTGACACGCCATCAAATTAATCAATTGAGATTCTAAATGATCGTCTCTCTGATGTACTTTGTCCATGAATTCCTTTGCAGAAACATGTTGAAGATGAACTCCTGTTTTTAATATGTGGTTGACTGCATATGAAAGTCCAGACAAGTCACTTTCAAACAAAAGATGAAATATATATGGAATACATTGTCTAAATCTTGGATCTTCTGAGTACAATCTTGTTCGATATTCTGATGCTGGAATCTGTACTGGTCGTTCGTCATATCGTCCACCTTTTCCAGTGGGGAAAAGCTGTGGAAAACAACGAGCTTCCAAACTTTTTTCCCAAACACTCATGGAGTCCCCTTCGCTTTCTTCATTTGGAATAATTCAATAGTATTTCCAATCACTTCCTTTGAATGTAGAGGACGTACACTATAATGTTCATAAATTTCTTCACTTTTGGAGATGTCCACTTTTTCAATTTGGCCACTTGAAATTTTGCTATCATCTCCTAAAACTATTTTTTCTTCTTCCACATACACATTTTTGTAGTAAACATTGTTTTTTATGAGATATAACGTAGCCTTTTGCACTTTGCTGACATCTACTAATTCTTGCCATATTTTCTGACTCTTCGTAGGAACACCATTAACTAGAATAACTACAGGTTCAGTTTCCTCTTTCTCTACACCAATAGTTTCAATATTTTTCTTTAAATCTAAAGGTAAATACACAACTCTTCCTTTTAATCCTCTTTGTAAATCTGTGGGAGGCAACTTACCTGTTTTAGGCTCCATACGAACAATAGCCTGAAACGGGTGCACAGATTGAATCAGAATGGACTCATAAGTATTTAAATCTACCAGTTCTGGAGGAATACCTACCAACTCTAGGCTATTATGTACAGCTCTAGCTGGCATTTTGTTGTCCTCTAATTTGGTATAACAATATTTACAAATACATTGATCACTACCCAAATCAAAGCAATCTTCTACCAACAAATAAGCTCCAAATTCCTTCCACTTATCATTGTTTTCTTTTTCACTTTTTAAATACAGATCAACATTCCTAGTTTGATTTCTATAGTGAGTTTGTCAACAACAAATACAAACAAAGTTTGGTCTTTCACAACAAATTACCTTAAAGTTCGTAATTTCTTCTTCAAACTTCTCAGTACTACTATCTTCCACGTCTTCTTCAACACCTACACCTATCAAACTCTCACTTTCTCTACACTCTTGTTCAGGATCAAAGTAACAAACTCTATTTCATCACAAACTTTTTTTACATCTGATACTGACCCATGCAAAAGAGCACTGTTTAAGTCACTTAAAATTATTGCAGGACTTTTTACATAGTACAATCTTCTTACTAACTTCCGCATTTGAGAGTGATGTACTGCTAACATTCTCAAATGATGAAAAACACTTTTACACACTTTTCTAGAAAGACAAGCCAGAGAATGACCTTGCAAACCAGTATTTTTTCTCACTTTGTAAGGATCTAGTCCTTGCAGCATCTTAATCTTTTGTTTAACACTTTTTTTTACTATACTCTCGTAAGAAATTTAGTAAAATATCAATAGACTCCTGTCGTATACTACAAATACTACTACAATCCCAAGTATACACTGGGGCTACAGTACGTCTCCCTAGAACTTCATCAGCTATCGCTTCTTCTACATTTCTAGGAACCACCTTTTCTTTTTCAATTCCACAACCGTTCTTCACTTCATACCATTGGTATCAACTGTGTGAACTAATGTATTGCTTTGAAAATAGCTCTCTTCATTAAAAAAAGGCTCTGAACTTGAAGTGTGCTTCCATTCACCCAATAAAATATCACAAAAGTTAGTTCTGTTAATTAATCTCTTCTTTTTACTTTTGTCCTTCATAAAATGCATTGGTTTATCTAATGATCGCATTCTGTTTAAAACTAAAATAAACAATTTTCTTTTTAATTCAAAAGCCTTTTCAACAATAGTTTCAATCTGTTTTTTCTTTTTATAAAATGCTGATCTTCTTTCATATTTCTTGCCATCTTTTAATAAATTTTGTACTACTCTACTTTGAAACATACGTTTCCTTATTTCACAAAATTGATTCATCCTTCTTTTAGCATAGATGTTTTTTCAGAACGTGATTTGCATTAATTTGTCCTTTTTTCATTTCATTCTTCTTTGTTCTAGAGGTATTATTTCTATTTTCTACATTGTCAAAACCCTTTGTAGTCCTTGAAAGTCTTTTAATAGATTATTTTGTTCTCTTACCGCAAGACTTTTTCTTTTTTCCCACATGTTGTAGTTCATCTAATTCTTGCTGTTGTCTTTTCTTTAAATAGTATTGTTTCTTTTCTTGTTTTCTCTTTACTGTTTTTTTTGTCATGGTAACTCTTTCTTAATGATGATGAAGAATATCTGAAAAAAAATGTAAAATAAATTTAATATTATTAATATAACTATATAGAAATATACTATTCTATTACAAAAGAAACACGTTCTACATAAAAACCAATTAAATGCTTTCTTTTGAAATCACATGGGGTTTGCTGCACTACATGGGTACTACTTGGGTAATTGGAGGAGTGAATGAGTAGTGTTTAGGTGGTTAGAGGACTGCATGGGTAGTGCACAGGGGATTGTAGCACTGCATGTGTTAGTGGCTGGGTCATTGCAAGAGTACATGGGTAGTGACTGGATGATTAGAGTACCGCAAGGAGAGTGCATGGCAAATTTATAAGTGCTTGGGTTTTGGCAGAGTGATTGGATAAGTACATGGTGCTGGCTGGGTAATTGCAGGAGTGCATGGGTAGTGATAGGGTGATTGCTGGACTGCATGGGTACTACCTGACTAAATAAAGGTGCAAATGAGTAGGGTCTAGGTGGTTAGAGGACTGCATGGGTAGTGCACAGATGATTGTAGCACTGCATGTGTTAGTGCCTGGGTCATTGCATGAGTACATGGGTAGTGACTGGATGATTAGAGTACTGCAAGGAGAGTGCATGGTGAATTTATAACTTCTTGGGTATTGGCGCAGTGATTGGATAAGTACATGGTGCTGGATGGGTGATTGGAGGAGTGCATGGGAAGTGACAGGGTGATTGCTGGACTGCATGGGTACTACCTGGGTAATAGAAGGTGCAAATGAGTAGTGTGTAGGTGGTTATAGAACTGCATGGGTAGGGCACAGGGGATTGTAGCAGTGCATGTGTTAGTGCCTGGATCATTGCATGAGTACATGGGTACTGACTAGATGATTAGAGTACTGCAAGGAGAGTGCATGGTGAATTTATAAGTGCTTGGGTTTTGGCGGAGTGATTGGATAAGAACATGGTGCTGGCTGGGTGACTACAGCAGTGCATGGGTAGTGACAGGGTAATTGTTGGACTGCATGGGTTCTACCTGGGTAATTGGAGGAATGAATGAGTAGTGTGTAGGTGGTTAGAGGACTGCATGGGTACTGGACAGGGGATTGTAGCAGAGCATGAGTTAGTGCCTGGGTCATTGCATGAGTACATGTGTACTGACTGGATGATTAGAGTACTGCAAGGAGAGTGCATGGTGAATTTATAACTGCTTGGGTATTGGCGCAGTGATTGGATAAGTACCTAGTACTGGCTGGGTAATTGGAGGAGTGCATGGGGAGTGACAGGGTGATTGCTGGACTGTATAGGTACTACCTGGGTAATAGAAGGTGCAAATGAGTAGTGTGTAGGTGGTTATAGGACTGCATGGATAGTGCACAGGGGATTGTAGCAGTGCATGTGTTAGTGCCTGGATCATTGCTTGAGTACATGGGTACTGACTGGATGATTAGAGTACTGCAAGGAGAGTGCATGGTGAATTTATAAGTGCTTGGGTTTTGGCGGAGTGATTGGATAAGTACATGGTCCTGGCTGGGTGTTTGGAGCAGTGCATGGGTAGTGACAGGGTGATTAATGACCTGCATGGGTACTACATGGGTAATTATAGGTGTGAATGAATAGTGTCTAGGTGGTTAGAGGATTGTATGGGAAGTGCACAGGTGATTGTAGCAGTGCATGTGTTAGTGCATGTGTTATTGCATGAGTACATGGGTACTGACTGGATGATTAGAGTACTGCAAGGAGAGTGCATAGTGAATTTATAAGTGCTTGGGTTTTGGCGGAGTGATTGGATAAGTACATGGTCCTGGCTGGGTGTTTGGAGCAGTGCATGGGTAGTGACAGGGTGATTCCTGACCTGCATGGGTACTACATGGGTAATTAAAGATGTGAATGAATAGTGTCTAGGTGGTTAGAGGACTGCATGGGTAGTGGACAGGGGATTGTAGCAGAGCATGAGTTAGTGCCTGGGTCACTGAATGAATACATGGGTACTGACTGGATGATTAGAGTACTGCAAGGAGAGTGTATGGCGAATTTATAAGTGCTTGGGTTTTGGCGGAGTGATTGGATAAGTACATGGTGCTGGCTGGGTGATTGGAGGAGTGCATGGGTAGTGACAGGGTGATTGCTGGACTGCATGGGTACTACCTGAGTAAATGAAGGTGCTAATGAGCAGTGTCTAGGTGGTTAGAGGACTGCATGAGTAGTGCACAGGTGATTGTAGCACTGCATGTGTTAGTGCCTGGGTCATTGCATGAGTACATGGGTAGTGACCGGATGATTAGAGTACTGCAAGGAGAGTGCATGGCGAATTTATAAGTGCTTGGGTATCGGTGGAGTTATTGGATAAGAACATGGTGCTGGCTAGGTCATTACAGCAGTGCATGGGTAGTGACAGGGTGATTGTTGTATTGCATGGGTTCTACCTGGGTAATTGGAGAAATGAATGAGTAGTGTGTAGGTGATTAGAGGTAACCCTGGGCGGTGAACTACGCTACGCTCGCGGAGTTTGCGGAGTTTCGGTAACTTCGCGATTCGTGTAGAGCACGAAGTTACCGAGCGCTACGCAATTTGCGGCGTAGCGTAGCTGTTTTTCTTCTTCGCGCGCTCAATATGCGTTCTCGCGCGCGCGGTAACGACCTACCATGATTCTGCGTTCGCTGACGCAATTTCCTATCCGTTCGCGGGCGCCACGAGATTTGGAATCCGGCCGCACGATCCCGCGAGAGTGTGCGAACGAGAACACGTCATTCGGACGCGCGATCTGACTTCCGGCGGCAGTGTTGGTAAGATCGCGATCCCGAACACGAAGAAACTACAATATGGCGAAGAATATCTCTCGAGCATCATAAAACCTTCTCGAAAATGATTATTTTGCTCCAAAAACTCCTCAGATTGTGATTTGGCTGTACTTTTTGTGCAAGGAGTCCTTTTTCTTTTTTTACTTTTTTTCCAAGAGGAAGGAAGTGCCCCTGAGTCTCCAACTTCCTGTTCCTGTCCAGCAAGCTCCTCCCAGTGCTTTGTCCATGTGCTGTTCACTTTCATTTGGATTTGGAGCTGAAAGGATCACTTTTTGTGTCTGTCTGCTGCATCATATCATTGGATTGGATTTGAGGACTTTTGGATTTGAGATTTTACAAGTAAGTTGGAGGATTGGTGTACTTGTTTGTTTGATTGGGGCTTATTTGTACCTACATTTTTTGGGGATTTTCATCGTTTTTAAAATTTATTGTTGTGGCCTGGGTGGCCTGTAGTTTCAGTAGGGGCCTAGTTGTTTTTCTTTGATTGAAATTTCAGCCAGTAGGCCCAGAGGTAGCCATGGGTGCATGTTTCTGTGGTGTCTGTTGAATTTAAACATCATGTAGGGAATGGATGGCATTGGATTGAATTGCTAAATGTGGTTTTTGGGGTGTATTTCACTTTTTGGGTGTAATATATACCTTTGTTGGATGTGTGTGTGTGCTTGTTGTGTAACTTTCCAACCTTTCGTAGCCCTGTGGATTTTTGTTTTTGCATTTTTGTATTAAAGCTGTATTGTTTAGCAGGCCTCCTTTGTCTGGTCATATTATAGGCCTGCTTGCGTTCATTGTTTTCCATTGCCTGTTGTGACTGTGAGTGACCATGTGGCTTGGGGCCATTTTGTGGTGGTAGTTTAGTAGTGTGCTGCTTTTTCCATATAGGCCTGCATGTCTTTTCTTTGTTCCCCTTGGCTTATGCTTGTTGTTGTTGTGGCCTGGCCATGTGGGTGGCGGCCATTTTGTGAAGGCAGGCAGTGTTCTTTTGCCTTAGGCTTGCATTGTCTGTCTTCCATATCTTTTTGTTGTGGGTGGCTAGCGGCCATTTTGTGGAGCCATCCAGGCAGTGTGCTTTTGCCATAGGCCTGCATTGATTGTCTGTCTTCACTTTCTTGTTATTGTGGGTGGCCTGGCCATGTGGGTGGCGGCCATTTTGTGGAGCAAGGCAGTGTGCTTGCTTTTGCCATAGGCTTAAGCTTGTGGCCTAGTCTGCCAGTAGGCCCAGAGGTAGTCATCATGGGTGCATAAAACTGTTTCTGTGTTGTCTGTTGAATTTTAACATCATTTAGGGCATGGATGGCATTGGATTGAATTGCAAAATGTGGTTTTTGTGGTGGTATTTCAGTTATTTGGTGTGTGTTAAATTAATAGGCCTTTTCAGCCAGTAGGTAACCCTGGGCGTTCAGCTCGCGGACATTTGGCAACTCCGAACTGCGCGACAACGCGGACTTACACTTTTTTTCTTCTTCGCGCGCTCAATATGCGTTTTCGCGCGCGCGATAACGATTTTTTGTGACGATCGCGATGCCGAACACACAGAATTTACAATCTGGCGAAGAATATCTCTCGAGCAGCATAAAACCTTCTCGAAAATGATGATTTAGTTCATTTTGCTCCAAAAACTCCTCAGGTTGTCATTTTGATGTAGTTTTGTGAGCAAGGAGTCATTTTTCTTTTTTTTTTAAATTTTTTAAAGAGGAAGGAAGTTCCCCAGAGTCTCCAACTTCCTGGTCCTGTCCTTTGTCTTCACTTTCTTGTTATTGTGGGTGGCCTGGCCATGTGGGTGGCGGCCATTTTGTGAAGCCAGGCATTGTGCTTTTGCCATAGGCCTGCATTGTCTGTCTTGTCTTCCTTTTCTTGTTGTTGTGGGTGGCCTGGCCATGTGGTGGCGGCCATTTTGTGGGACCAGCCACTGTGCTTTTGCCATAGGCCTCCAAGCTTGCGGCCTAGTCTGCCAGTAGGCCCAGAGGTAGTCATCATGGGTGCATAAAAACAGTTTGTGTTGTCTGTTGAATTTAAACATCATTTAGGGCATGGATGGCATTGGATTGAATTGCAAAATGTGGGTTTTTTTGGGGGTCTATTTCACTTTTTGGGTGTGTTAAATAAATGCCTTTTTTGCGTGGGTGTGTATGTGTTGTTGTTGTGGTTGTTGTGTAACTTTCCAACCTGTTTTTAGCCATGTGGATTTTAGTTTTTGCATTAAAGCTGTGTGTGTTGTTTATCAGGCATCCTTTGTCTGGCCATATAGGCCTGCTTGAGTTCATTATTTGCCGTGCCTTGTGCCTGTGAGTGACCATGTGGCTGGGGGCCATTTTGTGGTGGTAGTTAGTAGTGTGCTGTTTTTGCCACATAGGCCTGCATGTCTTTCCATTGTTCCTCTTGTTTTACTGCTTCCAAATCCATCCCCATTGCCAGCTGCAGCTCCCTGATGCTGCAACCATCCCACGTGATGCACAAATTTAGGCCAAACAAGCTCCACTACATTTTTGTTTTTGTTCTTTGCTATTCTTATTCTTCCTGAGTGTACACAGTACACCAGGAAAGCCCTGGCCTTGTTGTCAAAGTCTCATAAATGGCTACACTGTTGTTGTTCACTGAGTTTCTAAAATGTAATAATTGAGACAACCACACACTAACTAAGTTATATATTATATTAGTTTGATTTGTGCTATCGTTTGACTGATGTTCTTCTGGCTTTTTTGCTTTTAGGTGCACAAAAGACTGAGGAGGAGGTGTCTCATCATTGCCCGTTGTACTGCCAGACAGACGTCCTGCTGCTGTACACGAGTCACACGACGTGACGTGTGACCTGACCAGACATCTCTGCAACTTGTGCAACTGAGTGCTGCTGACATCTGAAGAAGATGGGCCCAAAGAAAGCAGGTACCAGGTCCTCCAGTACCAAGAAAGTTGCTATTGAGAAGAAGGAACAGGAGAAGGAAGTGACACTTAAGTCTGGTGTGCCGCCCAATACCTTTTTTGGGAAACAAACAATTACGCCTGCAGCAGCGGTGTCCGGGGGCCAAGCTGGGGGCAGCACTTCCGCATCAGTGGGCCCAACCCACCAACCAAGGCCCAAGCACATGAGTGTGGAAGAGGTAGCCAGCCTAATGGTGGAAAGCAGTGATGCTGAGCCAGAGATAAACTTATCGCTATCTCAAAGTAGTACCCAATCAACGCAGGAGGAAACACAGCAGATAAGTAGTCAACAACAACAGCCGCAACCACCACCCGCAATAGTAGTTGTTGTTCCTCCCGAAGTAGGGGCAGTTCAGGAAATTGAGCCTCATGCAGAGGTAGAAGAAGAGGAAGCCACTCATTCAGAAGATCCATTGTCTTCCAAATCCCCAGCAAGGAAAAGGAGGGTTAGTCCATCAAGTTCTTCGCCAAGCCCCCCTTCTGATGATCTAGATGCCACTTGGAAGCCACAAACTGAGTCTGAGAGGGAGACACGTCCCAAGACCAGGCTAGGGAAAAGGAAGGTTCCAGAAAGCCTTACACTTATGGAGGTCGATGTAGAACAGCAGGATGATGATGATGAGCCAGTCATCACGAACATCACTCCCGGCCCCGAGGAGATGGAGACCAACATTATTACCCTATCCAAAATGGCTGCGAGGGATGTAGCACGCATACCTCCAACACAGGTAACACCAACACGACCTACAGCTTCCATATTTACATTAGCAAAGGCCCGGCAGCGACCTACATCCAGCACAACCACCACCTCAGTAGAAGTAGGTAGTGGTACAGCACAGAGTCAAATTCAACACACACCCTCCAGTTCATCCGGCATTGGAAGTGGCACCTCCAGCAGGAGGCAAAAGTTAAGCTCCCCAGTTTGGGACTTCTTTACGGTTAGCGAAAAGGAGGAGAAGATTGCTATTTGCTCCATTTGTAATACCTCTGTTAGTCGTGGTAAGCTTGGTACAAACTATGGTACAAGAGTCCAAATAACCCATCTGAAAAAACACCACTTGATCAGCTGGGAGGACCACCTTCGTGGCATAAAAACTGCAACCATTGGTGTTGGTGGGGATAAAGGAGTAGAAGATCCGATCACGGTGGAAGAGGAAGGACAGGGAGACATTCTCTCTGGTAGTGGTACACAAAGTCGCCATGTCCCCAGCAGTGCAGTGTTAACGTCGCCCACATCTTCAGCAACATCTCAGTAAAATCCGTATTTGTAAAGCGCGAACTACTCACCCTTACGGGTCTCAAGGCGCTGGGGGCCGTCGTGGAAATTAAGTGAGCTATTGCCCAGAGTCACATGGTGCTGAGCTGAGCTGCCGCCAGAGCCGGGGATCGAACCATGAGCCCTGTGCTCCGAAGTCAGCTGCCCTGGCCGCTGCACCACACCTCTCCACCAGTGGCACAAGAGTAAGAGTCAGCCTGAGACAGCAAGGAGTACCGCAATGAAAAAAAGTGCGTTGTTGAGCCTAAGAGAAAGGAAAACCATGCAGCCTACCATTATCAGCATGTTTGGGGGAGGGGCAGTACGAACGCAACCACCCAATAGCACGTTTGTACAATGCAAAGCTGGCTAAAATGTTAGCACTGGACCTTCTCCCTTTTTCTTTTGTTGAAGGGGTGGGTTTTCTGGAATTTGTGACAGCCATCTGCCCAAAATGGCATGTTCCCAGCCGCTACTATTTTGCCAGAGTTGCTGTTCCAGCACTACATCACGACGTGCTGGAATTGCTTGGAAAAGCCTTGAAGCAGAGTGCTGTTCAGAGTATCCACCTGACAACAGACATGTCGACCAGTTGCCAAGCCACTGATTACATGTGCATCACTGCACACTGGATCTCTTTTGCGGGGTTAGAGAACAGATATCTGCTGGTGTTGACGCTGCTGAGATTTTTCATGCCACTCGCAAACATGCAACTGTAGCCATGTTTGCCATGGAGAAATCTCATACTGCTGCAAACATTTTGGAAGAGTTTAACAGCAAGGTCTTTGAGTGGCTACACCCAAGAGGGCTTAACATTGGTTTTATTGCCACGGACAATGGCAGTAATGTAGTTAGGGCCATGCAAGATGGTCACTATTTCAGGGTCCCGTGTTTGGCACACTGCATTAAAATTGTTGTTCAAGACTTTCTGAAAAATGAATACAAAGTCAGCAACTTACTGGCCACCTGCAGAAGAATATGCACACATTTCAACCATTCTTTTAAAGCCCGGAAGCAGCTAAGGGTCATTCAATGTGAGCATAAAATGCCAGTCAAAGCACTCATCCAGGAGGTGCCAACACGTTGGAACTCAACTTATTACATGCTTGATCGTCTGTTTGACCTGTACATACCACTCAATGCTTATGTCATGCAAAGATTAGGGGAACCTACTGTGAGAGGCATGACCGTTGAGATGGGTCAATGGGACCTCATTAAATGCCTGACAGAGATGCTACTTCCTTTTGAGATCTTCACACGTGAAGTCAGCAGGGAGGACTGTACTATGGGCCAAGCTATCCATTTGTTGCACATGCTAGAGCAACAGCTGAAGGAGGTGTCTGAAACGTACGCAGGTGTGGATGACAAACAAGACGCATATCATTTGGCGGAGTCCTTAGCCGCTCGCTTATCTGAAAATACAAGGATTCAAAATAACATTGTGTCACAACAACATTACATTACTGCCACAATTTTGGTTCCACGGTACAAAGTATTTCTGAACAGTAAGGCAGTAATTCCTTTTTCGGAAGTGGATGTTGCCAACTACAAAAATTTGATAGCTGAGGAAGCCACTAAGTTCGAAAACGAACGGCTGGTAATTACAGGCCCCCCGCCCCAGGCCATAACAAGTACTACAGGGCATCCAGAGTCAAGTTCTACTTCGGAGCGTGAGGGCAGTGCGTTTGCCTCCCAGCAGTCACCGACACCAACACTACCAATAACATCAACAACAGCAAGAACAGGATCATCCACAGTACAATCGGCAACTGATTGGTTTCTACGGCAGGGGTATGGTAAGTCCAGTGCTGATGCAAAGGCAAAACAGGCCGAGCACATCGGAGCACCCCTGAGCATTGAGCGGACGGTCCAGGCCTATCTGGATGACCCAACAGAGGTCTTCATGGATCGAAACCCATTGGTGTATTGGTATGGGAAAAGAAGCCAATGGACAGTGCTCAGCAGGCTGGCGATAAAGTATCTGGCCTCCCCTGTCGCAAGTGTCTCTTCTGAGCGTGTTTTCAGTGCTGCTGGTGCCATTGTAACTTTGAAAAGGACCAGTCTCTCGCCCAAAAGCGTGGAGAGGTTAACCATGATCAAAATGAATCAGCACTTTATACCACCGTATTACAAAATACGTGAATCACAGCAGGAAGAGGAGAGCGACTTCGATGTCGTAAGTAGTGGGTTACAGGACCTACTTCTGTCCGAACCACCAGAGTTTGAGGACGAGCTCCTCTTCCCTGACAACTAGGCTTTCAAATTGTTACTTTCTTCCTTCCTTTATTTGTCTGTGTATCTATCTTGCTGGTTCAAATCACAACAAATCCATCACCACCGTCTTCTCTTTTTATTTCCCTATTGGAGTTGCACGTCTGTGCATTTACTGTCCACTCCTCAGAGTCCTGCTCCATCTTCCTGACTCGCCCTAATTACATTTCCATCAAGCCAGACATTGGAGTACAAGAAATGTTGCCTCTAACAGTCCCTCCATAAGAAGTGAAACGTGACTATAGCTATCCTCTGTTTTGTTTCCGAGCCGAAACTCATCACTGGCCGAAGGCTATCGCCTCTGCAGGCATCCACAACTCTTCACTGTCAGAACTTGAGCAGGCATCCAAAAGTAAACCCATCACTGTCAGAAGGCTACAGCCTCGGCAGGCATCCAAAGCGCATCACTGTCAGGACAGAAGGTACTTGACAGAGAAAGACAAGACTCTTCGAAGAAACTTGCTGACATTTCTGCAAACTCAATTGACCAGCAATGACCGCTACCCAGGCCGCAGCCCATCACAGCGCTGACCATGTGAACCAACTTAAACTGCGACAAAGTGCCACAGATGAATAAGACGCAAACCGAAACAGCGACTACCAACACTCAAAATGAATGTGGAGAAATAATGAGGCCACTGCCTCGTTAAAAAAAAACACATACCTGTCAGAACTAGGCATCTGATGATCTGACAGCCAAAGAGAAGAGCAAGACAGGTAATGATGGCATGCATTGGATGCTTGCTGACTCTGACCGATTGCTGTTGTTTGTTGTGTTGATGTTGTGCATGAAGTCGAACTGTACTAGTTAATCTACAAAGTGAAAGTGACTCAAGTGACAGTCAATGTTTCCCTTCTTATTGTTTAATAACCAAATTGTACTCCTACTACTGCAGGTGCAGGCCAATATCTGTTACAATTTTTTAATATGGAATATGGACTTAATCGGAGACTAGTCACTACAGACTGAGTTGTAGTTGGACAACACGTACCACACCATGATGATGACCATACTACCTTTGCACGCAGTCAGTCAGTTGGATCAGAGATGATTGATGGAATAACTGCGTTTCATGAAGTGGCATAAAAGGTAAACACAACAATTCAACAAGAAAGTAAACACAGCAGACCTACATGTCCATGTAGTGGTGGAGTCGAGTGTAGTCATATGACTGACAGCGGCCCATTGATTTAGTCACTTAATTTTGAAAATGCTAGGTTGCTGTATATGCCTTTTGTCTGGCTCTGTCAAAATTTAAGGTAAATGGAGGTTGGGTCACGGGCTGGTGCTGTGGGCCTGTTCTGTCCTGTTGTTGTAGCTTAATGCTGTAAACAGAATAGACACAATGTATCCAAGCCGCCTCAGTCTGAAAGTGTTCTCTCTTCTCTTCTTGGACTCCACCGTAATTGATGCTTTTTTTTTATTCATTGATTTTTCAATACCCCTTTTGTTTTTCCATCTACACTGACAGGCCAGCCTTTACCCTGTGCTATACTGGGAGAAATAACTCACACTTACCTTACCAATCCGCATCAGGCAGGCAGTGGCACCCAAGATTGATGTGCGGAGCGTCCATGGAAGATAGGACCAAGAGGAATGAGCGGATTCAACTCCACAATTTGACCAGGATAATACAGTAACTTTAGTATCATTCATCATTCGTCTTTTAATTAATTTGATTCCTTTTTTCTCTTCAATCATTACAACTGTGTGTTGTGTTGTTGTTTGTTTGCTAATTGATCCCTACAACTATTTTTTAATTTTCTTTGCTATCTTCAAAAGTAAGCCCGGTACAACATGTAATTTGGGTCTCTCTGAGGGCATACAGGCAAGGCAAATTGCATAGAATATACTGCTGCCCTGTACTGCCTAATTGTCTAGTAGTAGTTAAGTACTACTCATTAACCATCAAGTTATCGTCATCATCATGCATGCATTTCCTTTTCTCCCTTTATAGATTTATTGGATAAGATCATGGTCGTCTGCCAAGATTGTGCTTTGCTTTTGTTGTGTCCATGCGTACTGTTTTTCTTTGTCAAACCTTTCCCCAAACCCCCTTCCCATCCATTCATCAAACCCTAACCCTCTTCACCCAGGCTGTGATTTATATTGAGGTGTGATGTGACTACATTAAATGTACACCAATTGATCACACGCTTGCTGGGGCAGATGTGGTGAAAGCAACACTAATTCAATTTCAAGGCAGGGCGAGGATCTTCTTCTGCTTGCCCACCCATGCTCAGTCTATTTGCAAGCCAATTTGTTTCCCAAAGGGACCTAATACATCATAATTAATTGCCGACATTGATTGGATTCATCATCAACATCCTACCACACAGCAGTAAAGGTTACGAATTACGATTGTGTTAAGTTAAGTGACTCACTCAACACAACTGCAGTTTGTAACTTCTTGTACTAGGCTGTCCCCGCCACCATTATGTTTTATTTTACTTTAGCAGTTGCATTATTGTTTGTTTGGCAGTCTTCTTCTGTACTGTACTTTACTTCATTCTACTACTCCTCCCACAGTCGCTCTCAGGCAAGTGACTGTCTCTTTTTTATTTTTTTTGCAAATGCTACTGCCAGTGTCTACTACTACCACCACAACCATGGCATCTTCTCCATTCTCTTGGGAAACCATGCAGCGATCGCTGTGCCGAACTTAATCATCATCAATCACAGGTAAGATAAGTTTGGTGGGATGTATAATGGACTAGGAGGAGAGACTGACAGTTCTAGTAGGACAAATCACTCAGTGAGGGGTACCGCATCTATCTGTTTGTGTTACATAATCGGCAGATTATTTAAATCAAACACTGGCTGCGGCCCCTGCAGCAGCAAGGAAACCATGTGATGTAAATTCGTAAAACAGTAACCCGCCCACAAAACATTAACATCGTATGTTTAAGTATAAATATAATTTATTACCCTAACAAAAATAAACTATCCCATACCTGACCCACCCCTCTCCCTAACCCCAACCAATGTCCAAAACCAAAAAGTCCAAACAATGTCCAGAAACCCCAACGCCCAATTCCCACCCACCAACAAAAGGAATAAAAAAGGGGCAATCCAACGCGGTCCTATAGTTCTATATTCGGCGGGCTTTCAGGTGTTTGTCCACCATGATCTTGACCCGCTCCTCTAGTTGCTCCTCTAGGCGTAAAATCCGGAGGAGCATCTGGCGGTGAAATGCCCTGCAGTGGCATCCAGGATGGGGGGCAGCAGTGCTGGCTGTTAATGAATTGCGGCGGCGGGCGGCTGCCTGACCGCGGCGTCGTACCACTGGAGGTGGGGCCTGCCTGGGGCCCAGGGCATCGGAGGAGGCTGCAGCTGCTGCCACCTCCTCCTCCGCCTGAGCCACCAGCCGCCGGTACTCTTCGCAGATGGCCTCCAGTTTCCGGCGCCGGGCCCTGGCTGCCAACTCCTTCCGTGATGGTTTTCTTGGGAAGGAGGATCTATATCAAGAAAGAAAAGAATATTGTTGTAACCAATACTCTTAGCAAAACAGTAACACAAAATTAATTCAACACATAGTGGCACAGTAGCACTAGCAAGAAGCACAGTACATAACATTTGTGGTAATAATCTATCCTCCCACTTCCTCGGCCTCTAACATTTGTGGGAGTTTCAGGCATTATACTAGCACTATGGACTCCAGTACACAGTACACCAGTCTTCTTCTTATCTCTAGTTTAGCGAAATTACATAACCTGGTTGTAGCCGGCATGCCAGCTCGGTCAGCTAAGCTTGCACCCAAGACAAACATACGAGTCATGACGCAGACTCACGTTAGTTTTATTTACTACTTTCTGCAGGTGGGGAAGCTCGTATTTTTCTATTACGGGTGGCACTGGCCATACTCTCTCTGTTACATGAAGGGCAATTGCTCAATTTCACTTTCACAGTGCCCTGGCTCCTACAAAAACGCAGATTATATATCTGATCCAATGATCATTGCTTATATATGGGACGACGACATAAGGTCAGTAGCGGTCGGTGGTGGGAGTGCTGCCGGGTGGTGACGTGGGGAGGGGCAGGGTGGGGGGTAGTAAACTATGGATTACAGCCAATTACAGGTAAGTAAACATATAAATAAATAAAACTAATTTCGTTGCGTGCACTGCATCGCATTTGGCGGTGCAGTGCGCACAATGAAATTCGCTTTATTTATTTTTATGTTATTTACCTGTATTTGGCCGTAATCCATTGTTTACTACCCCCACCCTGTACCTCACCCTCCCCCTCCCCACATCACCGCCCGGCAGCACTCCCACCACCGACCGCTACTGCATAAGGTACTTTGTTTTGATTGACTGTGTAACCAACAGTTACACCACCCTTTGCAGGCTGGCTGACACATTCGAAAATAAATTAACATAGGTAGGGAGTGGTCCTCGGAGTCGGAGGAAGGCGCTTGATAACTAACTATACACAATATATATGATGTGCTTGCAAACTACTGTGAGTCAACTGTATTCTGAAAATACAACTTGTATTCCCCTCGGCTTTGCTACTCTGGCGCGGTTTCTTTTACATTCCCTTCAAACTAAGACTCTGCATCCCGTGACAGTCTCCACCTATGCTGTCTATGATGAATACATACAGGCATCCATCCATTCTAAGTAAATGTCTATCATTCTTCTTAATCTCTCCACAAACCTTAGTTTGTTTCACCAACAACCACCCATGCGTCCACTCCTTCCTTGCTTGCCTTGGCTTTGAGTTTCACCCAAACACCGCTGATGATTCTTGCTATCCCCAGTATCCACCCATACTGTGTCGCCCACCCAGGCAGGCATCCATTCTTCTTTCACCTTCCACCCATCCTTCAACAACACATGCATCTGATTCCTATCAGCCACCTATGCATACTTCCAACGTATCCTTCTCTGCCAGTCATATTACATCTCGCCCGTCCTTCCTCCTTCCACCCTTCTTTCCCTTTTTGTTCAACACATCCATCAAGGTCATCTGAGCTGACTTTTAGTCTTCTCCATAAAACTTTCACAGCTGAGTTGGAGTCAGATAGAAGAGGGCATTGGTTACTCAACTCACGCTGCTAATGCTATTGCTAATGCATTGCTAATGCTAAGTAAAGGGTGTCTTCTTCAACCGTTGTATAATGTTCACTACAACTTCATACTTAATAAGTCTCAACAGTACAGTGAGTGAAGTGAACACCCTTCCAGCTAGTGCAATGTCAATAAGTAATGAATATAACTTACCACCGCCCGCCACTGCTGCTGGCTCACCCCCTGTAGCTCCTGCAGGTACCGCATCTCCTGCCCCCTCCCGGAATGGCCGCATCGCCATCGCCGCTGGCCCCGCCGGCACTGGTGGTAGGTAGTACGCCTAGAAAAACATGACACATTTTTAGATGCCTGTACACCTCCCCTATTTATTCGTTTTCACTAGCAAGATTGAAAAAAAAGTTAATACATACATATGCAACATACATCACTAGTCCAAATTGGGTACTAGAGTAGAGTCAGTACACACTAGTAGTGTTATGGTCCCTATGGTCATTATTATAGTCTACTCTACTCTTTGTAAAGTTAGCCTGAGCCTTGCAACCATTTTTCGCTTCATGTCTTTTGTGCATGTTACCTCGCAGCTTGTTATGTTGTGCAGTAAGACGCCTTTTTGAGCCCACATGAGCTCATACAGCTACTGTCTGAGCGTAGCGTACAAGAGGTCGAAAAACAAGCCACTTTGTTATGGAGTTCGGTTAGTCCGTATTTCTTAGCCATAAGTAACATGTTACACTTTTTGCATGACTGAGAAATGCTTGCATTATACTATCTAACACGCACCATTTTTCTCATAACAGGCAGAAGATTCCCTTCTACGAACCAGAGATTTGCAGAGCTTATGAATGATGCATGTAACCAGTACTTCTACGTTCTACGGTGAGGGGTCTCCCAGAATTCGCACAGATCTTTTGTCTTCTATCATGCACTTGTAACAATGTTTATTGTGTTAATCTTATGCATTTTGCTGTTGGAGCTGGCTGTAGTACACTGAATTTTATAGAACAACATACAGAGCTTGTTAGTTGAAAATAAACCTTTTGAACGTACACATAGACTCTGTGGTATTTGGTGTGGTGGTGGACTTACACGAGTGAGTGAGCGAAAGGGTGTTATGTTCTGGGTTGTGTAATCATTGGGTATCTTTGGGTGGGGGTTCGGGGACCTAATGAGACACTATAGCTAGTCGGTCAGGGGATTGTGGGTTCACTTCTGACTGAGGTGTGAGGAAGGTCCAACCTCCCATCACCAACATCCTATTTTCTTGTGCATAGTTCTGTACGTGGCGGTGCAGAATCCCCACAACAGTAGTAGTATGTACTATATCCTATCAAAAATAGTCAAATATCTGGTTGGGCATTTTGTTGGTGGTAATTGTCAAAGCCTCAAGATTAAGAAGACTAGAAGAGGACAACCCAAAGGACTGGACTCAGTGGCTAGAGCTATTGGTCAATCTGAGTTTTATTCAAAACCGTAAAATAAAGAGTGGCAAACTGGTCAAGCTTAGCTACAGACAGACTAATAGTAGTAGTACAGAGAGTCATAGCAGAGGCAGTTAGAGCTTAGAGGCAGGGATAACCAGAATTTAGAAACAGATAGTCAAGTCAAGATCAAAGAAGCTTTTGTAAAAAATAGAATTAGTAAGTGGAGCCAGAATTAACAGTTCGGAAAAAATAAGGTGCAGTAAAAGTTAGGGAAATATAATTGTTAATATTAACCACTGGAGAACTTCTTTCCCTGGTGCCGACAGGAAGTCCATGCTGTAACAGCGGCTGATCATAGAACCTGGTGGCAGTAAGGTGTTGCTGTTCTTCGGAACAGGAAACGACTCGAGGACTCAGGAAGAGATAACCATGGTTAGCGGTCGGTACGAGTCTTCTTCTTCCTCAGGAAACGACTCGAGGACTCAGGAAGAGATAACCACAGTTAGCGGTCGGTACGAGTCTTCTTCTTCTTCAGAATTCCACAGATGCATCCTGGATGATGAGTATAAACTCTTTATGATACAATATCCAATTCTGACCTGAACTATTTATACAGTTCATTTGTTTGCATACAGATGCTGGATAGACTTGAGCACAACATTCTGCGGTGGAACTCCCGATGAAGACAGTGTTTCTGTCGAAACGCGCGTAGAGTCAGCTTGGAAACCACCTAAAAAAGCTTATTTTTTCATCATAGTGCTATTGCTGCTTGTTTGTCCGCTATAGTCTTTATAAATGTTATCATGTTTGACGTAAAAAACATATATATCAATATGATCATGTGTTTATAGTATGTTTGTGGTTGTGAATGAATGTAGTTAGAATGTTGTACATTTGTTAGTCTCTGTATGAATTGTTTTTACTTCTAATACATGTTTTTATACTTACGCAAAAACAAGAAAAAGATAAATTAATAAATAAATCGCTTCATTTTTCTAATTTTCTAGTGTCACTATAGTTTGTTTTTCTCCTCATAATGGTTTGAGGGATTTAACGGTGGTTATAGGACTGCATGGGTAGCGCACAGGGGATTGTAGCAGTGCATGTGTTAGTGCCTGGATCATTGCATGAGTACATGGGTACTGACTGGATGATTAGAGTACTGCAAGGAGAGTGCATGGTGAATTTGTAAGTGCTTGGGTTTTGGCAGAGTGATTGGATAAGTACATAGTCCTGGCTGGGTGTTTGGAGCAGTGCATGGGTAGTGACAGGGTGATTGCTGGACTGCATGGGTACTACCTGGGTAATTGAAGGTGTGAATGAGCAGTGTCTAGGCGGTTAGAGGATTGCATGGGAAGTGCACAGGTGATTGTAGCAGTGCATGTGTTAGTGCCTGGATCATTGCATGAGTACATGGGTACTGACTGGATGATTAGAGTACTGCAAGGAGAGTGCATGGTGAATTTATAAGTGCTTGGGTATTGGCGGAGTGATTGGATAAGAACATGGTGCTGGCTAGGTGATTACAGCAGTGCATGGGTAGTGACAGGGTGATTGTTGGACTGCATGGGTTCTACCTGGGCAATTGAAGTGATTGGAGTGATTGGATAAGAACATGGTGCTGGCTAGGTGATTACAGCAGTGCATGGGTAGTAACAGGGTGATTGTTGGACTGCATGGGTTCTACCTGGGCAATTGAACGAGTGAATCAGTAGTGTGTAGGCGGTTATAGGACTGCATGGGTAGCGCACAGGGGATTGTAGCAGTGCATGTGTTAGTGCCTGGATCATTGCATGAGTACATGGGTACTGACTGGATGATTAGAGTACTACAAGGAGAGTGCATGGCGAATTTATAAGTGCTTGGGTATTGGCGGAGTGATTGGATAAGTACATAGTCCTGGCTGGGTGATTGGAGGAGTGCATGGGTAGTGACAGGGTGATTTTTGGACTGCATGGGTTCTACCTGGGTAATTGGAGAAATGAATGAGTAGTGTGTAGGTGGTTAGAGGACTGCATGGGTAGTGGACAGAGGATTGTACAATAGCATGAGTTAGTGCCTGGGTCATTGCATGAGTACATGGGTACTGACTGGATGATTAGAGTACTGCAAGGAGAGTGCATGGCGAATTTATAAGTGCTTGGGTATTGGCGGAGTGATTGGATAAGAACATGGTGCTGGCTAGGTGATTACAGCAGTGCATGGGTAGTGACAGGGTGATTGTTGGACTGCATGGGTTCTACCTGGGCAATTGAAGGAGTGAATCAGTAGTGTGTAGGTGGTTAGAGGACTGCATGGGTAGTGCTCAGGGGCTTGTAGCACTGCATATGTTAGTGCCTGGGTCATTGCATGAGTACATGGGTAGTGAGTGGATGATTAGAGTACTGCAAGGAGAGTGCATGGTGAATTTATAACTGCTTGGGTATTGGCGGAGTGATTGGATAAGTACATGGTCCTGGCTGGGTGATTGGAGAAGTGCATGGGTACTGACAGGGTGATTGTTGGACTGCATGGGTTCTACCTGGGCAATTGAAGGAGTGAATCAGTAGTGTGTAGGTGGTTATAGGACTGCATGGGTAGCGCACAGGGGATTGTAGCAGTGCATGTGTTAGTGCCTGGATCATTGCATGAGTACATGGGTACTGACTGGATGATTAGAGTACTGCAAGGAGAGTGCATGGCGAATTTATAAGAGCTTGGGTATTGGCGGAGTGATTGGATAAGAACATAGTGCTGGCTAGGTGATTACAGCAGTGCATGGGTAGTGACAGGGTGATTGTTGAACTGCATGAGATCTACCTGGGCAATTGAAGGAGTGAATCAGTAGTGTGTAGGTGGTTAGAGGACTGCATGGGTAGTGCTCAGGGGATTGTAGCACTGCATGTGTTAGTGTCTGGGTCATTGCATGAGTACATGGGTAGTGAGTGGATGATTAGAGTACTGCAAGGAGAGTGCATGGTGAATTTATAACTGCTTGGGTATTGGCGGAGTGAGTGGATAAGTACATGGTCCTGGCTGGGTGATTGGAGAAGTGCATGGGTACTGACAGGGTGATTGTTGGACTGCATGGGTTCTACCTGGGTAATTGGAGAAATGAATGAGTAGTGTGTAGGTGGTTAGAGGACTGCATGGGTAGTGGACAGGGTATTGTAGCAGAGCATGAGTTAGTGCCTGGGTCATTGCATGAGTACATGGGTACTGACTGGATTATTAGAGTACTGCAAGGAGAGTGCATGGTGAATTTATAAGTGCTTGGGAATTGGCACAGTGATTGGATAAGTACCTATTACTGGCTGGGTGATTGAAGGAGTGCATGGGGAGTGACAGGGCGATTGCTGGACTGCATGGGTACTACCTGGGTAATTGAAGGTGTGAATGAGCAGTGTCTAGGCGGTTAGAGGATTGTATGGGAAGTGCACAGGTGATTGTAGCAGTGCATGTGTGAGTGCCTGGGTCATTGAATGAGTACACGGGTAGTGACTGGATGATTAGAGTACTGCAAGGAGAGTGTATGGCGAATTTATAAGTGCTTGGGTTTTGGTGGAGTGATTGGATAAGTACATGGTGCTGGCTGGGTGATTGGAGGAGTGCATGGGTAGTGACAGGGTGATTGCTGGACTGCATGGGTACTACCTGAGTAAATGAAGGTGCGAATGAGCAGTGTCTAGGTGGTTAGAGGACTGCATGAGTAGTGCACAGGTGATTGTAGCACTGCATGTGTTAGTGCCTGGGTCATTGCATGAGTACATGGGTAGTGACTGGATGATTAGAGTACTGCAAGGAGAGTGCATGGTGAATTTATAAGTTCCTGGGTATTGGCGGAGTGATTGGATAAGAACATGGTGCTGGCTAGGTGATTACAGCAGTGCATGGGTAGTGACAGGGTGATTGCTGGACTGCATGGGTACTACCTGGGTAATTGAAGGTGTGAATGAGCAGTGTCTAGGCGGTTAGAGGATGTTATGTTATGTTGTTAGAACTTCTATAGCGCACGATTACCCAGAGGCGTCTTGGCGCTGGACTGAAAACTACCCTGCATCGCCGAAACATCTTAATTCTGAAATAGCCATGTCTTTAGATTTTTCCTAAAAGCGATCAGGGAGTTAGAGGCTCTCAGTTCCTTTGGTAGTATGTTCCAGATTTTAGCCGTGCCGTAGGCTATGCTTCGGCCACCCCAGCTCAATGTCCGAATCCTAGGAACTACCATCAACCCAGCAGTAGAAGACCTCAATTGTCTTCCCGGGTGGTACCATGAGTATAGGCTTTTCAGAGATGCCGGTCCTATGTTATTCAGGGCTTTGTAGGCTAAGCAAAGAGCTTTGAACCTAATGCGTTTTGTCACTGGCAACCAATGAAGTCTTCTGATTTCTTCCTTAACTGATGCATATTTTGGTAGGTTCAATAAGAGCCTGGCAGCTGCATTTTGCACCATCTGAAGCTTTTTTAAATGTTGTTTCTGTAATTCGAGATAAAGACCATTACAGTAGTCCAATTTTGATAACACCAAGGTAGTAACCACTGTTCTCCTGGATTCAGGGGGAATATAGGGGAGGACCTTCTTAAATTTTTTTTATCAAGTAGAAGGAGGCTGAGACTGTAGCATTCGTTTGTTGGGTGAAGGTGAGTTTACTGTCTATCAGAACTCCTAGGTTTTTGGCTTTTTCTACTGGTTTTGGTGTTTCTCCAATTTCTGTCGGCCACCAGTGAGCGTCCCAGCCCGGCTGGAGGTTACCGAAGATTACCACTTCGGTTTTATCTAAATTCAGCTTGAGGCAGTGCCTTCCCATCCAGCCACTGATTTCCCTCATGCATTTTTTAAACTGAATTGCTGGAGAAGGGACATTTTTATGAGCCGCAATCACGATCTGGGTATTGTCAGCGTATGATGTTATATTGAAACCAAAGTTTCGGACTAACGGAGCCAGTTCCGATACATATATGTTAAATAAGGAAGGGCTTAGCGAGGAGCCTTGAGGGACCCCACATGGGAGCACATAGGGGTTGATTTGAAATGGTCAAGAGTCACTGTCTGTCTTCTATTTTTCAGAAAAGATGATATTAGGGACAGTGCCTGCTCCTTGAATCCTAACTTATCAAGGCTCTGGAGCAGCGTGTCATGATGTACGGTATCGAAGGCAGCTGACAAATCCAAGAGGATAAGTGCCGCCGCGCCTCCTTTATCCATCACTGCTCTTATCTCCTCAGTTGCCTTGATCAATGTTGTCTCCGTACTGTGTCCTGGATGGAAACCAAACTGGGATGGATCAAGTAATTCGTTTTGTTGAATGAATTGGGTTAACTGGCTATTCATAATTTTTTCTACTGCTTTTGCTGGGAGGGGCAACCTAGCAATTGGTCAGTAGTTGCTAGTTACAAGTGGATCCAGATTAGCTTTCTTTATTAGCGGCAAGATGGCTGCGTCTTTCCATATAGCGAGGAAAATGCCTAAGGCGAACATGTTATTAAATATTTTAGTTAATGTGGGGCCCACCTCCCTTGCAATGTTTCTTAACAGCGCAGGAGGGCAGGGGTCAAGTGGAGATCCTGATTTAATTCTCTGGATGAGTTCTTCTACCAGCTCGTTTGAAACCTCTGAGAAATTTGAAAAGACGTTCATTTCAGTCTCCTTACTCAAGGGTTCCTTCGCTGGTTTATTAGGGGTGGTCATCTTAAAGATGTTATATATCTCATAAACTTTATTTCTGAGAGCACTAGCAATACTATCACAGAGAGATTGACTGCTCTCTGAGGCTTTATTTTTGGGTGCGGTTGTGAGTTTCTCAACTACCCCAAAAAGTTCTTTGGTTGAGTTTTTGGCTTTCTCAATCTGTTGAGAAAAGTAGAACCTTTTCTCTGTGATCAATAGAGATTTATAGTTAGATAGTGCGTGTTTGTAGTTATTTTTATCCAGTGTTTCATATTTCAATCTCCAACGTCTTTCCATTCTATGATAGTTCTGTTTTTCTTGACGCAGAGCTTCAGTGAACCAGGGGGCTGATGGTTGATTACGATTCCCAGAATTCGTGCAGGTAGGCACTGTGGTCCTAAAGGCATCATTAAGCCAATTAGTATATTCTTCTGCTGCTTGGTCTGTATGGCTACTCAGGGTTGGCTGTGTTTGTACCAACTGAAGTTTTAAGTTATTCATATCTAATTTGCTCCTTGCTTTATAGGTGTTTTGCTGTAGTTTGGTTGGTTGGTTTGATTGTATGGGAAGTGCACAGGTGATTGTAGCAGTGCATGTGTTAGTGCCTGGGTCATTGCATGAGTACATGGGTAGTGATTGGATGATTAGAGTACTGCAAGGAGAGTGTATGGCGAATTTATAAGTGCTTGGGTATTGGCGGAGTGATTGGATAAGAACATAGTGCTGGCTAGGTGATTACAGCAGTGCATGGGTAGTGACAGGGTAATTGTTGGACTGCATGGGTTCTACCTGGGCAATTGAAGGAGTGAATCAGTAGTGTAGGTGGTTATAGGACTGCATGGGTAGCGCACAGGGGATTGTAGCAGTGCATGTGTTAGTGTCTGGATCATTGCATGAGTACATGGGTACTGACTGAATGATTAGAGTTCTGCAAGGACAGTGCATGGTGAATTTATAAGTGCTTGGTTTATTGCATGAGTACATGGGTAGTGCTTGGCTGATTAGGAGAGTGCATGGGTAGTGCCTGGGTGATTTCATAAGTGTTTGGGTAGTTGTGGAGTGATTTCATGAGTGCTTGGATACTAACTGGGTGATTGCAGAATATGGAATCAGTCAATCATTACTCATGTAGTTTTAAAATCACCTAGTCACTACCTTTGCACTCCTGTAATCGGTCAGGCACCTCTCAATAGTTCACTAAGCATACATACAACTGTATAAATACAATCTGAACACATAGATGAGTCATTACATATTACCTAGTTAAATAGATAAGTACAACATGCCTGCAAGGGTAATATGTGGTGGTTTACTTTTGCGCTACATGTTGACCATTCTATCTACAAATATACGACATCATTAAACTATACCTCTCAACAGACTTAAGAAAGAAGGCTAATTAACAACACCTTTTATGAGCATTTTTAAAACCACACTTGTATTCTACATCTTCACCTTTATATATAAAATTATGTGGCGTTATTCAACTATACCTTTATTCAGACTACTAAAAGAAGCCTAATTAACAGCACCTTATTTCACCATTCTATCTTAAAATATATGGCATCATTTAACTTTATCTTTTGTACAAACTAATAAAAGAAACCTAATTATTAACACCTTATATGACCATCTTTCAAACAGCACAGTTATGCGGCATCTTTACCAAACTATCTATAATTATGCAGTATCATTCAACTATACCTTTGTAGAGACAACAAAAAATGAAGCATAATAAACTACACATTATATGAACGTCTTTCAAACTACACATTTGTACTGCATCTTCAACCAACTATCTAAAAATATGCGGCATCATTCAACTATACCTTTGTACAGACTTAAAAAACAAGCTTAATTAATAACATCAATAATCATCTTAAAAAATACACATATTACAGTACAGACTCTTTTTTAAACAACATTTAAGAACAATGAAACAAACTCCAATATACATCTCTACATTTAATAATATATTTCAAACAACACAGTTTTAGAATAATGTAAAAAAAAAAAAATTAACCTCACAAATTTATAACTCACCTTGAAAATAAATGTGTTGAATGAAAAATCTCACAAACTCTGACAGGATTTTCTTTTACACACAATCAATATAATGCACCAGACTCAGCAAGGTAAAACCAGTAATGGCAAGGTTTCCCTCTCTTTCTCCATACAAATACACATAACCAACAAATAACATTGCTTCCCAGAGTTTTTCAAATTGTAAAACACATTTCCATTGGTTACACATAATAACCTTTAGCAACTGACTTCTTCACCCATTCTGCTTAATGCCAGTTTCCATAGTAACAGTTCATGGAACATTCAACTTAACTGACAGGTCACAAGTTCACCATATTTTCAAGTTCACCACACAATGTTGCAAATGCAAACAGCAGGTGTTGTTGGCTTTGCAAAACATGACCTTATCCTTTCTACTGTACCTTTCAAACATTTTTTACTAACCAATAAGAAACATGCTTTTTAAACAAAGTAAAATGCACCCTATTTTTGAATGTACAATGTTCTTAAATAGCCAATCAATTCTCTACTTTCTTAAAAACAGCATCATCTCCACTATTTTAGATACCTCTCATTCGACCAACTGATTACCTCAGCTACGGACATCTTTTGATTACTTACAGACATCCCTTCAAGATGCTTTCTGCGTGCATTGTTGGTCACAGCTATGTTTTCTGGTGCAAAAGGTATGCTGAACGCAGAGGTATTGACAAAGACCTAGCTTTGCAAAATGTAGACATGAAATGGATTGGACAGAGAGGATTAAAGTGGCATCAATTAATGCCTTTGGTTAAAACCTTTTTGCACCTCCAACCCCCTGACCTCATGATTGTGCACTGTGGTGGCAATGACCTAGGCACATTGACTGGGGTAGGTCTGGAAATGCTAATTAAGGACACCTTTGCAGAATTGATGTTGCTTTTCCCCCAAACTGTCTTTGTATACTCTAACATATGCCAAAGAGAGAAATGGAACTGGTCCAATCAATTTTGTCCTCAGATTGAGAAAGCTAGAACAAATGTCAATAAAGCTGTTTCTGCTTACCTCAGAGACCATAGGATGGGCTCCATCTATAACAACAATCTACTTTTCCATATGGATGGTGTTGGAAACGGGGTTACCGAGACCTTTACGGTAGCATGGCGCAAAGCGGGGAAAGGCACGCGAAGGCAATGTGTAAGGCAGTTGTGCAGCACACTCTCACTTTAACCCAGAAATGCGAAGCAATAACCGGACACCACACCAGGCTTAGATAAGTAAAAATCAGGTTCCTTTATCTTAATCAAGATGGCATTCAATTATGCAAATTATACATTCTGGTAACTAGTGCGCGCTCATTTAAAAAGACCCTTCACAATTCTGGCCACTAAACGGCCGCATTAAAATCACAGCACCACTGCTCATTCGGGTGCTCTTTACCAACTAGGGCCTAGAACATGCGCAACACGGTTTATGCATCAACATATATACATTAGGCCTAGGTACTCTGTACAGCCTATGGTACACTAGGCGGGAGGGAATCCTAAAGGGAACCCCTCAACATGTCCAGCAGCTGGGGGCTTCCTATAAGGGGGGACTCCTTTATCTCCCCGGGGAGGCTACTGTTATAGTAGGTGCTTGGCCTGTGATACAAGGTCATTACAGGCCCCCCCCCTCCGTAATCCCTCCTCAAGGGTGGCCCCCGGCCCCCAGGGGCTTAACCTAGAGCCCTAGGGGCCTCCTGGGCTCACCTGCGGTGTTGTGGCTGACTGTGGGGCCTTACGGCGGCCTCCTCTCTGGCCCGGCCCTCTGTGGTGGGGGCGGGGCCCGGCGCGAGTCGTGCGGCCCTCCGGCCGGTGCTGATTTGCCTTCTCGAGGCTGTGGAGCCTCTCGCGTGGTTTCCCCCTTCGTTGGGGGGCCGGTATGCCCCTCCTCCGGCCCCCGTGGAGTCCAGGGAGAGAGTGAGGACTCGGTGCGGGAGCCGGCGGTCCTGCCAGTCGGCTCCGGCGTCCCGAGAGGTGAGGAGGTCCTTCCTTACCTCCCGGCGTGCTGGGCGGAGGCGGGCTCTTCACGGCGCCCAATCCGGGCGCGGCGGCGATTCTTCGCGGGGCTCCCGTTGGCAGTGGAGCCCCGGGGACGTCCTCCCGATTGGCTCCGGCTGAGCCAATCGCGTCGCGGCCTTCTCTTCCTCCGGGGGCTCCCGATGACAGTGGAGCCCCTCTGACGTCGTCGATGTTCGGCTCTGCTGGGCCAATCACGTCGCGGCTTCTGGTGGTTGCCAGGCGACGCCCTCTTCTCCGGCGATTGGCTTTGGCGGGCCAATCCCGTCGCGGCCTTTTCGGGGGCGCGACCTGTGACGCGGTCAGTGTCCCCGGCCCCTCGGCGACAGCGTCCACGGGCCGGGAGGCCACAGCAGGCCTCAATTCACTTCACGCGGCCCACGGGGCTGCGGCGGCGGTATTCTTGGCCGCGCTGGCAGCGGCAGGGGTCTCGGGCCCGGCGGTGACTTGTGGTGGTTTCGGTGAGGGCGCGGACGGCGCCCTCACCACTACTATGAATAGGGGAGAGATCTCCCGGCCTCAGTTCCCTTCGTCAAGCGGCGGCGGCCGCGGCGGTGATCCGGTCATCAGGTCAGTGACCAAGGGGGGGTCAAGTTCTCTCCACACTTGGGGGCTGCAGCGCAGGCGCGCTGACAGCCTTGTGCTCAGGCTGTGTAAGGATGGTTCTTGGAGGACAGTCCAGCTGTCTGTATAGGTAGATAGGGGGTGAAGGTCTAGCGCTTAGGACGCAGCGCTTCGCCTCATGATCCCCTCTCGATGGTTTTCACTTGTAGTCCTGAAATTCTTGGATGCAGTAAAGTCTCTTTATGAACAGGGGGGGGTTGTGAGTTGGTGATTCTTGGAGGGGTTGATGTGCCTCCTGGCACGCTGGAGATGGTTCCCTGGGTCCCCTCACACTGGGCAAGATCAGTGGGTGGTGGGCGTTCCTCATCTATCTTACGGCAGCAGGGCCTTGACCCTGTCAGCGGCAGTAGTGTAGGTCTCCCCCTAGGCCCTAAAGTCTGTACTCCAGCGCAGGTTCTCCCAGGTTCAGCGGTGCCTCAACCTAACTAACTCCAGGTTTTCCCTCCAAGCCTCTTATACCCCTAGGTCAGGTGACCCTCCCAAAGGCGGCAAAGTGTAACTCCTCCCACAGCCCGGAAGGTTCTGGAACCTTCCACCTACCTAGCTATGGGGCCCAGAGGCGGAGACGGGATGGCTACTGTATCCCTTGTCCCAGCCTGACTCTGGCGACTAGCGTGTATGTGTGGAAGGCCCTCTGCAGTAGCAGGGGCCTGTGGCAGCCATCTTTGGTGAGAGAGCACCTGCACCTCAGCACTGACCAGCAGTGGCAAGGCGCCCGGAGACCTAGGTCCAGTAAAAATATGGTGGCAAAAATGAGGCGCAGAAAGGAAAAAAACAGGGTAAGACCACCCTAGGGCTGACAGGTCTAACACACGTCCCCCCAGCCGAAAGAGGGAGAGCTTCCCAACCTCTAGGGAGTTCTCTTCACTAAGGCGGAAAAACCGGGAGAGACCGTCAGCGTTGGCGTGGTCTACACCGGGTCGATGTTCCACCCGAAAGTCCATCCCCTGGAGGGACATGGACCACCTCAACAATTTGGGATTTTCGCCTCTCATCTGCATGAGCCAGCGAAGGGGTCTGTGGTCGGTCTGGACCAAGAAGTGACAACCAAAAAGGTATGGCCTCAACTTCTTCACCGCCCAAACCACAGCAAAGGCTTCCCGCTCGATGGTACTCCACCGCTGTTCCCGGGGGAGTAGTCGTCGGGAGATAAAGGCCACTGGCTGGTCTTGGCCATCGTCATTCAGCTGCGAGAGCACAGCTCCAATGCCATGCTCAGAAGCGTCTGTCTGCACGATAAATTCCCGGCCGAAGTCGGGGGTCCGGAGCACCGGTGCGGTGCACATGGCACGTTTAAGAGTCTCAAAGGCATCTTGGCAGGCAGCCGTCCAGATTACTCTGCGTGGCTGTTTCTTGGAAGTCAATTCCGTCAATGGGCCCACGATGGTTCCATATCCCTTGACGAACCGGCGGTAGTATCCCGTGAGGCCGAGAAAAGCTCGGACCTCTGTTTGGGTCTTGGGGGCTCCCAGGCCATGATGGTCTCAATCTTGGCTTGGAGGGGTTGCACCTTACCTCCGCCCACCAGATGTCCCAGGTACACGACAGATCCCTGTCCAATCTGGCACTTGCTGGCCTTGATGGTTAGACCAGCCCTTTGCAAAGCCTGCAGCACCTCCTGGAGATGCTGCAGATGGTCCTCCCAGCTGCTACTGAAGACAGCTATGTCATCCAGGTAGGCAGCAGAGAAGGCCTCTAGGCCAGACAGCACCTGGTTCACCAACCGCTGGAAAGTGGCGGGAGCATTTTTCAACCCGAAGGGCATCACCTGGAATTGAAAGTGGCCCTCGGGGGTGGAGAACGCAGTCTTCTCCCTTGCTCCTTCCGCCATGGCGATCTGCCAATATCCTGATGTTAAATCAATGGTACTCAAATACCGGGCTGCTCCCAGCCGGTCAATGAGCTCATCCGCCCGAGGGATCGGGTGAGCGTCGGTCTTGGTGACCGAGTTGAGTCCACGATAATCCACACAGAACCGAAGTTCTGGTGTGGTGCCCGGGGGCCGCTTTCGGCACCAACACTACCGGACTAGCCCAAGGGCTACTGGAAGGCTCAATCACCCCCAGTTCTAGCATCTTTACCACCTCACTCTGGATACTAGCCTTGACCTTATCGGACAGCCGGTAAGACTTGTTCTTCACTGGCGGACTGTCCCCTGTGTCCACATCATGGGTACACAGGTGCGTGATTCCAGGCGTGAGGGAAAACAACGAGGCGTACTGCCCCAAGACCTGGCGGCAGTCCCTCTGTTGCTCTGGGGTCAAGGATGGGGCGAGGACTACTCCCTCTACCGAACCATCCTTCTCGTGGACCGCCAGAAGGTCTGGCAGAGGCTCACTCTCCTCCTCCTCACTTCCATCCGTTATCATCAAGAGAGTGAGCTCGGAACGCTCCTGGTGTGGCTTCAGGCGGTTGACGTGGAGCACCCTGTGGGGTTGACGGGGGGTCTTCATGTCGACGACATACGTGGTCTGGCCTTTTCGTTCTAAGATCTCAAACGGCCCAGTCCATCGGTCCTGGAGGGCGCTAAGCTCTCCTGGCTCCATGACCCACACCTTCTGTCCAGCGTCTAACTCTACCGTCCGCGCGTTCCGGTCATACCATTGCTTCATGACGGCCTGACTTGCCTCTAAGTTGTCCGAGGCCTCCTTCCACAGCTTGGCCACTTGGCTGCGGAACGCCAGCATATAGCTGACCACATCACGGGGAAGCTTCGAGGAAGACTTCTCCCACCCCTCTTTGACAAGACTGAGGGCCCCCGAACGGGGTGGCCATAGAGCAGCTCAAAGGGGCTGAAACCGACCCCCTTCTGCGGCACCTCTCGGTAGGAGAAGAGCAGACAGGGTAAGAGGACGTCCCACTTTCTTCTCAAGTCCTCGGGTAGGCTCCTGATCATCCCCTTCAAGGTTTTGTTGAAGCGCTCCACGAGCCCGTTTGTCTGGGGGTGGTAAGGAGTGGAGAACCGGTAGGTCACTCCACACTCCTTCCACATGGCCTGCATGTAGGCCGACATGAAATTCGTGCCCCTATCTGACACCACGACCTTGGGGAATCCCACTCGGGTAAAAATCCCCATGAGGGCCCGCGCCACCACCGGTGCTGTGATGGTCCTCAGAGGGATTGCCTCTGGGTACCGGGTGGCGTGGTCTACTAGCACCAAAATGAACCTATGCCCAGCTGAAGTCGGCGGATCCAACGGCCCGACAATGTCAATCCCCACTCGCTCAAAAGGGGTATCGACCACTGGGAGAGGTTCTAGCGGGACCTTCACCTTAGTCCCTGTCTTGCCGCTTGCTTGGCAAGTGGTGCAGGTCTTGCAATAAGTGTCAGAAGTGACGCGCATCCTGGGCCAGTAAAAATGTGGGACCAAGCGCGCAAACGTCTTGTCCTGGCCCAGGTGTCCTGCTAGTGGTATCTCATGCGCCAACTCTAGCAGAAAGGCTCGGTGGCATTGGGGGACCACCACGGCCCTTGAGGACCCATGCACCGGAGCCTTAGGCTCACTGTAGAGGAGACCATCCTCCCAGTAGACATGGTAATTACCAGTCTCTGTTCCAGCTGCTTGGGCGTCGGCCTGTTGCCGTATGCCAACAAGCGTAGGGCACTCCCTCTGTGCCCGGCAAAATTCTTCCCGGGTAGGCCCTCCTTCCACCTGCCACTCTGCAGGGGTCGGCAGGTCCCCCACGGGAAAACCAACCACCTCAGCGGACTCCGGGGTCACCTCCGCGGGCTCCCCATCCATCTCACCGGGTGTTTCCTCCCGGACATCTCCTCGTCCAGCAGTGGGCTGGGCCCTTCTTTCAGGCTCCAACCCGGGCTGAGTTCCTTGTCGGGCAGCCATGGACCGCGTGATAACGCAAGTCCATCCTGGTAACCCCAACATCTCAGCATGGGCATTGAACTCTACCTCTCTCCAGGCAGTATGTTCTAAATCGTTGCCCAGCAGACAGTCAACTGGCATGGCAGGGCTCACCGCAACCTTCATCAGACCTGACACTCCTCCCCACTCAAAGGGAACTTGGGCCACGGGGTAATGACCCAGGCTATTATCTGCCATCACAACCGGGTGGAACTCCTCAGGAATCACCTGCTCTGGGGACACCAGCTGACGTTTCACCATTGTCATACTGGCACCTGTGTCCCTCAGAGCCTCCACCTCCTCCCCATTCACCAGGACCCTCTGCCGATACTTGGCAGTGTTCTCGGGTACCTGCACCCTTGGGATGATCTCCCTATCCCCCAGGGAAACTAAGGTCAAGCCTGTCCACTCACCTCCCCTACCTAGGGACAACTCCTCCCCAAGCGCTACACTGGCCACCCCGGGGGTCTTACCTCCTGTGGGGGCTGGGGCTCTCTTGCGACACTGGGCATCCCCCTTGTAGTGTCCAACCTCCCCGCACTCGTAGCACCGGACAGTTCTGGGCTGCTGACTCCTGTCAGGGTAAGTGGGTTTCTGGTATCCAGATTGGGATGGGAAACCTACCCCTCTCCCAGGCGGTCTATTTTGGGGACCTTTAAAGAACTCCCTCTTTTATCTCCCCCTCTTTCTTCTGGGGGAACACCTGTCCACCCTTCGGGGGATCCGCCCCGGCTCCCTTGTGGGACACCCGAGTGCTGACCCACGTGTCTGCCTCCTCTGCAAGCTCCCTTGGGTTGGTCAGCTTGCGGTCCACCAAGTACTGGCGCAGCTCCGGAAAACATTTCTCGAGGAGGTGCTCTCTTAAAAACAGGTCGTACAGCCCAGTGTAATTGTCAACCTCGCTGCCACGCACCCAACCCTCTAATGCCTTCCGGGCATAATCATAAAAATCTACCCAGTTTTGTGTGGTGAGCTTGTGGCTGTTGCGAAACTTTTGGCGGTACTTCTCAGGGGTGAGGCCAAACTTCCTGAGCAGGGCCTCCCTCATGATAGGGTAGTTGGTTCGATCCCCCTTTTCTAAGGTTAGCAGTGTGTCCCTGACTAGTGGAGGTATGTATCTATAAAGTCCTCCTCCCCAGTAGCTCTCAGGAACTCTATGGGCCACCAAAGCTACCTCGTACGCCGTCAACCACTTGTCTATGTCATCACCCACACTAAAGCTGGCCATCACCTCCCTGGGTAGGTAAAATTTGGGCTCCTGTGGAACCCCAGTAGGTACGCTGCCACCATTTCCTTTTCCTTCCATTTCCATTTGCAAGGCTCGGAGCTCCAGTTCTTTCAGGCTAAGCTCATGTACGAGCCTTCTTTCCTCCATGGCTAGCCTTGCCTGTTCTCCTTCCCTTTCCATCTTAGCCAATTCTAATGTCAATTGCCTTTGCTGCCTTCTGTCCTCGAATTCCTCTGCTGACACACTCCCCCTGACGCACTACTGCCTGCCCTGGAACGTCTTCCTGGCAACACATTCTCGCTGACGTCAATGTTCAGTAGGCTCAGTTCTCCTGGGTCGTCTGTCTCCCTCTGCTCCTCCTCCCCTCTTCCCTCCGGGTGGGCCATGACCCATGCCCTCAAAGCCTTCTGAAGTACCTCCTTCCTGGCACCTCGCTTGACGGCCACCCCCTCTCTAGGCAGAACTCCTTGAGCTGGCTCACCGTGTACCTCTCTAGGTCGGCTAGCTCAAACTCCATCCTCCTAGGTGGGGTCCCAGACAACTTAAGGAAGGGGTCCTAAATGGAAGGCAGCAGGTCTAACACAGGACTAATACAACCGGCAATTTACAATAGAATTCCTCCTACTTATTATCTTCCTAGGTGTCCAATTGCGACGCACACTGAGTCACTGTAGGGTGCTGCACAAATACCAGTCCTTATCCCACCGCTGAACACCAATGTTGGAAACGGGGTTACCGAGACCTTTACGGTAGCATGGCGCAAAGCGGGGAAAGGCACGCGAAGGCAATGTGTAAGGCAGTTGTGCAGCACACTCTCACTTTAACCCAGAAATGCGAAGCAATAACCGGACACCACACCAGGCTTAGATAAGTAAAAATCAGGTTCCTTTATCTTAATCAAGATGGCATTCAATTATGCAAATTATACATTCTGGTAACTAGTGCGCGCTCATTTAAAAAGACCCTTCACAATTCTGGCCACTAAACGGCCGCATTAAAATCACAGCACCACTGCTCATTCGGGTGCTCTTTACCAACTAGGGCCTAGAACATGCGCAACACGGTTTATGCATCAACATATATACATTAGGCCTAGGTACTCTGTACAGCCTATGGTACACTAGGCGGGAGGGAATCCTAAAGGGAACCCCTCAACATGTCCAGCAGCTGGGGGCTTCCTATAAGGGGGACTCCTTTATCTCCCCGGGAGGCTACTGTTATAGTAGGTGCTTGGCCTGTGATACAAGGTCATTACAGGCCCCCCCTCCGTAATCCCTCCTCAAGGGTGGCCCCCGGCCCCAGGGGCTTAACCTAGAGCCCTAGGGGCCTCCTGGGCTCACCTGCGGTGTTGTGGCTGACTGTGGGGCCTTACGGCGGCCTCCTCTCTGGCCCGGCCCTCTGTGGTGGGGGCGGGGCCCGGCGCGAGTCGTGCGGCCCTCCGGCCGGTGCTGATTTGCCTTCTCGAGGCTGTGGAGCCTCTCGCGTGGTTTCCCCCTTCGTTGGGGGGCCGGTATGCCCCTCCTCCGGCCCCCGTGGAGTCCAGGGAGAGAGTGAGGACTCGGTGTGGGAGCCGGCGGTCCTGCCAGTCGGCTCCGGTGTCCCGAGAGGTGAGGAGGTCCTTCCTTACCTCCCGGCGTGCTGGGCGGAGGCGGGCTCTTCACGGCGCCCAATCCGGGCGCGGCGGCGATTCTTCGCGGGGCTCCCGTTGGCAGTGGAGCCCCGGGGACGTCCTCCCGATTGGCTCCGGCTGAGCCAATCGCGTCGCGGCCTTCTCTTCCTCCGGGGGCTCCCGATGACAGTGGAGCCCCTCTGACGTCGATGTTCGGCTCTGCTGGGCCAATCACGTCGCGGCTTCTGGTGGTTGCCAGGCGACGCCCTCTTCTCCGGCGATTGGCTTTGGCGGGCCAATCCCATCGCGGCCTTTTCGGGGCGCGACCTGTGACGCGGTCAGCGTCCCCGGCCCTCGGCGACAGCGTCCACGGGCCGGGAGGCCACAGCAGGCCTCAATTCACTTCACGCGGCCCACGGGGCTGCGGCGGCGGTATTCTTGGCCGCGCTGGCAGCGGCAGGGGTCTCGGGCCCGGCGGTGACTTGTGGTGGTTTCGGTGAGGGCGCGGACGGCGCCCTCACCACTACTATGAATAGGGGAGAGATCTCCCGGCCTCAGTTCCCTTCGTCAAGCGGCGGCGGCCGCGGCGGTGATCCGGTCATCAGGTCAGTGACCAAGGGGGGGTCAAGTTCTCTCCACACTTGGGGGCTGCAGCGCAGGCGCGCTGACAGCCTTGTGCTCAGGCTGTGTAAGGATGGTTCTTGGAGGACAGTCCAGCTGTCTGTATAGGTAGATAGGGGGTGAAGGTCTAGCGCTTAGGACGCAGCGCTTCGCCTCATGATCCCCTCTCGATGGTTTTCACTTGTAGTCCTGAAATTCTTGGATGCAGTAAAGTCTCTTTATGAACAGGGGGGGGTTGTGAGTTGGTGATTCTTGGAGGGGTTGATGTGCCTCCTGGCACGCTGGAGATGGTTCCCTGGGTCCCCTCACACTGGGCAAGATCAGTGGGTGGTGGGCGTTCCTCATCTATCTTACGGCAGCAGGGCCTTGACCCTGTCAGCGGCAGTAGTGTAGGTCTCCCCCTAGGCCCTAAAGTCTGTACTCCAGCGCAGGTTCTCCCAGGTTCAGCGGTGCCTCAACCTAACTAACTCCAGGTTTTCCCTCCAAGCCTCTTATACCCCTAGGTCAGGTGACCCTCCCAAAGGCGGCAAAGTGTAACTCCTCCCACAGCCCGGAAGGTTCTGGAACCTTCCACCTACCTAGCTATGGGGCCCAGAGGCGGAGACGGGATGGCTACTGTATCCCTTGTCCCAGCCTGACTCTGGCGACTAGCGTGTATGTGTGGAAGGCCCTCTGCAGTAGCAGGGGCCTGTGGCAGCCATCTTTGGTGAGAGAGCACCTGCACCTCAGCACTGACCAGCAGTGGCAAGGCGCCCGGAGACCTAGGTCCAGTAAAAATATGGTGGCAAAAATGAGGCGCAGAAAGGAAAAAAACAGGGTAAGACCACCCTAGGGCTGACAGGTCTAACAGATGGCATCCACAGAAGTGATGGAGTACACTTCACTGATCAAGGCAACAGAGGGTTTCTCAACAACCTGAAGCTCTGCATCCGCACTTACATGTAGCTACAACAATGTCCCAATGAAAACAAGGGCTCTTTTTAGAGCCACCCAATAACCCAACATATAACCTAGGTCTATATAAAAAAATCCTAATTATTTTTGCTTGGAGTCACGCACCCCGCGTGACTGGAGCCGCGCACCCATCGCGTTCACACCAGGGGGCCGCGCTGAGAGCCACGCACCCATTGCGTTCACACCAGGGGGCCGCGCAGGGAGCTGTGCACCCATCGCGTTCACACCGGGGGCCGCGCTGGGAGCCGTGCATCCATCGCGTTCACACCAGGGGTCCGCGCTGAGCGCCTCACTAGGGTCGCGACTTCAAACTTTGGCGGGAAAAAAAAAACATCCACTTCCATTAATATATATTCGCCCCGGGGACCCCATCCCCCGGGGCATGCCCAAATCGATTTTATTTTTTTTTTAAAAAGGGAGGGGGACACGCGGCCCCCCTCCCGGGCCATTTTTGGCCCCAGGGACCCCATCCCCCGGGGCATGGCCTCACAGTTGGAGACCATGGGGGAGCCCCAATGCCCCCACGGTCCCACTGGCTCCCCACCTCCTGCGGGAGCCGGCATTGCTTTTGAGCAAGGGGAGCTGCTGACATGCAGCTCCCCTTGCCCAAAAGCAATCCTGCTTTGCTTCATTGAAGTGAGAGCAGGTTTTCCTGCTCTCGCTTCAATCAAGCAAAGCAGCGTTTGCTATGACAGGGCGGAAGCCGTGCTCCCACCCTGTCATAGCAAACAGCAATGTCCCGGGGGTGGGCACCCCGGGACATTGCAGGAGCCGGTCCAGGGGGGTGGCGGTCTCCAGGGCCTCTATGGGCTCCTGGAGGGGGCCGCGCAGCCCCCCTTCCTACATTTCTAAAGCCACGGGGAGGTGGTCCTCCCTGGGGCTTGGGGGTCCGTAACGGACCCCCGAATTTCAATTTTTAGTACCCTGGGGAGGTGGTGGTCCCCGGGGTTGGGGAGCCCCCGAGCCCCCCCACCCCTTATTTAATACCCCACACTCTGTTTTTAAAAAAAAAATTCTCGCCCGGAGTCGCGCACCCTGCGCGACTTCTATTTTATTTTAATAAAAAATGGGGCCCTGGGGGTCCTTGTGAGACCCCCAGAGCAGGCCTAGGGGGTCAGGGTGTTCCTACCCTGCCCCCTTTTCTTGTTTTCCATCCTTTTTTGAACAGATTTCTTCTGACTCGGTAACCGAGCCACAAAATGGCTGCCAACAGTTCCTGGTTTGGAGTGTTGGCAGCCAATGAGATTGAAGCTTGTGCTCGGGAGGGTTTGCGAACCCACCTCGCCCACAGATATCAAAACCTTTTCTTTTTCTAATTTCTCAGGAACTACTGAATGGATTTACACCATTTTAAAAAAGGGGCTCTTTCTGAAACAAGACCTACCTTTTTGCCAAATTTGGTGTAGTTCCGTTCAGCAGTTCGGGCTGTAGCTTTGTCTAAAGTTTCATATGGAAAATAACATGGGGAAAAGTCCACACGCTTCTTCCCAGACCACGGACCCTTAGAAGGTGGTGCGTACGCCGATGAAGCCCATCGGCCACTTAATCCAACAAAGTTCGTCCCTCCTGGGGAATAAACGCACTCTCAAGACACTGAAATGATGCTCAGGTAGGTTTACTGGCTTCCACGCAACGCATTTCGGCTGACCTGCAGCCTTGTTCAAACGTAAACAAGCCGTGTCTCCACAGAGTGATAAGTACAGGAATTTAGAAATAAACAACAGACACAATCGTCCTATCCCTGGTATACAAGGGAGTTGCAAACATTTCGGCCATCTTGTAAAGTGTAAATGAAAGGGAAAACACATAATGATACTAAGGAAACATAATAAATGTCGTTGTAATCAAAATCACATATTACATACTCATACAAATGTTCCGTAGTCCAACATTGTAATTAAATATATGTGATATAGAGTTTCCCTCAACGGAGTTAAATATTCCACCATATAATGCCACACTCCCGTTCATTCTAGTGTAAAGTGGTGCGCTAAGCTGTTTGAGGCTGCACACTAGCCGAGAGGTATATATCGAAAAACAACAATAGCAAGTGAGTATCGGAGATACATGCCCCACAATCCGTATGGTCGCATGAGAATAGAGTAAGGACTGAGTCATGGTGACGAGTCACGTGATCGGCAGGGATTGTGCCCGGAGTGAAGTGCCCATAAAGTTAGCTAATTCAAATATGTCCCAGCCCAGTGTAAAAATTCATCATAGCGAACTATCTAGAGGGCATGAATGAGACAAAATCGGAAAATCTCTAAATAAATACAAGAGATTCCTGTAAAAGTCCCACAGTGGTCGGCCTATTGACCGCCCAAAATGTATGCCCAAGTAGGCTGACGGGGAAAGGGTGTGCCCACGCTGTATCCCGGGTTCATGAAGTTATGGGAATACCTCATAAATTGGCAAAAAGCTGATCGGTTGGATAAAATGGTACTGGGCAAGTGCCCCCAAGGATTGGAAAAACATACATGATGTTGGCAACACGTAAGATACATCAAATGTATGCCTGTACATAAAACTCAAAAAACGTCTTATCTGTGATCGGTGCCCATACGAGTGCTGCTGAAGAAAAGTTAGGGAGCCCGTGAACGTGATTACAGTGCTGGATGGGCCCCTTCCTTTCCTCCTGTGAAAAGAACAAAAAATAAAAGAATTAGAAAATGAGAAAGTGAAATCGCTCGTTCTTCACAGTGTATATACAATAAAATCTTAGCTAACAGTAAAATACATCAGAGAAGCAGCAAAATAAAGGGGACTCGCTGGATCATTGGGTAACATGGAATCATACATCATGCAAATGAACTCCTAGTTCTTCATCAGTGTTAAGACCCCCTGGATTCTTGGTATGGAGGTCTACGATGTATTTGGATTCTGTTTGTCGTAATTTCAAAACTCTGTTACCCCCTCTATGCAACTGGGCTACTTGTTCAATGGCTACAAAGGTTAAGAGAGAGCTGTTGGAAAAGTGATGTTTTTGGAAATGGCGGGCTACGGGATAGTGATGGTCATTGTTGGTTATGGCTCTCATATGTTTCAATACCCGCTTCTTTACCATCTGGGTGGTGCTGCCCACATATTTCAATTTACAGGGACATTCTAGTATATACACAACAAATGTGGTGCTACACATCAGAAATTGTACTATGGGTTTCTCTACACCATTATGTAACGTGAACTGTTTTTTCATGAAGCTGTGTTTGCAGGCCATACAATGGCCGCATGGAAAAAAGCCTTTCAGACCATGCTCGCTGTTAGTGCTTTTACTAGTGATGACACTATGGACCAGGCTATCCCTCAAACTACGTCCTTTCCTGTATGTAATGTTGGGTCTTTCCTGTATCAGGTGTCCTATGGTAGGGTCAGTAGTCAGTACTTCCCAGCTCTTGCTCACAATGCGTCTAATGTCCTGTGATCTCTCATTGTATGTAAGGATGATGCGATTGCCACTACCTTCCTCTCCTTTGATATCTTTGGTAGGGGCAAAAAGTATGTCCTTTCTTTCCTTCTCAACTTTCTTAATGGCTTGGTTGAGGACCCATTGTGGGTAACCTCTTTCACGAAATCTAAGTATCATGGTCTGCATCTCTGCTTCAAAAGCTAACTCTGTGTTGCAATTCCTTTTAGCCCTCAGCAGTTCCCCGTAGGGTATACTCCATTTCAGGGTATCGGGATGACTGCTGAGGGCATGAAGAAGGCTGTTTCCCGCTGTATCCTTATGAAACAACCTGGTTTGTATATTGCCTTCAACAATCTCAATTCTGGTATCTAGAAACTCGACCGTGGACCTACTGATGTTGCTTGTGAGAGTGATGTTCCTGGTGTTGATATTAAGTTTGTCAACAACATTGTTAGCTTCCACAGGAGAGCCCTTCCAGACAATGAACAGGTCGTTGATGAATCTCAGCCACAAGACGACCTGTTCGGTTTCTGGAAAGTTCTCCTTGTTATTCCATATTTCCTCCTCCCACTGCTCCAAGAACAAGTTAGCAAAGCTTGGGGCAAAACAGGTCCCCATCGCAGTTCCGAGGACCTGTTTATAGAGGGTGTTGTTAAAGAGAAATATATTGTTGGTTAAACAGAAATTGATCATTTCCAAGATCATCTCTGTATGGGCTTTAAACCTTATATCTGTGGTGAGCAAGAAGTGTTTACATGCTGCTATACCCTGATTATGGGCAATGATAGTATATAAAGAGCTCACGTCGAGGGTCATGAGCAGGAAGTCATCCTCCCAAGTAATACCATCCAGCTTCCCCAGGAAATCTTTGGTGTCTCTAACATGGGATTTCAGATTTTTAACGGGTTCCCTCAGGAAGTAGTCGACATATTTCGAGACATTCTCGGTGGCACTACCTTTCGAGGATACAATAGGTGTCCCCGGGGGGTCGGAAGGATTTTTATATATCTTAGGAAGGAGGTATACCCGTTAATTGTGGATATATATATATATATATATATATATATATATATATATATATATATATATGATGAGCACGTTCTATTACACATCAACAGATATTGAATCCATACATATTTAGGAGATTTAAAAAGTCAAATGTGGGAAGAAATGAGCCTATTGCACTCGTCAACACTTTTTGGTGGATACACTTTATAGAAAACAACTTCTTCAGGGAAATTAAAATACTTATTAAATTCTTGGTTAAAAATTACAATGATTGGTACAACACATGATAACAGAAGGCATTACAGGAGCAGACAAATAAAAAGACAACAGTCACATGTCATATAGGTTTAGAAGAGATGAGCATTTGGTACTTTTAAAATGAGGTATGGTGCTTGTGAATATATGTTGAATTTGGTATTAAAGATAATGTATGCATGCGTTTGTACCACATACTAGAGCAACAGTTATGACAGTTGCTAATTTTACCTTAATTACTGGTAACCTGAATTATATTTAAATGAATAAAGGGACATAGCTCAAATACAAGCAATGTGTTTGATATCTTCTAGAAGAACTACCCTGGGGGGTACTCGAGCAATGTTTTTGGCTCTCAGTGGCCCATATTCCCTCTTTTACTCCATGTTTTGGTGCAGCCACCATGAATGTTTCCCAGGACCCTGTCTACTCTTCGTTCTCCCTGAGTCTGGGTGCTTTCCCTGCTGTGATTCTTGCTGGGGTCCAGTGATTATAAAGCTAGAATTTCAGGCTTACACTTTGTGAGTAGTTCCATCAATGTGTGGGGGGCTCTGTTGTCCTGATGACAGAGACCCAGTAGAAAGTCAGTGGGAGAAGATGAAAGAACAGTGATGTCAATGTGCCAGGAGGTACTGGCTCCCAAGAAACACCAGTATAAAGAATGGATCCCCACTGAGACTCTTTGCAAAATCCAAGAGAGAAAGATAAAGAAAGCTGCAGTCACCACCAGCCGAACAAGAGCGTAAAAAGCAAAAGCTCGAAGCGAATACACCAAAACCATCACAGAAGCAAAGAGAAGATTAAGAATAGACAAGCGAAGATCCATTGATGGTCTTGCCACAAAAGCCCAGGAAGCAGGAAGTCATGGAAACTTGAAAGCACTTTACAGATTAACAAAAAAAATCTCTAGCAGAAGATTAAGAATAGACAAGCGAAGATCCATTGATGGCCCATTTATGGTCTTGCCACAAAAGCCCAGGAAGCAGGAAGTCATGGAAACTTGAAAGCACTTTACAGATTAACAGAAAAACTCTCTAGCAGATACAGCTAGCTGGAAAGACATGTTATAGACAAAGCTGGGAAGACAGTCATGGGTAACAAAGGCCAAGAATGAAGATGGGTGGGGCACTTTGAAGAACTGCTGAACCAGTCTTTGCTGCAGTTTCCACCTGATATACAGCTAGCTAACACGGACTTGCCAATCAACTGCAGCACACCAACCAAGAATGAAATACAGCAGCCCATCAAACATTTGAGAAATGGGAAGGCAGCAGGACCAGACAACATTCCTGCAGAGGGACTGAAGGCACACATTAAGTAGACTTGCTCTACCCCATGTTTGGAAGGATCTGGGAAGAGCAAAATGTGTCATCAGACTGGAAAGAGGGATATCTCATCAAGATCCCCAAGAAAGGTGACCTGAGTAGCTGCTCAAACTACAGAGGGATAACTATTCTATCAACCCCAGGCAAAGTGTTCAATAGAGCCACCCTGAACAGAATGAAGGAACAAGTCGATGCTCAGTTGCGAGATCAGCACATTGGCTTCCGCAAAGATAGATCACGTACAGACCAGATTGCAACACTGTGCATCATCGTTGAGCAGTCAATGGAATTGAACTGTCCTCTCTATGTCAACTTCATCGAACTATAAGAAGGCATTCAAAAGCATGGACAGAGAAACCCTTTGGAATTTCCTCTGCCACCACGGTGTGCCAGAATCTTCAGAAACTCTTACGAGGTAATGACCTGCTAGATAGCCATGGAGGACAACTCATGGAAGCCTTCCAAGTGAGGACCAGAGTCCACTAGGGTTGTTTGCTCTTTCCTTTTCTCTTCCTGCTGGCCACAGACTAGATCATGAAACGGTCCACAACAAGGAGAAAAAATGGGAGCCAGTGGACACCTTGGACGCAGCTACACAAACTGGATTTTGCAGGCAACCTGGCTCTTCTCTCAAATTCTTAATTTGTAAAAAAGATAAGTGGCAGGGCCCTCATTAGGAGGCCACTGCAGCTTGCACCACCCACTGCTCCTGTGTCAGGATTCCTGCCACAGCTCACTTCTCTTGACTATAACAATATACCGGCTTGACTCAAAGTCAAAACAAGCTTTATTCGGTATATACAATATATCCATAAAAGCATTCTACATAAAATTCAATTCATTATAAAAAGATATTTCTCATTAAAAACAGAAGTAACAAGAGTTCAGGGAAAAATAAAAACAATTAATATTTCCAGATGGCCTCATAATGTAAAAACTATTCAATTTCATAATGTAACAATTCCAGATATGAAAGATCCTTTCTTCTCTTTATAGCCTTTTGGATATAGCAAATTACTGCGTTACATATTTGTGCATTGTCCAGTTTACAGATATAATAAAAAGCAGTTTTATACGAGTACAAACTATTATCAATAAAAAGCGGACGTAAAATACATTTTCTGATATCCCTGTAAAAATTACAAAAAAGAAGAAAGTGCAGGGTTGTTTGCAATGATTTACCATCACACGGGCATTTGGGTAGGTGGAGACACCACTTACCCATTTTAGGAAAAGCGATCTGGAAGTGCAAAGTACGCAATCTAAGTCTGGTTAGGTAAAATCTCTGTTGTAAGTTTCTAGTAAAAATAAGATACGGCTGTATGCCCACTAAAATTGGACCGGCTTGACTCATATCATTCCTCCCAACATTTATGAATGAACAAACTTCTTGTACCCTGACCTTTGACCATATTACATGTTGTTGGTAATAGCTAGCTGCAGCTGGTGTTACCCGGTTTGTTTGAAAAGGCTTAATAGCTTTGACAAATGTTTTACCATGCAAGGCCAGGTTTCAAGTGCCATGGAAACATCCAGAAAATCCACCAGAATAAGCCTCAAGCAGCCAGCATAGATTACCTCAACTTGACCCTTCCGGAAGACAGCCCTCATCAAATTAATCTCCTGCACCTGTTCCTTGCTATAAGCAATTAGAATGCGACCTTTGTGAACATTCTAACACACCTTCTAGAAGATAGCCTCATCAAATGAATCATCTGCGTCTGTTCCTTTCTATAAGCAATTAGAACGTGACCTATGTGAACATTCTAAAACACCTTCTAGAAGACAGCTTCATCAAATTAATCATCTGCACCTGTTCCTTGCTATAAGCAATTAGAGCGTGACCTCAGTGAAAATTCTAAAGCAACCTTCTAGAAGGCAGCCTCATCAAGTTAATTATCTGTACCTGTTCCTTGTTACAAACAATTAGAATGTGACCTTTAGGAACGTTCTAAAGCAGTCTTATTTAAAGACCGTCCGCACTCCCCCCCTTCGCTCAGCCTCTTCGCCTGCCACTTACCTGTTTCCCGGCTTCCAGGACGTTGTCTTGCCAGCTCCCTTGATCCTCCCGCTTCAACCTCACAGCAAAGAACCAGGAGTAAGCGAGTACCTCCTCCACCATTTTTCAGTTCATTCTTAACAAAGAAATGCTTCCAGGACTTTGGTTGTGGTTTTAGATCATGTTTATTTGTCCAAAATTCATTACGTAATAAAGTAGAGAGACTTTCGCACAGCCAACACGTGTTTCGCCCCTATGTGGTCATTCGGACCAGTGCTTCCTCAGGGCTTAGCGTAAGCTCATAATTATTCTTTGATTCCAATTTCAAGTTTACAGGTTCAAAGGTCTCTCAACAGCTTAAATCATTATGCCGTCTGTCCGTCGCTCCGGTCTGGGTTTGTGATCCTATTGGAGTCCTCACAGCAAAGAACATCTGCTTCTTTGCAGCAGCGTAAAATCGTTTTTTCTGTATGGAGCAGAAACTTGGAGGACAACTGTGACCACCAACAACAAAGTCCAGGCCTTCATCAACACCTGCCTGAGGAAATTCTCCAAATCTGCTGGTCAAATACCATCAGTAACAAATACCTATGGCAGCAGACATTTTAACTACCAGCTCATGAAGAAATAATGAAAAGACACTGGGGTTGGATAGGTCACACCCTCTGGAAGCCTGGATCAAACATCACCAGGAAAGCTGGGATCTAGAACCCTCAAGGGAAAAGAAAAAGAGGAAGGCCAAGAAATACCTGGCTCGAGGTCTCAAGGCTGACTTAAAGGAGATGGGTTACATCTGGAGTTAAATTGAGAAAAAAAAGTCCAGGAGAGAGGTGGCTGGAGCGTCTGGTTGATGACCTATACTTCAGGAGATGTAGTAGGCATAAGTATAAAAATCCATCAATGTGGCTGTAGGAGAGTAGGATCTGCCTCTTATGTTGCCCCCACTTTTTTTCTGATGTTTACACTGGTTTCTGGCTATAGTCTGGCTGGGCCCCTGCTAATCAGGGCCCCAGCCTCTCTGTTCTCTCTAAACCACTTGGAGTGCACTCTAGGTGCACTAGTGATTGGATACTGTGGTACCTTATGAGTCCCTAGTATATGGTACCTTAGGTACCAAGGGCATAGGTACTTCATAGGCCTACCAGGGGCTGCAGCATGTATTATGCCACCCCTGGGAAGCAGACTAAATCTGACACCACAGGCCTGCTACTGCAGCCTGGGTGAGGAAGTGCTAGCACCCCTCACTGAGATATAGGTCCCCTATATCTCTCCTACACACACATATAAACCTATCAGTCACCCCTAAGGCAGGCCCTATCAATCCTGAGGGCAGGGTGCTTGGCTTCTATGTGAGGGGGTGCCTCTGCCTGAGCAGGGCCCCTCTGCAGCTCTCAGGGTCCATTCTCTGGTGCTGTTTGTGGATGCGGTTAAACCATATACTTTTAAGTGCATTATATCCTCGCGGTAAAATGCTAACTTTGGAATGGCTGCATCGAAACATGTCGTGTTTGGTGTCAAACACCTTGGAATACTACCCCCCCCCGCCAGTCCTGGTGGCGGGGGTAGCATTCCACCCTTCTAGAGGGATAGACAAGTAGCTACTGTGGAAACGCGGTAGAATCCTGCAGAGCCCTGGCATCACAAAATGGATGCCACCAGTCACAGACACTGGGCTGCCCTCCTGCTGATGACCAACACTCGCAGTGGAGGGAGCCCAACAATAGATATCCTGTCCCAAGGGGGTGTGACCACCTTCCAGACAGGGTTTAGTGTATTGGGGCTGGGTGGGTGCACTCTTAGAGTGCTTTGAAGTCCTGCACTGGGGGAGCAGAAGGCTCCTCTGTGCATATGCCAGTTCAAACCGGCTCAGGGGCTACCTGTCCCTGCTCTGGCGTGAAACTGGACAAAGGGAAGTGGGTGTAGCCACCCACTCCCCTGACCCTCCCATAGGTAGGGTCATAGAGCTAGTCCCTCCCCTTCTTTTGGTATAAGAGGGGGAACCTGTGCATTGCACCCTAGATTTCCCTGGACGACGCTCTATAAGAAGAATCCCAGACCTTCGATGTTCCACTACCTTTGGAAGACGGAAGAATCTCCCTTGGAGTCAAGGAGTGACTCCCCTGCTTGGCAGGCACCAAAAACTACAAATGATGGTTGCAAACTACGCCGCTCCCGCCGGAGTCCGAAGTCCCTGCAGCCCAAGAAGTAGATTTCCTGACTTCTCAAAGGCCATCGTGAGTCCCCAGTGAAGCTGAGGCCAGTGGACCCCAAGAGTAACGAGGAACCGCGACCCCTGGGTACCGTGCACTATTGTCAAGTGCAACCCCTTCACAACGTTCCACGAACTTGTGCTTTGAACCACATGTGGTCCCAGCCTCCAGCAGGAATCCCTCCTAAGATCAGAGGCCTACTGTGTCATGAGTGACCGTGGGCCCCTGTGAGCGGATCCTCCCGAGGCATCTTTGCGATCCCTTGCCAGCCGGCTTGTGGGTCCCCAGAAGACTCTATAAAGAAACCGAAGGGCTCCCCTGGTTGCTCCAGGCCTGCCCTGACTTACCCTTGCTGGGTGAGTTCCACAGACCTTGTTGGTCTGCGCCATTGTCTCTTCACACTTTCCCCAAGACTTGCTGTTACCAAGGCTTGTTGGTTCCGATCGAGTTGTCGACACTGGAGTAAGCTGCAGACATCATGGGACACGCCGAATCCAGCTCCTAGTTGTCGACGACTCCTCCTGGACCTCGTGGCTGAAGAATCAAGGCAACTGCGGACGACCTGAATCTTGCGACGACGGTGGGCATTCATCTTCCTTGCCCCGAGTCACTGCCAAGTGACTTTGAACACTGTCCCCTCTGCTTTCAGGTCTTCCATCCTCCGAGTCCAGGCTTGGATTCCTCCGGACACTTCTCCTGTCGCCGCAAGCAGCAAGTCTTCACTGGCTCCCATTGAAAATGACGCCGCGACCCGACACCAAAGAACACCTATGCACCCGGCTCCCCTGGGTGAGGTAACTTCAGCAATATGGTGCTCCTGTGGGTGTGGGCCCTAGAACTACTTACCCTGTAAGTGACTTGCTTGTAGCTTCCCTCGAAGTGTCCCAAAACTCTAACTTTCCAAGTGCGACTATCGCACTGACTCGTACCTGGTTCACGTCTGTGTTAGACACACCGCGTCCAACTCCCTTGCAATACCATCTGTAACCGCGTCCTTCGACTCGTACAAGGACCGATCGGTGTGTTCGCCTCGAACACGCAAGGGACCTTTAACATTGATATCTCAATCGCGTCTGAGTGCATAGACTCGTACAGGATTCGCATCGGTGCCAGGTCACCGCGTCCGTCCCCTGTGGGTCTCCTACAACTACCTGGGGTGGTTCTTGGGGGTCCCTCGATTCTAGATGCCCTAGACCTAGGTCTAGCAAACTAAGATTGTAATATTCAATTGTGCTAAACTTATCCTGATCATATTTGACTTGTACATATGTTCCTATCCTCTAATCTCATAAAGAGATTAGTAGAGAGTGTTTATTAATAAATACATATATATTTGATATATATACCTGTGTGGTGTCTTTTCATTTGGTGATTCAAGAGATTGTGTGGTAAAACAAGCTGCTTTACATTCCTTCAAGACTTAGCCTGAAGGCTGCTCTCCACAGCTACCACTAGGATAGCTTTCTATAAAGGTTGTCTTAAACCTATCTACCATAAGAGTCGAATTGTTCTGGTGCAAGGTGTCCACTTTAATTAGTGAACAGCATATACCAGGCCAACTTCTCACATTGGTGGGCAGCGTGTGGGATTCCAGCTTGCTATTGTTTTACCAGAAAATCTCTATTTGAATTACTAACTGAAAACCACTATAGGTACTTAAGGTACATATAAAGTCAAGCTTAGTATCGATAAGTTCTACTGAACTTAGAGCTGTGTGCCAAGGGATAGCACACCCTTTCTACAGCTCAAGCTAGTATCAGTAGGCCACAAACTAGTGTAGGTAGTACAACACTGCACAACACTAGAATGTCCTTAAAGGGTGGAACCAGTGGATCCACTCAGCCTCAGTATAAGGACATGGCTTTCTCGGACTTGAGAGCCATGTGTGTTGAAAGACACCTGAGACTAGGACAGAGTCCCTCAACCCTGCACCTGATAGATCTGCTGACAGCAGATGATCTTTGATTGGCTCTAGGAGCTAATAGGTCTGAATCAGTGGGTGGGTCAATTACAGTATCTGGGTCAGACGATGAAAATCCGAATGACCAGGACTCTGTGATTGAAGGGCCAGGCCTCAAGGGGCCTGAAAAGGACAGAGGAATTCTCCCTAAGAGAACTGACAGAGTGGACGAGAGGCATAGGTCCCCTTCCAGGGAATCTGAGCACTCTTATCACTCTGGCAGAGAATTTGTCCATCAGAGGAACTCATACTTTCCCATAAGAGAGACCTCCTCTGAAAGAATGTGCAAACTGCTGCAGTATGAGGAAGCAAGAGTTGCCCTCAGAACCAAGCAGTTGGCACTGGATAGAGAAGCCCTGGAGATCCAGAGAGCTTCTAGAAGAGAGGGGTTAGAACCCCTTGGTGGCAGCAACAGTGTCCCTAGAGGCAGGGAATCTATTCCAGACCATAGGAACCTGAGCAAGGTTGTTCCTCCCTACCAGAGTGGGGATGATATCCACAAGTGGATAACTGCTATGGAGAGGGCCTGTAGAGTACAGCAGGTCCCCCAGAAGCAGTGGGCAGCAATCTTGTGGCTCTCCTTTTCAGATAAAGGTAGAGACAAGCTCCTCACTGTTAGAGAAGAGGATGCTGATGATTATGAAGTCCTGAAGAGTGCACTAATAGATGGGTTTGGCTTAACCACTGAACAGTACAGGTTGAAGTTCAGAGATACCCAGAAGGCACAGACTCAGGACTGGACTGACTTTGTTGATTGTGCAACCAAGGCTCTGGAGGGTTGGCTGGTTGGCAGTAGGGTTACTGATTTCAAGGGATTGTATAATCTGATGATGAGAGAACAGATCCTTAATAATTGCCAGAACCAGTTGTTGCATCAGTACCTGGTGGACTCGGATCTGACCTCTCCCCAAGAATTGGGAAAGAAGGCAGACAAGTGGGTCAGAACCAGGGTGAGGCAGAAACCCCAGAACCAAGGGGGTGACACCAAGAAGCAAGATCCTAAGGGCTCTGAGAAATGTGGGGATAAGTCAAAAGACCAGAAGTCTTCACAAGGGCCCCAAAAATCTGCATCTGGTGGGGAGTCACAACCCAACAAGGGAAAAGGCCAAAAGAAGCCCTGGTGCAAATTCTGTAAACAGAAGGGGCACTGGACTTCTGACTGTAACAAGTCCAAAGACCAAACCACCACCACTCCTGCCCCTAAGGCAACTGTTCCCCCTAGTTCAGCTACTGGTGGAGGTGGTACACAGAATAAGGGTGTAGTAGGGTTGACCCTGGGTTCTGAAGTGGACTCTGACCTAGTCAGAGTGCCCACTCAGGCAATGCTGATTTGTGAGGGAGACCTTAATATGTCCTTCCTAGTGAGTCCCAGTAATCTGGGCAAATACAAACAGCAGCCTGTAATAAATGGCAAACAGGCTTTGGCATTTAGGGACACAGGTGCTAGTGTCACCATGGTGGCAGAGGATCTTGTGGACCCTGGACAGATCATCCTGGGCGAACTGTACCAGGTGACCAATGCAAGCAACGTCAGGACCAACCATAGTCTGGCAGTTGTGAATTTCTCCTGGGGAGGGGTAACTGGCCTCAAGAAGGTTGTAGTCAGTGCAGACCTCCCTGTCGAATGTCTATTGGGCAATGATCTAGAGACTTCAGCCTGGTCTGAAGTAGAGTTATGGACTCATGCTGAGATGTTGGGCATCCCTGCAGAGGTATTTGCTGTGACCAGGTCACAAGCAAGAATGCATGACACTGAACCAGCTCTGGATCCTGGAACAATGGACCAGATGCTTCCCAAGAGGAGGAGCAGTAGGGTAAAGGCAGTGCCTTCCCCTCTGTCTCAGATCACAGATTCACCCCCAGAGGGAGGTGAAGCAGATCCTGAAGAAGGGACTGCCCCAGAGGGACTTGAGCCTGATCAGGTTGAGTTCTTGGGGGCAGGGGGCCCTTCCAGGGAAGATCTGAGGAAGGAGCAACAGTGCTGCCCCTCTCTTGAACCCCTCAGACAGCAGGCTGCTGCTGAGGCTGCTGGGAGTGCTAGTGGGTCCCATAACGTTTATTGGGATGAGGGACTCCTATATTCTGAAGGTAGAAACCCAGCCCTTGGAGCCACCAGGAGGTTGGTAATACCGCAGAAGTTTAGGGGGTTCCTCTTGACCCTAGCACATGACATCCCTTTAGCAGGACACTTGGGCCAAAACAAGACCTGGGACAGGCTTGTTCCACATTTTCATTGGCCACATATGTCAGAGGACACAAAGGAGTTTTGTCGCTCCTGTGTCACATGCCAAGCCAGTGGTAAGGCAGGTGGCACAACAAAGGCCCCCTCATACCACTACCTGTGGTGGGGGTACCCTTTGAAAGGGTAGGGATTGACATTGTTGGTCCCCTTGACCCTCAAACTGCACCTGGGCACAGGTTTATCCTGGTGGTAGTGGATCATGCCACCAGGTACCCAGAAGCAATTCCCCTAAGGACCACCACAGCCCCTGTGGTGGCAAGAGCACTCATTGGAGTCTTCTCCAGAGTGGGTTTTCCAAAGGAGGTCATTTCTGACAGAGGTACCAACTTCATGTCAGGATATCTAAAAGCAATGTGGAAGGAGTGTGGTGTAACTTACAAGTTCACCACCCCCTATCACCCACAATGCAATGGTTTAGTTGAACGCTTCAACAAAACCTTGAAAGGAATGATTAAAGGACTCCCAGAGAAGCTTAGGCGGAAATGGGACCTTCTTCTTCCTTGCCTGTTGTTTGCATACAGAGAGGTTCCACAGAAGGGGGTTGGCTACAGCCCATTTGAGCTTCTGTTTGGGCATCCTGTGAGAGGTCCACTGTGTTTGGTAAAAGAGGGCTGGGAGTTACCTCTCAAGCCCCCAAACAAGATGTGATGGACTATGTACTTGGTCTCCGCTCCCGGATGGCAGAGTACATGAAAAAGGCAACCAAAAACCTAGAGGCCAGCCAAGAATTACAAAAAGCTTGGCATGACCAAAAGGCTGTACTGACTGTATACCAGCCAGGACAGAAAGTGTGGGTGTTGGAGCCTGTGGCCCCAGCAGCCCTCCAGGACAAGTGGAGTGGCCCCCATACAATAGTTGAACAGAAGGGAGAAGTCACCTACCTGGTGAATCTTGGAACTCCCAGGAGCCCCCTGAGGGTGCTTCATGTCAACAGATTAAAGCCATATGTTGACAGGGCTGACATGGGCTTGCTCATGGCAACTGATGAGGACCAGGAGGAGGAGAGTGACCCTCTCCCTGACCTGCTCTCTCAGAACCCTGATGATGGGTCAGTAGATGGTGTTGCTTTGGCAAGCAGCCTCACTGACCATCAGCAAACTGAGTGCAGACAAGTTCTGCAACAGTTTAGACATATGTTTAGCCTGACCCCTAGTCAGACTTCCTGGTGCACCCACGAGGTGGACACTGGAGACAGTCTGCCTGTCAAGAATAAAATCTACAGGCAACCTGACCATGTCAGGGACTGTATCAGGACTGAAGTCCAGAAAATGTTGGAGCTAGGTGTAATTGAGCCTTCAGATAGCCCTTGGGCTAGTCCAGTAGTCCTGGTACCCAAGCCTCATACCCAGGGTGGTAAGAAAGAAATGAGGTTTTGTGTAGACTACAGAGGCCTCAATGCAGTCACTAGGACTGATGCCTATCCCATACCAAGGGCAGATGAGCTGATTGATACTTTGGCCTCAGCCAAGTATCTAAGCACGTTTGACCTAACAGCTGGCTACTGGCAGATCAGATTAGCTGATGATGCAAAAGCCAAGACAGCATTTTTTACCCCTGGTGGGCACTACCACTTTGTGGTGATGCCCTTTGGATTGAAAAATGCACCTGCCACTTTTCAGAGGTTGGTGAATAAAGTTCTGACAGGGATGGAAACTTATTGTTCAGCTTATCTAGATGATATTGCTGTCTTTAGTTCCTCCTGGCAGGATCACCTGGTCCACCTCAGGAATGTTTTGGAGGCCCTGCAGAAAGCAGGCCTCACTATCAAGGCCACTAAGTGCCAGATAGGGCAGAGTCAGGTTGTGTACCTGGGCCACCGTGTAGGTGGAGGCCAGGTTCAGCCTTTACAGAGCAAGAACCAAACCATAATGGAATGGGTTGCTCCAACCACCCAGACACAAGTGAGAGCCTTCTTAGGCCTGACTGGGTACTATAGGAGGTTTGTCAAGGGATATGGATCTATAGTGACCCCCTTGAATGATCTGACCTCAAAGAAAATGCCAAAAAAGGTTCAGTGGACAGCTAGCTGTCAAAAGGCATTTGAAGACCTAAAGCAGGCCATGTGCACTGCCCCCATCTTACAGAGTCCAGACTACACCAAAAAGTTCATTGTCCAAACAGATGCTTCTGAGCTGGGTGTGGGAGCTGTACTGTCTCAACTGAATGATGAAGGTCAAGACCAGCCAGTAGCTTTTATTAGCAGAAGGCTGACCCCTAGAGAGAAACGTTGGTCAGCTATAGAGAGGGAGGCCTTTGCTGTGGTGTGGGCCCTGAAGAAGCTGAGGCCATACTTGTTTGGTACTCACTTCATAGTTCAGACCGACCACAAGCCCCTCCTATGGCTTAAACAAATGAAAGGAGAAAACCCAAAACTTTTGAGGTGGTCCATTTCCCTACAGGGGATGGACTATACAGTGGAACATAGACCTGGGACCCAACATGCCAATGCAGATGGACTCTCAAGGTATTTCCACTTTGAACACGAAGACTCAACTGGTCAAGGTTAGTTTAGTGTCCCTGCGTTTGGGGGGGTTGTGTAGGAGAGTAGGATCTGCCTCTTATGTTGCCCCCACTTTTTTTCTGATGTTTACACTGGTTTCTGGCTATAGTCTGGCTGGGCCCCTGCTAATCAGGGCCCCAGCCTCTCTGTTCTCTCTAAACGACTTGGAGTGCACTCTAGGTGCACTAGTGATTGGATACTGTGGTACCTTATGAGTCCCTAGTATATGGTACCTTAGGTACCAAGGGCATAGGTACTTCACAGGCCTACCAGGGGCTGCAGCATGTATTATGCCACCCCTGGGAAGCAGACTAAAACTGACACCACAGGCCTGCTACTGCAGCCTGGGTGAGGAAGTGCTAGCACCCCTCACTGAGATATAGGTCCCCTATATCTCTCCTACACACACATATAAACCTATTAGTCACCCCTAAGGCAGGCCCTATCAATCCTGAGGGCAGGGTGCTTGGCTTCTATGTGAGGGGGTGCCTCTGCCTGAGTAGGGCCCCTCTGCAGCTCTCAGGGTCCATTCTCTGGTGCTGTTTGTGGATGCGGTTAAACCATATACTTTTAAGTGCATTATATCCTCGCGGTAAAATGCTAACTTTGGAATGGCTGCATCGAAACATGTCGTGTTTGGTGTCAAACACCTTGGAATACTACCCCCCCGCCAGTCCTGGCGGCGGGGGTAGCATTCCACCCTTCTAGAGGGATAGACATGTAGCTACTGTGGAAACGCGGTAGAATCCTGCAGAGCCCTGGCATCACAAAATGGATGCCACCAGTCACAGACACTGGGCTGCCCTCCTGCTGATGACCAACACTCGCAGTGGAGGGAGCCCAACAATAGATATCCTGTCCCAAGGGGGTGTGACCACCTTCCAGACAGGGTTTAGTGTATTGGGGCTGGGTGGGTGCACACTTAGAGTGCTTTGAAGTCCTGCACTGGGGGAGCAGAAGGCTCCTCTGTGCATATGCCAGTTCAAACCGGCTCAGGGGCTACCTGTCCCTGCTCTGGTGTGAAACTGGACAAAGGGAAGTGGGTGTAGCCACCCACTCCCCTGACCCTCCCATAGGTAGGGTCATAGAGCTAGTCCCTCCCCTTCTTTTGGTATAAGAGGGGGAACCTGTGCATTGCACCCTAGATTTCCCTGGACGATGCTCTACAAGAAGAATCCCGGACCTTCGACGTTCCACTACCTTTGGAAGACGGAAGAATCTCCCTTGGCAGGCACCAAAAACTACAAACGACGGTTGCAAACTATGCCGCTCCCGCCGGAGTCCGAAGACCCTGCAGCACAAGAAGTAGATTTCCTGACTTCTCAAAGGCCACCGTGAGTCCCCAGCGAAGCTGAGGCCAGTGGACCCCAAGAGTAATGAGGAACCGCGACCCCTGGGTACCGTGCACTATTGTCAAGTGCAACCCCTTCACAACGTTTCACGAATTTGTGCTTTGGACCACATGTGGTCCCAGCCTCCAGCAGGAATCCCTCCTAAGATCAGAGGCCTACCACGTCCCGAGTGACCGTGGGCCCCTGTGAGCGGATCCTCCCGAGGCATCTTTGCGATCCCTTGCCAGCCGGCTTGTGGGTCCCCAGAAGACTCTATAAAGAAACCGGAGGGCTCCCCTGGTTGCTCTAGGCCTGCCCTTACTTACCTTTGCTGGGTGAGTTCCACAGACCTTGCTGGTCTGCGCCATTGTCTCTTCACACTTTCCCTGAGACTTGCTGTTACCAAGGCTTGTTGGCTCCGATCGAGTTGCCGACACCGCAGTAAGCTGCAAACATTGTGGGATACGCCGAATCCAGCTCCTGGTTGTCGACGACACCTCCTGGACCTCGTGGCTGAAGAATCAAGGCAACTGCGGACGACCTGAATCTTGCGACGACGGTGGGCATTCATCTTCCTTGCCCCGAGTCACTGCCAAGTGACTTTGAACACTGTCCCCTCTGCTTTCAAGTCTTCCATCCTCCGAGTCCAGGCTTGGATTCCTCCGGACACTTCTCCTGTCGCCGCAAGCAGCAAGTCTTCACTGGCTCCCATTGAAAACGACGCCGCGACCCGACACCAAAGAACACCTATGCACCCGGCTGCCCTGGGTGAGGTAACTTCAGCACTACGGTGCTCCTGTGGGTGTGGGCCCTAGAACTACTTACCCTGTAAGTGACTTGCTTGTAGCTTCCCTCGAAGTGTCCCAAAACTCTAACTTTCCAAGTGTGACTATCGCACTGACTCGTACCTGGTTCGCGTCTGTGTTAGACACACCGCGTCCAACTCCCTTGCAATACCATCTGTAAACCGCGTCCTTCGACTCGTACAAGGACCGATCAGTGTGTTCGCCTCGAACACGCAAGGGACCTTTAACATTGATATCTCAATCGCGTCTGAGTGCATAGACTCGTACAGGATTCGCATCGGTGCCAGGTCACCGCGTCCGTCCCCTGTGGGTCTCCTACAACTACCTGGGGTGGTTCTTGGGGGTCCCTCGATTCTAGATGCCCTAGACGTAGGTCTAGCAAACTAAGATTGTAATATTCAATTGTGCTAAACTTATCCTGATCATATTTGACTTGTACATATGTTCATATCCTCTAATCTCATAAAGAGATTAGTAGAGAGTGTTTATTAATAAATACATATATATTTGATATATATACCTGTGTGGTGTCTTTTCATTTGGTGATTCAAGAGATTGTGTGGTAAAACAAGCTGCTTTACATTCCTTCAAGACTTAGCCTGAAGGCTGCTCTCCACAGCTACCACTAGGATAGCTTTCTATAAAGGTTGTCTTAAACATATCTACCATAAGAGTCGAATTGTTCTGGTGCAAGGTGTCCACTTTAATTAGTGAACAGCATATACCAGGCCAACTTCTCACAGTGGCCTTTTCACATATGATAGCTGCCCAACAGTTCTATGGGTGTCTGCACACCATGGGTTGTATTTTGAGTGCTGATGCATCTTGAGCGGTGTCTGGACTGTTTGTGACACGCTGGCAATGGTTTGTGCTGCTCTGCAAGATGGAATCCTGTTAAGCCTGGCTACTTTCATTTAAAGGGGGTGATGAGCAGCCATCCATACTTTCAGGGGTTTGGTCATTCCTGTAGTTGCATTTTAGACTTTATGATTTTTTTAACTGCTTTTTCCATTGATGATTGATGATTCTATCTTTAATTCCTTATGGGGACCTTGTTCTGATCATTCACGATTCTGTGGTTCTTAGCCTGTGTCTTGGTTTTCTTTTCAAGATCCTTTCAGGTTTTCTTTGTGCCTGAGACTTAGAAGGCCAGGCTTTTGTGTCTAATTCTCCAGGTCCTGTCCTGTGTTGGTCCACCTGGAGGATATTTACTTCTACAGTTGCCTTCAGGGGGAATGCTATGATGGACGTTTCCAATTCTGCCACCAAGGCCTCACTTCTCATACTCATATCCCACTGTGTGCTCCAGTGGGCTGGACATCTCCACCACTGTGGCAGAGATCTCCGAACAGAAGAGGTTGGAGAGGTGGTGGTCTCCGGCCACAAGATTGTGAATTACATTTTGCAGTGTGTGAGTACTACTACTGTAGAACTACTTTATGGACTACAAAATGCAGTTTATGAATATGCCTTCTGGTATCTCTCAGGCAGCATCGCTGGGCATTACAGAACTGTATTTGCGTAACTGTTTTCTCTTTTTTAGCCCTATACATGCCAGAGAATTCGAGAATGTGTATTTTGTTTATCTATTTCTCACTTTTCCTGTTTAGTGTGTGCATGCCTTACCTACCATCTTTCTCACTGTGTGTTTTTTAAGGTATGTTTGAAAAATCAATAAATGCTACAAGAAACTCAATGTGTAAATTCCGAAAACAACCTAGAAGGAGAGAGAGCACTGATTTGTGCAATATTATTGATCTAAAAGTCAATTTACCCTTTGACATAACTGGAACCTGAAGTACCTTTTGTGTTTCTCAGACAAAACATGTAGTGTACCGTTCATAAGTGACATAAAGTAATGTACTAATCCGCATAACTATGTGCATATACCTCACAGTTCTTTTTGTTAAGAGTTGCAAAATAAAGTGTGTATTATAGTATGATTTGTAATACGTCTAGCTAACAACTGTTCCCGTTGGCAGAGGAATTGTGACTGTTTTAGAGATTAGACACCCCACGCTGAGCTAGACGTTTCAGTACTTCGCCCCACCCAAGGTAAAGATCATTTGGCCCCCCGGGGCTTGACTTACTGTAACATTTTTTTGTTAGATTCTTAAGCTTGTAACTGTTTGATATGGCAAGCAGGGGACTGGCATATTTGTTCTGAAAGTGACTATTACAATAGCGTTCTTCAGCATAATTACCAGCCTTGGATTTTCTCCAAAAATCTAGTGGGTTATAGGAGAGTTTCACAGTATCGTCTGCTAGAGCAGGTCAAAGAAATTTAAATAGCTCTAAGATGTATCTCAGATCCGAATCTTACAGTGGTGCAGTATCTTCCGAACGTCATAGCACAAGGTCATTGCAAGGAGTTGGAATTCGGGGTGGAAGTGGTGCCAAAATGTTTCCATGCGCATTATGTGAATTGCGCTTGGGTGTTTGAATGAAAAATATTCTTGACCTATGCTCTCACACGAAAGCCATGAAGACGTTAAAGCCACATGATGTACCTACCTGCTCTATGTTCAATTTCACAGTTCCAGCAATACATTTACTGCTCAAACCAGTTTTCTATGGGCAAAAATTAGGAAAAAACGTAAGGGGTCAAACATAAAAATGATGCACATTTATGAAACTCAGTAAATGAGATTTTTGGGAAAAATTACGCTTGTGTAAAAAAACGTTTTAGCCTAGCATTCGTTGAATCCTGCAAAGCAGTCTAGCCTTCCATGGCTGGTATACTGAGGGGCTTATTTACAAGCCCCTTGTGCCGCCGGCATGTCACTTTTTCCCATATCTTAAATTGAATAACAGTAACACCTGTTATTTACAACTCTTATAAACACAAAAAATACTGTATGAAGTGATACATAAAAAGGTGCTTTTATTATTGCAAAAACACTGATTTGAAGGTATGTGCTATAAAAATGGCATACTGGTAGGGGGCGCCACTCACGGCTATGTGGATTGAAGACTCTTCATTCTGTTCAGCTCTGAAGAAGCATTAAACAAGAGACATGGAATATTCTTATAGGCAAATACATGATTTGATATACTACTGTGGAGGGAGAAAACTTCTGGGCACTGTTCCAGACATTATATGAGATAATCTATGGAAGTAGGTGGCTATCCTACGACTTTTTAAACAATTAACTTGAAAATTGGGTTGTAAAATAAATTGTTTGGTCTCATTTAAAAAACAGTGGGGCATATTAGCAAGAACCTCGTTAAAATTATCGCCGTTTTAGCGGCAGGAAACTGCTGCTAAAACGGCGATAATGGGCTTGCTAATATGCGTTATGGAATTCCAATAGAAGCCCAGGTTAGATGTCCGCTAAAACGGCGATAATTTTAACGAGGTTCTTGCTAATATGCCCCAGTATCTTTTGGAGAGCCATCCCAAATTATCCTGTAGGTCTTGCTCAAAGGAGAATGGGCCTGATATCAAAACATTTTACGCAACTGATTTTATTCACAGGTATAGGCCTGATTTGTGTTAAGAATAGGGTTTGGTAAATTAATCATTTTTATTACATTGTGCCTGAACCGAATACTAAATGCTAAAACCGGTTTGTATCAATGATGATTTATATAGGCATAAACAGATTAAAATTTTGAAAACTAGTCTAATAGACTGATGCTAGTGGTAGTTGGTATAGTATGTGCAAGAAGGACAGCCTCATCTAGGTACAAGAAAACCTCAGCATACAAATGTAGACTCCCTGAGTTTTCAGCTAGCCAACGTACGCCTTTCTGCATCCTGTGCCGGAGGCATTCCCCTGGCATCTTGTGACTCCTGTACATATTTTTTTAAATGTTGGGGATTTTATGTGCTTTTAAATTAATCAAACCAGGTATCAAATGATCAGAAGGTGTGGTAAATGACATGCGTACATTTAAGGTGGGTTGCAATTTTCATGATTACCAGGTACAGCTAGAGGTCTGACCAGGATGAAGCTCTACTTGTAATTTCGAAGGCTAAAATTAGCTGAAGGTTTTTAATTGACTGTGAAAAGTTATCTTTTTCCTTCATGTCCATGGTGATGAGACACTGCATATGACATTTTCTAGGAGCAAAATCAACTCATGCCATTACATAGTCCAAGTGTGGAGCTTCTTTAGAAGATAAAGAATTTCTACTTCTGACCAAAAACAACTTAAAATATAATCAGCAGTTGAATCAGAATGGTTGCTTGTGAAAAACATTCCTGTCAATGTTGCATCCTCTTTAGCTACAGTGGAGCACTTACCTCTCATAGGCCTGCTGTGACAGGAGAAGCAGTTGCAGGCCTCACTCACACACAGTAGAATCATAATACCAAAACAGTGCAAGTTTACACACACACATACACACACACGGTCAATCAATTCAATAAATTACGCTTAATGCTTGATTATTTAAAATCATACAATGTATACTTATAAAAAACTCATATAATAAAACATCTATATTAAAAATTGTACGTTTAAGCGTAAAATCATGTTATTCATTTTACAAACGAGGGATTCCTCACCAGAAGAAGTACAGTAGAGTCAGCAGCAGTACTCAATCCCTTCACACACAAGGCACCATTATAGCTGAGTCAGCTGCTGTGAGAGTTTCACTTGCACACTGAACAGAAGTGCAATGAGAGTCCTGTACACACAAAACAGGTACTGTACAGCAGGAGATGCGCCTGCTTGCTTCATAAACACAAAAAGGCATTAGAGGGAGCATCAGTAATATCGGGTTCTGTTACCCTGGTAATTCGTCGTTCTTCCAAGGACTTTGAAACAGTTATTTTGGCGAAGCAGCTGAAATCTCTGGGGCATATTCTAAAGAACGGGCGATAATTATCGCCAACCTAGGTTAACGCAACTTTGCATAACGCCTTCTATCGCGGGAAACTAACGCCGTGTCAACGGCGTATTCTCAACACGCCGGCAACAAGCGATAGTATCCCGATAACGCGTCAAATGTCCGCGTAAAAATTACCGGGACGGCGATAAAAAAGGAAACCCGATCGTGAAAAAAGTGGCGATGGGCCCAACAGTGATAAAAACATCAGTGATAAGCAGCGCCAGGCTTGCTATTCCCACGTCAGGCGGGAAAAATCACCATAAAAACTGCCAAGAAAAGACACAAACAAATGAGAAGCACCATGGAGGAAGCGGGAGCAAGTATAGTGGCCAACCAGAACCCCACAAACCCCCTGGAGGACCAGCCAGGGACCTCAGGGAAGGAGAAGGGCAAGGAGAAGAAGAAAAGGAACTCACGATTCAGTCCGCAGGAAAACAAATTCCTGATTACGGAGGTGATAGAACACCACCAACAACTGTTCATCACCTCCACTGTGTCATTGGCTACTAAAAATGCAATATGGCAGTCCATCTTGGCCAAGGTGAATGCAGTCGGAGTGAAGAGAAGGGAAGTAGACGACTGCAAGAAGCGCTGGAATGATGTGAAGCGCAAAAACAAGCTGAAACTCGCTAACAACTGGAAAGCAGCAATGCAGAATGGAGGTGGGAGTCCAGCGCCACAGCAGGAGCTGGATGAGATGGAGGAAATGGTGCCCACAGTCATCAGTGGGGAGACGGTGGCAGGAGTTGGGGGACCGGACACTGCTCAACACGACCTGACCCAACAGCAACAGGGTGAGTAACGACCAGGGACTGGGGGGACGGGGGGAGTTGGGAACAACGGCACACATGCACAATTGTGTATAGCACAGTGCACACCCACAATGACTATGGATCATGTCCATGATCTCCTTGGCATACTGTAGTACACATAGAAACAGCAAGTAGGCCCCCATCGACAATGTGCCCAGAGGGGGCCCTCCCCACACATCACCAATCTCACAACAAACCCATGCACGTGCAAACCCATGCACATGCACAAGGCTGGCCCTCCATGGGGCAACAATGCAAAGTGGGGTTTGCATGGCCATGTACTGGTCCAGCTTCAACACTTCACCGAATGGGACCAAAACATTCTAATTCACACAGATGTGTCATGTCTATGATCAAGCAAGTATGAAAGTATGGATGAATGTAGGGGCAGTGATTCCAAAAAAAGGTACTCCCTGGGAACTGATAACAATGCGCATGTTTGACCGTGACCCAGACAGGCAGTGAGATGACTGGGAATGTGTGAACTAGCTGTGGCCTCATTGCTCCCAAACAACAATCTCGCAATTTCCCAACTTAGACCCATGTCAATGTAGGAAATAGGGCTGTGTGTAAAAAAGCCTAAGTCTAAGTTATGTGGATGCCACAGCTCGGAGCACTGATTTGTTTCAGTGTGCAGCGGTTGGACTCCTGGGATGGTCTGTGCGTAAGTGTGAAGGTCATTCCATGCAAGAGAACTGCGAGCAAGGACTTCTGTGTGTGGGGTGTGTATACATTGGTCTTTGGCTAGCGCTGTGCGTAGTGTGGGAGTCAACATCAGCTGCTATGGTATCTCACAGGGGGTGCCGGGCGCATGCAATTCCAAGGTCGGAGGTGCAGATGTGCTACCGCCTTCGAGTCCAGACAAAGGTGCTTACATCCCTAATGTTAGTTTGTCATCTGCTTGCAATCTTGAAAAGTGATGTGGGTTTGGGGGGGGGATGTCACTGCTTCGCCTTCCAGCACGGTTGAACCCTAACCAGCCATGTACCTGCCCTCACGGTCAATTTTGCATGCTCAGATGCAGCAGTGGTGTTTTGCTGCAGTCCGACAGTGATGTGTACAGGTAGCTGTGAGGAGGCGCGTGACTTCTCACCTTGCAGCAATTAGCTGACACTGTTCACTACTATTGATGGATGACGTCTGTGTACACATGTGATCTGTACATGGCACATATGTCCAAGGGACACCTTGGTGTGTTCCACGCAAGGTATTCCTGCTGGCTCTTTGGCTGGCGTGCATCTCCCATGTTGCTGTGCCCCCATCCCCCTTACGTCCATGTTGCACATGTTATGGGACCTGAGTCACAGGGTGCATCTCTGCATCAGGGTGGTTAATATTTGACCCCAAATGACACCCGCAATTCCATATTGGACCCCAAATGACACCCACAATTCCATATTGGACCCCAAATGACACCCACAATGTCATATTGGACCCCAAATGACACCCGCAGTTCCATATTGGACCCCAAATGACACCCTGTTGTCTTTTTTGAACACCAATGACAGCCTTCATGTCATGTTATTGTACACATGTGATACGCTGATGAGTGGGATTACGTACCACATTTGACACCCTGAAATGGCATTTCGAATACGTGACACCCTAAACAGCCTCTCTGTACAGAGGTGACATACCCACCATCTATGTGCTAATTGTGAGATTGTTAGCACTTAATGTTGCACTTACACCTGTCAGAGTGATGGGCTAATGCAGAGGACTGACATGCACACAGGGAATGTGTGTTGCAATGAATTCAATTGCACATGCTGTTCATGTGGTCATTTTGTACTGTTCCATGATTGCTAAGGACAGTCACAATGTGACGTGCTCATGCAAAGAAATTGCTAATGAGTGTGTTCCTTCGGGCTATTCCTGCTGCAGCTGCAGTGGGGTGTGGTCCACCTGCCTCATCTTCCTCATCATCGTCCGGTGCATCTGGCACTTGGATCCATGGGGCATTGGTGCGTACACATATGTTGTGCAATACACAACATGCAATGATCATCTTGCACACTATTTCCGGGCTGTACAGGAGGCTTCCACCTGTGATGTCCAGGCACCTGAAACGTGACTTCAACACGCCAAATGTGCGCTCAACAATGACCCTGGTGCGTTTGTGGGCCACATTGTGCTGCCTCTGGGCTGGGGTGTTCGGGGCTCGGAGGGGTGTCATCATCCACGGGAAGAGTGCATATCCTTGCTCACCTGTGAGAGGTAAGTGAGATTAGTGTACATTGGTGGTTCAGCATGCTGTGTTGGCAGACTTACAAGTTTTGTGGTGTGTGATTTGTGCGACTTTGGGATTCATGTTTGCCATGTATTGCTTATGGCTAATGTGCGGGATCAATGTGTATTACTTAGCCTCACAGCTGATCGTCCCTCCCCCCGAGCCTACTTACTTGTGTGCGCTGCACGGTTGCATCACTTGCACTCCTACGGCACACCATTGTCATGCCTGTCTGCGCATGTCCGCAAGCCTGACAACAACACTGTAATGTAGGCCGTTGAAGGTGGGCGGCCACGTGTGTGTAGGCCCATGGTAAGTATAGGGCGGACACAGATGTGGATTTCAGGCCTGGCTGGACTCGCGCTGCGATTGAGGCTAGGCCTTTGGCTTATGCTGTGGCAATGAAGATACACACACAACAGTTGGCATGTATGAGCCAAGACCGCAAGCGCTCCTTTATTTTCCCATTCGGGCGAGCCCGCACTCCGGGTGCATGCTACTGTCATGTCATGTCATGTGGATAACACGATTAAGCATAAAACGCTTTGGGTACGAGTGGCGGCTCTCAAAGAGGGCTTGCCACTTACACATGTAATACATACTCTTGGGCATCAGCGCTTGGGACCACACACTGTAGGCAACACTCTGGCTGACGAGGCAGCCAGAAATGCAGTAGCCACTTGTTCAGTCGCAGCAGTCACAAGGTCTATGACAAAAGTCGATACCGGCATACTGGCAGCCGTAGCAGCTACCAGAGACGGGACGTAATACCCACAGGGGTTTCTCTCAAGATATAAATACCAATTGTCCCCGGAACAAGTTCCGACAGTAACAATTCCTTCCGCTGGGGATCCGCTGATTCCCAACGAGGACCGCAGACTTGCGTTGATCACAGCTGCACATGAGGGCATAGCTTCGGCGCACGCAGGTGTATCGGCAACGGTGTCCCTCTAGCAGCAACGTCCTGTTTCCGCCCCGCATGGCATTGCAGATAGCTCTCTGTGGCCTTCTGTTCCCGCTATGAAAGCAAGCTTCAACCAATCAAGTAGGCTCAAAGCACTGTTATTCCAACATGAACTTGCCTTGACCTCGGCCTGTGAAACATTCGAGCTACAGGTGGCTCGGACATCAAGTGAAATACAATCCCTATTAAATACAAATCTCCCACTACATTTTGGGGAGTTGATACACCAAATATTCAATGTTTCTGACACAGAAGGCCTTGCACCTTTTATTTAATTGGTGGGCTGAGGTCTTGTGTCCTCGTTTCAAACGATATTTGGTGTGATTCCGGCTTTTATTCATTCCATTTTTTCCAGCCCTTTTGGTGGCTTGCCGTTGATCCTCTTGCTCGCTGGTGCTGTCCTGGTACTTGTTTTACTACTTCATGATGGCTGCCCTTCATGTGGTACTCGATCATCTGGTCCAGATGGAGCTGTACCGTAGCCGATTGCAGGAATTCCTTGGTTGCCTGCCTATGGCTGTTGTGGGTGCTGCCTACAATGTGACTTACAGATACGCATACTTTACATGCGTCCATCCAGTTTTTTGGTGCCGCGACTGTCCTTTCTCCTGGGCTTTGGATTTGTGCCTCTCAAACTCCATACGGCCTTGCCCTTATTACGACCGGTTGCTGTGGCCCCTATTGCGTCATGATCAATCATGTGCAACTGGTACCCGCATGCTGATGGTGGCCATGAATGGAGTGCTGGCACAATGGGACATCTGTGAAGGGGCGTCGCGCCTGCTGCACCACAGCTACATTGAGTAGGATGTACGACCATGCTTTTTGATGCTATGGATTATGATGAGCACGTATGCTCCTTCGAGTTGTCGAATTGGATGTTGTCCCTCCTTGTCTCTGAGGAGGGGGACCGTCTTTTGGAACACCTTGCCTTCCAAGGTTCAACGGATCTCATATGATTCCGATGATTAATGTTCAACATGACATTTTTATTTTTTTGCTTCTCCTCGTATTTTACCACTAATCATCCTTATGACGATTTTGATTTATGGAACTTTGCCCCTGCTATGCTCAGTGCTTTGACTCAGCTTGCGACTTGGACCTTGTTTTTTCTATTCTTCTGCAACCTGGCCAGGGTGAGGGTGTCATGTGGATTTGAGGGACCCCATTGGCATCTTTAGATTAGAATGGGTCCGGAGGCCATGATGCTGCTTTTGCACACGACACTACAGGCTTATTCTTATGCAAGAATGTTTTCGCTGGTCACATGCGACCCGCTGGCTGTGCTGGTTCCCTGCTTGTTCCTGGAGTTTAGTCTGAACATCGTGAGCAAGGTCAAACAACACCGTCCCTTGTTATTCAGATCTGGTCAGGCCCTAGCACATAGGCTAAACATACCCTGCAGCTGCTGTTTGTGGGACACGCAACTTATTTTTGATGTTAGGAGAATGCATGTTACACGCAGACACACTTGAGGAGAGACTTTTCAAGAATGAAGAGCTGTATGGAGCTGTGATGTAGAGACACGATCTATGTCTTAGAGGTATGGGGTCTGCTATACAAACCCAGAAAACTTCTATGATATCATCTTATTTTTCCCGTCCATGGGGAGGGAGAGTAGGTTTTATAGTCCTGTCTCCAGAATCAATATACAATGATTTCTCCTTTTATGATGTATGGACTTGCTACAATGCTGACAATGTTTGTGTTATGCATTCTGATTTTAGTAGTGGCTCGTATACTGCATTTTAGAGCACGTTAGTTGAAATAAACATTTTAAACTGACTCAGTGACTCTGTCAATCTCTTGTTGTGGATGAGTACGGGAGTCTGAGTGAAAGGGAATGACCTGTTACCACGATCCCTGAGTGATTAGGGGAGTGTTGTGTTCTGGGTTGTCTAAATGCCTGTTTCTCTATCTGTGTATAGGAGGGCAGGTGGGACACTATAGCTAGCCGGTCGTGGGCTCGTGGGTACTAAGGCTGTAGGAAGGCGTAGCCCCTATATACCGAAGTCCCGCATTGCTGTGCATAGTTCTGTGTATGTGCAGAATCCCTACAACACTACAGTGCAACATTGTCGATTAAGGGCCGGGTGGCGCCGACACCACAACAGAGACACACGCCATAGTCACTTTTGTGGCCAGCCCGGAAATGAACCACGCCCAGAGCCCAGGAATGAACCACGCCCAGAGCCCTGGGCCATTTCTTCACACTCCTACGCTGGACTGGCGTACGCCGGCCCAGCCCACTACGCTTACGCTTCCAGGGGGGGCGACATGGCTACATGTCCAAGATCTTCACCACTGCCTGAGGTAACATGGTTGCGTCCACTGTCCACAACACTGCAAACACCAGCAGTATATGTCCACATGGACATTTCTGTGCTCTGCATATTCGAGACTGTCCAGCACATCACCGCCACACTTGGCATTGTGTACATTCTTATTCATGGGTCCATTGCCTCCTTCGCACATTCTTGGTTCCCACCTCTCCCCACATTCTGCAATTGTGTGGCAGAGGGGCTATGCCTTTTTTGGATGGTTTGTCTACATGCCTGGCCCCTGTTGGTGCCTTGTGTTGTCGTGTCTGGTAGGTGGGCATGTTGGTTGGCATGTTGTATGTGATATTGTTACGTGTGCATTCCCACAGTTGTGAGTTGTATGATTGTGGAGTTGAGGTGTGTGGTGTGTTCCGTTGGTACCTACCGACGAGCAGTGCATTTCCATAGGTGCCATCCTGGAAGCGCTGGTTGATGATGGACTGTCGGAAGATGTAGGAATCATGCACACTGCCTGGGAAGTTGGCGACGACATTGGTGGACAGTCCCCGGTGGTCCACTATTGCCTGCACGTTGATGGGATGCGTGTGCTTTCTGTTGCGGTACTTGTGTGCAGTGTCGGCAGGGGGCACGAGTAGGACATGTGTGCAGTCAATTGCCCCCAACACGTGCGGGAAGCCAGCTATGGCGTTGAAGCCTTGCTTGGTCTCCAGCTGTTCCTGCGCAGTGTGTGGGATGTGAAGGTGCTGGGGTATGAAGCTGATGATGGCATCCATGACAGGTGTGACGAACTTTGATTGGGCTGGCTGTGAGACTCCTCCGACTCTGGAAGTTGTTGTTTGGAAGGTACCAGAGGCCAACAAGTGCAGCACAGCCAGCAGCTTTGTCTGCGGTGGGATGTTGGTTGTCCGCTGTGTTGGTACCGTCAGCCTGTGGGCAATGTGGGTCAGGATGCAGAGGATGGTAGTCCTTTTGAGCCTGTAGTGGGCAATGTCATCCTCTGGCGTTAAGTCTCTGAGGCTGGTGCGTTTTTGGAAGGTCCGCTGTCTTGTTCTGCGCTGCCTCTGTGGTAGTCTGGGGGGGGGTTGGTCCTGGGTGCGGGGGTGGTTCTGCGGGTGGTGGCGGTGGGTGTTGTGGCCCTCTTGGGTCTCCAAGCTGCATGATTAGTAGCTCCATGGCATGTGTTGGTCTTCAGATGTGGCTCTGGGCTGGGCTCCCTTTATACTGCAGGTTTTCGTCCTACTTAAGACCAGAAAATAGCAGGTCTTAAGTTCCTGCTGCTGACGCGCCTTATCGCATGTTTTAGGCCCGCATCGCCGATCTGGCTGGTCGTTGTGAATTTCGCGAAGTGGTTTTATCATGAGTTTTTGCACGGGAACGCCTACTCTGCATATGATTAGCGTTAGTTGTCGCTGTCAGCCTTGGCGATGTTTTTAGCGGCAGCTATCGCAGGAAAACTGACGATATGGGCTGTTGGCGCAGGCTTGTGAATGGGGCGATAAATCTATCGCCACTTTCGTGGCGGTAAAGTGCCGCTAAATCGGCGATGAGTCCTTGTGAATATGCCCCTCTGTGTGAAAATAAACAGATCCTTGGAAACACCACAAATCTTAGAATTGCAATGAGGCCAGTTACTACTGTTACTCACCTCAATTCCCTTTCAGGCACAAGAAGGTCAATATGAACCATCCAGGAACGGTTGCTTTTCAACAAAAAGTAGGGGTCCTATTTTTGTAATATTAAATAACATTTAGGAATATCGTTCTTAATAAATCCCACCCAATTCAACCACTGATTGTATCTAATATATATATATATTTTTTAAAACTATAATATTGCTTACAACTAAATTTAAGTAAATTATAGTAAATAAAACAAATTTATTTTAAACAATATATACCAAAAGAAACAATATTCTTGACAGCAATACTCTGTCACATGATATTTCTGTACTAACTATGTTTTTGACACAGTATTCATGTAGCATGGTATGAAAAGCTCAATGTTTTGTCCAAACACCGTTTCATGGTGTCAGAAGTTGGCTAACATAAAAAGTAATAGGATGATCTATAAAGAAAGTGTACAATTATTGACAACTGTAGGAGATCAGGCTTAAACCAATCAGGTTTTTCACTGAGCAGTGACCTCCCACATGAGCACTTTGTAATGTGATCTTGATGCCTAGTCCATTATTTAGGGCTTTCCTTCTGTGAATAAGTATTACATTGTGGCGGGTACGGTCAAGGTAAAAAATTTCAATTATCTCCCTCCCCTAAAAAAAAAAATCTCCTTCAACTTATGATTTTACTTATTCCTATGGCTATATAGAAATTCTTCTAAAAGCAGCTAAAACTATATCTCATAAACCATTGGAAATTTTGCCTGGCGCGCAGCTTGCTAGGCCGCCCACATCTCTGCCTATCTCTTCAAGAAATGAGGCTTGGCTATGCCCGCAACTGCTATTTTAATCACTCTCAGTGATGCTCAAAATTTGAACCTCATGAAGTTCATGCCCATCTCGCAATGCCTTCTTCTTTTCTAACAGTGTTTGATCCTTCCCATAGCCAAGGCTTCCAGAATATCTTTTCTGCACGATGATCAGGACACTCTTGATTCACTGGTGTATTTTGCTGTGCAATATCTCTGGTGAATAACTGTGAGGTTGTTTCTTCACTGATTCAAAAGCATTCCGCCAGACAACTCATTAAAGGCAATGCTTAAGGCTGTCACTGGTATCACCCAGGAGGGCCCAGGGAAAGGGACAGGATGAAGGAGCATGGGGCTAAGCACTTCATTAAAACATCTTTTTAAATATGCAAATATCAAATTATATAATTTTTGTGGCTAGTGTGTCAAAGAATTGCTTGCATTGAACATGCTGATTTTCCTGTTTCAGAAGAGGTAATTAATAAGAAGTGATGTGATCTGTTTTGAAGAGTTTCCACTCTATCCAAAGCTCCAATTCCTTTCTTCCTCCAGAAAATAAACTCTTGATGTACGATGGATATCGACGTGGGTCCCTCATTTCCCAGTAAACTAATCTTTCTAGTGTATTCTGGAACTGTTTGCAGATAGATTTCAACACATTTCCTAGCATAATCTTTACACTCCGTATTCCCTTTTGTCGGACAATAATAAACAGAATGCTGTCTGAAACAAGGTCTATGGCATTAGCTACTAACTTTCAAACAAAGTTTACCAATGGGTGTTGAGAGTGCTCAAATAGGTTCTGGATGGGAATACATTTCATTACCCCTTAGTGAATACAATATATACAGATGGATTTGTCACTCAAGAATCAGAATCTGTTTGAGAATAATAAAAGAAGTTAGCAGGGTAATAGTTTTCTTATTACCCCAAAGGTGATGCTTGCCTGGGTGCTACAATGGCTGAACTGTATCACAATAATTAGTTTAATCAATCAGAGATTCAGGAAGGGGTTTGGGAATGCTGAGATGGTCTTTCATCTTTTTTTATTTTTAGTTTAAATCTATAAAATGGTTAACCACATGACATTTCATTAAGCACACAAATCCTTCAATACATGGAAAAATAAAATATTTCATCTTAATCATTGGGTGCAAACGGGGATTATTAAAACGACCTTATAGATATAATAATACATAGGGATAAGTTACATAAATATAGCTTTTACTCTTTCATATGCTCTATCATTGAACCCCAGATCTTTAGGCCCAGTTTCCATCTACGCGGCCCCTTAAGAGAGTACAGGCTATACTCAAGATTATAAATAGCATAAAATCTGGCTCTCCACATCTCAAAAGTGGGAGGTTCCTTCTGCAGCCAAGAGGAGGCAATGCACAAACGAGCAACTGCAGTGGCCATGAATATCAAATACCAGAACTCATAAACCGCCAGACCTATTATTGGCCCATTCCCTATACCTAATAACATTGTTTTAGGCGCTATATTGATTTCTACCCCAGTCGAGATGGTCTTTCATCTTAATGAAATATGTGTCTAACAAAAAGTTGACAGCGGATACATGGATTAATTGATTACAACCTGGCATTTTACTTGATGATGGACACCTTTTCTGGAAACCCTTCTTAGGAGAGCATGGATCCGGCACTTGCTTACCTACTCATACGCATTCATATTGACAACTTTGTCAATGTTTTATTTGGTGCCTCTGGCAACAACGCTGCATGGTTCCCTATGCTTCCAAACTGTTTTTTCAATCCAATGCTGTCTAATATATTTCTTAAGGAACTTCCTAAGGTTATGCCCCGAATGTGGATGTGCCAATGTGGACAATGTCACTTTCTGCTTATCCTGCTCATGAAGGACACAATGCTCTCGTGCTAGCAAAACATGCTCTGTAATAACTATGGGAACTTTTTTAAGATTATCATCTAGAAATAGAGTTATTAACCCCTTTAAAAAAGATTGTTACCTACTGTGAGGAAACTGCCCTTTTTGCAGGATCACACCCACTTTTTGCCCTTAATTTTTTGGAAGAAGTTGCTTGTTTCTTGACTCTGAAGTTCACTGGACACTGCTGACTAGTGCAAGTGCTCTGATCCTCAAAATACTTATGCAATTGACTAATACCTGATTGCCATGTTTAACTTACCTATAAGTCTTAGTAAGTAGTACTCAGTGTGCTGGGGAACTCGGTTCGAGTCTCGGCAACGACGCTCAACATCCTGTGATTCTGGGCAAATCACTTAATCTCCCTGTGCCTAACAAAAATGAATGTGTCCATCTGTAACGAAACTGCTGCTCATGTAAAGCGCTCTGATACCTGATATCTTCAGGTCTAGTTCAAGCTATATAAAACTCTTAAAAAAAAAAAGACAGTAAGCATACATATGCTTTACAAAGAGAAAAGCGACCTTACATACACTTATTACGGGCGGAAGGAATCGTTCAGTTACTATCCCATGATTTGTTAGACCCGCTAACCAGTCACCCAACATGTGCAGACAATGTTGGTGACATTGACTAGTGTCTATGGGTGGTTTGTGTAGTGGATACCCACAGGAGTGATCGGAGTGATTAGCTCCAAATGCACAAAGATGAGGCTTCATTACACTGTATGTAAGACCAACATTCTTCCACAGTTAATCCTGAGGACTAAATTACTTTCTATATCACTGCTAAATACTGCAAAACCTACACCTTACCCTAAGCTTTAGGGGATACCGGCAGACTAATTGAAGGAGAGGGGGGTAGCCTTCATTGTCACAATCTGAACAGCATCCGAAAATGTACAAGGGACACCAAGGAAAGAGGGGAAGGAAGAAAACGGACACTTTCACAAATCTATACAAGGATGGCATGTCCAATGACAGGTTATAAAGTATCCTATCTATTTACACATCCGTATCACGAGAAGGACTGGTATGTGTCCGGTCAGTTCCATTATATTTTTTATTCCATTATATTTTTAATCCATACGTCACTAATGTCTCATGGCAAGAGCCTCCCATAGGCCGCGTCAGATGGTATCGCAAACAACATATTTGTTACTGGGCGCCCAAACCAAACGAGATTCCCAGTCACCAAATAGCATGTGCTAATAGGGTAGATCCATCATTGCCAGTAATGGGGCGATGGGGGAGAGGGCAGGGCAGGGCGGCTCGGAAGTCACTCAATCCATTAGTGTCCCAGGGTGCGTACTGCATTCACCATTTGAGATGTCTTTCCTCTCCTGAGCGTCTTGCGGGTTTTTTGTGAGATCGTAAAAAAAAAGATGACTTTCTTTAGATCTCAAATGCAACAATATATCAACAGTTTTTCTACCTTAAAAAATTTGTCTTACTTTCTTCAAGATTACAAAAATACACTGTTATAAACTTAATTCCAAACGTACAATCTCTGACAGGAAGAACAGCCCCCTTGTAGTCCACAGTTGCGATTGTCTTGCGAGAGCAGTTAGTTCGTAAATAAAATAGTTGATACAATATAATACTGAAATGACTCAATTATCAAAGATTAGCATTGAATAATAACTCACCACATGAAAAAGAACTCTGTACAATAGATTAGAATGAAATTTATAACTCTACGATCTCGCAACAGGTGGGCGGTCCTGGTGTTGGAATAAAAATGTTTTGGTTGTGCTGTTTATGTATAGGACGTCTTAAGTTAGCATTCGCAGCACCATTTTAAGTTTAGCCGCCATTTTGAGTCATGATCGAAACTGATCTTTCTCTCTGCCTCTGCTGAAGGCAGCTGCGGTAGTTTTCGTTACTCCAAGGTTGGGCTTTGCTGTACTAATGAATACACTGTTCTTATTAGCGCATACCTTTCCCACCAGATAGAGGCCTGCTCCCACTAGTCCAGCGATGGGCACAGGCAGAACGACTTTGGCATTTAGATAGTGTGTGCCCGGTCTCAGGATCGAAACTCATCCTTCTGTACCTTCTTTGTCTAACTGCCTCCACCTGAAGAGATGGTCGCGAGTGACCCGGGTGGCCCTAGTCGTGTCACTTCCTTCAGTTGGCGCCCGAACAGGGACCCCATCGGGTTACCCATCCTCGCCCGCGGACGGGTGGGGAGGTCGGAGCCATTGTCGGGTCGGACGGGCGGACCAGGGATCCTTGCATGAGAGAGTTCCTGAACTTGCAACTGCCCCGTCTGTCTGACCGGTCGGTGCTTCGCCCAGTGGTCACCCCGACTGGGGTCCTGAACGGCGAAACCCTTGGATCTGACTGTTTGGTCCGAAGAGTAGTCAGTGGAGAATAAATTCTTTTGACCTGTGTGCACCAGGTGAGTTTGTTTTGGTTCTTTGTGGATATGGTACCATTTTGGTTTGGCTTTGGTACGGTCTGAGGACCGATTTCGGTTTGCATTTGGTACGGTCTGGGGACTGATTTGGATACAAAGTGTTTGTGAGCACTTTGCCAGGCAACATAATGAATTTGGCTCACTTTTGAAAATGCCTGGATTCAGCCGGCTTTTGGTTTCTTGTTGTTGCTGTTGTTCTGCTGATGCTCGACTGGAAGAAAGTCAGCCAGGGCCTCCGGAAGGCACTCCGAATTTTGATATGTATGTGAAGCATGGCCTTAGCCCTATTATGTTTAGTACGCTATGGCACAAATATACGAGGGACAATGCCGAGTTGCAGTGGCCGCTGACGGGCACTTATGATGAACAAAAAATTGCCTTTTTACAGGAGAAGTTGTTTGCAAGAAGAAGTAGGCAGTCTATGTTTGATTCCCTCAGATCATGGCAAATGGAGGTTAAACAGAGACGAATGAAAGCAGAGAATGAGGCCCGGAAGGGGAGAATGCAAACATTGACTCAGAAAGCTGTAGCGCATGATAGAGAAAAGCAAGAGATAGAGATTGAACATGAAGATAGGAGATTCCGATTACAGATTGATAAAAGTTATGTGACCCAAGAGGAAAATGATACCTTTGTGGAGGAGCTGTTAGATACTAGATCCCCATCCTTATATGCCCCGCAGAAGATATATCCTGCTCTGCCCCCGCAGGCCCAGCTACCCGGCTCTTCTGTCTCTGCTGTTTCTGCTTCTGTTGCTGTCGATCAGGCTGCCTTGGCTACGGCACCTCCTGCCCTTTCCTTGTCCTCGCCATCTGTGCCAACTGTGACTGTTAGTACTCCTGCCACATCTATTGCTTCGGCGTCTCTTTCACCAGCTCTTACACCCACGACGCAGCCGACAGTGACGTTAGTGCCTGCTACTTCTGTTGCCACCCCCACTGTGTTCCTCCATTCCCTGACATTACTGAGTAGTGGGACACCGGTGCGTGGCCCTGAGGATAGAGACTGGACAACATTTAAGGAGCGTATGAGGCAGACGTTAGTCCGATCTGATATGGGAGATGAAAAGAAAAAAGTGGCGGCTAATCAGGCTGCGCAATGGGCCCGAAACCCTATTTATGGTGTGGAAGATGTGTGGAGCATGATGAAGGATTATGAGCCCTTTGTACAACGGCATGCCCTTAAGCATATGTCTGCTACTTTGATCGGTCTTTGGGAGCAGTGCTTCAATGATGTAGCGCCGCGGATTTTATATGATATTAAAGACCATGTATATGTCACTAATTTGGAGCCTGGTCAAGTGTTTAGCAATGTTGCGACATTGGTTGCTTATCGGGGTAGACTGCTTGAGAGGAGCCCCACCCCAGTATCTCATTTTCCGATGCGGGAGGTTCATCTTATCTACCATCCCGAGATACCAGAGCTAAGGGATCAGCATGATTATGTTACTAGGCCAAGGGTAGAGGCCCATTTCCAAGAACAATGGGTTTATACCCCTTGGAAAAGGAGTGAAGTTTTGTCTCTTAAGACTCAATTACCTGACCCTAGGAAAAATCCTACCGCCTATTATAAAATATTGACTGAAGCTGCCTCTTCAACTGTGATGACGCTTGCTGATATTGAAATGTTTTTTGGTCTCTTAGTTCCGGTTGATATTTGGAGACAAGTACACACACAGGACCATGTTGCGGAATTGGGTGGTACCTGGGATCAAATTAAAGTATGGGATCAGGAACGGAAGCCAGGTGGTAAACCTAGAGCAGAGATACTTGCTTTGCCTGGCCGTATCATTACATATATGCATTCTCTTATCCCTCCGAGAAAAGTTGATTGGGACAAGTTATCGGCTTGTCGTCAAAAGAAAGATGGGAGTGTGTCTGATGTTTTCACTCGGTTTGAAGGTGTATTTCTAGATTATAGTGGACAGGATTAGTCGATCAAAGGTGGTGTGCGACTGTTTGTTAATAGATTTGTCTCCAATTTGCTCCTGAGATGGCGACTTGATTACAGGCTTCCGAGAGCACCTGGTCCACCTCCTCCCCTTCTGTTATCTTGAATATGGCCCAGTACTATGAGCACAGGGAAAATGAGGATAAGGAGAGGTCAGAGAAGAAGCATAAGGATTTGAAGACGAAGGTGTTGTTGCAGGAGGCTTCTAGGGGAAATGGTAGAGGACGTGGTGGTTCAGCCCAACAGCTTCCACGCACCACCAGGCAGTCTAATATTCCGCCTTTAGGGGCGAATCAGTGTGCGTATTGCACAGAGGAGGGACACTGGTGTGGCAAGTGTCCTGTGCTTTTGCAGAAGGTGGCGGTCCCGAGAGGACGAGGTTCTCGTGGACGGGGTCGTGGAGCTGGTGGACAAAACAGGGCTCAGAATGCTGTGGCCCCGCAGGGTCATTCTGATCAAAACTATTTTGATGACCCTCTACGAGGACAGTATTATCATGATGATTACGACACGGATGAGGTAACAGGGATGTCTTACAGCTAGGACAGCCAGGTACAGAGTGAGGGACCAGTTCGGATACCTGTAGATCAACGTGGTCCGTACATTAGTGCAGATGTGCATGGTTCAACTAAGGAGTTTTTGGTGGATACAGGTGCGACGAACAGTTCAATTTCTCGTTCCTTGGTCCCTGGGGCGGCTCTGTCTGGCCATAATAATGTTTCGGTAGGTTTCTCTGGTGTACCGGTTGTTAGCCCCATTTCAAAACCCGTTGATTGACTATTGGTCCTTTTACTGTAGATTCGCCATTCTTATTGATGTTAATTGTGGAGAGAATTTGATGGGTTTGGATTTGTTGAAGAAATTGCATGCTACGATTCATTGTTCCCCGGCAGGTGTTTACATGACAATAGGTCCGGATGTGGTGCATGCTATGCAGTGCTTGTCCAAAGATGCGCCCCTCCCTTCTGAATTTAAGGATGTGCCACCCACGCTGTGGGCAACGGGCGAGACAGATGTGGGTTTGTTGCAGATATCCCCTGTTTCGATACGTGTCAAGGAAGGTGCTATTTTACCTCGTATCCCTCAGTATAAAATACCATAGGCAGGTGAGCGAGCTTTGATGCAAATTGTGCAGGATTTGATTGAGAAAGGAGTGGTTGAGGAGACGACTGCTAATGTTTGTAATAGCCCTAGTCTTCCCATTCTCAAAAGGACACCTTCGGGTTCCTCTGAGGATCAAGCAGATGTTTATCGCTTTGTGATTGACTTGCGTGAAGTTAACAAAATAGTGATTCCCCAGTTTCCGGTGGTCCCTGACATTACGACTCTCTTGACAATGATTCCTTCTTCTGCTAAATTCTTTTCTGTCATCGACTTGAAAAATGCATTCTCCAGTATTCCCATTCATCCTGATAGCAGATATCTGTTCGGGTTCACCCCAGCTGGTAGAAGTTTTAGATTCTGTCGTGCTCCTCAAGGCTATACAGAGAGTCCGAGTATCTATAGTCAGGCATTGAAAAGTCAGCTGGATTCCTTGTTGCTCCCTACAGGTAATGTATTGCTTCAACATGTCGATGACTTGCCTATCGCCTCGGATACAGATCAAGGTTGCAGAGACAGTACAGTTAAATTGTTGCTACATTTAGCTCAACATGGCCATAAAGTATCCCTTTCTAAATTTCAGTATTGTCGACAGGAGGTCACCTACTTAGGTCACCTACTGTTGAAGGAGGGTAGGAGATTGACTCCTGAGCCCATCAGTACCATTGTTAAAATGCCCATTCCGCAAACTCAGAAAGATGTGCTCACTTTCATAGGTATCACTTCCTATTGCAGGCAGTGGATACCTGGCTATTCGCTGCTTACTACGACCCTGCTTGCATTGACACTAAAAGATGTGCATGAACCCCTGCCTTGGACGCCTGAGTGTCAGCAGTCTTTTGAGCATTTAAAAACTGCGCTTTGCTAGGCTCCAGTGCTTGGTACCCCTAACTACGCTAAATGCTTTGTATTGTACGTCCATGAGATGGGTGGTTGTGCGCTTTCTGTCTTAACACAAAAATTTGGGGATAAGCAACGACCGTGTGCTTATTTCTCTGCTGTGCTTGACCCTGTCGCACGAGCCCCTCCCGAGCTGTCTAAGAGCGGTTGCGGCTGTGGCTGTCTCAATAAGACAATTGACTGGACTCGTACTGATACTGGCCTCACATTTATGGTACCCCATGCTGTGGATACACTTTTGAATAAGACAAGGACACAGCTCCTCACCAGTGCATGTCTGACAGGTTACGAGCTAACGCTCTTTGCGAAGCACATTACGATCAAACTCTGTGCCACTCTGAATCCAGCCACGTTACTACCCCTCCCTTCTGAGAATGAGGAGATTGACATACATGATTGTATCTTCCGGACGGAAGAAGAGACAAAAGGACGGGTAGACCTGACTGATGTTCCCTTATCTGACCCTCAAGGGGAACTATATGTCGATGGCTCTTGCTTTAAGTTACCAGATGGCACTACAACTGCTGCATACGCCATTACTACACTGCGTACAGTAGTTGAGACATCACAAGTTTCCTATCAGTCGGCCCAAGCTGCAGAGCTTGTCACCCTTATTTGAGCCTGTGAATTGAGTGAAGGACAAGTTGTCAATATTTATACTGACAGTCAGTACGCCTTTGGAGTCGCCCATAACTTCGGGCGGCTCTGGGCGGAGAGAGGGTTCCTTACTTCCCATGGAACAAAAATTCAGCACGGTCCTCTCATATATAGGCTTCTGTCTGCTTTGACACTCCCTAAGAAATTGGCAATTGTAAAGTGCAGCACCCATAGGAAAGTTACTGACGATGTGGCTAAAGGGAATGCTTTTGCAGATCAGACAGCTAAGGAAACAGCCCGAACTAAGATGAAAAGAATGTTTGTAGCAGGTCCCGCTAGGTGGGTGCCCGAGGTCACCATGTTTGAGGATACACTAGAGAATGTGAAGGAAATACAGAGTGAGGCCTCAGTGGAGGAATTAGCAGTGTGGCAAGAAAGTACAGCAAACTTGAACGATGAGGGATGTTGGATTGACAAGCCAGGGAAGCAGAGATGGATGTTGCCAGATGCATATGTTCTTCTTGTAGTCACGATGGCTCATGGCCCAGCCCATATCAGTGCTAAGGGTATTTGTAAGTTGTTAGACCCCGTATGGCAGAATGACAACATTTCGAAGACAGCTGCACATTTAGTGAAGTACTGCATGGTGTGCATGATGCACAATTCTGGCAAGGGTACCCCTACACCACCTGGTAATTTTGCACCACCCACTTTCCCTTTTGAGGTCCTTCAACTAGATTACATAGAGTTAGAAAGGGTCAATAATCTGAAGTACTTGTTGGTGGTTGTTTGTGCATTCAGTAAGTGGGTTGAGGCTTACCCCACTAAGGAAAATACAGCCATTGCGACTGCAAAGGTACTCCTGAAGGAGTTCTTTCCTCACTTCGGCTTGCCCCATTTCATCTGGAGTGATAACGGAAGTCATTTCAATGCCAAGGTTATCCAGTTAATCTGCGATGGTTTGCACATAAAGCAGAAGTTTCATGCGGCAAATCAAACCCAGTCAGCTGGTTTGGTTGAGAAGTGCAAGGGTACTCTCAAACTGAAATTGGCAAAGATTCAGGAAACAACAGGGTTACAGTGGCCAGATGCTTTACCATTAGCTCTTTTGTCAACAAGAACTACAGCACATTCTAGAACAGGGTTGTCACCCTATGAGGTTGTGTTCGGACGCCCGGCAAATGTCTGGGGTACCCTCGCCCGCGTAGGTTCTCTGAAATTGAGTACCCTTTATTGACAGACTACCTGTACAAGTTAACTGAAAGTTTGCGTTCTATTCACCAACAGATTCGTGAGTCACTCCCACCCATACCAGAGGGGCCTGGTCACAGCATCCAGCTGGGGGACTGGGTGTTACTGCAAAATTTCCAGCGGAAGAAGAGCTTGGAGCCCCGCTGGAAGGGGCCCGAGCAGGTCCTCCTGGTTACCCGCACCACTGTGAAAGTCGCCGGCCGAAAGAATTGGATTTATTCCAGCCATTGCCGCAGGATACCCTAACCCTTACCTTATGACCAGTGGGTGAGGGATGGCATTGGGGATGCTGAGGGTGAGAAGGTACCTCAGTTTGTCCCTTTTGGTAATGCAAAGCTTACATGGACCCAAACGGATGCAGAGAATGATGACGTACTAAATGCAGCGGTCCCCCCGGAAATTCGAGCTATTAAAGAGCCACTGTTTACCGACCCCTCTGTGCCTGGAGTCAGCAGGTACAATTTGCACCCTCGGCTGAGGAATAGTGCACCAAAGGAAAAGTCAGATTAGTTAGGGATGGACTGTGCAAGTTAGGGTGTACTTTGCTGTAGTACCAACAGTGTTAGTTCAGGGTGCTGTGAGAATGGTGCACTGTTCTGACATTGGACAGGATAAATAGAACGTGCTCCCTGACAAGGGGGGGTGCATTATCCTGCGCAACGTGGGATTCATCATGAGCTTAGGACTGAGCAAGCTCCACCGCCGGTGCTCAAGAGCGCCAACGTTGATGAACAATAGGAGCCTGCCAGTGAGGCTCTGACGGACACTGGGAACACTTGCCTTTGCTATTAGTTTTATTGCATTCCTTTTCTCGCTTCATAATGCATCTGTTTGGTCGACCTATTGAGGAGGAGGAACAGCCGTTTGCAGCACCGCGTTTAGCACAGGGTTGGTCAAGAGGGAGTAAAATGGTTTTTATATCAATTGTTGTGATGTCACTAATGATAATACTTGGAATATCCTGGTTTCTAGAGAAAAGGTATCCTGTACACTCTTTGATTGGTACGACGCCCACTCCCCCTGAGCATGTTTTTGTCACTTTGGCGCCACACAAAGCAGCGCATAGATTGTCATATACCGATAATGTTTTTCTACAAATGTTGCATCGAGTTCATAATGTGTCTAATACGACTAATTGTTGCATTTGTGGATTGCTCCCCTCAGTTACACCTAAGAGCGACAATTTGTTGCCCCTGCCATTCTCATATATTGGTAGCTGTGAAGGTTGGTTTGAATTGCTCGTAATGGTGCACTATCATTTCCACCACTCTACTCTGGTTATGTCACCTGCTGATTCTCGCACTGTGGTAGACTACATACGTTTTCATCATGGGTATACTTCTGTAAGGCTGGCAGTACAGGAGACTTTCAGTACATTGTCCCCAAATTCCTGTATGAGCACATATGAAAAAGTGAAGAACTAAAGTTGGCTCCAAATGGAAATGGCTGATTTCCAAAGGTTCAACACCTCTGACTATTTCCAATCTTTCCAAGATCGTAATGTTACTAAGGACAGACCGATGCCGGTGTTTGTGGTCAACACAACAGCTAGATTCTGTGTCAAGGGGACAGGGGAGGTAAAGGTGGGGGAAAGTAAATGCAACTTCACTTACAGACTGAGTACGATTAATAATCCGTCCTTGGTCCTACCTCCAAATGTCTATTTTGTCTGTGGGTCCCATGCTCATGTCTGGCTTCCGAGGGGATGGTCAGGCAAATGTTACCTCTCTTTCCTCCTTCCCCCTGTGTACGTTGCCCCACCCAATTATCATAAAGATCATCGGCTGCAACGTAGGAGTATATATTTGCCCCGAGTCAGAAGGGTTGTTACCACTGAGGATATAGATCAGACAGATACCACCTGGCAACAGTTTGACGATGCTGCACAGGGTCATTTACCTTTCTGGGGCCCCATGGCTAATAGTCTTCAGCTTCGTCGGCTAACAAGAGTTGTGGAAGGGGTTATTAACACAACAGCTGGGATACTGACAAACATCACTGCTGAGCTCCAGGCTATGAGATTAGTCACTTTGCAGAACAGGATGGTGTTAGACGTCATCCTTGCTGCCCGGGGCGGGGCTTGTCGCATCATTGGCACAGCTGTTGTGTTTACATACCTGACCACGCCCCCAGTGTGTATACAGCTATACAAAAAATGCATAGACTTTCGTCTCACATACACCAAGAGACAGGTACTTGGACACTATCGGGGTGGTTCTGGAATATGGTAACAACATGGGGTTGGAAGATCCTTATCTTTTTGGTTGCAGTTGCGGGTAGTATCTTTACATGTTGCCTCTGTATACACTGTCTCCCGGCTTGATGTACCTATTGTGTGAGTGCTCTGGCCCCTAAACCACAAATATCAGTTCATGACACTAATGCTGCGATCATGATGCAAAAATACATTGATGACATTATGCAGATCGACGAGGGTATCTTTGAATGCTGATTATGTGTGCACCAGCTTATAGTGATGTTTTTTTATCCTTACAATATATTATCTGTTTCTAGATGGTAACATAAAAATTGTTAGCGAATGCTAAAAGGAGGGACAGTTGGAATAAAAATGTTTGAGCTGGGCTGTTTATGTATCGGACGTCTTAAGTTAGCATTCGCAGCACCATTTTATGTTTAGCCGCCATTTTGAGTCATGATCGAAACTAATCTTTCTCTCTGCCTCTGCTGAAGGCAGCTGTGGTAGTTTTCGTTTCTCCAAGGTTGGGCTTTGCTGTACTAATGAATACACTGTTCTTATTAGCGCATACCTTTCCCCCAAGATAGAGGCCTGCTGTCAGGCAACCACACACTCTCTTACCTGTTCAGGCGCGTGGTTGTGATTTCGCAGAGACGCAATGGGCCGACTTCCCTGATTCCTATACTATAACTTGTGATACGATTATTCCACTACAGTTATGTGATAGAAACTGTGGAGGAGGGCCGGATACTGGACGTTTTGGTGGGTTCTTGCTGTCGACCGGCGAAGCAACAAGGAACGAGTCTCAGTAAAATTATTTAGAGACCTTTTGCGCCTTTTACTAACTAATAGCTGTGTGATAGAACTCTTGCAAACATACTTGTTCAAAGCCTACCTGCGATCTGAAGTTGAAAGGCTTAATGTCCGAGTATGTCTTGATGAACTGGTTAGCGGAACAGGAGTAGGATGTGCTTGTGTCTTTGTTTCTTCAATTCTTTAAGAGGAAGGTAAAAACATCAAGATGAGTAACTCTTCACCCCTATGAATTACCAGTAAAAACACTTATATCATTTTTTAGTCAACAATTAAACTTACATGTGATTCTTATTGTACATTTCTTACTTCCTGCTCCTATGGAAATTAGGACATAAAGAAAACTACACAACATACATTCAATGTTATTCAGTTAACATTTTTTAGCACCCCATGGACTTTCACTAAAGGTGCTTTTAAAACTCTGATGCGCAAAAACAAATAATTGTAGATATCTACTGTTGAGAGTCCAAGCTAGTATAAGTCCTTCTATCAAGCGTTGCTTGTAGTTGCTGTGCTTTCACAAAAGGTTCCAAAAATTAGTCATTACTGTTAAAGAAGAAAAAAAAAAATGTATCTTTCTTGCGTAGGGCGCCTAAACTAATTTTTTACTTAGCTTTTGTTTTGTCTTGCAGATCCTGAGGATGCCGAGGAGAACCGAAGATTCAGCAATTGGAGGCAGGATAACCGAAGTCCATCGCGCAAGTTCCCAGGTAAATAGGAGCGAGTCCACACGAGCTCCGTCTCAGCAAACAAACGGAAGGCTAAGCGCCTTCTAGAACACGGGTGTGGTCTTTTATAGTCAGACCACACCCAAAACCGCCTCACGCTCGTTCACGTTACAACGTGAAAATGCGTGCTGTCAAAGTTTCTCGGCTCCGGCAGCAAGCAGAGCTCTGCCGGTACCGCGACAATACTGGCATTTTCAATGTCTCTGCCAAACGCGCTCCATTCTTCATAAAATGAAGCCGCATGCCGCATTACAAAGAAGTTTCACGTCCAGTCAAGCAACAAAGTACCAAAGCTGTCTGCAATATTACGGTTATAACATACATCATCGCAATTAGTTACATAAGTCTACATAAGTCACATAAACCAAGTAGATGCACAGAGTGTACTTCCTACAAACACCCTTATTAATTAAACATACTGAAAAAGTCAGTCCCTCTGCAGCAATCCCAGGAGGCTGGTCAGACTGGACTCCGCTAGAGTGTACCTGAATAAATATACTTGGTTTGTATTCTCTACTGTCTGACGGACTCTTCATTTGTATGGAAGGCTGAGAGGTGGTCGCGAGTGACCCGGGTGGCCCTAGTCTGGTCACTTCATTCACTGGCAATGGGTATATTGTTTGAAAAGGACTCGCCTGAAGATCACCGCAAACTGGGTCGTATTCCTCGGGGTGAAGATCCTACTGTGACGGTGAGACCTGCAGAAAGGGATCCTTGTCAGAATCTGCCTGGAAGAAGTAGAAAGGGGTGAGCACGCATCTTAACTCCTTCGTCAGTGCCACCTTGAAGCAGGCAGGTGGACCGCCGTGGTCTGCTTGTGAAACAGGCAACTTGTAATATGGACAGCGGTGCAGCTTCCCTATACCGCCCTATGGTGGCTGCCTTTCCCCATCCGCAAACCCAGCAGTTGGTGGCCTGCTGGCAATCTCGGCGGTCCAGCGGTGGTCTTCGTAAAGCCGATCCACCCAACTCGTAATACCGAGGTTGAACCGCCGAGCTCACCATGCTTGGACTGCCTCCACCGATGCTGCAACCCACGGGACTGCCAAACTCATATTAAGGTCCTGAGTATGTAGTGCGTGGAATCTTTGTGCTGTAGAAACTATAAAACAAACTAACACACTCGTTGGATGATGCCATCAGTGATGTCATCAGACTTCACTTGAGATGTCATCAGTGATGTCATAAATGATGTCATAGAACATGTCATGAGTTATATCATATGTGAGGTCATAAGCAGTGCATGGCTGGGGCGCAAGATATAGTTAGTGCTGCTAACTATAGCTGGTGAATTTATGTGGTTTTTTTTAGTTCAAAACTTTAATGTTCATACTGACAAAGGGGGACTTTTTTCCCTTTGGCCATCTCTCTTCCTTTTGAATGAGAGGCTCCCTGCTAGTCCTGCTGGAGCTTGTGCTGTTATTAGCTTGCCGCAATATGAATAGAAATGTTGTGGCTGTCATTTCAGGAACCAGGGACCCAGCTTGCAGGTCCCAGGGTTTTTTATTTTGATATATATAGAGTGGGGGCATGAGTAGTGCTACCCTACCCAGGGCCAAAAATCTACAAAAAGGTGCTGGTATCCACCTTGGGGACCCCATCCACCAGGACCCTTTTTTAAATTAAGGGTAGGGGGTACTCTGGCCCCCTCCACGAGCCTTTGTGGCACTGGGGACCCCATCCCCCGTGGCCTCAAGTGGGTGTCCTGTACCCACCAGGGGCACCCACAAAACACTATGTTGGGGGCTGTGGGGGAAGCCCAATGACCTTGAGGGACCCAGGCAGAGCACAAGCAGCACCATACTGGGTGCTTTGGAAGCCGGCACCTTTCCTTTGCTCCCATGTGGGCAGGAGCAGCATTTTATTACTACTCCAGCTAGGCGTGAACAAAGTGGACTTCCCTGCCCAGGAGAGTGTTGGGAGGGAATTCCCATGCTCTCCTGTGCAGGGAGCCTCAGTGTGCAGTTGCAGGGCTCTCTGGAACAATGTGTAGTATCACGCCTCAGGGGATTTGCTACCCGAGGCTGATACTAGCACCTTTTTTTTGTAGATTTTTGATCCAATGAGGGGGCACCACTCGCGTCCCCTCCCTAAATATATAAAAATACAGACCCCCAGACTCTGCCCCACCCTGGGGGTCACATTTCTGAAATTAAAAACACCGGCGGACTCTTTTTTTTAAACTTCAAATATCATAATCCTGCTGGCGTCCCATTTTGAGCTTTTAATTTTTTTTCTTTTTCTTTTGGCCCCAAGAGGTGGGTGGCTAGATGGCAGGATTTCCCTACCCTACCCCCTATATCTTTTTTCTCTAATACACTCTGGACAGGAAACTAATCCCCTGTAATGGAATACTTACCTCTACCTAAGGTATTGTAGGCTGCTTACAACTATGACTTGTCTCTGGCTCAACTGGTCTCTTGTCCCAGTCTAAGTTACTAAAAGGGCCTCAGTTACTGGCTAACTTAATGCAGACTGCTAGAGAAAGGACCTGTGTCTCACTCAAGGAACCTCTAGTAGTAGCCTAAGGTACTTCAGTTTGTTTATGGCAAGGTCTCGTGTTTGACTCGATATGCCTTTATTAACAGCCAAAGGCACTGCAGTCTGCATCAATGAAGTGCTAATTTTGGCTCTTCAAATCTCCACCAGCATGAGAATGGCATTTTGGTGAAGGTTTTATTGTGTGTTTTCTATTTATTTAAATCCCGGTTCTTTGGCACGTGCATAATAGAAAGTAGTAATTGGTGAACTGAGTCTGAAATATGAAAAAGTATTGCCAAAGGTGATAGGTTTGGCTTGCATTTTCAATGCTTGGCAGTGCTTGTTTAAAAAAGTAAGATGTATTAAATTTGTCCAATGTTTATTTAACAGTTGCCAACTAATCAAGAGTGTTTCTCCATCGAGAAACCGCACATATGGGTGTGGGCCATAAAAACAAACAAGCATTTGCACTGCAATAGGTCTTGCAAATAATAGATTTTGAGCTATTGGCATTGTAAATGGCAATGCCTTTTATAATATTAAAAGGCATTGTCATTTACAAAACCAATAGTTTAAACTTTTGCAAAAGCAATACCTATTGCAGGGCGCTGTGTTTGTTAAGCGGGCGCCACGCTCACTATTAAAGTTAAAAAAAAAACAGAGACAGAGCGCAGTGTCCCTGAAGTAGGTGCAGCGCTCAGTGTTAAAGTAAAAAAAAAAGATCGCGTTGTCCCTGAAGTGGACGCCGCGCTGAACATGAAAGTTTAAAAATAAAATTTGAAACTGAGCGCGGTGTCCTTATAGCGGGTGCCGCGCTCAGCAGCGCTGCAAATACAACAAGCATTTTCAATGCAATATGTCAGGCATTTTTTGGAGTTAGAGGTATTGACCTTGTAAATGACTGTCTTTTACCTATGCGTTTTTGTTTGCAGTGGAATTATGCAGCAGGACGTTTAGTGGAAAAGTAATATGGGAATAACAGATACTGGGAGACACAGATACTACAAGTGGCTAAACTAAAGAGAGAGCATAGAAGGAATTGTGATATAGATCTACCAAGTTTGGGCACTTTAGAGGTTGAGAGAACACCTGGAAGTGAGACCGGCCGAAACATAAAGGGGTTACTAGGCATGTGGAGATAGTAAGATTTTGAAAGTTGTGAGGGTGCATAAAAGCCAGAAAGTGTTTCCATACCTGCTTTTAGATAGAATCAATACCCCTATATTAAAAATGTTTTTTTATTTTAAATGTATTTTTTAAGTTTATAGCTAGCATGTTTAGGTGGCAGCATCATTTTTTTTATTTATATCTTGTGTTACATTCTTTCAATCAAAAAAGAAAAGAACATTTAACAATCGCACCTAGTTTTTAGGGCAAGACCAATGGATTTGCCAGTATTTGTTAATACTTTCCAATGACGGATGCCCATTAGATCATTTGGCGCAAAGACGAACCAATCTGTACTACTGTCACTTTTTTAAGTTAGCTGATGGTGTTAACTGGTAGTGATGCCTATATGGGCCTGATTTACAAAAACAATCATTAAAAAACTGTAGAGATTTACTCCTGTGTATGAACGCATATTTATGTATCACTTCTGGTCACCAGCATTCCTGGTTGTATGCCTGGAATGCTGCCCCAGGTGCTTGTTTCAAGGCATAGTACTGGTAACGTCAGGTGATATGTCCCTCAAGGCCCTATTCCCACTGTGTGATGTTCTCAATAGTGGAGAAGTTGCACGGATTGATGAAGCACCCGCTGCAAAAGCAGTGTTTTTCTCTGTGTGGAGCACCGTTTCACCAAAGAAAAAGCCCTTTCGCTACACACCCACCAAATGTGGGGGTGATCCGTTCAGCTCACCATCCTAGAAGGGGAGTTACTAGAATCCCTCACTGGAGTAATTTCCTTACCATTTCCATGGTGGAAAGGTGTTCAACTGTAGATTGCGAATGTCCACCATCATATATGTTTGCAGGCGTGCCCAAGTCAAAGCACGCCATGAAACGCCCATTTCCCACCCCTTATGTGGCATTTCCCACTGTGGATTTCTCTGCACTCATAGCAGAGAAATCCACACAAGAAAATGCATTTTTGTCCGTCAGGAACCCTGTGTGACTTTCTAGCAGGGAAAAGAGGGTAAATTTGGCTGTAAACCTACATTTATGACTACATATAACTTTCTTAATTGGACCCCATGAGTGGATGGAGAACACGCTGAGTCGTTGATCAGCCATTTACATGTACAGTGTAAGTGCGGGGTCTCTGCAGAGACCACATTATTACCTCTACGTCCTTCTGTCATTGGCTGAGCTTAATGGGCAGTCTGTTATGCTCAGGCAATATAACAGAGAAGCACGGACTTTTGCAAGACAGAATACAGACTATCAATCACTCCGCGCAGTTCCAATACGCTATGGCTCTCGTTGTTTCCTATAACATATAGCCTTTATTGATGTCTTATAGCAGTGGGAGGACTGTGCTTTGACTGGGGAATATAAGATTTAGAGAGTCCACAGGCTGGGCCATCCTTAAAAAAAAAAGAAAAATGGAGAGGCATGGGGCAGAGGGGATATAAACTAATTTTAAAAATGGGTGTAAGATGGGAGGTTGGGTCAGTTACCCAAAGACTAAAACGGAGTAGAGGGAAGTATGAAGGAAGAGAAAGAGAATAAGTGGAAGAGGATTATGGGAGCGAAAAACAAAGCATTGGGAAGATGGATGAATGCTTAAGGGATAACTCCCCGTACCCCAGAGCATCTGTTTAAAAATAAAATGTCACTCAGTCACACGACGAGCAAAAGTATTGAAGTGAAGGAGATCTTTGAAATTCTTGTACAGAACATACCAGAGGAACCATATTTTCAATATGAATGGGATTCAACTTTAAAAAAAAAAACATTAAAAAGACAATATTTAACAAAGCACAGCCTATGAATGCATCAATTGGTTTCTTTCGAAAGGCGAATGTAATTCATCATGACAATGTTAAATAAACAGTTTAGATGGAATGATTTCTCAGTTCTGGTTTTCTATGGCTTAATTTTTCTATGCAATCACATTCCACAGAGCAGACACAACCTTGAGCAAGGTAAGGGAGGGAGTGAGCAGTGATGGTTTATGCGTGATGTTGTGTATGCATGTGCTTCGGTATACGTTTGTGTGTGTGTATATGTGCATGCATTGTTTAAATGTTTTTCTGTATGTGTTCTGTGTGAAGTGTGTGTGTGTGAGTGTGTATATGTGTTGGTGTATCTCTGCACGTGTATATATTTGAACCTGTTCATTAATATATTGGTTGTGCAGCTAGCTGTGTGTGGAAGAGATATGGCTTGGGATTCCCTTGAACATAATAGCAAACTTTGTAGCATATCTGGACATATGGAATTAACTGGTATGTCTGGGCATATGGCATTGAATAGTCAAATGGAAATCCCTATGCACCTACTGCCATTTAATACACTATAGGGAATATTTGAGCATTCAAAATTGATTTCTATTAAAACGGTCCTATCGGCATAGGTCACTGGCTGGTGTGTCTGCTACAGCAGGGCACAAAGTTGTACTGACTGGCCTTTTGGGCGTACCTGAGCATGTGGCATCGACTTGAACTACCAAGTATACCTAGACACAAGTTATTAACTTGCCGAAAGGGCTTTGTTGACCAAAAGGGAAGACCTAGGAGCATTACATTCACAAGTCTATGTGGCACACCTAGACTCCCAAAGGTATTGATTTGGTCTTGGGTGTACCTGGGCACCTAGCACTGAATGCTTATGGGTATGCCCTAGTACATGCCACCGACTAGTCCCTATGACAAAATACATGGTGGAATTAACTGGCATATGGGGCATAGTTCGGCATACTAAAATGACTAGTTTACTGGGCATGCCTGAACACATGGTGTTGACAGGTCAATTGGGTATATCTGGGCACATGACATTGACTGGCTTGTGAGACATACCTTGGCATAGAACAGTGATGGTGTGTGTGTTATACCTGGACATATGGTGACTTTGAGTGGCGTAGTGGACATACTAGGGCACAATTGGGCTATGATTGGTATGTGGGTCAATCCTGGACACTTGGCACTATCTTTCATATATCGGAGTACCAAAGTATATGATAGTAATAGCAAGCAAAAAGGAGCAGGGTTAGGGATATATGGTCCAGCGCCTTCACCTCCAAACAAGCCCCAATACTGCAGTTTTAGTTTAAAGCCAGCAAAAGTAGGTATACAATGGACCTTAATCCTGTCTTATTATTCTTCCATTTCTCATTCTTTCATTTCAGATATCTCGAAGTAATTCACGTGAAGTCTTCAGGTTACTGCTATAAATGCATCATTATTGATTCATTAAACTCAAAGATACAGACAGCCAGTACATGTTTCGAGGTACATACCCTCTTCCTCAGGGCTTATAATTTATATAGGGCATTTGTCTCAGAACTTTTCACGTTACAAGTATTTTCTTATAATAGTATATTTTTCATTGCCTCATTCCGGTATCAGAGACAATCTGTACCATTCGGCTCACCTTTTGCCTCTTAGCAAAGTCTAGAACAGCTTGCAGAAGATCCAGACACAACAAAAAACAACAAATGGAAATCGAACGCATTGCAATGGTGGTAGATGGGGAAATGCTGTGAAGTCTGTCACAGCCTCAGAGAACACTTCCATGACCCAGTGGCCGCAAGGAGCTGACAGGCGTCCAACGTCCAATGGGGGTTTCATGTCCATTTCTTGGTTTATGTTGTGTCTGGATCCTCGGTAGCTGTTGGTTGGCTGTATCTTTGAGAATAATAAATCAATAAAGATGCATTTGTAGCAGGAGACTGAAGAATTGGTGTGAATTGCTTTGAGATACTGAAGTGAAAAATAGAGAAATGGAAGAATAATAAGGATCAAGGTTCATTATATACCTCCTTTTGATGGATTTATACAAGATAATTATGACTAGCTTATATTAAGAGCACCTGAAACATGATGATGATAATGATGATGATGATGACGACTCATAAAATATTATGCATGAACTAACATTGAATAAATGGTATTCGGTGGTAAAATCATTATATTTCCAGAAAACTATATACTGATATTAGGGCACAAAATTAGTATATTTTCAGAAAATGAGTGGTATTTAGGCACAAGTATGATTTTATATATATATATATATATATATATATATATATATATTCACTGAAAAAACCATAGGTTTCAGGCACGTTATAGTTAGAAATTAGCATTTAAAAAACCTTACAAATTCACTGAAAAAACCATAGGTTTTAGGGACAGTTATAGTTAGTTGGACATTGCACTCGTACAAAACCCGTGAAATTCCCCCGTTATAGTTAGTTCAGCTAACTATAACTTGCGCCCGCAATGCACTGCTGATGACGTCACATATTACATCACTCATGACATGGTCAGTGACATCACTGATGACATCACTGATGACATCTCAAATGACATCACTGATGACATCATCCAGTGACTGTGTGTTTCTGTAAAGTTTAAATATTTTTAATATATATAGGGAAAGGCGTATTGAAGAATGAGTGGGTGTATAAGTGTCTGTATGGATGATTTAGTAGGTGCGTGACTAACTCTATAAGTGAGTGATTAAACGTATCTTACTGAATGCATGGGTTAGTGACTAAACTGGGTGAATGTCTGTATCCGTCTGTCTGTTGCTGTGTAAGTGGCTGCATGGGTTTGTGAATAGCTACATGAGTGTCTATATGAGTTATTGATTGGTTGTCTGAGTATCTGTATGGGTGCTTGAGTGTTTGTGTGGGTGGGGTGTGTGCGACTCTGTGCATAGATGTGTGAGTGGGTGATTCACTGGGTGGATGGTTTCAAGAGTGCATCTGTGATAGACTGTATGGATGGGTAAGTGTGTGTAAGAGTGTGTTAGTGAGTGAATGTATGTCCCAGTGGTACATGTGTGAATAACTACATATGTGAAAGGCAGTATATATGTGTGTTGGAGTATATAAATAGCTATAAGCGAGAGTGTGTGATTGTGAGAGTGACTGTATGAATGAGTGTGTGCTTGTATCAGTGATTGTATAAGAGCGTAAGAATGTGCTAGTATTTGTATGAGTAAGTGAGCTGGTGTGTGTATAACTGTATAGGTGAGTAAATGGCAGTGTGTTTAAGTATTTGCATGACTGACTAGGTGTGTGAGTACCTCTATGGATGAGTGGCGGTGTTTGAGTGTCTATATAGGAGTATGAGTGCATATGATAGTCCTGTACTGAGTGACCATAAGTATGAGTGACTGTACGGGTGAGTGAGTGGATGTGTGTGTAGACCTAAGAATCAGTGAGTGGGTATGTAGTTATTGGTGTTGGAGTGTCTATGGTTTTGCGAATGGCAGTCTGTAATTTAGAGTGGGTGTATCAAAGGTTATATTAGGGTGTGAGGAGGTGCATCAGATTATCACGTGGATGATGTCATCAGTGATGTCATTTGAGATGTCATCAGTGATGTCATCAGTGATGTCACTGACCATGTCATGAGTGATGTAATATGTGACGTCATCAGCAGTGCATTGTGGGAGCGCGAGTTATAGTTAGCTGAACTAACTATAACGGGGAATTTCACGGGTTTTGTACGAGTGCAATGTCCAACTAACTATAACTGTCCCTAAAACCTATGGTTTTTTCAGTGAATTTGTAAGGTTTTTTAAATGCTAGTTTCTAACTATAACGTGCCTGAAACCTATGGTTTTTTCAGTGAATTTCAAAGGTTTTTTAAATGCTAATTCCTAACTATAACATGTCTGAAACCTATGGTTTTTTTCAGTGAATTTCAAAGGTTTTGTAAATGACAATTTTTAAATGTATTAATTGTTATATTTATTTTTTTGATACTGATTTACTACATTTTTTTAAACTATTTATTTTTAGATATTTTATTTTTAAATTACATTGTAATTACATTATACATTACATTACAAAATATACTTTCTCAGAATGAATTACTTTAGTTTAAATACTTTGCAAATAGGCAATAGACTTTTAAGTACAGTAGTTACAGTTGTTGCAATGGGCAACACTATTTCAAACACAATGCAACATTGAGCTCAATGTGAATTTCTAGTTAAATGCAATTAGTTTCTTTATGGATTACTTTTCTAACCACAGGACTGGATCCTAGATTCAGTCCTGGGACATCTCCTGTAAACAGTTGAGTAAAAGTGTTTTGGTTACAGTAGTGATTTTTAAGGAATATTATTGTATTTTAAAAGTTGACACTTAGAAACTTTTTCACATAGAATCACCAATGTTATCCTAAGAGGAGGAAATTCACTTACCAGGTAAGTAGTGTTATCATTACTTTTTCTTACTCAGTGGTGGATCCTGGATCCAGCACTGGTGCATCTCCTTTAAACAGTTGAAAGAATGCGTTGAAGTCATACAGGCGATTTTTACGGAATATTTGTAGTTTGTGAAAATCGACACTTTGAAACTTTTCTGCTGAAAACCAGACAATGGATTCCTATGGAAGGAAATACAAGTTACTGGTAAGTACGGTTAGAATTACTTTTCAGGGTCAGTGCTGGGCTAAAAGATGCAGCACTGGTTTCTCTCCTGATAACAGGTGAGTAAATCGGAATTCGTAGTTCGGCTGATTTTAGAGGAATATTATAAAGTTCCAAAACTCCACACTTAGAAGAATTTCCAAGTGAATCCAGTCAATGTTAGCCTATGGAAGGAAATTCAAGTTACTGGTAAGTACGGTTAGAATTACTTTTCAGGATCAGTACTGGGCTCAAAGATGCAGCACTGAGGTCTCTCCTGATAACAGGTGAGTAAATCGGAATTCGTAGTTCTGCTGATTTTAGAGGAATATTTGTATGTTTCAAAAATCGACACAAACTTTTTCAGCAAAAAGCAGGCAATGATATCCTATGGAAGGAAATTGAAGTTACTGGTAAGTACGGTTAAAATTACTTTTCAGGATCAGTACTGGGCTCAAAGATGCAGCACTGAGGTCTCTCCTGATAACAGGTGAGTAAATCGGAATTCGTAGTTCGGCTGATTTTAGAGGAATATTATAAAGTTCCAAAACTCCACACTTAGAAGAATTTCCAAGTGAAACCAATCAATGTTAGCCTATGGAAGGAAATTCAAGTTACTGGTAAGTACGGTTAAAATTACTTTTCAGGATCAGTACTGGGCTCAAAGATGCAGCACTGAGCTCTCTCCTGATAACAGGTGAGTAAATCGGAATTCGCAGTTCAGCTGATTTTAGAGGAATATTTGCACAATGGTGAAGGAAGGGGGTGGGGCCTGAGGTGACATGTCTGCAAACACGCCCTGTGGCGCGTTTTAAGTTGGAGAATTAATTCCTCCTCAATCGCGAGGGTCCCTAGGGGCCAACTAGCCCACCAGATACCTCCAGTATGCGCCAGAGAGCTGCGTTGCAGAGAGGTGTTCAGAGGCCACGCCCCTTTTTGCACCTCTCTGCAACGCAGCTCTGTGGCGCTTTCTGGACATACCTGGTGGGCTAGTTGGCCCCAGGGACCCTCAGGATTGAAGGGGATTTAATTCCCCATCTTAAAACGCGCCACGGGGCCTGTTTGCATACATGTCACCTGAAGCCCCGCCCCCTCCCTTCACCACTGTGCAAACGCGCCCCGTGGCGTGTTTTAAGTTGGGGTATTAAGTCCCCTTGAATCATGAGGGTCCCTGGGGTCCAACTAGCCCACCCTGTACCTCCAGTATGCGCCAGGAGCTGCGTTGCAGAGAGGTGTTCAGAGGCCACGCCCCTTTTACACCTCTCTGCAACGCAGCTCTGTGGCGCTTTCTGAACGTACCTGGTGGGCTAGTTGGCCCCCAGGGACCCTCAGGATTGAAGGGGATTTAATTCCCCATCTTAAAATGCGCCACGGGGCCTGTTTGCACACATGTCACCTAAAGCCCTGCCCCCTCCCTTCACCACTGTGCAAACGCGCCCCGTGGCGCGTTTTAAGTTGGGGGATTAAGTCCCCTTGAATCTTGAAAAGCGCCACAGAGCTGCGTTGCAGAGAGGTGTAAAAAGGGGCGTGGCCTCTGTACACCTCTCTGCAACGCAGCCCCCTGGCGCATACTGGAGGTTCCTGGTGGGCTAGTTGGCCTCCAGGGACCCCCAGTATTCAAGGGGAATTACTTCCCCTTCTTAAAACGCGCCAGGGGCGTGTTTGCAGACTGCTGCAGGGAGGGGCGGGGCCTCCGGCACGATGCCGGTCTTTTTTTTTTTCTTTTTTTTTCTTTGTATGGGAGGGGGGCTGCGTGGCCCCCCTTCCCTCAGCCACTTTTGGCCCCGGGGACCCCAACCCCCGGGGCCTGATGATTTTCTTTTTTTTTTTTAAATAAAAAAAAACGGTAAGGGGGCTGCGTGGCCCCCCTTCCCTGGGCCTCTATTGGCCCCGGGACCCCATCCCCGGGGCATGCCCTCTTTTTTTTTATTAAAATATTTGGAGGGGGCTGCGTGGCCCCCTCCTCAGGCCATTTAAGGCCCTCGGGGACCCCATCTCCCAGGGGCCGGCCTTTATGTTGTTTTTTTCTTTTTATTTAAATTTAATTTGTAGAGGAGGGGGGCCGCATGGCCCCCCTCCTGGGCCACTACTAGCCCCGGGGACCCCATCCCCCGGGGCTGGCCCTTCTGTTGGGGACCGTGGGGGTCCCCAATCCCCCACGGTCCCGCCGGCTTCCTGCATCCTTCGGGAGCCGGCATTGCTTTCCACATGGGGAGCTGCTAAGATGCAGCTCCCCATGTGGAAAGCAATCGGCTTTGGTTTTGGAAGAGAGCAGGTTTCCTGCTCTCTCTTCCAAAACCAAGCAGTTTGCTATGACAGGACGGGAGCCGCGAGGCTCCCGCCCTGCCATAGCAAACTACAGTGTCCTGGGGGTGAGCACCCCGGGACACTGCAGGAGCCGGCCCTGGGGGGTGGTGGTCCCCAGGGCCATCAAGGGCTCCAGGAGGGGGGCCGCGCGGTCCCCCTCCCAACCAATGCACAGGTGTGGTGTGGTGGTCCCCGGGGCTCGGGGGTCCTTAACGGACCCCCTAATTTACATGTTAGAGCCCCGGGGAGGTGGCGGTCCCCGGGGCGTGTGGGGGGGCTCGAGCCCCCCACACGTTAGTTTATTTTAAAAAAAAGAAGCCCAGGGGGTGGCGGTCCCCGGGGCTGCGGGAGGGCCGAGAGCCCTCCCGCACCATTATTTTTTAAAGCCCGGGGGGTGGCGGTCCCCGGGGCTTGGGGGGCCTTAGAGGCCCCCACACAAATATAAAAACCCTGCATGCCCCCGGGACTTGGGCCACCCGGGGCCAAATAGCTATCGAAGCGCGGGAGGCCGCGCTTCGATTTTTTTTTTTATCGGCTAGATCCGTGCACCCAGCGCGTTTTTGCCGATTTAAAAAAAATCTTGTAGGACCCCCTGAGCAGGCCTAGGGGGTCAGGGTGTTTCTACCCTGCCCCCTTTTTGCGTTTTTTGCGTCTGTTTTCTCTTTTCTTGTGCCTCGGTTCTACCGAGGCACAAGATGGCTGCCAACACGTCCTGGTTTGGAGTGTTGACAGCCAATTAGCATACAGCTGGTCATCGGGAGGGTGCGCGGATCCTCTGCGGCCATAGATATATATGTGATTTTACTTTTGATTTTCTCAGGAACTACTGAACGGATTTACACCATTTAACAAAAAGGGTTCTTTCTGAACCAAGAACTACCTCTTTGCCAAATTTGGTGTAATTCCGTTCAGCAGTTCGTGCTGTAGACGTGGCTAAAGTTTCCTATGGGAAAATGAATGGGGAAAACACGTTTTGGGACCCCCCTTTTTTCTCGGCCCCCGCTTGACGAATCACGCCAAGACTTTCAGGATAGGAGCAGACCGGAGCGGGCCACAAAGTTTGAAAATTTCGCGAAGATTCGTCAACCGACGCAAGAGTTATTTCAAATAGAATGTTGCGGATTTCCTATGGAAAATAGGTCCTAACTATAACTATCTACTGGCGACCGCCAGTAGATAATATATATATATATGCAAAGAATTCGTCACAATAAATTGTAGAACAGACGAAGGCGAACCCAAATGATGGTGCAATTGTGGTTTTATTTTCTGCCCAACACCACCGCTGCCATAACGCGTTTCATCCCACGTGGGGCCTATATATATATATATGCCACACTAGTCCTGGTTCGGTTTACGAGGCTGTCAAATGGGCGGTCCGAGTTTGGGTTACCGGAAACCCGAAAATACACAGCTTCTCCTCCGCTTCAGCAGGAAGTACTCGAACACTCATGCATGCTTCAATAAAGTTTTTAATGGCTCCAAACTAAGTTATATATATATATATATATATATATTTCCAGCGATCTCCACACCTTCACGCGGTGAGGACTTCATGGCACCATAAAGAGTAGATTCGACAAGTAAGTTGCCTTTTTTAAGAAAAGTGTTTATTTAATATTTGCAGAACATGGATGGTCTACGCGTTTTGGCTCTCCGCCTTCAACTGGACCATAGAGTCCCATTGTCTAGATGGCCTATTTAAAGTGAAAAAGTGCTTTTAGATCCCTTGTCAGTTTCTATTACTGTGCAAATGCTAGACTACTGACCCTCGTGTTAAAGTGATGACGACATTCGTCCTCCATTTTGCACACATTACTATCTGTAAAGTACATTTAGTAATCATTTTATGGCAGAAAGTGCAAGTGCATAATTTCATTTTTGAAAGGAAAATAAATTTATGAATTATACAATTTATAAAAGATAAAAGATACTCAATTAAAAGAATATCGGTATGTGCCGCTAATAGTTGAATGAATATTCTACTCAGTTTAAATACAGAAAATTAATTACAGTAAAGTACTAGATAGATTAATAAAACTGATTGCTCGCATAAAATTATTATCGAGTTTCTCACAAAAGAATATTCAATTATTTCAAAAAAATGACATGGGAATAAAGTGCTAATGAACAAATTCATGGGGGTAGATCTAATCCAGCCATCACAATTTTTCATAAATATCAAAAATGCTTTTGATTAAGAGTGAGACAATGATGTGATCTATATGTCACAGAAAGTGCTTTGTGCTTTTCTGTTTTTCTCTTACAGACTTATATGAAAATTTATGAAGTATATATTTCATAAAAAACAATCTCAATGATAATTTATACATCTTAATTCAACAATATAAAATATTACCCCTAAAAAGAATGAGTAAAAAAGTTCGCTAGATTTTAGAATATGTCCCAATGACATTTTATGCGGCACATTCCTTGCAATTTTTCATAAATTGAGTTTTTTTCTAAATTTCCCTTCCTTTGATAATTTTCAATAAGTTCATTCATAGTGAATCTTCTTCCAATTTGCATCCTCTCTCAGTCTGTCCCTGTATAAAGCATCTTGTGGCCATTAGCACGGAAAATGTTCATCTCAGATCTAGGTGCAGCTACTTAAGTGTCAAAGAGTTCTTATATTTAATAATATTGCAGATGTATGTGCAGTTCTGCATCCAAATTGTGGCCAAATGGATTTTCAGTTCCAATGGCTAGGATATATCGAGATTCCATTTTCCTTAAATCCATGATTCTGTCACCTCCTCGTTCTTTCTGCCTCACGATTTTTAAGCCAAAATATTTTAATTGTTGGCTATCACTCGAGTGGTGTTCAGAAAAATGTTTTGCAATCGGATAAGAAAAGTATTTTTTTTTTAATGGCCCGCAAGTGTTGGAGTATTCTCAGCTTCCATTTGTTGATCGTACTCCCCACATATTGCTTCTTGCAGGGACATTCCAATACGTACACCACATATTTAGATTCACAAGTAATATGGTCAAGGATGTATTCTGTTTTCCCATTTTGAAGTTTATATGATAAGGTGTTTTGACCATGTTCGCAGGCCTTGCATTTTGAACACTTCCAAAATCCAGGAGTATTTAGCCAAGTGGGCTTTTTAGGTTCATTGATCTCAAGATGGCTGTGTGTTAGAATGTCTCCTAGGGAAGCTGTTTTTCTGTATGTTATGCTTGGATTTGGTGGTAATCTTCTTTTCAATGTCTCATCTAGCATTAAGATGTCCCAGTTTTTCTTTATGATGTCTTTCACTTCTCTGTTTTTGTTGTTAAAGTCTATAATCAGCTGTATTGTCTCATCTTCTTCTTTTAATCCTTCTAGTCTTTCTTTATGTGATGTTAATAGATCTGTTCTTGAGTTTGACTTTTGTTCTAGCTGTTTTTATAACTTCCAGTGGGTAACCTCTCTCTAAAAAGCGAGTGATCATTTCATCAAGTTGTTGTTCGATGTCCGTACGGTATACTCCACTTTAGATGTTTTGGATGCCCACTATTGGCGTGGAGTATACTGTTGCAGGCAGTCGGTTTCCGATGTATTTTTGTGCAGATCTTCTGATTTTTGATGAAAACTTCCACATCCAAAAATATGACACTGTGTTTGCTGATTGTGGATGTGAATGATAAATTATAGTTGTTCTTGTTCAGTGATTGGACAAAGTTTTCAAGATCTGATTGTTCTCCTTCCCAGACCACAAAAAGGTCATCAATAAATCTTGTCCAGATTTTGATGCTGGATTTATATTCAGTGTTTAGTACATCAGCTTCCCATACTGCCATGAGTAGATTTGCATATGTGGGGGCAAATGATGTACCCATTGCCGGCCCCTGCTTTTGTAGAAAGAGTTCCCCATTGAAAACAAAGATGTTGTTAGTCAGTCAAAACATATATATATATACATTGTAAGCCCATGTTTAGGAACAGCGTTTGTGTATTTTATTTTTTTAAATAACACACTGATGTTTGTAGAGAAAAGTCATTTATTGATTGATAATTAAATGTGTGCGTGTATACGTGTGTAGTTGTAATTAGGTGTATTTTAAGAAAATGACTAGCAAGTTTGGGACAAGGGTATACATATTTATTTACTAACAATTAAACGTTCTTTGCAGAGACAAAAATAGTACATTCCCTAAATAGCTAAAGCTGACTTTTGAGAGTCATTCATGCTTATATTCTAATTGTTATTATTCATGTTATGGCATTCTTTCTTTTTTCAGTTGTAGGTGAAGATTAGTTGCTTCTGTGGCCATTTTTTCATGATTCATGGGGAACATTTCTTTATCTATAATTATAGCTATGCACCAACTTTTATAATTGTATATAACTGCTGTATGACAAAGATTTGTTAGTTTCACTCTTTCCAAAATTGTCTTTGGAACTCCTGGATTTTTTTATGCTGGGGATCGGGCTTGGAGGCATCGCTTACATACAGGAAACTCTTTGGGAGTTTACGGACCACCTGTTTCTAAGTTCTATAATATCCATTGCTATTTATTTAATGTCCTTGAAAATTGGCTGATTTTTTTTTTAATTAGTATAAAAGTGTTTTAAGGCTTTTAATGTTTCTTGGAAACCACTCCCTGACAGCAATTCCCAGAACTATTTGATTTGTTAAAAGAAAGTCCAGATTTGAATTACGATGTCCTTATGACATGGAGGGAGGTGGGAATCCTGATGCTGCTCTTTAGGTCCGATGTGAATGAAAGGACTAACCATTGGGTGTATAATGTGGACAAATTCTTCTTTCAGAGCAGCTGGTGTTTATTTAACTTGCGCCTGGATGTATGACACAAAACAGCAGTTTTTTTTACTAATCTCCATAGATTATTACTGTTTACTCATTTTCTTCTTAGACATTTCTACATGGACTCTTCCATTATCAAGTGCTAAATGCACTGCTCTTCTTTAATATTTGTCAGGCGTCCTATGATTCAGCCCCACCAATGATTCAGACTGGGGTGGGGTGATTGCAAAACTGTATTTTGTGATATGTTTAGTAGTACTTCACTAGTACTTGTCATGTACAATAAAATGATATTCATTAACCTAAAAGAGAAAGTCTCTGCTTCCACTGCTCCTTTAATTTCTGGGAGAAAGTTATTAATCCAGTTGCAGATATCTCTACCCACTGCTATCAGGGATGTATGACGGAATGAGTGCCTTTACTGCACTTGGCTAAACAATGTGGTTTTTACAATGCATAGCTACTAAAAAAGCACGTTTTCACCATGAAACACACTACCAGGCATATACATAGAGTATCATTAAATATGTCATTACCACGCATACCATTACCACATATCACATCAGCATGCATACCATTACAATGCGGCATTACAACCAATGAGGAAAAGCACTTTAATTCACAAAATATTAAAAATTAAAGCATCTAAAAATAGCAACAAAAATGTGCAAACGAAGATGTTCCAAAACACATTCTACAAATAAATATCAGAAATTAAACATTGGACAATACAACTAATATTGAAAAAACACATTCACATATACCTTTGCAACTTAGTCCTACCTTTTTTTAACACCTAACTTTCACCTTTCCCAAATAAAAATGGCTCTTGTTTTACAACATGAATTGAAATAAAAAAAAATCTTTTACAAACAAAATAATAAAAACACATGCACAATAAAACTCAATGAAAAACGGACATTCCAACACATATCTTACTTTTAAATGTCATCTACCACACCAAACACGTAAAAAAGGGATGCCTACCATTTGACCTTTATTTTTCTCTCCACAGAAAAATTCACAAAATGATATTTTTTTTCAATTTTATAACAGGCAAACAAACAAAAACAAAAATATAATAAAATAGCAAAAACATAAACTTACACTATATTTCTATTTCTCTTTTTTAACAGAACCAGCATCAATAGCATCCCTAGCTAATCAAGCTAACTATATGAAATCCCGGCGAGGCAGCAGACTGCTAAAGTTCAGTGAGCCCAGGTGTCATTGGAGGTGCGTGAAGTACTTCTCATCCCATTCCACAGGCAGAACGGTTACTGTCAATGACATCATAGTTAGGACAACTGAGCATAAACTGTCTGCCTCTGCAATGGAGATAGAAGTATGTGAAAACATTTAAAAAATAAAAAATAACTTGTGTCAACCTCCAATGAGCCCTTCGGCTCAATTTTAAGACAGGTATCTGAAAGCATTCCCATGCACATAGCCAGTAGTATGCACACAATTCCCAATATGAGGAGAATGGTACAAAGAAAAAACAGGCAAGTAATCCCCAAAGAATAACACCACAGACTTAGGGCCTGATTATGAGTTTGCCGGTAAGGGAACTGCCATCAAAACAATGTTAGAAACCACGCGCACAGTTAGCGGTCCGCCCGCCGTATTATGATTTTGACAGTTTGCTGCCACCACCACCAGCCATTCGCCGACCATCTCAACAGGTTAGGGGGAAAGCAGCTGTCAGAGGGTGGTACAGACAAATTCACCGCTGTCGGAATTACGAGTTGGCTTTCCGACGAGCCGACCGTGGTGGGAAGACCACCTGCTTTGAGTCCGCAGAATTGAATGAATTAAGGTGCATATTCACCCATTTCCTTTTGTTTTCCTCCGGTCTCCCACATGGATCCCTTCCTCTGTGGCCCCATTCACAGCAGTATCTTGACTCCGAAGAAAACGATCCTGTTGGCGCTGGAATCTATGTAAGTCTGTTTAGCCGTATTTACCCATTGACTGGACTGGGCACATATGGTCCAGACTCTAGCAATGGGCAGGTACTGGTAGGAGGCATGTTTTTACATGTGTCATGTATATGTGTACATTTAACACTTGTGCAGTCAAAATATACAGAGCTGCATCGACACATATGAAAAAATATTCCCCGCCATCAGAAGCACTGCCACTGGCCCAGCTGTGACATCGTAATACGGCGAGCGGGAAACCGCCACCATGGTGGTCTTCTTGGGACCGCCGCAATGGAGGTATGGCAGTAAGACTACAAAACTTATAATTAGGCCCTCATTCTGACATTGACATCCCCCTGAATTAACAATCACTTTCTCTGAAGAACTCTTTCTACTGCATGACAACAAAAACACTCAAAAAAGAAATACTAATATTTAGCACAAACACTTAAAAATAGTGACATTTGGATGATGGCTGGTACTTTTAAATCAACACTACATCCATTCACCCAAATATATACTATTCATACAAACACAAGTAGCATAACTGTCCCATTAGTATGTAGTTTACTCTCTAATAAGCAATCCTCAACATACACTGAATTATTAACAGTTCTAAAATACAGAACAATGAATTAAAGTCCTAGAAATGTAATAATCGACTTTGAATTATCCATGATTAATACAATTACAAAAATATACCCTAATGCCCAAATTCAGGGATATTGATTTCACTTTTCTCATGCATATTCGTGTAAAATTCAAAAATCATCCTTAGGTAAGGATTACTTATCAAGCAGTAAACTTCATTTTGAATTAAGAAAACTACCTGCCTTATCCTTGGAACCTCATGACAGTGAAGATGAGTACTACACAGCAATTTCTGAATCACAATAATTTACCCAAAATGAAGATAAATTGGCACTACTACTAAATTATTTTGAAGATACATAGATTGGCCATCTAAGCAGGTGGGGTTACAGGAGGAGACCAAGATTTCCTATTGAGTGGTGGAACTGTTACACAACCTGCTTAGATGGAGGTGCAAAGACTAACAATGCCATTGAGAAAGGACACAATTCCTTCAGCAAATCAATTGGCAAACTTCACCCAAACCTATATCATTTTTGGGAAATTTGAAAAAGGAGCAAAGTTTCCAAGAAATGAGATGGGCACAATCACTGTCAGGTAGCCTGAACCCACGTACATCCAAAAAAAGTAAAGAAATATCTGAGAGAATATGGGGTCAAATTCAACAGTTTTCATTGATGGTGGCTTAAGACTATCTGGACAGTATTGCATAAATATTACATTACTAATACTAACTAAAAATTCCCAAAAAATAATTGCCTGTTTTAACAATTCTATACAATTCAATTGGCATTTTTCAATTTTATTTTACCAAATTATAAAAGTTTTGAATTTCTACTTGTAACTGTCTTCTTTGTTCAACTCTTGGTGACTATTTAAACAATGTGTCACCAAGAGTCAACAGTACTCCAATAATCCATATATATACAAATTAGCATCCACAGAAAAAGAGAAATCCTTAAAAAGCATGATTTTAAATGGAAAACTATCCCCTGCAACTCAATTATTAGAAATATGTGAACTGTGAGTCTAAAAACTTTTTTCTGTTAAAATAACCACAAAAAAATCCATTCTCAAAAAACAAAATGATTTCACGACAAAGCCACTAGTAATACACTACTGTCGACCTCAGCAATTTAAAAAAAATGACATCCATATCAGAAACTCTGTTAATAAAAACATAACCGTAAAAAAAACAAGGTTTAAAGTTTAAAAAAGTTTAACAAACTTATCTTATATCTTTTCTAAACTGATTTTGAAAAAAAAGCAACCATCCCAACAAGAGCATACGTACACAACCTGCATGGGAACGGAAAAAGGATAAAACACATAAAAAAGATAAGATATTTCTATCTAACATCTAACTTCCTTCTCCCTTTACCTTACAATAAATGTAGACACTCTATACTTAGTAATGTTAGGTAAATTGTTCTTCCCTGACCGCAGCTCTTCTTTGCTTCCAATCTTGACCGCGACGCTCCACCGACTGTAGAAACATACGTACAACCGCAAGCATCAAGCAGAAAAGGGACAATATTTGGCATTGAATTTAATGATAAGCACGGGAAAAAACATATAGGATGCTTACAAAATATATTATATATTCCAATAGATCTCTTTATATTTTTCTCAAATATGTTAGATTATTTACTATTTTTGTATAATTTTTTGATACTTTTGTACTATGCCTAATAAATAATATAAATATTATACCTTTGTATTACATTCTTTCAAATAATGTGTTGAAATGTAATTCAGACAAATAAATATTTTTAAAGTAATAAATGATATTTTAAAAATTCAATAATAAATATTTGTATATAATTTATAGAAAAATGTAATTGACATCAACTTTTTTCACTGAAATAAATTATTTTTAATTATTAATATTCAACTTCTACAATTAATACCTAAGTTATAATACACCTCCCCAATAAGTACCCCTATATCCCTTACATCCCATCCCTAAATCCAAATTTTACATGTTTTTTTATTTTTGTAATGTAATATTAATATTATATTTACAAAATTCCAAATATTACATATTAATACTAAAGTATTAAAATTAATATCTGAGTATTAATACACTTCCCCACCCAAAAACCCAATATGTGTTGCATCCCATCCCTATATACTAATTTTACAATTTTATAAAATATTTTTCAGCTTAAATTAATTTATATCAATTACAATTAATAAATATTAATACTAAAGTATTAATATGAAAACCTAAGTATTATTGCACTTCCCCACCCAATACTCCTATTTCCCTTGCATCCCATCCATACTACTAATTTTGAAATTGTATCAAATATTTATAAAAAATGTATCATTAATTTAAAACAATTAAAAGTCATAATTATTAATACTAAAGTATTAAAATTAATTCCTAAGTATTGATTTGCTTACCCACCACAACCCCCATATCCCTTACATCTCGCCCCTAAAACGTTTTATCATTAATAAAATATATAAAAAACAATTATACAATTAATATTTACAAAATACCTATAACATATACTCACATATATAATTACCCATATACAAAGATATTCGTGGTAATGACACTAGTGGTAAAACACATAAGTACGAATTACACTAGTAGTAACAAAATATGTGGTAATAACACTAGTTCTAAAACACATAATTACTAATGACACCAGTAGTAAAAAAATGTGTGGTAATGACACTAGTTGTAAAACACATAAGTAGTAATAACACTAGTGGTGAAAAATAAGTGTAGTAATGACACATGCATGCTAAATACCTAGATCCAAAAATAGTTGTAAACTCATGTGTGGTAATTACACTAGCGGTAAAGTCTTAGGGGCTTATTATGATGTTGGGTGGACTTGCGTCCGCCTGACACCGTCGCGGAGAAGGGTCCGACCGAACACCGGTTGGTGGTCCCGACCGTTAAATTAACATGCGATAGCACATGGCACAGTCACAAGCTCCCTTTTCTGTATGGGAGCTTGTGCTGCGGTCGGAAACCGCCTGCAGCACAATCTCCCATACAGAAAAGGGAGGTTGTGTTCATCCCTGCACCGCGTGGCAGGTTCCTCATGGTTGCCTGCCACACAGTGCAGGGATCCTCAGCCACCAACTGGAGGCCGCTGGTTGAAGGGGGCCCTGCTAGGGGCCCCGAAACTTGCTTTCTGACAGGCTTTCCATGTCGGAAAGCCTGGCATGGGAAGCCTGTGGGAAACTGAGCATTGTAAACCGGATGACGTAAAACACCGTCCAAATGGATTACAGGCCGGTATCCGACTGGCCTACGGGCTCCTTGAGCCCATTGGATTCCAGCTGGAAGGATGGGCTGTTTTCACTTCCGACCCCGTAAATTGTAATTAGGCAGTCGGAAGTGAAACCGACAATCTCATTCAGAAAGCCTCCGACCTAAGGTCAAAGGCTTTCTGACCGAGATCGTAATCGGGCCCATAGTAATTGTAAAAACCTGCGTGGCAAAGATTAATTTTTGGTTAAGACTACGTTGTAAAGGTATATTGTGGTTTAGACTGTGCTGTTTACCTTCTACCAGCTGCTATTCACACCCTATTACGTATGGGTGTTGCCATCAGGTGGTGTCTGAAACAGCAGTGAGTATGTCTCCACAATCAAATGTGGACACGAGTTGTCCAAGACACAGTTCTCGAGAGAGAGGATACTCCATGTTATACTCTGCTATGGACATTCATCAGTATGAAGAGAGTTATGTCCAGAGAGAAATCATTTCATGTTACTCTGAGGAGGTGTCTCACCTGAGAGGACAGTGTGTTTTCAAATTACAGTCTCTATGGTTATGTAAGACAGATATCTGAGCATGTAGGTAATTTAAACTACAAACTTTAATGGTACATCTGTCATATTGGGGAAGGCTGTGAGCAGAGAGGTAAGCCACTTTTCGCACCCTAATTTGCACACCCATCATTCAAGAGACAAGTCACAGGAGAGAGGTCAGTCTCTCCCCATACTATACTACGCACAGTTATCATGCAAGTGACTTGTGTCAGGAAACGAGGTAGTTTCTCCCCACTGTCTACTATGTATATGTGTCAGCATGCGAGAAGGTATGAGTAGAGAGATACATTTTTTTCGAACCCTACTGCAGACACTTCTCACCCTGGTAAGATGCGCACTGCATATCACTGTTGTTCTAATGAGACAAGCCAGCACGGAGGCCACTGCTTCCCTACACTGTACCACACATCCATGTTGTCCTGAAGATAGGTGTTAGTGCAGAAGACAATGTTTCCCTACATACTACTGTACAGGTCTCTCATGCTAGCAAGAGCTGTGCGCGGACAGGAAAAAACCATTCCCACACACTGATATATATATGGTTATTTCCCTGGGGAGAGGTCTCAGTGGGAAGGCTAATACTTGTTATACTGACTATGGAATAGTGAGATCTTACATGTTAGGTGGGTTCCATCCCCACCCTACTATGCATACTATAGAGCCTGGGGAAAGGTGTGATTGGAGAGGGAATGCCTCTTTACACTCTACTCTACACATTGGTTACCTTCATGCAAGTTGTCAGTCAAGAGGCCAGTCTGTCCCCATAGTCAATTAGTGGGAATTTTAAGGGATAAGCATTGTAATAAAGGAAAATTTAAATTCTTCCCCTCAAGTAATTTTACAATCTTGCGAGAGTCTCACAGAATCATATAAAGAAAAAAAAAGAGGGGTTCAGAAAATCTGGTGCAAATAAATTATACTTATTACAACAGGATATGCTCAGTTAAAATGTAAATTCCATTATGAGAGTACATTCTCATGAGATGCTTGTGAGTGCAAAGTAGCAAACACTTCCCCCTCGTAGAGGTCACGGAGGACTGTGCGCCTGGCTCTCGCAAATTTCTCACGAATGTCATCAAGAAGGAAAAAAAAAGGGTAACAGTACAACCAACATACATAATGAAACTATAGGGTAGCTCGGAAAAGAGAAGAGCTTTTTTACGTAACATTTTTGAACAATGTATTTTTGTGTTTTTTAACATTTAAATTTATTTGCATATTTTACATATGACATATTTCTCAGATGCTTTTTTTCCACCTGGCCTCATTTCAAAAAATTGCTACACCAAGGACTCCTTGGGTGGCTAAGGTGGCTGAGCTGTAGGAACAGCACTAGGCTGTTCATTTGAATCTGAGGATGACATTCTGGTGACAGAAAATCAGCAATGTCCAAGAGGTAGCCAAAAAGGTCTAATCTCAGCAAAACCCAATAGCCAAATAAATCAACAAGGAAGGAATCTTTTCTAAACAATGACATCCATATGACCCAACCACAATATTCAATGGGATGTCTTTCCCCTCCTGAGTGTTACCACAAAAGAGAGATAAGGAGGGAAAAGTCCTCCTAGTAAAAAATTTGCAACCACAATAAGTTAGGGTGCCGGTGTGATCCAAAAAAGCACAAGACCCCGGATTGGGTCAAGCACCTCCTACTTTAAGTACTGTGGGACCGTTTTAAACGGTAAGGCCATCATTAATGGAAGAGGATGTTTCACACACATAATAGTGTCATGCTTCATCATCGGCATCCACTCCCCACCCTGGTAAGATGATGCTACCAGGGCGGACTAAACCTCCGCAAAGACTTGGTGATAGGACGGAGTTCTTACATAGAACTACCGGACAGAAACGGGATCCAGATACATTAAAAATACCTCTGGGTTCCTCAGTTATCACCTTTATTTGTGAGGACCCTAGGTGTGCTAAAAACCAATCTAGTGATGGGTATCACAGATTACGATGACTCAAGCCCATTCTTTTCATGCCGTCATGTTTCTGCCCTCAATACTTAGCCTAATAGGTCTGGGGCATTCGTCAGGGCTAGTGGATCCCTATCGTATAGGACTAGGTGTCCAAAGGACCCTAGGTATTAATGTGAGTGATGCGAGTTTCACAAGTAAGTCCTACCTGGGCTACTAATCCCAGATTCCGCAGATACCTAATTTGGGGAAATCAAACGACAAGACAGTAAGCATACATATGTTTTGCAAAGAGAAAAGCGACCTTACATACACTTATTACGGGCGGAAGGAATCGTTCAGTTACTATCCCATGATTCGTTAGACCCGCTAACCAGTCACCCAACATGTGCAGACAATGCTGGTACATTGACTAGTGTCTACAGGTGGTTCTTGTAGTGGATACCCACAGGAGTGATCGGAGCAGGTAGCTACAAATGCAAGTTGAGGCTTCATTACACTGTATGTAAGACCAACATTCTTCCACAGTTAATCGTGAGGGCAAAATTACTTTCTATATCACTGATAAATACTTCAAAACCTACACCTTACCCTAAGCTTTAGGGGATACCAGCAGGCTGGTTGAAGGAGAGGGCGGTATCCTTCATTGTCGCACTCTGCAAAACAGCATTCGAAAATGTACAAGGGACACCAAGGAAAGAGGGGAAGGTAGAAAAAGGACACTTTCACAAATCTATACAAGGAAGGCATGTCCGATGACAGGTTATAAAGTATCCTATCTATTTACACACCCATATCACGAGTAGGACCGGTATGTGTCCAGTCAGTTCCATTATATTTTTTAATTCCATTATGTTTTTAATCCATACGTCACTAATGTCTCCTGGCAAGAGCCTCCCATAGGCCGCGTCAGATGGTATCACAATCAGCATATTTGTTACTGTGCACCCAAACCAAACGAGATCCCCAGTCATCAAATAGCATGTGCTAGTAGGGTAAATCCATAATTGTCAGTAATGGGGCGATGGGGGAGAGGGCAGTGGCAGGGCGGCTCAGAAGTCACTCAATCTATTAGTGTCTCAGGGTGCGTACTGCACCCACCATTTGAGATGTCTTTCCTCTCCTGAGCGTCTCGCGGGTTTTTTTGTGAGATCGTAAAAAAAAAGATGACTTTCTTTATATCTCAAATGCAACAATATATCAACAGTTTTTCTACCTTAAATAATATGTCTTACTTTCTTCAAAATTACAAAAATACACTATTATGAACTTAATTCCAAACGTACAATCTCTGACAGGAAGTCGAGCCCCCTTGTAGTCCACCCTTGCGATTGTCTTGCGAGAGCAGTTAGTTTGTAAACAAAATAGTTGATACAATATAATACTGTAATGACTCAATTATCAAAGATTAGCATTCAATATTAATTCACCACATGAGAAAGAACTCTGTACAATAGATTAGAATGAAATTTATAACTCTACGATCTCGCAACATGTGGGCAGTCCTGGCAATGGTTATATGGTTTGAAAAGGACTCACCTAAAGATCGCCGCAAACAGGGTCGTATTCCTCGGGGTGAAGATCCTACTGTGACGGTGAGACCTGCAGAAAGGGATTCTTGTCAGAATCTGCCTGAAAGAAGAAGAAAGGGGTGAGCACGCATCCCAACTCCTTCGTCACCGCCACCTTGAAGCAGGCAGCCGGACTGCCGTGGTCTGCTTGTGAAAAAGGCAACTCGTAATATGGACAGCGGTGCAGCTCCCCTATTCCGCCCTATGCCTTTCCACATCCGTGAACCCAGCAGTTGGTGGTCTGCTGGCGATCTCAGCGGTCCTGCAACGGTCTTCGTAAAGCTGATCCACCCAACTCGTAATACCGAGGTTGAACCGACGAGCTCACCATGCCTGGACTGCCTCCACCGATACGGCAACCCACGGGACCGCCAAACTCATAATAAGGCCCTTAGTATGTAGTGCGTAGAATATTTGTGCTGTGGAAACGTTTTCTGCAGTACTAAGAGACTTGTGTGGAACATAATAAACAAGTCAACTGTCACCTGTCACCTGCACACACTTTCAACCTAAAGATTTATAACGTGTTCACTATCTCTGCACAGCAGTGGTGCACAACAATAGGCACCGGCTGTACAAAATTTGGTAGAAAAGTAATATGTAAACTATAAAACAAACTAACACACTTGTTGAATGATGCCATCAGTGATGTCATCAGACTTCATTTGAGATGTCATCAGTGATGTCATAAATGATGTCATAGAACATGTCATGAGTGATCTCATATGTGAGGTCATAAGCAGTGCATGGCTAGGGCGCAAGTTATAGTTAGTGCTGCTAACTATAGCTGGTGAATTTATGTGGGGTTTTTTAGTTCAAAACTTTAATGTTCATACTGACAAAGGAGGACTTTTTTCCCTTTGGCCATCTCTCTTCTGCTTGAACGAGAGGCTCCCTGCTAGTCCTGCTGGAGCTTGCGCTGTTATTAGCTTGCCGCAACATGAATAGAAATGTTGTGGCTGTCATTTCAGGAACCAGGGACCCAGCTTGCAGGTCCCAGGGTCTTTATTTTGATATATTTGGAGAGGGGGGCATGAGTAGTGCTACCCTACTCAGGGCCACAATTCTACAAAAAGGTGCTGGTATCCACCCCGGGGACCCCATCCACCAGGACCCTTTTTTTATTAAGGGGAGGGGGTACTCTGCCCCCCTCCACGAGTCTTTGTGGCACCGGGGACTCCATCCCCGTGGCCTCAAGTGGGTGTCCTGTGCCCACCACGGGCACCCACAAAACACTATGTTGGGGGCTGTGGGGTAAGCCCAAGGACCTTGAGGGACCCAGGCAGAGCACCAGCAGCACCATACTGGGTGCTCCGGGAGCCGGCACCTTTCCTTTGCCCCCATGTGGGCAGGAGCAGCATTTTATTACTACTCCAGCTGGGTGTGAACAAAGTGGACTTCCCTGCCCAGGAGAATGTTGGGAGGGAATGCCCACGCTTTCCCGTGCAGGGAGCCTCAGTGTCCAGTTGCAGGGCTCCCTGGAACAATGTGTAGTATCACTCCTCAGGGGATTTACTACCTGGGGCTAATACTAGCACCATTTTTGTAGATTTTTGAACCCATGAGGGGGGCACCACTCGTGCCCCCTCCCCAAATATATCAAAATACAGACCCCCAGACTCTGCCGCACCAGGGGGTCACATTTCTGAAATTAAAAACACCAGCGGGCTCTTTTTTTTAAAATTTCAACTATGATCCTGCTGAAGTCCCATGGGAGTCACACGTTTTGAGCTTTTAATTTTTTTTTCTTTTTCTTTTGGCCCCAAGAGGTGGTGGGCTAGGGGGCAGGATTTCACCTACCCTACCCCTAAATCTTTTTTCTCTAATACTCTCGGGACAGGAAACTAAGTCCCCGGGTCCTGTAATGGCATTCTTACCTCTGCCTAAGGTATTGTAGGCTGCTTACAACTATGACTTGTCTTTGACTCAACTGGTATCTAGTCCCAGTCTAAGGGCCACATGCATCAAAGTAAGGAATTGCGATTCCTAAATTGCGATTTTTAAGGAATCGCAATTTAGAAATCACAATTCCTTATGCATGTAGGAATCACAAAAAAATGTGTGATTCCTACACATTCCCTATTTGCGACTCGCAAATTGCGAATCGCAAATAAGGAATGGCTTCCCATTCATTCCTATGGGCCTAGAGGCCCATTGGACTCAATGGAAATTGCATGCGCAATTTGCTAGTACCAAATAGGTACTCGCAAATTGGGCATGCAATTTCAAGGGTGCAAGGGTGCCAAAAGGACACCCTGATGCACCCCTGAAAGTGCAATTAAAAAACATGTTGCACACACACATGCCCCAAGGGCATGTGTGTGCAACATAGAACTTTGAAAAATGCACTTTTGTGCATTTTTCTCAGTTTTCGCAAATTACCATCAACTTTAAGTTGATGGTAATTTGCGTTTCTTAAAAGCAAAATCGCATTTTTTTTTTGTTGCATTGCATTTAGGGAATCGCAATTTGCGATTCCCTAAATGTAATCGCAATTTAAGTAATCGCAAATTTTGTGATTACTTAAATAGCTATTTTTGCATTTGGGATGATGCATCCCAAAGGCAAAAATTGCGGTAGCAAAGGGGCAGATTCTGCGAATCTGCCCCTTTGTGACCGCAAAAAACAATGATGCATGTGCCCCCAAGGTACTAAAAGGGCCTCTAGTAACTGGCTAACTCAATACAGACTGCTAAAGAAAGGACCTGTGTCTCACTCAAGGAACCTCTAGTAGTAGCCTAAGGTACTTCAGTTTGTTTATGGCAAGGTCTCGTGTTTGACTCGACATGCCTCTTTTAACAGCCAAAGGTACTGCAGTCTGCATCAATGAAGTGCTAATTTTGGCTTTTCAAATCTCCAACAGCATGAGAATGGCATTTTGGTGAAGGTTTTATTGTGTGTTTTCTATTTATTTTAATCCCGGTTCTTTGGCACGTGCATAATAGAAAGTAGCAATTAGTGAACTGAGTCTGAAATATGAAAAAGGATTGCCAAAGGTGATAGGTTTGGCTTGCATTTTCAATGTTTGGCAGTGCTTGTTTAAAAAAGTAAGTTCTATTAAAGTTGTCCATTGTTTATTTAACAGTTGCCAACTAATCAAGAGTGTTTCTCCATCGAGAAACCGCACATATGGGTGTGGGCCATAAGAACAAAAAAGCAGTTTTACAGAAATCACCAGCTTGTAGCATCATTGACTGCCTCCTGCGGAGTTACAGACCAGCCCATTGACTGTGCAATGGTCTGCATAAATATGCCTGGTCTCGCAAGGCATGTTATCTTTTCAGTTGGGCAGGTAGAAATCACCATGAGTTAAAATGCATATATCCAGCTATGTGATCACAAATGTGCCTGGCGATTCACAGTATGTCTTCAGTTTACAGTAATTCCAAGTAATAGTACCCCGGACCATACCGCAATGCCATTTCAACACTGCACCCGTACACCAGTGCTCTGTGCATTTCTTTATGGCATCTTGAGATCTTGCTGACAACAAAGCTCAGAAACAGGCAATAATAACCTCTGTGTTTCTGAGCTCTGCTGTCAGAAAAACATGTGCTAACTTGAATATATTTTGAGTTAATCTGTGCCTAGAGGGGGATTTACTACAGTCCCTCACTGGAGTAATTTCCTTTCCATTTCCATGGACGGGAAGGTGTTCGATTGAAGATTGCGAATGTCCACCATCATATATGTTTGCAGGCGTGCCCAAGTCAAAGCACGCCATGAAACGCCCATTTCCCACCCCTTATGTGGCATTTCCCACTGTGGATTTCTTTGCACTCATAGCAGAGAAATCCACACAAGAAAATGCATTTTTGTCCGTCAGGAACCCTGTGTGACTTTCTAGCAGGGAAAAGAGGGTAAATTTGGCTATAAACTTACATTTATGTCTAAATTTTACTTTCTTATTTGGACCTCATGAGTGGATGGAGGACACGCTGAGTCTTTCATCATCTATTTACATGTACAGTGTAATGCGGAGTCTGTGAGGAGACCACGCTATTACCTTTGCTGAGGGCACTGAGTGTCCATGTCCTCTTTACATTTAAATCCATCTCTACCTCCTTCTGTCATTGGCTGAGCTTAATGGGCAGTCTGTTATGCTCATGCAAAATAACAGAGAAGCACGGACTTTTGCAAGACAGAATACAAGCTATCAATCACTCCGCGCAGTTCCAATATGCTATGGCTCTCGTTGTTTCCTATAACATATAGGGGCACATGCATCAAAGGTTTTTGCGATCGCAAACGGTGCGAATCGCAAAAATCGGCCGTTTGCGATCGCAAATTGGCCTTTGGAGATGCATGAAAGTGTTTCCTATGCGCAATATAAGAATTCGCAATTAATTGCGAATTCCTAAATTGCGATTGCATTTAAGGAATCGCAATTTGCGATTCCTTAAATGCAATGCTAGAAGCACTTTCAAATAGCGATTTCGCTATTTGGGACCGCAAATTACAGACAAATCAAACTTGTCTGTAATTTGCAAAACCTTTGAAAAATGCTCTAAAATGCATTTTTTTAAGTTTTAGGTTACACACACACATGCCCTTGGGGCATGTGTGTGTGCAACATGGGTGCACATCACAATTTCAGGGGTGCAACAGGGTGTCATTTTGACACCCTGGCACCCTTGAAATTGCATTCTCAATTTGCGATTCTCTAATTGCGAATCGCTAATTGAGAATGTCTTCCCATTCATTCCTATGGGCCTCTAGGCCCATAGGAATTAATGGGGAGGTATTCCTTAATTGCGAGTCGCAATTAGCGAGTCGCAATTAAGGAATGTTTAGGAATCGCTATTTTTATAGCGATTCCTACATGCATAGGCTTTTGCGATTCCTTAATTGCGATTCCTTAATAATCGCAATTAAGGAATCGCAAAAGCCTACCTTGATGCATGTGCCCCATAGCCTTTATTGATGTCTTATAGGCAGTGGGAGGAATGCGCTTTGACTGGGGGATATAAAATTCAGAGAGACCACAGGCTGGGCCGTCATTGAAAACAAGAAAAATGGAGTGTCATGGGGCAGAGGGGATGTAAGCTAATTTTAAAAATGGGTGAAAGATGGGAGGTTGGGTGAGACCTCCAAAGACTAAAAAGGAGGAGAGGGAAGTATGAAGGAAGAGAAAGATAAGAAGTGGAAGAGGAACATGGGAGCGAAAAACAAAGCATTGGGAAGATGGATGAATGCTTAAGGGATAACTCCCCGTACCCCAGAGCATCAGTTTAAAAATAAAATGTCACTCAGACACACTACGAGCAAAAGGATTGAAGTGAAAGGGATCTTTGAAATTCTTGTACAGAACATGCCAGAGGAACCATATTTTCTTTATGAATGGCATTCAAACATTAAAAAGGCAATATTTAACAAAGCACAGCCTATGAAAGCATCAATTGGTTTCTACCGAAAGGCGAATGTCATTCATCAATAAAATGTTAAATAAATAGTTTAGATGGAATGATTTCTCAGTTCTGGTCTTCTATGCCTTAATGTTTCTATGCAGTCACATTCCACTGAGCAGACACAACCTTGAGCAAGGTAAGTGAGGGAGGGAGCAGTGATGATTTATGCGTGATGTTGTGAATGCATGTGCCTCGGTATACGTTTGTGTGTGTGTATATGTGCATGCATTGTGAAAATGTTTTTCTGTATTTGTTGTATGTGAAGTGTGTGTGTGAGTGTGTATATGTGTTGGTGTATCTCTGCATGTGTATATATTTCAACCTGTTCATTAATTTATTGATTGTGTAGATGTGTGTGAAAAAGATATGGCTTGGGATTCCCTTGAACATATCAGCACACTTTGTAGCATATCTGAGCATATGGAATTGACTGGTATGTCTGGGCATATGGCATTCAATAGTCAAATGGAAATCCCTATGCACCTACTGCCGTTGAATACACTATAGGGAATATTTGAGCATACAAAAACAGTCGTTTGGGCATAGGTCACTGGCTGGTGTGTCTGCTATAGCAGGGCACGTAGTTGTACTGACTGACCTTTTGGGCGTACCTGAGCATGTGGCATCGACTTGAACTACCAAGTATACCTAGGCACAAGCTATTAAATTGCCTAAAGGGCTTTGTTGGCCAAAAGAGAAAACCTAGGAGCATTATAGTCACAAGTCTATGTGGCACACCTAGACTCCCAGAGGCATTGATTTGGTCTTGGGTGTACCTGGGCACCTAGCACTGAATGCTTATGGGGTATTCCTTAGTACATGCCACCGACTAGTCCCTATGACAAAATACATGGTGGAATTAACTGGCATATGGGGCATGGTTCGGCATACTAAAATGACTAGTCTACCGGGCATGCCTGAACACATGGTGTTGACAAGTCAATTGGGTATATCTGGGCACATGACATTGACTGGCTTGTGAGGCATACCATAGAACAGTGATGGTGTGTGTGTTATACCTGGACATATGGTGACTTTGAGTGGCGTAGTGGACATACTAGGGCACAATTGGGCTATGATTGGTATGTGGATCAATCCTAGACACATGGCACTATCTTTCATATATCGGAGTACCAAAGTATATGATGGTAATAGCAGGTAAAAAGGCGCAGGGTTAGGGATATATGGTCCATCGCCTTCACCTCCAAAGCAGCCCCATACTTCAGTTTTAGTTTAAAGCCAGCAAAAGTAGGTATACAATGGAACTTAATCCTGTCTTATTATTCTTCCAGTTCTTGTTCTTTCATTTCAGATATCTCAAAGTAATTCACGTGAAGTCTTCAGGTTACTGCGATAAACGCATCATTATTGATTCATTATACTCAAAGATACAGCCAGTCAGTACATGTTTCGAGGGACAGACCCTCTTCCTCAGGGCTTATAATTTATATAGGTCATTTGTCTCAGGAATTTCCACGTTACAAGTATTTTCTTATAATAGTATATTTTTCATTGCCCCAGTCCGGTATCAGAGACAATCTGTACCATTCCGCTCACCTTTTGCCTCTTAGCAAAGTCTAGAACACCTTGCAGAAGATCCAGACACAACAAAAAACAACAAATGGAAATCGAACGCATTGCAATGGTGGTAGATGGGGAAATGCTGTGAAGTCTGTCACAGCCTCAGAGAACACTTCCATGACCCAGTGGCCGCAAGGAGCTGACAGGCGTCCAACGTCCAATGGGGGTTTCATGTCCATTTCTTGGTTTATGTTGTGTCTGGATCCTCGGTAGCTGTTGGTTGGCTGTATCTTTGATAATAATGAATCAATAAAGATGCATTTGTAGCAGGAGACTGAAGACTTGGGGGCCGATTCCGATCTCGGTCGGAGGCGCACCCAACACCATTCGGTCGGGAAAAAGCCATGCGAAAGCCTGTTTCCCGACCGATCCGTACAGCACACCGAACGAGTAAGTACGATGCGCACAACAGCAAAGAATCCGGCCGAGCCGTACTCACCCAAACCAGGTCCTGTTCCCCGACCGAGGCGAATCCGGAAACGCTGAATCGAGTCGCACGGAAGGGAAAATGCAGCTCCGTCCGGCCGAATGAGTACGATGCGCTTTCCGTACGCGCCGAATCCGTCGCTACGCACGGCACGTCAAAGCATCCGGGAGAGGCGCACATAAGCTCCGATTCGTGCCACAACACGATCCACGGCTCCGAGACGAACACGGCAGCGATGAGGACGACGCGAAGCGACGGACGAGGCGAAGCGACGAGGACGACGCGAAGCAACGAGAAGGACGAACGACACGAACCAACCATGAATCCCTTCGTCCCGATCATACCAATATTCTACATTTACTACCGGAACAGGCACGGACGCGTACGGCGCAGAAGGTAAGCCAGACACCAACCACAAAACACATACAACACGTACACGACACATCACACACACACAGAGGGATGCAGAATATACTTACACCAGCAACAGCAGCACCATAGGGGCGGGATGCCCATCACCAATGCCACATATGCACACAGGGGCCTGAATGCGCACCACCACCCCTACCCAGGGGGGCAGGATGCCTACCACTACTACCACCCTTAGCCAGGGTGGGCCGGATGCCTACCACCACTACCACCCTCACCCAGGGTGGGCAGGATGCCTACCACTACTACCACCCTTACCCAGGGGGAGCAGGATGCCTACCACTACTACCACCCTTACCCAGGGGGGGCAGGATGCCTACCACTACTACCACCCTTAGCCAGGGGGGGCTGGATGCCTACCACCACTACCACCCTCACCCAGGGGGGGCAGAATGCCTACCACTACTACCACCCTTAGCCAGGGGGGGCTGGATGCCTACCACTACTACCACCCTTAGCCAGGGGGGCAGGATGCCTACCACTACTACCACCCTCAACCAGGGGGGCAGGATGCCTACCACTACTACCACCCTCACCCAGGGGGGCTGGATGCCTACCACCACCCTTAGCCAGGGTGGGCTGGATGCCTACCACCACTACCACCCTCACCCAGGGGGGCAGGATGCCTACCACTACTACCACCCTTACCCAGGGGGCAGGATGCCTACCACTACTACCACCCTCACCCAGGGGGCTGGATGCCTACCACTACTACCACCCTTAGCCAGGGGGCAGGATGCCTACCACTACTACCACCCTCACCCAGGGGGCAGGATGCCTACCACTACTACCACCCTTACCCAGGGGGGGCAGGATGCCTACCACCACTACCACCCTTAGCCAGGGGGGGCAGGATGCCTACCATTACTACCACCCTCACCCAGGGTGGGCAGGATGCCTACCACTACTACCACCCTTACCCAGGGGGGGCTGGATGCCTACCACTACTACCACCCTCACCCAGGGGGGGCTGGATGCCTACCACTACTACCACCCTTAGCCAGGGTGGGCTGGATGCCAACCACCACTACCACCCTCACCCAGGGTGGGCAGGATGCCTACCACTACTACCACCCTTACCCAGGAGGGGCAGGATGCCTACCACTACTACCACCCTTACCCAGGGGGGCAGGATGCCTACCACTACTACCACCCTTAGCCAGGGGGCTGGAAGCCTACCACCACTACCACCCTCACCCAGGGGGCAGGATGCCTACCACTACTACCACCCTTAGCCAGGGGGCTGGATGCCTACCACTACTACCACCCTTAGCCAGGGGGTGCTGGATGCCTACCACTACTACCACCCTCACCCAGGGGGGGCAGGATGCCTACCACTACTACCACCCTCACCCAGGGGGGCTGGATGCCTACCACCACCCTTAGCCAGGGTGGGCTGGATGCCTACCACCACTACCACCCTCACCCAGGGGGGCAGGATGCCTACCACTACTACCACCCTTACCCAGGGGGGGCAGGATGCCTACCACTACTACCACCCTCACCCAGGGGGGCTGGATGCCTACCACTACTACCACCCTTAGCCAGGGGGGCAGGATGCCTACCACTACTACCACCCTCACCCAGAGGGGCAGGATGCCTACCACTACTACCACCCTTACCCAGGGGGCAGGATGCCTACCACTACTACCACCCTTAGCCAGGGGGGCAGGATGCCTACCACTACTACCACCCTCACCCAGGGTGGGCAGGATGCCTACCACTACTACCACCCTTACCCAGGGGGCTGGATGCCTACCACTACTACCACCCTTAGCCAGGGGGCTGGATGCCTACCACTACTACCACCCTCACCCAGGGGGCTGGATGCCTAACACCACCCTTAGCCAGGGGGCAGGATGCCTACCACTACTACCACCCTTAGCCAGGGGGGCAGGATGCCTACCACTACTACCACCCTCACCCAGGGGGGCTGGATGCCTACCACCACCCTTAGCCAGGGGGGCAGGATGCCTACCACTACTACCACCCTCACCCAGGGGGCTGGATGCCTACCACTACTACCACCCTTAGCCAGGGGGGCTGGATGCCTACCACTACTACCATCCTCACCCAGGGGGGCTGGATGCCTACCACTACTACCACCCCCACTCATAGGATGGACAATGCATGACACAACCAGCACACCACAACCTAGGGAATGCAAGAAGAAGACATCCCCCAACACCATGACAAGCGTGTGTAGACTGTGTCAAATGCCTACAACACCGAACATGACTTTGAACATACAATGTGACCCCCTAGCACATGTGCCACACATATATGTGTGTGGCACCCACAATGCAAGCAGGCCATGACCATTGTGGCAATGGGGTCCAAACCCCATCATCACAGTGACCAAAATGTAAGTGTGGGGTCCATAGCTGAAGCACACTTTGAACAATGTGGCAATGGGGTCCAAACCCCCATCATCACAGTGACCAAAAGGTAAGTGTGGGGTCCATAGCTGAAGCACATTTTGAACATTGTGGCAATGGGGTCCAAACCCCCATCATCACAGTGACCAAAATGTAAGTGTGGGGTCCATAGCTGAAGCACATTTCGAACATTGTGGCAATGGGGTCCAAACCCCCATCATCACAGTGACCAAAATGTAAGTGTGGGGTCCATAGCTGAAGCACACTTTGAACAATGTGGCAATGGGGTCCAAACCCCCATCATCACAGTGACCAAAATGTAAGTGTGGGGTCCATAGCTGAAGCACACTTTGAACAATGTGGCAATGGGGTCCAAACCCCCATCATCACAGTGACCAAAAGGTAAGTGTGGGGTCCATAGCTGTAGCACATTTTGAACATTGTGGCAATGGGGTCCAAACCCCCATCATCACAGTGACCAAAATGTAAGTGTGGGGTCCATAGCTGAAGCACATTTCGAACATTGTGGCAATGGGGTCCAAACCCCCATCATCACAGTGACCAAAATGTAAGTGTGGGGTCCATAGCTGAAGCACATTTCGAACATTGTGGCAATGGGGTCCAAACCCCCATCATCACAGTGACCAAAAGGTAAGTGTTGACAAAGAAAGAGGTGCAACTGCCAAACTGCATGGATGATTCCTGGTCACAGAACAACAAACACATCAGTGGCAAAGTAGTGTATGTGTCCCATTGCAACATAAATTGGGGGAGCCAAATCCTGCAGTGCAAATAAGACATACCTTTGGCCATGTGCAGACAAACAACACCCATGGGGGCTGACACCGTCAACAATCATCAATGACGCAATGACAGAAGTGACCATCAGAATGCAGACCCACATATTTGCACCAATGGGCACACACATGCAGATACCCTGTGGAGACTGCAGATGTGAGGTGAACAGATACCATACCATGGCAGCAATGGGACACACAAACCATGATCATTGTGCTGACCGATGACCTAGGAGTCCCAGGGACAGCAGGGGAAACCCACCAAACTACATACAGCCAATGGCACACCCAAGATATGCCAATGCAGTGGTGCAGATGCACAAACACAAACAGGCAGACCCACACTGCACATCATACACAACAGGTGAGGGGGGTGCCAGTGTCCCCAGGCAACCACACAACACATGAGGAGACCTGAATACCAATCATACAGATGTGCATACAGTGCCACACAAAGGTAACTCATGGATCCAAATCCCCTATGTGGGCAAGCAGGCATTGTCAGATGAGAGGGAGCACAAATCACACATGTCACACAGGCACGTAGGGACAGCAACTGACACAGCAAGACACAGACACACCACAGCACCACCCCCAGGGCCCCCACAATGTGGTGACCCTGGGCTGCATTACAATCCCACTGTGATGACAAAGCTAAATGTGGTTCACACTGTGAACCACAGTCATGTGTACTGAGCAACTAACTACCATCACACCTACACAAGCACAAATCAAACAGCATGGCCAGTAAGCCAAGGCCAACATGGAGGCAGGGGCCTAGCCGGGCAACAACTCTCATCTGCACACACTCAACACCACACCCCTCGACCTCCAACAATGTGCAGCAGTGAAGCACACATGCCCTGGTGACATTGCACATGCACCCATGACTATTCCAGGGTGGTGGGTGGGAACCAAGGTGCAGAAACACATCACACATGGACACTGAACAAGACTCCTGAATGTCTGACACACTGCACACTACGCTGTACATGGACATGACGGCAATACCACACCAACCAATGGGATCACAGCCACAGTCACACACCAATGAAGAAGCCAAGGTCACCCACAAAGAACACACATAGACAACAACCAACATTGCAGCCCAGACCCTGAGGAGTGCCAGCAGTCACACACACAACGTGTCACAATCACTGAAAGATAACACAAACTGGAAATCACATGACAGGGGCAAACAACAAGTGCCAAGGGGAAACCTGACTGTGACCCATCTGCGTCTGCACACAAACTCAGCCCTGACAGCAAGCACACCTATGGGTGACACCCTGATGACCAGTAATGTGCCATGCACCCACATCACAGAGAACCCAGGGAGAAGACTTTGGGGGAACATAGCTCAACTCAGCTAGCATCACAAACAGGTACAACACTAGGGATCACAGCATGCACAGCTAAACGGAAGTGAACACACAGACATGCACATGCAACACACACCTTGGGCGCAGGCAATGTCACAGGAGTACACACTGCCATGAGGGGTCTCCACTCCTGTGTGAGGAAAGCTGTGCCATATGTTGCCTCAGTAGGGCCCCATCATGTCAGCTGAGCACTTGGTCACACAATCAACAATTAGCACCAAATGAGGGCTCCCGTCACATCAGCCTGGTCATGGAAGTGCCAACGGAATCATCAGCACAGATCCAACACACTTGTATAGCAATGTTGCACTGACAACACAGATGAGTCCTTCCCCATTGATGCCCAAACCTGCATGTCCACTGGAGATGGCCACACGGTCAGGGAAGTAGACGAATTGAACAATGGCAGGCACAACAGATGTGCAGGGGTGGAAGCCACAGATGTGAAATAGCCAATCTAAGTAGGAAATCCCATTGCCAAATACTGAACACATGACACCCTCAGATGCTGCTAAGGATGACATGGATACACCACAGGATAGGACACATTCCCCCTGGACCACATGGGTTCCTGCACAGTAACACTTCATTATCATGAGACCAAATATCACCATCACTGCAGCAAGGGCATGGTTAGCATCATCAACATCATGTACATCAGAAGCAAAAGCACTAGAGAACAGAAAGTTGCTTTATTCAGCATATGTGGCATTAAAAGTAGAAGTCCGGTAGAACATAAACAAAGGCCAATGGCCAGTCCATCAACAAAGTCACAAGTGGGTGACAGTGGCAGATGCCACCCTACACATGCCTGCACAAAACCAGGGACAATCCACTAGGAGGGGCAACCGGGGGTAGGCCAGGCACTGCAGGGACAGGATCAGGGCTCACCAGGAGGAAGCAGGGAAGGGGTGGTGGGTGCTGGAGAGCCACTGACAACTGCAGTGGAGGTGTCTGACATGGTGTGTGCCGGCACAACTGGGGAGCATGGCTCAGATGTTGTGGGTGCCGGCACGACTGCAGTGGACCCTGCAGATGGAGTGGACAGGTCCGCCACTGCAGTGCCCAAGTCAGACAGGGTGGTAGTGGACTCCACTGCAGTGCCTACCACCAGGGGAGGAGAATGGGGAACAGGCAAGGTGGGCTGGACAGAGGGGAGGACACCCTCACCACATCAGTGGCACAGACAAGCGCAGCGGGGGGTGTGGTGCCGGGAGAGCAAGTGGCAGGGGGAGAAGGCCGGAGCCTCTTGGGGATGGTATATCTGTGGGTGGGGGAACCTGGGGCAGGGTGTGGTGGGGGCACCTGTGGAGTGGGGGCCTGAGGGATGGAGGAAGGAGACCTGGTGCTTGAGCTGCAGGGCGGCGGCGGGGTCTTGCTCTTAGCACTCCGGGGGGACTTGCGGGTGGGGGCCTCAGTCTGTCTGCGCCTGGGGGAGGGTGTCCGGGGCGAGGGGCACTCTGCTCCGTGTGGGGGGGCTTCCTCTTCACCCTGGATGCTGGAGCAGCTGGATCGGAGGGGAAGAGGCCGAGGTCACTGAGGAAGAGGCGCTGGATCTTTGGGGTTGCAGGTGAGGCAAGGGAGGGTGCTTTGGAGGGAGAGGCAACTGAGGACTGCGCAGTGCCCGTGGATGCGTGTGTGTGTACCAGGGCCCCATCCCCTGTGAGTCTGGTTTCAGTCCCCTGACTGTGCGTGCATGTGCGTTTTGTTTGTGGCGTGTGTGTCTGTGTGCTGGACGTGTGTGTGCTGGTGTGTGCCTGTGCCGGTGTGTGTGTGCTTGGGACGGGTAAGGTGCTGGGGAGTGTGGATGGAGCAGAGGCAGGAGGGGTGAGGGACTGTCTGAGGAGGGACACTGCTGCCGTCAGGGAGGAGTCCATGGACCTATTGCCCCTCTGTAGGTCAGACATGCCCGATGAGATGCCCTCCATGAACGACACCAGCTGAGTCAACAGTGCGGTGTGCGCATGGAGGACACTCAGCATGGCTGTCTGCCCTACATGGAGCTGGCGAAGGAGGTACACAGACTCCTCACTCAGGGCAGCAGGGGACACAGGGGCAGGGGGTGCAGTGCCTGGCCCAAAGGAGGCACGCTCCCGAACATGGGAGCCTCCACGGACCTGGGGAATGGGAGCCGATGGGAGGGCGGTGGTGGTGCTGGTGGTGGCGGGGACAGCAACACTAGCTGGGGTGTGGTGGCTGCTGACACCCGCCTCCACAAGGGAGTCATCCTCCGAGTTGCTCTGGTCCTCAGCTGAGGTGGATGGTGCTGAGGACTCCTCGGTGTGGCTCCCCTCGCCCTCCGTGCCACTGGGTCCCTCCGACCACTCCTTGGCTGCTGACCCAGTCTGGCTCTCTGGCTCCTCCTGGTCCGTGGAGCTGTCCCCTTCCGTGGCCGTGGATGTATCTGCAAACAATGGGGAAACAGACAGACATCAGTCACCTGCACCAAACGCACACACCACTGTGAGCACAGCACATTACAGAGCAAGCCCTGGCATCATTAGTTGTACATTGCTAAAAGTGCCCTAACTGAACAGGAGAAGCCAATTGTCAGTCTGATGCCAAGCATGGCACTCACATCCCACATGGCCTTGCACCCATCTGTCTGGTGTCTGTTGGATTGCAACACCCCAGTGTGGACACATGCACCAAGTACACAGTAGTTGGACAGTGCAGAGGACACGGTGTGGCATGTGGACATGCACACATCACAGCTCTTGCCACTGAGTCAGTACAGGTTTCCGGATGAAAGGGATGCCCAGAGTCAAATAGGAAATGCATGTGATGCATACCAGCGACAGACACCATGATGCACCCATGTCCTGATAGCCATCGCCACAATGGTGTGCATGTAGCACATGTCACTCCCCTGCAGGACCACCAATAAGTTGACACATGCCATGGCAGAGGCATGACTGCTAAGTCATACATCACTGTCTCAGTGATGTATGACTTGGCAGCCAGACAACAACACTATGCACTGTATCACAATAGTAGGTCATGGGGAATGCAAGTCCTGGAGCTGCACAAGTGCACATGTACATCCCCCACACAACACATCATCTTAACCCTCATCTGTCCAGGTCATACCTATTGGACATATGGGAGACCTGTGACACTACCCTCTGAACCTGAGCCCCTCACAATTTGCTGTGAATGGGGAACAGCTGCCTGAACTTCACATTCGCATACCCCAGTCTGCACGGGCAGCTGATCAAACACCTTTGTGACACACAAGTATCGTCTCCTATGGTCACATCTCCAGGGGCATGCTGAGCCCCTACCAAGAAACACCCCAGCAGTCCTGGCAACTAATCCACAGCACACTGACACAGAGGCAGACACCTGAGGGGTCAAATCACTGTGCACAATGTGTCAGCTGATACACGGGAGTGGGAGTACAGAGTGCATTGCATGGCCTGGAGTAGGCATGACTGTCCTGCTCCACATGAATGAGGGATGTGCCCTGGACAGTGTATAGCTGGCTGTGTATGTGTGACACACGTAATCTGCACACTCCTGGGGCCCAAACATTGTTCCCACCCGCTGCATGGGCGTGTGCCACATACCCAGGCACATGTGGTGGCTCAGCTCAGCAAGTGGACCGCATATCAAAGCAACACGCAGATCACATGTCCAAACACAGGCGTTGTGTGAACAATGGACCCACCCATGATGCCCACAACAGAGTTAGGGAAACAGATGCTGTCCCCCACCTTTAGTGAAGCAAACTGCAAGGACACAGTCCCAAGTGACACAATTCCCTGAATGTAAGGGCCACACCTGGGTATCAGATGAGCAGTGGGCAGTGCACAATAGAGGGACATGGCTCCTGGACAACATGACTGCTGCACTGTGGCAGTTGAACCAGGCCAGAGGAGGGCACAAAGCATGTAATACAGAGTTCACAGTGCAGTCTTTCACTCACCCCCTCCTTGCTGCTGTCTGGCCTTCAGCTGCCCATCCAGGTCTGGAAACACCACCGCCAGGATCTGGAGCATGTGGGGGGTCATGGTCCGTGTTCCGTCCCTCCTGCGAGGAGGCGACAGCTTCAGCTGGACCCGTGCAATCCTCCGGGTCCAGCCCCGAAGGTCCTGCCACCTCTTCTGGCAGTTGCGGATCCGGCGCTTGTAGACCCCCACGGACCGGACGGCCCGGACGATGTCCTTCCAGATCTCCTGCTTCCGATGGGCATTAACCTGTCAGGATGACAAAGTGAAAAGGCCATTACCACACATGCAACATATCCGTGCATGACACAGTTGTATATACATGTCTCAATCACAGGGGCACATGATGTACACAGGCAGTGCAAAGCTGCCCATGGACAGTTTGCCAGACGTCACTACATGGTATCATTGCATGGGAAGTAAAACCATGTTCAAATGCACTGTCACTGCACCATACCTGTCCAGTGCATGTCACTACACACTATGGGGGGTGACAACTACTCAGTGAGCCTGCTATCCAGTGGCGTGCAGACTTTCAGCCTTGCTAGTCAGACAAAATGCACATTCAGAAAGGCAGTGCACAGAACACTCACCTGCTCCCCTGGTGTCCCATACAGCTTGCTGTACTGTGGAAGTAGGCTGTCCAGCAGGGCCTGGTTCTCTTCAAGGCTGAAGGCTGGTGCTCTCTCCACAGTACGTGCTATTGCAGGGTCCAGAGGGGCAGAGACAGCAGCAGTGCAGTGGCAGATGTCGTCCTGGAGCATGTAGTGCAGGCAAGTGAGCTCTCAGGGGAACAGCCAGCAATATATATGTGCTGGAGAGGCAGATACTGTCCCTTGTGTCCAAAGTGATAGGTCCAAGTCGTTTGCATCTTCTGAATCTGGCCAATCCATGGAATAACAGCACCAAAACACGCCCACAGCATCCTTCAAATCTTCAACTTCATGACATACATGATTTTGCAACATTGTTGTGGGTGACCAACTGATTTTCCAGCAACCGACTCGTTCGAAATTCGAAAACGCGTCCGTTGCCAGGCAAGCCCATTGTCAATGGGTGCGCACCGATCGGTCCATTGCGGTACAACGCGTACAGGGGTACAACGCGTACTCGCACACATTGAATGCAATGGGCCGGCCGGAGGCACCGATCGGTCCATTGCAGTACAACGCGTACAGGGGTACAACGCGTACCCGCACACATTGAATGCAATGGGCCGGCCGGAGGCACCGATCGGTCCATTGCAGTACAACGCGTACAGGGGTACAACGCGTACCCGCACACATTGAATGCAATGGGCCGGCCGGGGGCACCGATCGGTCCATTGCAGTACAACGCGTACAGGGGTACAACGCGTACCCGCACACATTGAATGCAATGGGCCGGCCGGAGGCACCGATCGGTCCATTGCAGTACAACGCGTACAGGGGTACAACGCGTACCCGCACACATTGAATGCAATGGGCCGGCCGGGGGCACCGAACGGTCCATTGCAGTACAACGCATCACTGTACATGTGACTGGCATATGTCAGCATGCCTGTCTCAGATGGACATATGCCAGCCACAGATAGCTCCCAGGGAGTGAGGGGCACACCTACATCACGACAGCCTGTCCAAACTTTATCATAAGGCATGTAAGGCTGCATTTCCTATTGTGTGTATGTTGGTGTACATGTTGTCCTGTGGGTGTCACCTGTGGGCAGCCACCCCCAGTCTGTGCACGTGTTCATGGGGACAGGATCCTGGGTGTTACGTGTACATTACCACTGTGATGTGCAACTGTTCATATCTGTGCATGTGCCATGGTCACATTTCACGGTGGTGTATGTGTATGTCATGTCACATACCCCGTGAGTCCCATGTGGGACTGTATGTTTGAGCCAGGGTGTCCCAGTGGCACAATAGTGATGGTCCTCCACAGTCTTTGTGCATGTAGTGTTTACAATGTCTCTGATTTCATGTGCACAATGGGAGACAGTCTCCACATCCAGGTTGTGTGTGCATGGACTTTGATGTTGTGCGTGTGTGTGTCACAGACGTCCATGTCTGTCCTGCCGTGGCAAGTGGGGCCACTACCTGTGGGGGTCATGGTTGTTTTGCTGTGGTGTATACATGATACTCCATGTAATGCCAGTGTCCATGTGGCAATACAGGGTCCCTGGGAATGTACCTGTCATTGAGCTGTGGTGCCTGGGGCACATCTGTCCTCACATGTCACTGTGGGGGGTTATTGTGACACAGCAGCAGGAGATGGGAACTGTGACACGGCCTCATGATATCCAATGGGCCAACCTGGGACTAATTGATGCCACCTGTTGGACCGTGTTGACAGATGTTGGCCATGTATGTACCATACATGTCCTTCCGGAACTGCACACTTCATGTAGTTGTGCCTCATAATGATGTATGTTGGGATCTTGAGTGTGTTCAATGCCGCATATGTGGGGTGACTGACAATCTTGCTTACTTCTCCTCTGCACTGCAGGGCTCCTGCTGTCCATCGACCATTCCCAGACCTGGCAACGATGGTGGAACGGGACAGCATCCGACGGTACCGCTTCACCAGGCAGCTGATTGAGGATTTGGCAGTGCAGTTGTCCCCACATTTGCAGCCTGGCCGGCCGTATCCTACAGCGCTGACCCCCAAGGTGAAGGTGATGGCAGCCCTACACTTCTTTGCCACCGGTACCTTCCAACATACTGTGGCGACTGCTGGTGGGATGTCACAGACCATGTTGAGCCGTGTGCTCCGCGATGTTTTGGCGGCAATGTTGCTATTCCTGAACCGGTACATCTATTTCCCTAGACTGCAACGACTCACTGACGTGAAGAGTGACTTTTATGCCCTGGGGAGGATGCCGCATGTCATTGGCTCCATTGATGGGACACATGTGGCTTTGGTACCACCACAGGCCCAGGAGCAGGCCTACACGAACCGCAAGCACTACCACTCGGTCAATGTACTGGTGGTGTGTCTTGCAGACATGACCATCACACACGTGTGTGCCCGTTTCCCTGGTTCAGCACACAATGCCTTTGTGATGAGGAGTAGTCGCATCCCCAGGATGATGGCACAGATGCAGAACCAGCGTGCCTGGCTTGTCGGTGTGTACTGACTTTGTGCCATTGTTTGTGATCTGATCTGTAGTATTCCGCCCACTTTTCCAAGTCAGCTAATGTGCACTTGTCTGTCCGTAGGTGACTCGGGATACCCCAACATGCCGTGGTTGCTGACACCCCTCAGGAACCCTGTGACACCAGCCCAGATGCGCTACAATGAGGCACATGGTCGGACCAGGAGAGTGATTGAGCGGACATTTGGTCTCCTGAAGAGCCGCTTCCGCTGCCTGGACAAGACCTGAGGGTCCCTCCCATATGCCCCTGCGAAAGTGTGCAAGATTATCATCGTCTGCTGCATGCTCCACAACCTGGCAGTGCGGAAGGAGTTGCCTCTCATCCAGGATGACAATGACCAACATCCGCCACCTGTGGAGGATCCTGGCCTGGACCACGATGCCAGTGACGATGATGATGATGATGATGATGGTGATGTCCGCACACAGCTCATCACCAACTTCTTTAGCTGAATGTGAGTATCCTGAGGTGTCATGTCAATGATGTGAGTTGGCATGATGTGTGGGTGGTGCTCTGGTGCTGTTGGAGTGTGTCCATGGGCTACTTGACTGGATGTGTGTTGCGATGTGTGCTAACAGGTGGGCTGTACTCCCCAACAGTGTTGACATGCTAACTTGGTTCTGGGTGGGTATCTTGTAACATGTATTGTGCATGAGGTTTGCTGTTCTGTCCTGTACTCCATTGCTTTTGACTGTGTGTCATTTCTGTCCTTCACAGGGTACTTTCAGATTCGTTTGGTCAACTGTGTCCACCGACGACGTGATTGCACATCCAGGCTGGTAGCTGTTGTGTCCCTACAGGTGATGTGCGCCACACCCATGGACTTCCTTCCGTCTACAGTTGTTGACTGTGTGCCCGCTGCCAGGTGGGATTACCTTGCATCTGTAGTGGTTACGACATGTTACAACTGTGTAATAAACCTGTGCTTCACTTTGTGATGTGCGTTGTCTGTGGTCACACATTTGACTGCCATTTGCTTACTGCACCTGTGGGCTACTTGACTACAACTGGGAATGGGTGTGGTGTCTGTGCATTGCACCGTCTTCCCTGGCAACAACAGTGTAGGCAATGAGTCAGATGGCCTAGGTGTGTATGTGTTGTGTAGCCCTGGTGGTGTGTCTCCCTCATATGTGTCACGTTGCCTTTACTCACATGCCTGTGTTGTCCTTGCTGTTGCAGTTTGCATTCATCATCCCCATAACAGCACCCACGTTGGAATCACGACAGAGGCAAGTATGGTGTATTAGTGTGTTTATTGTGATACATTTGTGTTAATAGTGCATAGGATGGGTAGTGCTGTACATAAATCTTGCAATCCGAAGTTCCTAGGTGAATTGAAAGTCCTGGTAGACAGGATCCCCAGTATTGGGGCCACAGTTGTCTGACACATTGGTCCAACTTGTACTCCCCATGCAATGTGTGGGAGTAGTGTTGCCGTCAACAGGGTGAACAGTCTGTGCACAAAGGCGAACATCCAGAACAGGTTCAGGCTTCCTGGGAGTTGCGCTTGGCCATCGGCCTCTCACTTTTCCCTCCTCGGACGACCCCTCTTCTTGGGGGGGGCCCTCAAGTACAGGCTGCTGCGGTGCAGGGGACTCTCCGCCAGAGTCCTCCTCCCTCTCTGTGGCAGTTGCAGTTTGTTCGGCACCAGATGTTGTTGGCACACAGGGAGGTGTGGACTGGTTGCTGTTCATCTGGCGGAGGCATTGTAAAATGTCCCTGTGCACCGCCGTCATCTCATGCAGTGCATCCCACTTGGACTCCACGCGGGACATGTGTGAGTCCACGCGGGACATGTGTGACTCCACGTGGGACATGTGGGAGTCCAAGCGGGCATGATGGGCAGCCTGCTGCTGTTTCATGTCTCTGAGGAGCCCCACTACCTGGTTGAGCTCTCCGGAGCTGGACTGGTACGCATCAGCTATGCGTACCAGTTGTGGGTCATCATGCACACCAGCAACGTCTGCAAGCAGCGACCTCTGTCTCCCACCCCTCCCACCACCCCTGCTGACATGTGCAGTGTGTGCAGTGGCACGCACAGATAACCCTGGTCCACCTTGGGGGTTGGTGGTGGTGGTGGTGTCCATGGCCCCAGGTTGGTCCAGGGTCCCTGTGCTGGTGTTGCTCCTTGTTCTGTCCATGTCGGCAGGGATGGTATTTGTGGTGACAGTCGTTGGAGGGGTGGGTGCAAGGGGTGCAGCTGGTGGTCCTGCTGGTGCTGCAGCTGGTGGTCCTGCTGGTGCTGCATGTTGACTTGCACCAGATGTGCCAGGTTGGTCTTCATCGTCCGAGGAGGACAGAGGCTGTACGACGCCAGTGAGCTCCGCATCCTCTTGAGCCTGGGACTGGGACTCCTCAGCGTCTGCTGCTGTGTCCCCATCATCACCTGTTTTTGGGAGACACAAACAATGTATGTTATGTTTCTGCAGGCATCAATGGTTGACACACATGACAGTTGTGACTGTGCCTCTGGGTGCGGGCCTGTACATTGCATTGTCCTAAGTCGTCACAGTCAGGGGTTGATATTGGTGTGGCACATTGTCCTGCATTATTTGGGCATTTCTATGTATTTTCTGGGGTGTGAACATGGTCTGCATTGGTTGTGTTTGGTTGACAGCCGGCCCTCCTTCCCACCCACCCAGCCAGTCAGTTATCCCACCATGGAACGTGCTTGCGTTGCAGGGAGTGGAAGTTGTCTCTCAGGATGTCAGTCAGTGGTGTCCTGCTGTTTGTTGGTGCACAGTTGCCAGCAGGGCCTTGTGCTCCCCACAGCAGTAGCCAGTGTCAGCCATCTTGTGAGTCCTTCTCTACTCCCTGTGATGTGAGCATGGTTCAGGGTGGTGTTGATGGGACAGTTGTGGGGGTGAGCTATGTCTGTGACTATGACTCCCATCATGCTATTGCCTCCACCCCACTTCCCAGCATTCCCATACTTACTTGCTTTTGTGGGGAGTTCAGTGTGTGTGGGTGTGAGAGCAATGGCAAGATGGCTGACAGTGGTGTCCTGCTGTTGGTTGGTGTGCAGTACCCAGCATGCCCTTGTGCTCCCCACGACACAGCAACAGTGTCAGACATCTTTGATGGGCCTTTCCACTCTCTGTGGGATGTGCATGCGTTAGTGTGAGCTTGCTGGGCCATGTGGTGGGGGATGTAGAGCTGTGACTACGACTCCCATCATGCTATTGCCTCCTCCCCCTTCCCAGCATGCCCATGCTTCCTTCCTTTTGACTCTGCTTCCCTGTGGGGTGGGCTGGATGTGCTGACAGGTTGGCTGGGAGTGTTGTCCTGGCAGTTGTTTGGCTAGAAGTCCCAAGAGTGTCCCTGTGCTTCACACAACATAACCCAGGGTGGTGGTTCTTTGTGGGATCTTGTGTTAGGATGGGGGGCATTGCATTCTACCAGGTGGGTTCTGTGGAGTTTGTGTTGGGGTGTGTGTGAGGGGAGGTGCTTGTGACTATGGTCAGTGCTGCAAGTCCTCCTTCCCACCCAGCTAGCCAGATATCCCACCATGGAACGTGCTTGCATTGCAGGGAGTGTAAGTTGTCTCTCAGGATGTCAGTCAGTGGTGTCCTGCTGTTTGTTGGTGCACAGTTGCCAGCAGGGCCTTGTGCTCCCCACAGCAGTAGCCAGTGTCAGCCATCTTGTGAGTCCTTCTCCACTTCCTGTGATGTGAGCATGGTTCAGGGTGGTGTTGATGGGACAGTTGTGGGGAGACCAATATCAGTGACTACGACTCCCATCATGCTATTGCCTCCACCCCCTTCCCAGCATGCCCATGCTTCCTTCCTTTTGACTCTGCTTCCCTGTGGGGTGGGCTGGCTGTGCTGACAGGATGGCTGGGAGTGTTGTCCTGGCAGTTGTTTGGCTAAAAGTCCCAAGAGTGTCCCTGTGCTTCACACAACATAACCCAGGGTGGTGGTTCTTTGTGGGATCTTGTGTTAGGATGGGGGCATTGCATTCTACCAGGTGGGTTCTGTGGAGTTTGTGTTGGGGTGTGTGTGAGGGGAGGTGCTTGTGACTATGGTCAGTGCTGCAAGTCCTCCTTCCCACCCAGCTAGCCAGATATCCCACCATGGAACGTGCTTGCATTGCAGGGAGTGTAAGTTGTCTCTCAGGATGTCAGTCAGTGGTGTCCTGCTGTTTGTTGGTGCACAGTTGGCAGCAGGGCCTTGTGCTCCCCACACCAGTAGCCAGTGTCAGCCATCTTGTGAGTCCTTCTCCACTCCCTGTGATGTGAGCATGGTTCAGGGTGGTGTTGATGGGACAGTTGTGGGGGGCAATATGTGTGACTGCGACTCCCATGATGCTATTGGCTACACTGACTTGGCCAGCATACACAGAATTCCTTCCTTTGAGTGGTCTTCACTGTGTGTTGGTGTTGTTGTGGTGGCTACATGTCTGGATGTGTTTGTTAGTTCTATTTGTGCCACTGCCTAGCTGTAGTTGTAGTTGTGTTTGTACATGTGTTGGCACAGTTGGATGTGACTTTTTTGATGGCATGTGTTGTGTTTATCTGACTGACATACACATTTTGGGATGATTCTGTTCTGGTTGCTGTGTAATTGCTATGAGTGCATGGTTTGACTCTCCCCTTGACAGTGATGTGTGTGTTTTGTGGCAGTATATTGTGTACATTTGTTGTGTACTCACCAGGCTCTGGGATGTCCTCTAGTCCATTTACGCTCACTGGCGGAAGGATGGCCCGCACCTTCTCCTCCCAGGGCCTGAGGTATATTGGCTTGGCAGGAGGGCCACTGCCGGTGTATTGGCTGTTGATGTAGTCTTTCTTCAGCAGGTCCCGTACCCTCCTGCGCACGTCATGCCACCTGTTCTGGATGTCGCTCTTTGTGCGCCGACATGGTGATTGTGCGTTCACCCTGTTGATGATCCTCTCCCACATCTTGGTTTTCTGGGAGATGGGGGTCTGTTGGACCAGTGTGCCAAACAGCTGTGGCTCTACCCTGAGGATCTCGTCTACCATGACTTCCAATTCACAATCTAGGAACTTGGGATTCTTCTTGGGGGGCATGGTGATGGGTGGTGATGGTGAGTGATGTGTGTGTTGGTGTGCAGGTGAGGGTGTGTGAGTGTGTGTTTTGCTGGGTGTATGTGAGGTAGGTATTTGTTGGTGTGCTGATGGTGTGTGGCTTGTGTGAGGGATGAGCTGTGGGTGTGTGGTTGCTTTCTCTTGGGTGCTGGCAGTGGAATGGCATTTGCAAAGGCTCATGGTTGTGATTTGTGTCCTTTATATAGGTGGAGTTGTGGGTGTGTCTTTGTTCTCTGTCCCCACCCCCCAGTATTTATTGGCTTGGTAATTGCTTGTTTGGCCTTTTTTGGGTGATTTTTCCTTTGTGCTGTTTGTGTATGTTGGAAACGTTCTTGTGACCGAGTCGGACCCTGCATTTGTCTCGTACGGTGTTCTCCGTTTCGTTCACGCTGTGTTTGTGCAGTTTTCTATGCTGCGTACGCGTCGGTCTCGGTGTTTTGTGTTGCTTCGGCTCGGTTTTGTATGCGTGTCGGTCGTGCGGCTTGGCCTCCGTCCGACTCGCTCGTGGTTTTCGCGCCTTGCATCGTACTTTGCGGTTTGGAGTTCGCGTGTACGTTTCGGTCGGATTTGTTCCGGGTGCGTGTCGGTCGGTTGGATTCGCGTGTTTTTCCGGCCGGATTGCTGTTTTCCTTGCGGCTCGGTCGGTCGACTTGGTTTCGGTACGTGTCGGTCGGATTTTTCACGCCTTGCATCGTACTTGGCGTGTCGGGCGCCACAGGTACGTGTCGGTCGGTATTATTTCCGGATCCGAGTCGGTCGGTGCTTTTTCCGGCCCGAATCGGAATCGACCCCTTGGTGTGAATTGCTTTGAGATACTGAAGTGAAAGATAGAGAAATGGAAGAATAATAAGGATCAAGGTTCATTATATACCTCCTTTTGATGGATTCATACAAGATAATTATGACTAGCTTATATTAAGAGCACCTGAAACATGATGATGATAATGATGATGATGATGACGACTCATAAAATATTATGCATGAATTAATGGTATTTGGTGGTAAAATCATTATATTTCCAGAAAACTACAAACTGATGTTAGGGCACAAAATTAGTAAATTTTCAGAAAATAAGTGGTATTTAGGCACAAGTATGATTTTATATATATACATTGTAAGCCCATGCTTAGGAACAGCATTTGTGTATTTTATTTTTTAAATAACACACTGATGTTTGTAGAAAAAAGTCGTTTATTGATTGATAATTAAATGTGTGCGTGTATACGTGTGTAGTTGTAATTAGGTGTATTTTAAGAAAATGACTAGCAAGTTTGGGACAAGGGTAAACATATTTTATTTACTAACAATTAAACGTTCTTTGCAGAGACAAAAATAGTACATTCCCTACATAGCTAAAGCTGACTTTTGAGTCATTCATGCCGATATTCTCATTGTTATTATTCATGTTATGGCATTCTTTCTTTTTTCAGTTGTAGGTGAAGATTAGTTGCTTCTGTGGCCATTTTTTCATGATTCATGGGGAACATTTCTTTATCTATAATTATAGCTATGCATCAACTTTTATAATTGTATATAACTGCTGTATGACAAAGATTTGTTAGTTTCACTCTTTCCAAAATTGTCTTTGAAACTCCTGGATTTTTTTATGCTGGGGATCGGGCTTTGAGGCATCGCTTACATACAGGAAACTCTTTGGGAGTTTACGGACCACCTGTTTCTAAGTTCTATAATATCCATCGCTATTTATTTAAGGTCCTTCTAAATTGGCCGATTTATTTTTTTGAATTAGTATAAAAGTGTTTTAATGTTTCTTGGAAACCACCCCCTCACAGCAATTCCCAGAACTCTTTGATTTGTTAAAAGAAAGTCCAGATTTGAATTACGATGTCCTTATGACATGGAGGGAGGTGGGAATCCTGATGCTGCTTTTTAGGTCCGATGTGCATGAAAGGACTAACCATTGGGTGTATAATGTGGACACATTCTTCCTTCAGAGCAGCTGGTGTTTATTTAACTTGCACCTGGATGTAGGACACCAAACAGCAGGTTTTATTCTTTTACTAATCTCCAAAGATTATTATAGCCTTATAGCCCGCCATAGCGGGCTATACCGGCTATTAAAGGCCCGCTCCAGCGTTAAACAAGGGAGCGGGACTTTAATAGCCGGTATAGCCCAGCTACGAAGGGCTATAAGGCTATTAGAACATTCTGCCACTAGAGGGCAGAATGTTCTAACAAATAAAACAAAGGCTTCAGGGAGCGCGAGGGGATTGAAATCCCCTCAGGCTCCCTGAAGCCTTTGTTCACAGCCACAGCTGTGAACAAAGAAACATTGGAATGTTGGAGCTCTGGGCTTATACCAGCCATTATAAGCCCGGAGCTACTCCATTGTTTTCAATGGAGCTCCCAACATTCCAATGTTCTAATATAGCCTTATAGCCCGCTGCTGAGGGCTATACCAGTTGTTAAAGGCCCTGATCCCGAGTTATAGGCCTGAGCCGCAGGCGAGGGCCAAAAACGAGGGAGAGGGCCTTTAACAACTGGTATAGCCTGAGGCAGAAGGGCTATAAGGCTATTAGAACATTCTAAGGGTAGAATGTTCTAAATTAAAAATGGAGAAACAAAAAGACAAACATTGGAATGTTGGAGTGCTGGGCTTATACCAGCCATTATAAGCCCAGAGCTACTCCATTGTCTTCAATGGAGCTCCCAACATTCCAATGTTCTAAAACTGTTTACTCCTTTTCTTCTTAGACATTTCTACATGGACTCTTCCATTATCAAGTTCTAAATGCACTTCTCTTCTTTAATATTTGTCAGGTGTCCTATGATTGAACCCCACCAATGATTCAGACTGGGGTGGGGGTGATTGCAAAACTGTATTTTGTGATACGTTTAGTAGTACTTCACTAGTACTTGTCATGTACAATAAAATTATATTCATTAACCTAAAAGAGAAAGTCTCTGCTTCCACTGCTCCTTTCATTTCTGGGAGAAGGTTAGTGATCCAGTTGCAGATATCTCTGCCCACATACTTTACATGTTTGTAGTAAATGCGAGAGGAACAGGGGAGTGTATAGAAAATGTGGAATACTTACTACTAAATGGGAGGGGGTTAGGGAGGAGTAAGGATGGGTTAAGAAAGAGGTAAGGATAGGTTTAGGGCAGGACAAACACCCACTCATAAAAGAGTAAGCTCATTACTATTCATAAACTACTTCTAAAGTTACAACAGCCAAAAAGGACACAAAACAGTAGTGCATGGACTCCAGCTCAGCTTTGTAGTAATTCCAGCACCACACATAGCCAACCACCTGTTATGCAACACACTCAAATAGAAAACAATGGAGATGCCAAATAACTACAGACGTATATTGGAAAACAAAGTAACATTAGTTTTTGTATGATCTAATATTTTTATTCTTATAGCAAATTCTGTTGAATTTTATAAACAGGCTTATTTAAAAAAAAAAAAAAAAAACATACTTTTTCTTTCTTAAACTTCAATCCTGTTGACATTTATAACAAGGTTTACAACACTTGAAATACACCTGGTAATGCAAAGAAAGAGTGTTCTGAATTCCCCCACTCACATACAGGTGAAACACAATTCAACAACCAATCAGACCAGGGATGACCACATAAGAAATAAACTCCCAAACCCAAAACCTTTTTCCGCCTTCACTATGTTGGTGAACATGCATGTTGCTTTGCCCCTCATTTTGTGGGATAATTATATGAGGAGGAGAGAGAGGGTTTACAATCAAAGGATTAACATCTTTGGGATCTCCAAGAAAGCAGTCATTTCCAGTGCCGCTTTTCACTTCTAATGATCCTTGTCATGTTGCAAACTGAAAGCAGTACCCAGTCCTTCTCCAGTCTGCTCCCAGGTTATTCCTACCCATGTCAAAATATTGGCTGTAATTCATTTAATTGCTGCTGGATCTTTCCAGAGGGTCAGCTATGATATTGTAGTTCTCACAGGCAAGTCAATCTCGATGCTTGCATCAGTTAGTGAGATGCATCAACAGAAGAGTGCACCAGTTTCTGGCCATACCACAGTCACTGGCGGAAAGGCAAAGGGTGGCATGGGAATGTTATGCCTTTTCCTACCCTCTTTTGGTAGGTGCCATTAACTGCACCCACGAGGCACTTCAGACACCTCAACCAACAGCATACCTTTTCCACTACAGACACCAATGGCATTCCATCAACATACACGCTCAATGCCAGGGACTACTTCACTGATGTGTACTCTGCCTTTCATGCAAGTACCCTGATAGCTACATCTTTGGTCAGTTACCTCTAACTCATTGCATGATTGCAAAGGATTTCAGTGACAAAAGACTAATTGGTAAGGAAAGAGATCTCACGCTGTGGCTTCATAGTGGCATCTCAAACATACTTTTTAATCACTACAAGACAATACACACACATTACCCTCACACTCACTGCATGTATGTAGACATGATGTATTACATTTAAAATAGAGCTCCCTTTTAAGAAATTCCATGTCTTTACTGCCAGGGAAGCCAGGTATGCTCTTTTTTCCATTTCCTCATACCCTACAAATGTCCAATAACACTACCACAATAGAGGTACAATAGGGCACACATACATACCTGAGCCATCACTGAATGAAAATTTGCAATCATTAAGGAGCAATTCAGATGTTTGACCCTAAGAGAGGTGCTGGTGTACCTCCCAGAAGTCATTTACAGATTTTCAGGAGCCGGTTATAGGCACCTCTACACATGGATTTTCCACCCCGCATGTGGACATCTCTGCCCCACACGTGGGATGGAGTTCTCTAGATTCAGGGCAGAGAATCTCAACCTACTACTAAAAAGAGGAAATTACATGAAGCCATTTTGTGGTCATTCTGAGCCACGCATACCACAACAGCATCCTCCTCCATCCTGCTGCTTATGTAGACATATAACCCTCAACATGGCTGAGGGACAGGATGGGAGGACCTTCTCTTCACAGAAGAAGAATTATAAAGTATTTGTAAGGGGTCCTCCAAGGGATCCACAAGTTCATAAGGATCCAGAGACCCAACTGAGCAATGCAGCACTGGCACAAATTTAGAGGTACTTTAGCACATGCTGCAGTGCAGTGAGTGTCCACACCCAGTTGGATAAGGAATACTGGAAGGGCTGGGAGGACCTTTGTCACTGGGCTCATATTAAGCCCAGGAATTTCTGAGTGTTTCCTCCGAGTCACATTCTTGTTACCTTTGCTGCATGACACCACTGTACAGGATGGCCCTAAAAGTAGCCTGGTTGACTCTCCAGGTTCAGCTCGGAGAGTTTGAGCAGCAGACTAGCCGTAAGTGTATCATTTGTATAATCACTTAAGAGCACATGAGTTTTGAGAGTAGAGTCCCATCGTGTGCAGTCTGAGCTTTGTTCTAAGACTCCATGTTGTATATAACCTGTGTATTTTGAGTGTTGTGAATGGAATGAAAGTCTACAAATGCAACATGCATGTAACGTATTTTTGGTTGGATTTAGTAATCATCTTAACATGTTATAATGGAAATGCATTTCCTATTTTAATTTTTTTTGACAATATTACAGCTAAAACACAACTTTAATGTTCAGGAAATGAAACATTTTCATTTTGTGGAAGTTTGTTTATGTGACGCTGACATTTTGCAGCTTACCTTACTTTCAAACCACCATACGTTTTTTAAATAAAAAAATAAAAATCACACAATTATTAAAATATTTTCCTACATATTACCCACAAATCCAAAATAATATATAATTCTTTTCCAACCTTTTTTGTCTTGTGAAAATATACTGAAATCTAAGAAAGCTAATGTGTTGAGGATGTTTTAAAACATCTTAAGAAATGCACTTACAGGGTTATGCAAAAACAACAATTTTATTTGACAAACCTTTCTCAGCTGCGGCCCATGCAGGTAAGAGTGGGGGGAGGTGGGGCCAGGTGGGGGGGGGATTTCAACAGGCAGCAACGAGGGAAAATTAATTATTTATTTAATATTCCCTTGTGGTTATCTGTCAAATCCCCCCCCCGGCCCCAACCCGGCCCCACCGCTCTTACCTGTACGGGCTGCTCCTGACCTTTCTCCTCCATTGAATGGCTAATTCAAATGATTTTTGGGAGATTAGCATTTTTTGCAATTTGAATGTTGGAAAGCATTAGTAAATACATATTGGCCCATAAGAGATTGGTATATGAATTGCCCTCCTAACTGACTTCTTAGTTTCTACCCATCACACCTCATGGCGCCATAGATGTCTTCAATGATATCTTAATCAAGGAAGTCAAAAAGATGGTGTCTAGAAGCAATACCAGACAACAGAAATGGAATATCCAATGGCATTGTTATCAAACGTTAGTCAAGAAATTACAGACACACAATGACATTGGTATAACGAGTTCTGACAAGGGGGGCTATATTGTCCTTTAGCCAGTAGAGACGTACAAGCAAGAGGCATATCGTCATCTAAATGAGTGTTATACTAGTGGTACGTGGGAACAATAGAGTCAAGTTAAAATGCAGGTCAAATTGGAACTCACGGAATGGCACAATGATGGTCTTCTAACTCAACAGGAATTGGGGCAAGATGGCAGCCGTGATTCTGTGGCTGTAAGTGCCTCTCTGAAGCCGCCCTCCACAGGACCCCCAATGGAGTACTTTATAAACTACATTCTGCTGGGGCATTTCTGATCGAGGCTGGAGATCATTGGAGATCATGACACGTTATCGGCAGCATGGCTTTTCGGCGTGGGACAGTGGTCACTCCAAGACCTCTGGAGCCACTTCCTGCACTTTCTACATCAGAGAGAAATGATGCCTCCTAAGCCTGCGAGGGGTGGGAAACTCCATGGCAGCACACAGACATCGCTCACAATACAGAACACACAGATCACTTCAGGAGGTGAGACGGCGGTGAGGAGATCGACTGCCAAAGGAGAAAACAGTCAAATCTCCGGGGCTCATGATGTTATAGGAGGGCAGAAGAAACCTGCGAATGCTCTAACGAGAATATTAACAAAAACAGCCCAAGGCAGTGATTTGGAGAAAGCTGAATGCCCTCCCTTGGGTGAGAGACAGGCGATAGAAGGTAAGAGGGACATTAATGAAATGCTGGGACATGATTCAAATACCCCCCAGGGAGATATAGCATCAGGCAGACAAGAGGGACTTGCTGCTGCTGCTGGGTTATTGAATATATTATCCACACCTCTGGTTGTTGAAAAGGTGCTCTCTTTTGAAGATGTTAGCCTCAGCAATACCATGGAGGCTGCAGCTGAATCAAAAACTAGAATTACTGAAGATCCTAAAATCATGCCAAAAACTCCCCAGACAGTATGACACACCGTAGCGCTAGGAGCAGCTGGGCTAGAGATCGAATCTGGCGATAACTTCTTCTCTTTTTCGGATCATTCAAGTAGATCTAGAGGAGAGGACTTGGAATTGTAGCTTAGTGACAATTCCTCCAAGAGAAGCTCCATAGGAAGTGCGGGTACCGATGAGAGTAATATGGGTGGAGCAACAGACATATAGGACCCCAGAAATTTTAATAAAGGAAGTTGGTACGATTCGAAAGAAGAAAATGAAGGAAACCCTGAAAAAAGATAACCAGAATAAAAATCTAGAAGGGCAAGACTTGTTACACAACTACTCAGATATCTCAGGTTTGGGGGGGCAGCTGCTGCTGATGTGGCCCCCACAGGAGATATATTTCTGGGAATAATACGTCAAAGCATTATGTCCCACCACAAGGAAACAAAGACGGAGAGTCGACAAATGCAAAGTGCCTGTCGGAAAATGCATGGGGCAATCAGACAGATATCTAAATCATGCTCAGACTTTGCTGAGAGAATGGGAGAGGCAGAGAACAGAATATCTAAACTTGAAGATGAAGCTGCAACTCAGAAAGAGACGACTGAAATGATGAAAGCCCACACAGATGACACTGAATGGAAGCTTGAAGATCTGGAAAATGGATTAAGAAGGAACAATTTAAGGATTTGGGGTATTCCTGAAGGGGAGGAGGGGCCAGATGTGCGTACATATGTGATAGAGCTCTGTAAGGAAGCCTTTCCAAAACTGTCGCAATGGAACTGGGACATAGAAATACAAATAGCACATAGATTCCTGTTTAAAGTAAAAACTAGAGCGAGCAGGTAGAGCCCAAACCTAGAGCTATTTAGATTTTTTGGGGTTCTTTTTTGGCCTGGCAGGTTCTTTATGATCCAGCCTGGCCAGATAGGAATCAGAGGGCAAAAGGGCAGGAATTTTTTGTGAGACCAGATTATTGTCCCACCACTGTGGAGAAAAGGTGGCGGCTGAGCCAATTGATAGGGCCTCTTCAAACCAAGGGGGCACAAGCCTTTTTGTTAAATCCAGTGAAATTGAAAGTAGTGGTGAGGGATAGCTCATATTTTTTTACTACAGAGGCAGACGCAAAAGAATTTTTGAGAAATATACTTTGAATATGTGTTGAATATATGCTGAATGATGAAGATGTGGGGTGTGGGACAATGGGGGGAAACTTGATTTATATGGATTTAGAATGCATTGGAGATTATAAGAGGAGGGCAGCACTATTGGAGATAGTAGCTGCGCGCCGAAAGGAGAGTTCTAGACCTTTTTAATTGTGATAAATTTGTGTTTTAAGGGCAATTTTAACTTGTAGAATTACTGATAGATTTTCTAACTCGCGCTGTACCTGTGACAACTGCACACTGCACTTTAGGGTTTGGATGGTCCCCGGTCCACCACGGTCTTCACGGGACGCTTGAGTGGAGGGACGTAGCTCCTCCCCTTGCCACTGTTACTTCCGGGGGAAAGGCATTTAAATCACATGGCTTGCCGGCCGCGCAGCGGGCGCGCCTAAGGCAAGCCCGTCTGCGCCCGTCCGCGCCTGGACAACGCCAGATGCCAGACATTCCGCCCAGTCCATGAAAGATATATGCCAGTACTCACGGGCCGAGCTTATGTCATACAATATTCACTGTTCCTCCTGCTTAAAGCACACCTGGTCTCCATCAAATGGCTCTTTCAAATGTAAACAATGTTTATTTCAATTCAGACCACATGGGATGGACTTACTCCTTCCCAATTTTACTAATTTCAGGTTTTTTAGCCTGAACTGTCGGTCTCTAATGAAGCACCACGCCGAGATATTTGATTTATTAACAGAAGAGTCTCCGGACGGATTATTTTTGACCGAGACCTGGCTAACGCAGGACTCTGTTGCAGAATCTTGGCTCGCACTTCCCCAAGGTTACACCATGAAACTATTGAATAGATCCGGAAATAGAGGTGGAGGGATTGCACTAATCCATAGGGAGCTGTATTCTTGCAGCCTTATTAAGGAGAATATCCCTGAGTGCGAAAGTGCCCTCTTTAAAATCACTCTTAATTTTAATCTTACAGTCTCTGGACTGCTCATCTATCGTCCACCAGGGCCATCTAAAGTATTTAGGGAAGAATTAGTGAATAAAATTGTTGTGCTCGCCATTAAGGCAGCAAATTTTACCATTTTAGGAGACCTCAATTTGCATTTAGAAGATAGCGGCAAAATGGGTATTGCCAACTTTCTAGCAGACCTAGAGGCCTACCAGTTAACACAACGGGTACCTAATACTACACACGTAGCAGGTCATCTGTTGGACCCCATATTTTCCAACTTAGTCCCCCTAAAAACTGAGACTCCGATCCCCATGGCATGGACGGACCATTTCCTTGTCCCTTTTTCTCTTTGCTGGCAAGGTAAGCCAATGCCGAATCGCCCACAATTGATGTCTAAACGACCTTAACACAAACTAGATACTAATAAATTTTCGGATTTGTTGTCCAAGCACACCCCACAGCTGCCATTCAATATAGAGTTAGCTAATGCATGCTTTCAGGACTGGCTAATCCAAGCTTTAGACAGCTGTATTCCCGAAAAAATGAGCTCCAAACAAAAAAGAGGGCAGCCGAATCCCTGGTTTAAGGAATCCCTTATTAATGCAAAGAAAAAATGTAAACAACTTGAGCGGGCCTGGAGGCATGGGTATAATATAGAAGCAAAAAATAAATACCGCGACTCCATTAAAGCATACCATAAGATGATCCGGAGAGCCAGAGCGGAGTATATTGCTGGTCAAATTTTAGAGAGTAACAATTCATCAAAAACGATTTTTTCTCTTCTTAAAGTTATGAAAAGTATAAATTCAAAAGCCGATTCACCGGTTACTTCCAACAATCAGTGCGATGAACTGGCCAGATATTTTGTAGACAAGGTAGATAAAATCTATAACAGCTTTCCACCAGCCAATATCGATCAGAGGGAAAGACACAAAAACAGGGGACGCTCTATGGAGGACACACTGCGTTCCTTCCCCCAACTATCCCTCATCGAGATTGAGCACATCTGCCTGAAAATTAAATCTGGCTCTCCAGCTGATGCCTTGAGACCAGCTCATTTCCACCAATTTCGTAACCTTATTTTACCAGTGGCTAGGGAATAAATTAAAATATCCCTAACCTCAGCGTGTCTACCATCAGCCTGGAAACACGCTAAAGTGATTCCTCTTCTGAAGAAAGCATTGCTAGATCCATCTGAACCGGGCAACTATCGTCCCATCTCTCAGCTCCCTTTTCTAGCTAAGGTCACTGAATCCTATGTCAATAATATTCTGACAAAGTTTGTTGAGGAAAAGGCCATCTTGGACTCCTCCCAAAACGGTTTCAGAGCCCGCCACAGCACTGAGTCGGCTCTGTTGGCAGTGACGGAGGAAATTCGTAGGAATTTAGATGATGGAAATTCTGCGGCCTTAATTCTCTTAGATTTAAGTGCCGCTTTTGACACTGTCTCGCATGAAATACTACTGTGCAGGCTACAGGAGATAGGGATCAAGGGCTTGGCTCTGGACTGGTTTCGCTCCTTTCTAGAGGGCAGAACTTTTCAGGTCACAGTACCACCCTATCATTCCCAGGAGTCGGCGATCAGACATGGGGTTCCACAAGGATCGATACTGAGCCCTGTGCTCTTTAACATCTATGTACAACCCTTAGCAGCGGTAGCAAAAAGCAGAGGGTTGTCGTTCGCTTCTTATGCCGACGACACACAATTAGTCATCGCTTTCTCCAAGAAATGTAAACAAAATCTTATTAAATTCAAGGAGGATTTATTGGCGGTCGCCAATTGGCTGACAACAAATTGTCTGCAGCTAAAAGCCAGTAAGTCCGAAATTTTGTTGTTATAAAGAGATAGCGATATGTGGTCAGAGCAATGGTGGCCAGATCAACTTAAACCAGCTCCTTTGCCGAAGGAGGCAGTCAAGAACTTGGGCTTCTGGATGGATAGAGGTCTCTCTTTTGACACCCAATCCAAAGTAGTTGCAGGGACATGCTTTGGGCTTCTGAGAGGGCTAAAACCTCTATTGGGCTTCTTTGAGCCCAAAGTCCGGCAGATTATCGTACAGGCCACAATCTTATCCAGATTGGATTATGGGAATTCCCTTTATCTGGGTGCCAACAAATCCTGCATTCAGCGCCTGCAGAGAATACAAAACGCAGCAGCTCGCACCTTACTAGCGCTACCGAAAACCTGCTCCGTGTCTAGATCTCTACCCAAATTACACTGGCTACCGGTGGAGAAAAGAATTCAGTTTAAGACTTTATGCATCGCCCACAAAATTTTGACTAAACAAGCCCCTCCGGTCCTATCAAACTTGTTAACATCTTATGTCCCGAACCGGTGCCTACGGTCAGCTGACCAAGGGCTGGTGCAAACCCCTAGAGTTTTAAGAGCCAGAGCGGGTGGTCGTTCTTTTAAAGTTCTGGCTGCCAAACTCTGGAACTCTCTTCCTACTGGTATCAGAGGGCTCCAAGATCATCTAGCCTTCCGGAAAGCCATAAAGACCTGGCTTTTCCCAGCGTAACTCTCTCTTCCTTTCCCAGGCTGTCACCACTTATCGGTATGCTGTTTTGGGTAGCGCTGGGACGCCCCGTCGCTGGGGCAGCCATGCGCGATACAAATCTGTTAATAATAATAATAATAATAATGGATGCACACCTTCATGCAGGACCTGATAGGTCCTAAAGCCCTGCGAGGGAGGTGATAGGAGGGAGGGAGGGAAGGGTAGTGAGGGAGGGAGGGCATGGGGAGGCACAGAGGGTGATGAAGGAATATAGAGGTAGTACACAGAATATAAGCATTGTTAAGCAGGATGAAGAAAGTAGAGAATGTATAGATGTAACAATAGGTGAGGATAGGAAAACGAGAAAAAAAGGATGTTTTTTCCCTTTTTGTCTGCTTTTTTGTTTTTAGGGGGAAGAGGTTAGAAGAAAGTAATCCATAATGGCAGCAAGGAGGGGGCAAATTCAATTAGATAAACTGCGTATTATCTCGATAAATATTTGTGGTCTAAATGATAGCAAATACAAGGAGATGATGGATGGAGTGCTAAAATCTTTCAGACACTCACTCCCAGTCACAGATCTGGGTTGAACCCATCATCATTCTTTAGCTCACTTTGCCACCGCAGTTCAGACCCAGCTATATGCAAATTAGCCTTGACCCTGCGCCTCATGGGAACAGTCCAGCCTGAACTGCCAAGCCAGGTCTTCCCTGGACCGTAAACAAGCATCCAGGGACTGATTTTCGGGTAACCACCCTCATCAGCCAGGTTAACTTGAATCCAGTGGCAAAGTGAGCAAGGGACCCACTTCTGGGCATACCCTGCCAACTTAGGGCGAACAAAGCAAACACAAGGAGATGATGGATGGTGCGCTGAAACTTTTCAGACACTCACTCCCAGTCATAGATCTGGGTTGAATCCATCATCGTTCTTTAGCTCACTTCACCACCTCAGGTCAGACCCAGCTATATGCAAATCAGCCTTGACCCTGTGCCTCATGGGAAAAGTCCAGCCCGAACTGCCAAGCCAGGTCTTCCCTTGACCGGAAACAAGCATCCTCAAACGGTTTCGGGGTAACACCCCTCATCAACCAGGCTAGCTTGAATCCAGTGGCAAAGTGAGCAAGGGACCAACGTTTGGGCATACCCTGCCAACTTAGGATATAAATGATAGGCATAAAAGAGCCAGAAGTGCCCTCGTCTTCAGGGCAATAAAGCCTAACATAGTCTGCATTCAAGAGACGCATATTCCATTTGGGAAGAAAGAGATGTTAAAGGAATTAGGATTAAATATATTGGTGTGTACTCAACCAAGTGTGACTTCAAGAGGGGTGGCGATTCTTGCAAAAAGTTATATTTCTGCTATACGCCGCTGGATGGTAGATGACCGAGGACGCTTGGTAATTTTAGAATGTAGAGTAGGCATGATGCATTTTACATTATGCTCAGTTTATGGGGTAACTTGATGAGGCAACAATTTTTGATGAATTGAACACAGAGTGGGCCACAGGGCCCACTCCATTGGTGCTTTGTGGGGATCTGAATATTCATCTAGATGTAAATTAGACGCACTTTAAAGAGCGGGTATATTAAGGGCGAAAACCGAAGGTGTACAGGGCCCTGAAATGATTAGTGGAAGAACACGATTTAAAAGATCTATGGGATAAACATAAGGCCCTGGATCCGGGATTTACTTTTTATTCCCACCCACATAATAGGATGGTGCGATTGGACTATTTTTTAATGACGGCTAGCAAAGCCAGAAAAGTGAGAATTGAGATTTCTCCTTGAGTGTTATCGGATCATAATCCACTAACTCTCACGATACCAGTAGGGGATATAGGTAGGCCGAGGATGGTATGTACCTTTGATAGGCAGCTTCTAGCGAACCCGTCATATATAGATCATATGAGGGCCTGGATACAACAATTTTTAGAGATCAATAGGGACTCAGCTCCAACAAAAATAGTCTGGGAAACTTTGAAAGATGGGATTAGGGGAGAAACCCTTAGCTTTAATTTCCATCTACAGAGGGTGAAAAAGGAAGAAATACAAGATCTTTGCAAAAGCTCAGCAGAAGCTGAAGAGGAACTGGTTAAGAACATGAGAAATGGGCAGAATCCTTAGGTATACCAGCAGGAAATAGCTAAAAAGAAAGCAAAACTTAATCAATATTTCAGTAGAGAAGTCGCCCTGAAATACCACACCTATAAAACACAATGTTATGAATACAGGGAAACTACAGTCAAGTTATTGGCTAAGCGAATTAGAGCTAAGGGAGGAAGAGGATGTATAAAAGCTATTAAAAATTTGGAAGATAAGATTGTGGAAACGTCAGCAAAGATTCTTAAAGTATTTGAGGGCTACTATTCAAAGCTATATGGAGAAGAGGTAGTCACTTCTTTAAATTTATGCCCCTATTATGATTACGGGGAATGCAAGTTTAGTAAGGAGGACCAGATAGCGTTGGATCTCCCAATTTCTATGCAAGAGATATCGGATGCCATAAGCTTTATAGCGTCTGGGAAAGCTGCAGGACCCAATATCCTCCCACTAGAATTTTTTAACATTTTTTCTCTGAACTATGGGATGATATTCTGTTGACATTCGGGGAGGCACAACAGGTCTCTACCCCTCCCTTGTGGGAAGAGGCGAGTATAGCTGTTTTCGTTAAGAAAGACAAGCCTCCTTTGCTATCTAGTTCATATATAGGCCCATATCCCTGCTAAATTGCAATGGTAAGATATACACCACGGTCTTGGCAAATAGAATGAGTAGTCATAACCCCTTTGGTTACTCCAAAATGTGTTTATCCCAGGAAGGGGAACTGTGGATCACATACAGAGAGTTGTCACACTTTTTTTGATTTAACAACAACCCATAGGACGCCACTCAGACATATACTGCTAGACCTAGAAAAAAATCATTTGTCTGAGTGGTGTGTGCTTATTTGTGGGTAGTTTTGAATAGGAAAGGGTTTGGGAAAGGGTTTATTCAAGCTCCTAAGGGTCTATGTAAAACCCCCACAGCTAGGATAAGAATAAATGGCATAGAATCGGAGAGGGTTGCTATTTTCTAGGGAGACGAGACAAGGATGCCCTTGCCCCCCATTGTTATTTGCACTTTACATACATTTATTTTTAATTCAATTGGATAGGAGCATGATCAATAAATCTGTCATTCAAAATGGAATAGAATATGAAGTGTTTGCCTACGCTGATGACGTGGCAGTAACCACCAAAGATTTACGACTGTCAGAGATAGAAACGTTAGCTGATCGATTTGGAAGATATTCAGGTTATAAATTGAATAGTGCTAAGATGCAGATAATTGGTACAGAGCAAGCCCGTATTGAAGATCATCGGTTTGATGCAGAAGCAATTTACCTTGGGATAAAAATCACAACTGCTTAGATCATATGGTCGAAATTAAATTAGGGCGTGTGATTGGAAAAATACAGTATGAAACTGAACAGGATCAATCATTTGCATCTCTCATTATTAGGGAGATGCAATGTATTGAATGCTCTCCCCACAGTATTATATATATTTTGTTCCATACCACTGTTGATTGATGGAGAATGGTTGACGAAGATAGAATCTATATGCGTTAGATTTTTGTGGGGGTATAAAAGATCTAGGAGGGCAGGAAGATTTATGCCTTTCCCAGTGCCCAGGGAGGATTAGCGGTACCCAATTTTACTTTTTATTACTGGGTTTGTGTTTTACAAAATATTTACATTTTAGTAACGGGGGGACAACAGGATTTAGATATTGCCGAGACCCCAACAATTTATGAAATGCTTTTAGGGAAAGTAGCAGAAAAATTATGGGGTGGAAAACATTGAACCAAGCTATCATCAAAAAAAAAAGTAACATTTTAAAGGCTGCACTAAGGGTCTGGGTCCAGGTTAAAAGACAACTGGTGCTTAATACCCTTAACTTTTATACTCCTACCTCAGCCGCTACTACTGTCCTTCCCTTTATTTTTCAAGGGACAGTGATGGTAGAATGGAGACAAAAAGGGATCACGAAGATAGGGGATTTTTACGATGATAATGCTCAGCTTTACTCCTTTGAAAATTTACAGAGATTATTTAATCTACGAAGATCAGATTTTTATATATATTTACAAATGCAAGATTTTTTATTTAAAAAGATAAGAGATGTGAACTGTATAATGAAGATTCCGCTAATTGAGGCTATGAGGCATAAACACAGAAAAGGATCCATATTTTCACTGTTAAATCAAATGAAAAATAACGATGTAGAGATAATGAATGAGAAATGGAATCAATGACTGGGTTGTGAGGGTATGTATCTCCAAGAGTCGTTAGCCTTAGCAGAGAAGATCATTTTCACGACAAAATTGAAAGCTCAGCATTTAAAAATTGTTTTTAATTTATATTATACCCCCACAAGAATCTTTAAGTGGGGGGCTGTTGTGATGGAAGTGTAAAAGATGTGGTATGGAGAAGGCAGATATTATGCACATTTTTTATTCATGCTCAGAACCGATGCCTTTAATACAGGGGGATTGGGCGGGTTTTTTGAGTAAGATTATTAAGGCGCCAGTGGCGATTAACTCACTGATGATGATGCTGGGGGTGGTGGAAGATGAAATGATCTTAAAAATCAACAATATTTAATCTTTATGGCTATGGCTGTCGAAAGACTTTGCATTGCAACAGATTGGTGGACGCCAGATGGACCTAGCTTTGATATGTGGACATCTAGGTTTCTTGTAGTCTATAATATGGAAATGTCTCTGTATAAGCGCAAAGGGTATAGAAGACATCGACAGGTGGAAAGATTTGGTCCCTGGTAACAGAATGGATGGAGGGGTGATCAGGTATATTTTGTTAAAGGAATGAACTATAAAACACATTTAAAAAACACTGCCCCTTCTGTATATATAGAATCTATACTGCACGAGGACTTTACTTTTTATGAGCAATTATCGAGCTTCTACTTATTTATGAAAATATAATATGTAAAAAGGAAGCAAATAATTTATTGAATATGTAATCTATATCTTAACAAGTTTGGATAATCCTGTCTTAACAAATGCTACACTGAATGCTTTATAAAATCAAATAAAAATAATACATAAATACATTTAAAAAAGGAATATTCTTTTTTCCTTAATGATCATCCCATGATGCCTGTGATGTACCTTATACCAAAAAATTCATAAGAATCCGTTAAAGCCACCAGGGAAACCTATCATATTGGTCATTGGAGGTCTACATGAACAAATCTCGAAATATATTGATTTATTTCTACAGCCTTATGTCCAAAATGTACCTTCTTTTTCAAGGATACTGTAGATTTAAAAAAAATTATTTATGATATGCCTTGGGAAGACAATTTTGTGTTAATGTCTCTGGACATTTCATATTTATAAACGTATATTCACCACACTGATGGGCTGAGAGTTGTGGAACATTTTATTTTAGCAGCAGACCACTCTCACTAAACAGGCAGACTCAAATGCTTATTAATATGATAAAGGAATGTCTGTATGACAACTATTTTATGTTTGATAACTGTCTATACCACCAGGTACCAGGACCACAATGGGTGCCTGCTTCTCCCCCAGCTATGCATGTCTGCACATGGGCTGGTGAGAGGAGCGGGTGCTCAGGCAGGGCCCCCTTGATTTCTGAGATAAGAATGTGGTGGTTTGGCTACGATATGTAGACGATCTATTTGTCATTTGGAGGGGCACTGAGGAGAGTGCCAGGCATTTTATAGATTTGATCAATGTGAATGATTTAAATTTGCATTTCACAGGTGAAAACACTCTGAAAATGATACATTTTCTGGATTTGAAGGTATTTGTTTCTAAGGGGAAGTTAGAAACCAAACATTTCAGGAAGAAAACTTCAGGAAACGCTTCTACATGCATCTATCTTTCACCCCAGACATTTCATAGCTAGCATTCCATATGATGAATTGATACAGGCCATGCACAACTGTGGTTTACCCACCGACATATCATCATGTCAGAAGGAAGTTGTGGGTAGATTCAAGCAAAGGGTATATGGCAACAAAATGTTTCAAACTGCACATGATAAAGTCAATACCATGACCAGGCAGAATATTTTGTTCAAATGTCCGGCCAAAACAGAGTCAGGCTCATAACCACATATAGTAACCAGGGCAAGGAACTAACTAATCTCATCAGGAAAAACTACCATTTAGTTTGCCTTGATCCAGTAATAGGGCCACTTGTGCACATGAAACCACAAATATCTTATTGCAGAGCCACCTCGATGAGAGATATCTTAGTGAGAACTTGCCCTGAGATAAGTAGGGCCACTGGCTGGTTGTCTTGTAGAAAAGGTTTTTACAAATGCTCCAGCTGTAGGGCATGTTCTATTTGTATCAATACTAAGGAATATCTAACACCTTTCAGTGATGTACCAATCAAAATCAATGGCAGTTTTAACTGCAAAAGTGACCATGCTATATACGTGCTAATTTGCCGCTGCAATTTTAGATATGTGGGCAGCACTGTTTTTCAGGTCCACAAATGCATACTGCAGCACATTCGTGCGATTACTACTGTTGACACGTCATATCCAATTGCCAGGCACTGTGCGGAAGTTCATCAGAGTAAGGTGTCTCAAATGACATATTTTGTGATTGACACTGTACCACATAACACAAGGTGGGGAAGTCGTGTCAAAGCTTGTACAAAACTGGAATCAATGTATATATTAAATTTAGATTCCAAATTCCCCAAAGGATTGAGCAGTGAGGAGGATTTGCATAATTTCCTCTAATCAGGAATTATTTGTTCCCCAGTTTTTTGATTTACAGTTTTTCTCATGAATTCACATGATGCAATCAGTAATGTAGTACTGTATGCATCAACAGCAATGTCATTATGTAAGTTTCCTTTTGGCATTTGTTTTGATTTTTAACGCTTTTTACCCGCTATGCTTGTGATTGCATATGTGAATTACCATCGGCATAGCATCAAGGTTTGCCCCTTATGGCCCTCATTGTATTTACAAGCACTATTGTCAATATTGAATAGAACGCATTCAATGGAACATACAGCATGCCAGAGGTATTTTATCATGCCCACAATGTTTATGATTGCTCATGTTGGTAAATTGGGGCCATTGTTCTTTATTGACCAACTCTTCGGTTGTCACTTTAAATGTTATACTTATAGCATTTTCTGCATGAGCATGCTTTAGGTTGTATTATTATATATACCAGGAATCATTTGTATGTTTGAACAAGTACTTTGATCATAGTGTTTTGTTTCTTTCTATGCTGACAGTTAACATATAGCCTAGTAGTATGGCACCGCTGCTTTCATGTGATCAAGACCGCTACTGCGGCAGAAACACATAATGGAGTGCATGTCTTTTGAATTAAACATTCTTTGGAGCATTATACCTGCGGACTGTATCAATCTGGTGAAGTGAAGCGCGGTGCAAAGGATTGACGGAAAAGTGATATACATATATATGTGTATATTTATATATTAAAATGTCTTTTTTCTACACCTTGCTTTTTAGCAGACCCAGCTGGTTAACCATCATCAGAGCAGATCCTGGGGCACAGAATATAATACTCGACTACAAGATGGACGCACCAGCTATCCACTACCTGCTGGGAGGAGGAAGCACACACAAGCAGGGAGAGTGTGCCTGCCCGGAGCCAAACAAGATAATTTACCAAAATACTCCATGTGGAGGCTGTAAAGCCACAGGTAGGGGTGGAATATTTACACCACCACCACTGTGACAAGACAGATATTAGGGCTCCTCCTCGCCTTGAAAAACAACAGCCTGTGTTGTTGGAAGAGCAGGCTCCATTGTAATCGGGGCTTGCACCCACCCCTCCTTAACTCCAGATGCTCTCAAACCATCAGGGCCTCCAGCTCACACCCCTGCACTGCTTTAATTTCCTCTTCCAAGAGCCCACCCAGATCAACAATAGCAGTCAAGGGATACTTTAGCCCCTGAGACCCCAGTTCTCTCATGTGTAGGCCACTCCCTTTCCCCATAGCACCTCAATGTCGGCGCTCAAGGACATTCTCAGGCCAATTGAAGAGGTTTAGGGAACCATATCTGAGAATATTTGGAACTTAGTTGGAGAGGTTTGGATATTGAACAGCCCTAAATGTTATGTGGCCTCATGAACTTCTGGATGGCTTGTCTAATGTCTCTTTTGCCTCTGCAACCTGACCCACCTCCTGTTGTCCCATCTCCCAGTTTTTCTGCCATGCCTGTTTCCCCTGCTTACCCTGTGTTTCCTTCCTTCCATGGGTTCCGCTATGGCCATCCATCTAACGTCTGCATTGAAGGAGGATTTTAACATTGTTGTGGTGAAGAGGATGGCCAGGAAATTGTGCCCCCAAGCCTTGAACTTGTCTCCTACACATCCTTCTGCCTCTGGGTATGACTTTATTATTGTTTGGACCGCATATGTGGTTTGTGAATTTAGATTTTTGTTTTTTGTTGCATATTTAGAATCATTTTTAAGTACTATTTATTTTACTTGTTCTTGGCATTTTCTTTTAAATCAACACCTTTGTATATTGACTTGCTACCTTGACATTTCCTGGTGTGTTTTTATTAGTTGCACAGCCCCCTTCAAGTTTGTCTTTCTCCTCTGAAAGAAGACTCCATTTTGTTTAAGTTTGCCCATTCCCAAGGACACTTTATCATGTTCCCCAAAATTTTTAACATAAAATTTCAAATTAGTAATTACATATAAAAATGTTCATGTCCCTTCCTGTACATAAACAATCCTTTAAAAAAAATGCCATTTTGTGACTTTCATGTGTGCTGCATGAAGCAGCACACATGACAGTGACAGAATGGCATTTTTGGATTGTTTATGGGCAGGAAGGGACATCTTCCTACACATAAACAATCCTCCCCTGCATGCAGACACCCTTGCACTATGGTGCAAGGGTGCCTGCGTTGGTGCTAGGTTGCTAAACTTAGCGTCATCGCAGGGGGAACAGCAAGGCTGCACCACATTCTTGTAAATATGGTGCAGCCTTGTGTTTCAGAAGTGGCGGAGAGAGGCGTTAAGCCAGGAAGGCTAACGCCTCTCTCTGCCACTTCCTTGTACATATCCCCCTAAGAGCACAGCTGGACACTAACGCCTAATATGTTGCGATTTCCAAAGTATGACACACTCAAGTGTACAATACATATCTTTTTCCTTTACTGATATAACTTCAACTATTTTTTAATACATTTTTATATAGTCATATATTACCAAAGAGATGTGTGCTTCCTTTTTTGTGTTAAACTACTCTTTTATTTACCCATTGCACAAATATTATACGTTCCTTGATAGATAAAGTAGATCACAACCACAGAAAAGACAACCCTAAATATTTTCAGTGCTTTAGAGACCTCGAACTTTTTTCCTCTCAGTGGTCCGCCTATTGGCTTCCAGTTAATACTCCTCTGAGCCTTACAGGTCCTCTTCCCCACTTACCAGGGGGTGTACCGTTGTGTGACCACCATAGTGCTGTAAGAGAGGAGCACGCTCCCCATCTCATTGAAAGTGACATGATCAGGGTCGGTCACCCACCGTCCCCTCGGCTCAGCTGTGAGCCAGGACTGTGCTACTGGAGGTCTGGATGAGGGCCGAGGGGGAGAAAGGCAAACACAAGCGAGACGCAGGGCTGACCTGCTGCAGGTGGAATGTTTCAACTTGAAGCAAAGACATGTTAATTAGGCAATCATTCACCACCCTTGATTGGATCTTGAAAGGGAATTGATTTCTCAGCTGGATGTAATGAAATCCACCTCAGGTAGACACTTCGAAGAAAGAGGCTCTGCCTAGGAGGGGAAGACAGAGGCGCGCTCTGGAATAAAATGCAGCGCACATCAAGGTTTAGCAGGGCCCTATTTATAATTGTGAGGCTGTGACAGAGGGTAGCTATGGATACAGCCGCAGAGGAACGTCACGCCATAAAGAAGAGCCCGGGGAGCTCTTCTTCTGAAGGGGTCAGTGATGCTTTTCACAGAGAGACCTGCAAGGAATATTCTTCCTTTCGTGTTTTCTGGCTGTTTGTTATAGGTTGCTTCGTCATTGTGCCTTTGATGTGGAAAAACACCAAGGATCTAACATTTTCAGGCTTCTCAATGCTACTGTGCTCGAATGCAAACCGTTGTGTTACTGTATTCCTCGTTGGCAAACAAACACTTAGCTGTTCTCGGGGTGCTCGCTCTTCAGTGAGTCCTCGCGACCACCTAGCACTGGCATCTGCTGCATGTAGAGCAAGAATGCTTGTTTAAATGAAACACTCTTCAGGTCTGAAGATGTCAAACTGCGGGATACACCAAAAAGCAACTGAAAAAGACTTCCAGACTGAGTCAGGGGGCATAACTAAGAATTTTGTAGCAATATAATGAAGGATTAAAGCATAAATATGTGTGCAGACAAATACAGCGCCTAGATATTTATGCACGAATATGGACAGAGAGCCTGTGCCAAATAATTCCCACGAGTATAAAAGGGGGCTGCTGATGCACAGACCACCACCACCTCTGCCCACTCCCGTGCTGGTTGCATCTGCTTTTCTCAGCTATTGTGCATAATTGTAGATCTGGCTTTCTTTCCGGTAGCTGCAATACACCCTGGCCCAGATTTACAAAATTTTTGCATCAGGATTCAGTCACTTTTTTAGACGCAGCAAAACCAAAGGGGATAATGGACGGAGTGTTGAACATTGCAAGCACTCACCCCCAGTCAACTGATCTGGGTTTAAACCATCATCATTCTTTAGCTCACTCCGCCACCCCAGTTCAGACATGGCCATATGCAAATCAGTCTGACCCTGTGCCTCATGGGAACAGTCCAGCCCGAACTGCCAAGCCATGTCTTCCCTGGACCGGAAACAAGCATCCTGGGACCGGTTTCTGGCTTACAGCCGTCATCAGCCAGGCTATCTTGAATCCAGTCGCAAAGTGAGCAAGGGACCCACGTCTGGGCATACCCTGCCAACTTAGGGCGAACATAGCAAAACCAAAGGGGATGATGGACGGAGTGTTGAACATTGCAAGCACTCACCCCCAGTCAACTGATCTGGGTTTAATCCATCATCATTCTTTAGCTCACTCCGCCACCCCAGTTCAGACATGGCCATATGCAAATCAGTCTGACCCTGTGCCTCATGGGAACAGTCCAGCCCGAACTGCCAAGCCATGTCTTCCCTGGACCGGAAACAAGCATCCTGGGACCGGTTTCTGGCTTACAGCCGTCATCAGCCAGGCTATCTTGAATCCAGTGGCAAAGTGAGCAAGGGACCCACGTCTGGGCATACCCTGCCAACTTAGGGCGAACATAGCAAAACCAAAGGGGATGATGGACGGAGTGTTGAACATTGCAAGCACTCACCCCCAGTCAACTGATCTGGGTTTAATCCATCATCATTCTTTAGCTCACTACAGCACCCCAGTTCAGACATGGCCATATGCAAATCAGTCTGACCCTGTGCCTCATGGGAACAGTCCAGCCCGAACTGCCAAGCCATGTCTTCCCTGGACAGGAAACAAGCATCCTGGGACTGGTTTCTGGCTTACAGCCGTCATCAGCCAGGCTATCTTGAATCCAGTGGCAAAGTGAGCAAGGGACCCACGTCTGGGCATACCCTGCCAACTTAGGGCGAACATAGCAAAACCAAAGGGGATGATGGACGGAGTGTTGAACATTGCAAGCACTCACCCCCAGTCAACTGATCTGTGTTTAATCCATCATCATTCTTTAGCTCACTCCGCCACCCCAGTTCAGACATGGCCATATGCAAATCAGTCTGACCCTGTGCCTCATGGGAACAGTCCAGCCCGAACTGCCAAGCCATGTCTTCCCTGGACCGGAAACAAGCATCCTTTTTTAGACGCAGCTTGAGGAAAAATCTGTTCTGGGATTTACAAAGCCACGCAAAAACCGATTTGCATGGTTTTGTGTGGCTTTGTAAAAAACATAGAAATAAACAAAGTGACGCAATGCAGGACATAGTGCTTCCCAGAGCTAGCTTACCTCAAGTGGGCGTTACCTAGGTGGAACATGGGTGTCCCCGTGCATCCACCCATGCATTTTGGCACAAACCCATATTTACAAACACTTGTAAACATGGGTTTGGGCCAAAATGGTGCGCCTATTTGAGGCTGGCATGACAAAGAAAAATATCTTTATTTCTCTTCGTTACTTCCTCTTGCAGCACACATACAAAGAGGAATAATCCTCAAAGGATATCCCTTCCTGCACAAAAACTACCCTGACCACAATGCAGGCACCCTTGCAACCTGATGCAACGGGGTCTGCACTGGCGCTAGGCAGCCACAAGTATACCAGCGCAAAGAGAGAGCAGAACTGCACCATATCTTTGTAAATATGGAGGAGTTCTGCTGTTACCCTTTCATGCAACGCAGCACAGCAACTTCACTTGCTGTGCTGCTTTGCATGAAATCTTAGTAAATGCAGCCCCCAAGTCTTTAGTAAGGAAGTAGATATATACATGAAGGGATGCAAAAGTATGAATGTATCCTCGCTCTTGATTGGGAGATCTAAGGTTCAAGGCTACTGCAATAGTTGTCTTAACAAAAGTGGTTTTGTGGACAAGAACACAAAAGCCATGGCTTTGACGTTTTAGGTAATTTTTGTGTTAGTTCTGAGTGATGGGTTGGGACAGCACTTGAGATGAAAATACAGAACTGTGGGCACTCTCTACCACAGAGTGCCTGTTTGCTTCTGCGAAGTGTCTGTTGTCTCTTATTAAAAGTCTTGTACACTTTCTGAGAGGTGCTTGTACTCTGGGGAACCAAAGCAGCCCTGTCACAAGTGTTCAAACCAGCCCACTCCCTTCATCTCCTCACGCAATCTCTCCATTTCCATGCATCCAGTCTCCCTCTCTCTCATTGTCTCCTCTCTCTTTTCTCCCACTCTGATCATTTTCTTTCTATATTCTCACACACTCCCTCCCTCCCTCTCTTTATCTCTCTCTTGAACCCTCCCCATGCTTGCTGCAATTGACCTTGGGGAGCTGGAGAAAGTGACAGAGGCACTGTGAGTGGCTCCCTGCCCTATAACCTGGCCTTTAGGGGCTCCAGCCTACTGGGGAAAGGCATGTTAGGCACTCCCCTAGTAAATGAAAGAACTATAGGTACTCAGTACCTGTCCATTTAAAGCACTGGATAGGGGCAGTGTCTGATAGTGTTTGGCTCCAACAGACTCAGGCTGGTTACATGAATAGAGAGGCTCACCAATACTAATGAGGCAGGGCCGGCGTCAGGAATGGGCATTGTGGGCAGCAGCCCAGGGCACCACTCCTGCTCACAACTAAGGAGCCACGCACAGCATTTCAAAAACTTCAGTGTTGGGAGGCCCAGGGCGCAGTAGTGGTGCAGCACTGTAAGGCCCAAGTTAAGGGGTTCCCTTCCATGAGCATGGCATAGCAATAGGCTGAAAGGGCTTCAGAAATCTAATCGCTACATCTGCATGAGAACAGGGATTAAATGGGTACTTGAAATGCCCTTAGGTGTAAAGTGAGCCCTGTCCCTGTGTGAATTGAAAGCAGGGTGTCCTGCAGGACTCACAACAAAAGAAAGAATCATGTTCCATCACCAATGGGCATTACTCACCTAGGATGGTGTAAAGGGAGACAGTGTCATCAAAATTCAAAAAAGACATTTCTTTAACACAGAGAAACGTTTTACCTTAGTGCATTAGATTATATCACTGCATTCAGATGTATTTAGTAAAAGTGGGAGTTTTTGAACATGAACTGAGAAACATTGCTGCCCCTGCCCTGATGATAATGGTTTTAGTCAGGGCCAGTGGAATTATGGGGCAGGGTAGCACCAAATCATGTGGCCATGTTGACTAAATTATGTTTCAAGAAAGGTAAGATTATGTGGCATAATGCAGCACATTTTTTGATTCTATGACTACATCATTTTGTAATTTTTACACATGGTACTACTGTCTAGGCAAATATTTCATCTCAGTAGTACCAGCTTAACAATGAAATACAGAAAAAAGTAACCGAAAGATGAACAGTTAACCTTTGCAATGACCCTTCAGCTGCGCGCTAACCCATGTTGCCTTGTTTTTAGTAGCATTGGATAAGTTTGAGCTAGGAACAATGTTTTTTTATTAAAATCTGCAGATCATGCTGCAGACGATGGATTACGTGGCAAATGTCTAAAATTCATATTTGACAAAACAAAGCTGCAGAATCACATAATTGCAGTAACCCTGGTATTAGGGAACTTAGAGCAGGTCCATTGGAATAATATGGCAAGAAAGGACCAAATTATGTGGCAGGGTTTACTAATTTATGCAGCAATAAAAGACACATCATGTAGCATAATACTGCAAATATTGTGATAGTATTACCTCATTATTTTCTCATTCACCCAAATACAGCAATAAGGAAGAGAAAGATGACTCGTTAACCTTTGCGGAGGGCTTTCCACTGTATAGCAACACGTTTTGCTGCATTTTAAGTATGTTTGATCTACTTGAAGCAGAAACAACATTATTTTTTTATTGAAAGCTGCAGATTATGCAGCAGATGGCTTATGTGGCAAATGTAGCAAAGATATAATTATGCAGAAAATGCAGTGATTGCAAAATCAAATAATTCCTGTGGCCCTGACTAAGAGGCATGTCAGGTTTCATGTGAACCCTATATGTGGCCTACATTCTTATTAAACGTGGAGCAAAATTATAGTCTATTACATCAAACACAAGAGGTGTTGTACAACATACACCATGACTGCACATATTTGAATGTGCTCTGATGTGTAATAATAAACAAAATGGAGGTTTGTGAAATAAAGCATTTGCCTAGGATCACACAATTTTGTCAAACAGTGAAGCCAGCATTGATCCTAGATTTTCCAGTTTCTCACTGCACAATTCAGCCACTACATGGGGATTTCTTCATGGCAGTAAAGCTTAATGCTTCATCTTTAATTCTTGGAGGATGAGGGTAGAACCTGGGTGACAGGCAGGGTCCACATTGTATTTTGGCAGTTTTACACAGCACAAACGTTGGCCATAGACATAATAGTGCTTTACAACAGACACAGACTATAGTAATTTCTTTTCAGAGATTTGCCTGGATTCACAGGACGGTGAGCTGAGGCCAGGATTGAAAACTGTCTTGTAATTTATTATTTAATGCACAGTTACTTAAAACTATTGCAATAATAGCACCAGCAATACAACCATAAGTGCATTAGTAGTACTGATCTTCACATGTATTAGGATAAAATCATTACTCATAAAAAGCAGTCTTACACAATATCTCTACTAAAAAATGAAACCATTGGATCGAGGTTAAAACGTAAGTTACACCAGCAGCTGTTGTTCAGTTTTTTTCTTGTCAGAATGTCAGTACCAGGGATCGGACAGTGCATAGATGAACAAGGTGAGCTTTGGTGGATATAGTTTAGTGCGAAGAGTAGTTTGACAGCGTGGGTGTTGGTGGCAGCCCAAAACCCCGTCGACAGACGGTGAGTAGGATAGAGAATGCACGGTGTAGAGAATGGCAACCCTGTCTAAAGGATTTAGTGTATCAATGAAACTCTGGGGCGCACCATAAAATAATCAGTTATCAATTTTTTAACAGCAATAGCCAATTTGGAAAGGGCTGGGTGAGGGAAGAGTAGATCTTAAAGGTTTCTGACATATTTGCCACTTCTCGCTATCGTTTGAGTGTCTGTTTGAGAAAAACAAAGTGCTGATGCCTCCAGGCATGTATTGATGCCCCTTTTCAAATAGAGTTGCTTCAGAAGAGATCTCCTTGGGGCATCGAGGGAAGAACAGCAGCACAAGAGATGGAGCCATGATTCGGTCTCATAGTTGCATAGTCTGCAGGCCCCCTCCTCTCCGTGTGGGGCCCATTGATGCAGGTCGGCAGTTTGCAGGCCTAGGAGACGCATAAACATGAAATTCCTGCGGGCCGATTGGTTTAGGCTGTCTGAGAGGAATGGTTGGGGTATCCCTGGTAGATATGAATTGTTCAAAACAGACAGAGTAGTTGAGGTTTTTAGGGATTGAATGCCCTGCAGATACGAAATTTGTCTCACCTGCTTGTTTATGATCCTTTTCCAGGCTGCACAGGAGATGGAGCACAACAGACACAGACTATAGTAATTTCTTTTCCAACACAGAGATTTGCCTGGATTCACAGGATGGTGAGCTGAGGCCAGGATTGAAGCCTGTCTCCCCTTGATTCATTGTGGGCAGCTGTAGCTACTAGGCCACTTCGCCTCTTACGAAAGCTCAGCTCATTTTGGGCTTGAGGTTCCAAGAAGAGTTTGAGCTGAGCAGAGCCAGGCCTTTGACTCGAGTTTTCAGTGACTTGCCCAGTGGTGTAATACAAAAAGATGGGCTCCCCTACAGAATGTAATAAGGGGCCCCTGAATATCTCGTGTCTCACAGTTATATATTGGGATTGGGCTGAATGGGGCCTCTCTTAAGGGTTTGGGGGCCCCTGGAAGGGTGGGACCCCGTGCAGAATGCAGCACACTTAGAAGAGGAAAAAACAAGGAGAAATAAAGTTATTTCTCCTCGGTACACCTACCCTGGGGAGGCGTAGGCTTTTGACGCATTCCCAAGTTTACAAGTCCTTGTAAATATGGGAATGCGTCAAAATCCATGGGTGTTGCATGGGAACACCCACCGCAATGCCCATGGAACACCTCTTTGATGCAGAGTAAGGCAACACAGCGACTTGTGCTGCTTTGATTTACTCCATATCTATGAGGCCATAAAGAGCCACACAAAGTGATTGCGCTGCCTCGTAGATATGGGTCTGCACTCTGTGCTGCCTGTGTGCCAAAAAAAGTGATGCACCGATGGCTCAATGGGCTTGTAAACAAGCCCCTGAGAGTATTGGCCTCTCTGAAATAATTATTCATCAGCCTGTAGTTGCTGCGTATTCCTAAGTAATGGTTATATGGGAGGTCATCTCTCAATGCCCTAGCATTGTTGCTTATATATTTCAATAGGGTGTTGCATTCTATGACTTTCCTAAACCTTGTGGTGCAAATGCTTCCATCTCCCAACCTGATAGCGTGATCGAAATAATTAATCCTATTACTACTGATCGAATAAGTGCATTTAAATCAAGGAAATATCATATTTGTACCTGGTCATCTAATGGATAACATTATGCAGTGACTAACAACATTTAGTCATAACAAGAAAGTAACTATTGCCAGAAAAGAAACTGGAAGATTGTGAAAGGTAAGAAATGTAGAAAGCTAAAGCTTAATGTTTACTCTCATGAAACAGTGTCTCCCAATTTGGGGCCCGATTACGATCTCGGTCGTAAGGCCTCTGACCTAAGGTCGCAGGCCTTACGACCGAGATCGTCGGTTTCAATTCTGACCGGCTGATAATAATAAAACTGGTCGGAACTGAAATGGGCCATCCATTCTGGCTGGCTTCCGACAGGCTCCAGGAGCCTGTCTGCCAGTCGGAGACCGGCCCATAATCCAAATGGAAGGCGTTTCCGCCTTCTGGATTACAATGCACGGTTTCCGGAACGGTTTCCATGCCGGCCTTTCTGACATTGAAACCCTGTTGGAAAGCATGTTAGGGGGGCCCTAGCAGGGCGCCCTTCTGTTTTTGGCCTCCGGTTGGGGGCCGAGGGGGTGCTATAGGTGCTCCCTTGTTGATTCCTGCACCTTGTGGCAGGCACCTTGAGGTGCCTGCCACGCGGTGCAGGGATGAACACAGACTCCCATTCCTCTATGGGAGCTTGTGTTACGGCCGGTTTACAACTGTAACATGAGCTCCCATAGAGGAATGGTAGTATGCGACCGCACCATGTGCTGTCGCATCGTGATTAGGCGGTCGGGACCACCAACCAGGGCCGAACGGGCTGCCAACAAGTATATTTAAAGCTGCTATTCACAAATGGGTGGACCTGATGTTGCCATTATTCAAGAATGGCCTGCTGTTTAACATCATTCCAGACAGTTGGAGAGTATTCACCTAAATTCCCATTCACAAGAAGGGAGCCAGAGACATGATGGAAAATCAAAGCCTTGTTGGACTTTGATGGAAAAGATTTCGCAAAAGTTCTTCTTAAAGAGCTAGAGCAATGGGCAATGGCAAAAGATCTAATATCAGGTACCCAGACGGGCTTCCGAAAAGGATGCAGAGCCAAAGACAATCTGATAGTAGTGGCTGCCCAGTCGGAAACAGCAATGGAGAAAAGTGCTCCTCTTCTGTTCACAACTTTCATAGACTTTTCTACTGCCTTGCGTGAAGAGAGGCTTATTTTGGGCCAAACTGCAAAATTGGGGATTGCCGGCTCCATTGCTAACTTCCATCATCAGTCTCTACTCACAAATGTTGGTGACGAAATCAATATCGTCCAACTGGGTCACGACGGATAAGATAGAAACATCAAGGGGGATTAAACAAGGCTCTATAAATTTGACTTCTTCAATACGCTGATGATGCCATTATCTTTGACAATACACAGATTGGTCTCCAGTGTTCTTTGACTGCCTTGGAAGTCTATTGAGAGGCAAACAACATCCAAATCAACAGCTCCAAAAGTAAGACCTTAGTAATAAGCTGTGAGTCCCATTATAAAGGGATATGGTATTTGCACAAAAGGAAGCTTGAGAGAGTATGAACAATAAGGTATCTGGGTGTGTGCCTCAACAACGAGGGCAGCTATTCTGATCACCTAACGTCCCAGAAACACGCCAGGTCTACACTGACATTGACGTTCTGCAAACTTCTGCAAAACATTGAAAGGCCCCAACTTGTCGGCAACCTGTAAGGTCATTAATAGCAAGCTTTTACCAAACTTGATATACGGAGTGGTGACGTTTAGAGACCGCCTTGGGACTTGGCTGGACCAGACACAAAATAAATGCTTCCGCTCAGTATGTGCCCTTCCAAACTCTTCACCAGCATCCTGTTTGTGGTTAGAATTCAATTTACCTAGGCAAATCAGATGCTAAATCTTGCTTCTTATCATATAGCTTGAAAGCGAAGAATGCAACTAGCGCAACACTGAAAAATACAAATTGGCAAATTATTTCAGAAGAAAAACTAAAATGGCATTAATACTTGAGAGCCTCAATCTAGATCTTGAGGGTACAGGATCTCTGGGAAACTGCCCTGCCAACTAAAACACTAGGCAGAATCATGATAAACAGGCACAAATTAATATCAAGAGACCTCGACATTGAAGCCATTAACAAACTTGTCTTTATAAGTACTGCTCCAGTCCAATACAATGCAGGCAGCATTACAAGCTTTCTAGATTATCCATTGAAACTCCATATAAAAAAACAATTATTACGATTGAGCATGGTACAATTCCTCTCAAAGAGTATCACTTTGGCTGTATAACTGGAAAGACAGAGTGGGCCTGTGATCCTTGTGACCCCAAGAACGTACTGGAGGGGTCTGACCCTCAATGACACACCAGCCTGAAGTTAGAATTATTAGTATTTATTGTTGAATATAGTATAGTCCCAATACTTCTTGGGACGGCCAGTGGAGGTTAGGAAAACCAAAACAAGAGCAGCACTGGAAAATGATTATAATCTCTGTCCGATTGTCCAGATAGGCAGGGGATATGTCCCGATCCCTTTCCGTACTGCGGAGGTTCAGGTCGTCAGGGTCGTCTCATCACCCAAGGAACCGGAAAGATAAAGGAAAGATTGGGTAAGGGGGTGGTCCAACTAACACTCTCTTTACATAAGGGGGGGTTAGGGGGGTTGCAGTGCTTAGCCTTCACCAGTGCCCTAACGCGCTTCGTGCCTCAGGGAAGGAGGGTTACCAGTGACATTTTATGGTGGTGTGGCCCGCAACCCTGCCCACCAACCCTTTAGTGAAACCAATGGCATGCACTTCACTTGCCTGAACCCATCACCCTCCTGGAGTCACAGCCTCCGCTTCCACTGTAGGAGTGCTGGACTCGACCGTGGTGCTCCTTGAGCTGTATCTCTCTGTGTCCTCCTTTGCCTCTTCGCACTCAGCGTCTCAGTCCTGGACCGGCTTGCTTATCTTTCACCTGTCGCGTTTCTCTGCTTCCTCGTGGTCTCTCCTCTTCGTCCGTGCTTCTTCGCTCCGCCTCCCTCTCTCGCCTTGTTGGGTTCGCTTTATCCTCCCTGGCTTCCCCCGGCAGACCTTTATCCGGCGTTTTTCCTCCCGGCGGTGTTGACTGTGTTAGAGCGCTGACCCCGTTTCCGGGCTGGGTCAGCGCAGCCGCCATCTTGAAATTCTCGGGATCGTCCTGCGTCCCGAATCGATCACACTGCCTTTCCTCCGGGAATGGACGTGAGGGCCATTCGGAAACAGGGTACCGGGATAAGAAATCCACATTCGACTGTAGTTTACCCGGAACGTGTAGGGTCTGAAAGATGAATGGCTGTAAAGCAAAGAACCAGCGCAGAACTTTAGGATTGGTGTCTTTGTGTAAGGAAAGCCAAGTTAAAGGGGCATGGTCTGTGAGTAGCAAAAAGGGATGCCCTAATAGGTAATACTGAAGAGCCTCCATGGTCCACTTTACTGCCAGGCATTCTTTCTCTATGGTCGCATATCGGGTCTCTCTAGGGAAGAGCTTCCTACTAAGAAAAAGGAACAGGACGTAGATCCCCTTTACAGTCAGGTTAGGACAGAACTGCACCAAGACCCCTATCAGAGGCATCGGTTTGTAGGACGAAGGTTTTCTTATAATCCGGGCACATCAAGATAGGAGCGCTACATAGGGACTGTTTCAGTTGGGAAAAACTGTTTTCCAGAGCATCGGACCAGAGAACGGGTTTCCCCATCTTTGGTTTTGTTAAGAGGTCTGTGAGGGGACTGGCTATATCCGAAAAGTGTGGAATGAACCTCCTATATTATCCCACCAATCCCAAAAAGGAACGGACGTCTTTCCTAGTGGTGGAACGAGGGATTTTGGTGATGGCTTCTAGTTTGTTTATTTGTGGCCTGATACATCCTCCCTGAATATCATACCCTAGATATTCTATGTGGTCTGTGCCGAATGTAGTCTTCTTAGGGTTGATAGTGAGGCCTGCCTGTTGGAGCGTGTGCAGGATTTCCCCTAAATGAAGAAGATGTGTTTCCCAGTCTGAGCTGTACATGACTATGTCGTTCAGATATGCAACTGCATACTCCTGGTGGGAGCGTAAAAGAACATCCATTAGCCTTTGGAAGGTGGCGGGGGCGCCATGAAGACCAACGGGGAGTACTTTGAACTGGTATAGGCCCGAGGGGGTGGAAAAGGCTGTCTTCTCTTTGGCTTCAGGTGCTAGGGGAATTTGCCAATACCCTTTTGTCAAGTCGATTGTGGACATTACCCTGACATTTCCCAATCTCTCTATTAATTCATCCACCCGGGGCATTGGGTACTCATCGAACTTTGATATGGCATTTAGCTGCCGGAACTCAATACAGAATCTTATGCTTCCGTCAGGCTTTGGTACGAGGACGATTGGAGAGGGCCATGCACTATGGGAGGGTTCTATAATGTCTGCTTCCAACATGGATTTTATTTCCTGGTCTACCGCTTCTCTCCTTGCAGCTGGAATACGGTAGGGTCTTAACCGTACTGGACCAGCTCCTCCCGTGACTATCTTGTGCTCGACTAAAGACGTACGTCCCGGATCCCCTGAGACTACTGTGGAAAAGGAGTCACAAAGGTCCTGGAGCTGATGTTTCTGTTTCTCTGTGAGTTGTTTTCCAAAATGCACTGATTCATGTCTGCTAGGATAGTCTGGGGCTAGGGAGATTTCTAGGGGTTTCTCCACGGTCACCTGATGTATGCGTGTTGTGGAGCCGAGCCTTTGGTCACAGTACCGTTTTTGCTGGCCTTGTGCCTTCTCCATATTAGCATGTACCTCACCCTCAGAGTGTAGCCAGGGTGTCTTTTAGAGTTGTGCTATACTGTAACAGGGATTTGCTCTCGTCTTCCTCCTCGACCCACTGCTCAACCGCCATGTCTAGGAGGGTACGAGATTTTCTACCGAACAGCAGTTCGAACGGTGAGAACCCTGTAGATTTCTGCTCGTGGGTACGAATGGCAAATAGTAATAAGGGTAGCTGACGGTCCCAGTCACGTCCTGCCTTGTCTATGACTTTTCTAAGCATTGTTTTAATGGTCTTGTTATGCCTTTTGAACAGACCGTCGGTCCGTCGGGGGGTTTACTGCTGTTCGTATTTGCTTGATCCCAAGAATGTCGCATACTTGTTTAATCAGTTTAGACAGAAATGGGGTGCCCTGGTCAGTTAGTATCTCATGAGGGAAACCCACACGAGAAAAGAAAGACACCATAGCCTGAGCTACTGCTGTGGTGGTGGTACTGGATAGAGGTATTGCCTCCGGATATCGTGTAGCATAGTCAACTAACACCAGTATATGTTGGTGTCCTCTGCCTGAGTGAAGTAACGGGCCCACTAGGTCCATACCTATCCTTTTGAAGGGGACATCAATGATGGGTAGAGGTTGTAATGGAGCACGGGGAAGGACCGGTGCATTGACTAACTGACACCTGACACAAGAAGCACACAATCGGGCGACTTCCTGGTATACTCCTGGCCAGTAGAAACGATCTAAGAGATACTGTAGGGTGTGTTCTTTACCATAGTGACCACCCCCTGTCTGACTGTGTGCTAACTCCAGTACTTGTTCCCGAAAGGCTTTTGGAACCAACAACTGTCCTTTGATGTTGTTATTCTCCCGAGTTACCCTGTATAACAGACCTTTTTTTGCACAAAAGAAGGGGCCTACCTTTTCGAGGTGGTCTTCTTGTGCTTGGTCCCAGGCATGATGTAGTGTATCATCGTCTCTCTGGGCTGTTCGAAAGCTCCGACTCGGTGTTTGTGGCACGTCTTGAGAAACAAGTACAGGTGTAGGCAAGACATGACAAGGTGTACAATATAAGGCTCTTTCTTCCCTTTTCTCTCTCCGAGACTTCGGAACTTTGGGGGAGGACCCACTTATTTCCTCCCTAGCGAATGGGGCATTTTCTAACCACCCTACTATTGGGGAAGGGGAGGTCAGTGATGACAGGTAATCATGGAATCTAAGGAGGTCGGTGCCTAACAGGACAGACTCAGGTAAAGACGGTACCACTCCAACCTTTCTCAATGGTGGTTCTCCGTCGATCTCCAGTAATATTTCCGTGAGAGGGTACATTTTCTCCTCTCCATGAACACAAGTGACCCGAACACTCTCATTCCCTAAGAGTAGGGCCTCCGGTACTAAGTCTTTACTAACGACTGTGTGGTGGCACCCTGTATCTAGAAAGGCCAATACGGGCTTCCCATTAAGATGTATCTTCTTTGTGTACTTCTCTGGGGGCTCCCCTGCCACTAACACCCACACATGAGTGTACCCTACTTCCATGGGTTCTTGGGGAGGGGTACATCTGGGACAATGACGAGCAATGTGTCCCCACTCAGCGCAATGAAAACACTGGGGTCCTTGTAGAGCACCTGTTCCTAATGGGGGTCTGGGAGGTGGCTTTACTATTGGTGGACCTCTATGATCGTTGAGGGGAGTAGGGGCTCTGCTTCCTAGTCTCAGGAGGTTGATGGGAGGGTGAGGGGGTTGGGCCTTAAATTCAGGGGACCGGTGATAGGCACAGACGAGGGCGACTGCTAGCGTGACTGTGAGGTTGGGATGTTGTTTGATCCATGCCCTGGTATTGGAGGGGAGTGCTTCTAGATATTGTTCCAAGTAGACTTTCTCAGTGAGTTCATCTATTGAGGAAGATGTCGGTAATAACCAGCGATTTCCTAGATCCCGTATGCTATAGTATAGGGCTCGTGGATTGTCACCTGCAGACCATTTCCTTCCGGAATCGGCTGCGATAGTATTCCTGGTCGCAACCTAAGCGTTCCAAGATAGCCCTTTTTATGTCTGGATAGGCAGTGGTCCCTGCCGGATTAGCTGCCTGGTATGCGGCTTGAAGTTCCCCCGACAACAAGGGGGCTATGTATTGACCCCATCTCTCTGGTGGCCAGACAGCTGTGGTGGCTACTCGTTCAAAATTCACAAAGAAAAAGTCAGGATCATCACCGTCTTGGAACTTCTGCAGTACGCTTCCCGGTACGCTTGTGATGGCATCGGTTACTCGTAGAATAGCCGTGTCCTGTACCTGCTGGTTAGATGTCAAGAGGGACGCTTGGTCTTTCAGGGCTGAATGGAGGGCATCACGTCCCTTCTGGGCCATTTTTGTCTGTTGCTCAAAGATACGTTGCAAGTGTCTTTGGCCCTCTGCTAATTGGGTTATAATGGCCTCCATGGTTATGGGTTGTGTCATGTCCGCTAGACACTCCAATCCCACTTCTGACACCACATGTGATCCTTGTGACCCCAGGAACGTCCTGGAGGGGTCTGACCCTCAATGACACACCAGCCTGAAGTTAGAATTATTAGTATTTATTGTTGAATATAGTATAGTCCCAATACTTCTTGGGACGGCCAGTGGCGGTTAGGAAAACCAAAACAAGAGCAGCACTGAAAAATGATTATAGTCTCTGTCCCATTGTCCAGATAGGCAGGGGATAGGTCCCGATCCCTTTCCGTACTGCAGAGGTTCAGGTCGTCAGGGTCGTCTCATCCCCAAGGAACCGGAAAGATAAAGGAAAGATTGGGTAAGGGGGTGGTCCAACTAACACTCTCTTTACATAAGGGGGGGTCAGGGGGGGTTGCAGTGCTTAGCCTTCACCAGTGCCCTAACGTGCTTCGTGCCTCTGGGAAGGAGGGTTACCAGTGACATTTTATGGTGGTGCAGCCCGCAACCCTGCCCACCAACCCTTTAGTGAAACCAATGGCATGCACTTCACTTGCCTGAACCCACGACCCTCCTGGGCCTTGGGGAGGGGAGTCACAGCCTCCGCTTCCACTGTAGGAGTGCTGGACTTGACCGTGGTGCTCCTTGAGTGGTATCTCTCTGTGTCCTCCTGTGCCTCTTCGCACTCGGCGTCTCCGTCCTGGACCGGCTTGCCTGTCTTCACCTGTCGCGTTTCTCTGCTTTCTCATGGTCTCTCCTCCTCGTCTGTGCTTCTTCGCTCCGCCTCCCTCTCTCGCCTTGTTGGGTCCGCTTTATCCTCCCTGGCTTCCCCCGGCAGACCTTTTTCCGGCATTTTTCCTCCCGGCGGTGTTGACTGTGTTAGAGCGCTGACCCTGTTTCCGGGCTGGGTCAGCGCGGCCGCCATCTTGAAATTCTCGGGATCGTCCTGCGTCCCGAATCGGTCACAGGGACCTTTCTACTTTGTGGGTCTCTGACGGAGTCCTTAATGCACATTATTTGCATTTGCGAGTCATTACTGGACCAGAGACGTTATTGGCTCTGCCTGTTTTTTTTACAATTTCAAATAAGATCATGCCGGGAAGCAATTACTGCCTGCCTATTGCTGCATTCGCCCCAACTTGCAGCCAGATTTATGAAATTCATGCAGCATGCAATAAAGTTGCTGGAGGCTGCTTCAGACTTACACAGGGCACAGTAGGTGATGCTAAATATAAGACTACTCCACTGAACCCCTGTATTTTGCAAACTGTTAATCACCAATAATTTCCAACATTCGGCTGGCGTTGCTGAGATGAGGAAACAGTGGGTTGCTCCACTCTGCATGCTAGTATAAAAACTAAAGAGCACAATCCATTTATAAGCTTTCTGATATTGATCAGTAGAATTGTAATGCACTGTCACTTTGTTTATTCGAACTACTGTTAAGTAACCAATATCCGGTGAAGCAACCCATACTGCCTATGGTAATCTTTATTCCGCAGATCGATCCTGAGGTTGGGAACCTCTCAGCTTACCTCTCTTGAGTTATGGTTATGTAAGTTCTCCTCAGTGATGTAACTTAAACCGTCTATGACAACTTTTTATATCTACTCATGATCTAGACTAATGGGAAATTTTTTAATGATTTTATCGTATGTTTTAACTTGGCCAGTACTTTTCTTATTGACACGTTCATTTTGAATCTTTCCTTGTAACTGTTTTAAATAAATGTACAATATATTCTTACTTACTTAGTAATGGGTGGCTGTGTTTGAATGATTCTCAAACAATTCCAAAGCCGCCTGCGTATACGAATGTACAAGTATGCGCACATACTCTGCGGCCATGTTGGTATGCTTTGTGCACATATGTGTGGGCATGCATGCTGACCATCTTCAAATGCTTTTACTTAATCTGTATGAAAAAACATTCCAAGATGGCTGGCTTGTGTGTCCATACATGGCTACATCTGATTATAAAAATAAAGCACTAGCAAAGCCAATAGGTGTGCACCATGGAGACCCAATCATTGGCTTTGCCAATGCTTGTTTAATGTGTACCCCAGCTCCTCATTTTTTGCCAAAATGTCTACGGCTTTAAAGTATGTTTGTCCATCAGAAATTGAGTGTCTGTGACGTGATTGTCACTGTTTAAATCATTTGTGATATTAAATTAATTTTAGTGACCTTCAGCTTCATTTTTATGTCTGTAAAGCTATTAGGCACATTCCTTGCATGTAACTTTCAATGTTGTGTAATAATACTAAGAGCTTCATAATGATAGTTGTCAGGAACTCCGTGGAGATTGAGAGTGAACCTTCCAAACAAGGAGAGTCTGACCTCTGCAAGGACATTGGAATTCTGCAGGAAGGATTCAGTATGCACAAGACAATACCTGTAAGGTGGGAAAGAAAGAGACAAGACAGAATCTGTGGGCTGGAGTAATATGGTAATGGGATCATTGAACTAAACTGGGTAATGCCTGGAAAGACAAAACTATACAAACAAGATATTTACTCAGCAATAACCTATAAAAAAGAATGATAACGGTACAAACAGAAGCACAATAGATGAACTATCCTAAATGATAGTTTGTATGCTGCTTAGGAGCCTCTCTCTGAGAGGGAAGGAATATAGAAAAGGCAAGAAGCAGCTACTCTCGCAGAGTCTGGGAACACACCTAGTGGCTCTAATTGTAGAAGTGTGGTGGATGTGTCTGTGTGAAAGAGGCAGCAAACCTCAGATTCTCACTGGCACCCTCAGGAATAAAAATCAAGGCACCCACACCACAACAAAAGAGAACAATTGGGAATAAAGAAAGAAACAGTGAAAACAGGAACTGAGCCCAGGGAAAAGCAGAATCAGATTTAAGAATAAAGACAGGACTGAACTCAACGTCTGTAGAAATAGGAACACTGAAAGCCAAATAAGGGAACCTACAAACAAACAGGGACATGGCTGAAACAAGTAACAAAGAGTAAGGAACAAGAATCCAAGACTCAGAATCTGCACACCACCAATGGACATCCCTGGTTCCTCTTCCCTACCCACTACCGCTATAAGAGGCAATGATGTGTAGGGGCAGTTTAGGGCAATTAAGTATTAACAGAACCTGTTCTGCCCCTTTTGGCTACCCCCCAAACCCCCAAGTCAGGACAGCTATATGTTACTGACAGGATAGTTTTGTTAGAAATTGAATTACATTCACCTGCTGTCAACTTTAAAGTTTTCTTCCCCCTGACCAAGCTCTGTGAGCCCTCCCATTACTGTTCAGTTTCTCTGATCGTATAACTGTTGTTTTAACTTGTATGCGGACATATTGTCCTTCTCAACATTAAAATTGTGGGTCCGATTCACAAAGATTAGTGTACACATATATATCACAACAGGATTTATGAATTTAAAGTTACCACCAGTAATTTGCCACATAGAGGTGGAGAGTTCGCCAACTTGGTGGAGATCTCCATGCAGGAAATTATTGTGAAAGTTATAAAAGTATATTAATCTTTAAAAAAATACAAAAAAAGTTACTATATATTTTAAATGTAAACTAATCAAAAATAATTATTATTAACCTAGAGCTAACAAAATATCACATTATAGCACATTAACTCATCAAATATAATGTGTATTAAATAGTCAATTTAAATATATTAACCTACTTTAGAAATATGTTTTAAAAATAATTTAACAATGGATTCCCACTGTCACTAGCATTTTTATTTTTATTTAATATGTAGTAAAGTTTATTAATGGTTATGTGTTGAAATAATTAAAGTTATTTTTTCATTTGTAAGGTTAATAATAATAAAATAGTAATAAAAAGATTAATAATATACAATTTGTTTAACACTCATATATTTTTAAATTATAATATTTGTTTTATTTTTATTTTACATTAGTTCCTAAGCAGTGTTATTTTATTTCACTAACTCCGTTATTTTGTATGGAAGTGCGCTGCTGTACCTGTGAGTGGCCACGTGTAGAGCTTCACCTACTCTAAGGCTGGGCTCGAGTTCATTTGCATCTGTTTTGACACCTTTGTGGTTGTAGTAGCTTTAGAAGTATAATTTGTGAACAGCAATGGCTTTACTCTCTTGTGTGTGCGTGTTTGTATTAGCCTGTCCATCCCTACACCCCTCCCTAGAATGTTCCTTAGTAGTAAATACCCAGGCCCAGATTTACAAATGGCTTGTGTTACTCTTGCATCACACACGGTGAAGCAAGGCAATTTAAGCCCTTTAGTGGGATTTACTAAGCCATGCCAAGTCACCTTGCATCGCTCTGCGTGGCTTAGTAATTCCAGAGTGACGCAATGTAGTGCAGATCTCTGCCTGATGTTATTCTGCATTGGTAAGTGTTAGACCTGGCACCATTGGCGTGGGTCTCCCCTGTATTTTTGCTTTTGCCTCCCGTGTTTTTGCTGTGTGTTGGACTTCGTTTTGCTGGTCTAGATGCTTTGGGCACTTTGCCACTGCTGTTTAGTGCCAAAGTGTAAGTGCTCCCTTTGTAAATTGTTGTTATGGATTAGTGATTCCATTATTGGCATATTTGATTTACTTGTCAGACCCTAGTACAGTGCACCATGTGTGCCCAGGGCCTGTAAATCAAATGCTGCTAGTGGGCTGCAGCACTGATTGTGCCACCCACAGAAGCAGCCTGTAAAATGTAACTCTGGCATGCGATTGCAGAGCCTGTGTGCAGTCTGGGACTGCCATGTCGACTTGGCAAGTGCACACCCTTGCCAGTCCCTTTTCTACATATTAGTCACCCCTAAAGTAGGCCCAAGGTACCCCTGTGGGCAGGGTGCAATGTGAAAGGTAGGACATGCCCTGATGTGTGTGGCATGTCCTGAAAGTGAAATACTGCCAATTTCGTTTTTCACTATTGCAAGGCTACCTGTTCCTATAGGACAGAATAGGTAGTTTGTTTATAACGTCTTAAACATAATTGGCCCTGGGAACAAGGTAGAAAAATAAAGTTTAGTATGCCTGAACTCAGAATGTTAAAATGCATCTTTTAGTGAGGGTGATTTTTACATTCTGTTTTTGAAAATACCACTTTTAGAAAGTTGGTATTTTCTTGCCTAATCATCCAATGTGCCTCTGCTAGGTTTGTGTATTCCATGTCTGGCTTTTGGATGACAGGAGCTGGAGAGGGGCAGTGGCTTCAGAAGTCTGATGAGTCAGGGCTGGGCTGAATAGACCTGGGCTGCATTTAGAGTAGGGGGATGAGATTTCCTTTCACCTGAATGGGCCTGGTCTGCCTTCAACAATGCTGTCTCCACCTCCTGCCAGGAAGCTGTACCAGTGAGGATAGAACTGGTTTTGGCTGGGTACAGACACTCTCTGCCTTCAGAGAACAAAGGATTTGTGTATATAAAAAGAGGGGCCCAGACCCCAGACTTTTAGATCACTTCTGGGAAATCAAGAGGAACCTTTGCCAAGAAGAAGAGCCGGAGAAGCTTAGGAGGAATATTGCCCCTGTTCTGTTTGCTGTCTGGGGTTGGCCTGCAGTGGCTACTTGCTGCCAAGGAAAGGAGAAAAGGACTTTGCTGCTTGCTTTGTCCCCTGCTTGAAGAAAAGATCTCCAAGGGCTTGAAACTGAGCTTGCCCCCTGTTCTCGAGGTCTCAGGAACACCAAAGACCTCACCGTGTCTGTTTGCACCGTCTCTGATCGTCGCGGCAGAAGAAAAGGGTAATTGACTCTGTCATCGAGTCCGTCGCAGGATTCCGTGTCCTGAAAGGACCGCTGAGAGCAACGCCTCGCTTCGCAACACAACCCTGGTCTCACTGACTCCGTCAACGAGCCACTGCTTGCACCGCGTCCTGTGGGCACCGCACTCCGCAACACTTCGCTACACGCTGCAATGACGTCACCGACTCCGTCGCTGCCCGACCGGAACATCGACCGGCTCCGTCGCCGCACCGTGACCTGCCAGCACTGCCGCGAGCACCGTCTCACCCTTCAACGCAAGCCCTGGTCTCACCGACTCCGTCAACGAGCCGCTACCTGCACCGCATCATGAGGACACTGCCTGCCGCAGCACTCAGCTTCACAACACGACCGCGACGTTTGCCCCGACCAACTCGCACCGACATGTTGGTCGCAACAAGAAAGGTACTGTGTCCGAGTCTGTCGACGCTTTAGCTGGCCCGTATCGACACAGTCGGCTGGAATTGTTAGACTCTGTTGTATTCAGTATCGCGGTAGCCCCAGGAGGAGCTACAGAGTCAGATAACTGTGTTTTATTGATTTTCCTGCAATTTAAAGGTAATTTTGCCCAAGTAGTATTTTTCAAGAGTATTATATGTTGGATTTTTATCATACTTGGTCTCGTTGGATTAGATAAAGATTTCCTATTTTTCTAAACTGGTGTGGTGTCCATTTGTAGTGTTTTCACTGTATTAATGTATGTGTTCACACATGCTTTACACACTGCCTCTGAGATAAGCCTGTCTGCTCGTGCCAAGCTACCAAGGGGGTAAGCAGGGGTTATTTTAGGAGTGTATCCCCCTTACCCTGACTAGAAGCAAGGGTCCCTATTTGGACAAAGGTACCTACCTCTGCCAACTAGAGACCCCCATTTCTAACAGTAAGGTGTTCCATCGGTGGAGAATAGGTATTCCCTTGCATCCACCCATGGATTTTTTCCCCTTTTTTTCCTTCATAGGCCAGTTTTTATATTTGCTACTGTTAAGCAGGATGTCATCAAAGAAGTCACGGTCATCGACATTCATGGCGTGAGTATTGACAAGCAGTAAATGCTGAACATTGACTGTACCTGCCAAAGAAGAACACCCACCACACTGTCAGTAATGACCTTCCTCAGGACAAATGCAATGTTTTTTCAATCAGGATGACCACTCCAAAGCAATGTGGAGTAGGAGGAAAAATAACGATGACCCACCCAGACCGAGGTGAACTTTGGATGGTTTGCAGGGGATAGGTGCATCTTCTGTATGAAGTCAATATCTAATCTGTGCCTATTGAAGTAAGCAAACACCCACCTAGGTTTGCGCAGGTCATTAATACCAAGGACATTCCAGCTAAGCAGCCAGACTATGTATACCCATTATATCCCACAAGGTCTGTTGAGCTATGAACCAGCCAGAGGATAACAGATAATACTAGGAATGTCCCACAATTTTGGTCAACATAAAAATGGAAGTAGGAGTCAAAAAAACAAATAAACTCTTGGTTGCATACCCAGTCCCACCCCCCCCCCCTCACATGCCAACCTCAATTGCCGGCCAGTTCCCTACCCAACCCAAGCAAAAGGAGAATACTGTTACCAGGCAGGCCACCAAAGGACAAGCCTGCTGAGGGGTTGTATGCACTCAATGCATGGGGGGGGCAAAAAAGAGCATGGCCAGCCAGGGCTGAAGGCCAGTTTCAGTTCAAACAGCACTAGTGGTTCTGCCACAAGAATAAACCTCAATCAGAATAGCAGTCATAACATACAAAAGCAAACTGGAAATTATACATTAGAACACAGCGACATAGTGCAGACAAGGGTTCACAACTTGCCAGTACATCAAACTTGGGCCTGATAAAGCATGTTCTACCAAACAACTTGGGCCCATAAAGCTTGCTTCACATGTGTGAATGAGTGCCCCACCTCCTGGACGGCCAGCATAAAATCGGGGTAAAAGGCCATGGGAGCACCATTATAGGGAAGGCCTGGTTGTGTCCTGTTGAGCCGAAGGACCTGGTCAAGATCTCTATAATTCAGCAGGCAGGCTATGATGGGTCTAGGATTCTGTCCCAGTCATGGCATGGGTGCCAACATGCAGGGTGCCTACTCAAAAATCAAGACGCTGGAGAATGCATCCTGGTCAAACAGAGCAAGCAACAGGTCCTCGATGAAGGTCTCCATATTACCACTGCCAGAAGATTCTACAGCCCCTACAATGCGTACATTATTCCACCACGAATAGCCCTTGAGATCTTCTTTCTTCACCTTTATAGTGGCCATCTCATGCTTGAGAGCATTGTGAGAGTTGGACACTTGACCCTGTAACTCTTCAATATCAGAGATGCGCGTTTTCAGCGGGTGTATGTCTCGCATCCTGTTTGTCCATATGGTCTTGAAACCAATCCATACGCTTTGTCAGGGTGTCGATTTTACCATCAATAGTGCACATACCAACCTGTAGGTCACAAAGCAGGGCTGTGATGTTACAATCCTGGGGAGCAGTTTCACAAGAGCCCTCAGGCATAGTAGTCGGCTGCTTCTTGTTGAATGCAAGCTTGAGTTGCTTATTGTCTGTTTTACCCATGGTCGCAGTACGAGGGGTCCAGAGAGATGTGAGCAAGGAAGCAAACCAATGCAGCCTCTTAGGAATAGCCCATTTATTGGTAGGGCGAGATGGGCATCGCAGTCCGCAGGGGCAGCCGCAGGTTCTTCAGGCAGGAAGTATCACCCGGGGCCCTTACCCAGTCTGCAAAATAGGGTTCCAAGCAGCTACAGATTGTGCAGGAGATGGGCATTCTAAATAGGCAGGGAGGCCCCAGACGGAAACGCTCGCCCACCCGACGGCTGCAAGGAACCACGACGGGTTGCTCGCTTGGCCACCCTAATTAAGGAGATGATCCTCCAGTAAGTAGCTAGCATTATTGTCAGTGTTACCCATGGCCTCAGTATGGGAGGGTTCAGGAAAGATGCGGGCAGGAGAGTAAACCATTGTAGAAGATCACAGGTGGAGTAGCCCAGTCATAGATAGGTGAGTGTCACAATCTGGAGAGGCAGCAGTGGGCAAACCAGTTCTAGAAAATATCAACTGGGGGGGGGTCCCTAAGGAGTCTGCAAAATAGGGTTCCAGATGGCTATAGGCTGTGCAGGAAGTGTGTAAGCTGAATAGGCATGGGTACCCCAGAGGAACATGTTCACCTGTCTGACGGGGCAAGGAACCCTGTCAGATTGTGAGCTGGGCCCCCTGCGAAAGGGGGATAGACCACAAGTAGGCAGCTGGCCTTCAAGGTAGGTGAAAGAGCTGCAGGTTGCAGAGCAAGGCACCGCACAGCTGAGCCCCCAACAGCCATTCCGCAACAAACTGACACCGCAGGATTGCCTCCCACAATGAAGTCTAACCCGCCTGCCCAAGCTCAGCAGGGGCCTCGACCGGCCCTGGCCAAGGGGAGGGGTCCGATGGTGGACCGAGCAGCTGTAGGCCATGAAGCCCCCCCCAGAAAATCCCAAGTGTCACAAGGGGAGGTCTGCCACTGTTCCAGGTGCAGTCACAGGCATGACCAAAACAGCAGGGCCCTGTACAGCCGAGCACCCAGTTGCTTACAGCCTCATCTGACCAACACAGCAGGATCAACCCCCAAAGAAATCATGCCAGCTTGCCTGGCAGGGGCCTCGACTGCTCAGTCCTTGTGGAGAATCCCCGGTGCCATGGGGAGAGGCTTACAGCAGTCTCAGGAGGCGCAGTGGGTGCGGCAGGTTCCACATCACCAAACATACACAGACTCCAAGGCATCCAGAAGGGAGAGGCGGCACTCACCCCAATGCGGGCGGGGCCGCCACAGCAGGATCACTATGGCTGCACAGCAGTCTCAGTGAGCCAGGCCTCAGGCACCACCACCTTGCTCATGTCACCCAGTGTGCCTCAGGCAGTCTCCAGAGGCAGTAGGAGGGACCATCATTGCGTCGGGGGTACGACGTTGCACAGTAATAACAGGTTGTTGGTTGGACTCAGCAAAACCACAAATGTTATAGCCGTGGTCGGAGAAACTCACCTCTCAAGCAGCCATCCATGGTCGAGGCACCCATGGATGTTGACGCAATCCCAGATTTGCTAAGTTAGTAAACTTGAGATTGTGTCAAAATTGTATGCTATCCCAACAGAGTAACGAGGAGATATATAATTATTTTTCCTCGTACTTTCCTTTTTCAACATGTGCTGCATTCATAGAAAAAGGAAAATGCCTCAAAGGATTGTTTTTGTACAGGAGGGTGTAGCTTCCTGCACAAAAACAATTTTGCCTCCTACGCAGGCACCATTGCACCATGGCGCAAGGGTGACTGCGTTGGCTCTAGGCAGCACTCAGGGCTCCAACATAGGGACAGAGCAGGAAGGCATCATATCTTCGTAGAAATGGTGCGTTTCTGCTCTCTCGCTGTCACCAAACACACTTCAGAAAGCTGTCTTGCTGTGCTGCGTGACTTTTTGATAAATTTGCCCCAGGTCTTTCATCATCACTCCACCGCGTTCTTCTCACATTTACTACTGAAACATGTATTGACATGTGTGGAGAGATCTCGTAGAGATCTCTACCACCTTGACAGAGCTCTCTTCACTGAAAAGATAGGTGATGTTTCTGCCCTCAGGTTTGTGAATATAATTTTTTAATATATGAGAAGTACTATGCTTTTACTACTGTGCATTCTGCAGAATGGAGTTTGTGAATAGGCCCCCTGCATCCAAGTGCAATCCACAATCAATCCAGTATTTGTAAAGCACAAACTAATCACCCCTCAGGGTCTCAAGGCGCTGGGGGCCGTCAGGAAGGTTAAGCGAGCTATTGCCCAGAGTCACATGATGCTGGGCTGAGCTGCTGCTGGTGCCAGGGTTCGAACCTTGAGCCCCATGCTCTGGAGTCAGCCGTCCTGGCCGCTATGCCACACCTTTCCCCACACCACAAGTGCGAGTTGTGATTGGAGTTATGGGGGCCTATAGCAATATTTGCTTAGGTTGCATCTCTGCTGATTAGTCTTTCCGGGCTGTTTATCTGGGGCCTCTTCCACCCTTTCCTTACGTCAACAACTACAAAGAAATGCAGACCTCCTTGGTGGGACATGAATTATCTGCTGATCAACACTGGATGAACGGAGATGGTAAGGATAGCATGCAGACTGCAGTTCGGAATAGGTGATATATATCCATGCCCCGATTCAGAATATTTTTGTAAAGCATTTCTATTTGTGCATTGTAGCAATTGTTTACCACCCTTACGGGCATATTTACAACACCCATTCACCACTGGAGCATCACTTTTTTTGACGCTCCAGTGGCATAGCGCCATTTCCCATATTTACAAAGTGGCGCTATGCCACTTAACGTGGCTTAACGTTGCCTTGTAAATATGCCGCTTTCCGCCACAGTCCTCTGCGGCAAAGGGGCGTGCAATGGGTGTTGCAGTGGGCGTTCCACTGCACCACCCATTGCTTTTTGACGCTACACCAAATTTACAAGGCTGAGGCAGTGCCAAAAAGTAGCACCAGGGAATACCTGGTCTTAGCATGGCGATACGAGGAGACATTTTTAATTTCTCCTCGTTTTTTGCCCTTTCTATGTGTGCTGCATTTTGCAGCACATATAGAAATAGCAAATCGCCATGAATTATTTTTATGTGCAGGAAGGTGTCTCTTCCTGCACATAAACAATCGTCCCTGCAACGCAGGCACCCTTGCAACACAGCGGCAGGGTGCCTGCGCTGGTGTTAGGCAGCTTTCTTTGCGCCAGTGCTAGGGGAAACACAGGGGTGTGCTGTATACTTGTGAATACGACGCATCCCCACATTTAATAAATGTCAGAGCATGGCGTTGCCAAATTTGGCGGAGCACCGCGCTCTGACATTATTTTGTAAATATGCCCCATAATTCTTTTTCTTGACCTGAAAACTGTACCTGTTCCTCCAGGGGATTGTCTTGTCCACTGCCACTGCAAACCTATGGTCTGTAAATTATTGTAAATACACAGTCCACAGAGAAAGTACATTGAAGCTGATATATGGGATGGGATACATTTTTTGAATATAATTGTGGCTGCACATCCTATTGGCAGGAGCCTTACTCTGCTAAAATGTGATGCAGGCAAAAAACTTTGTTCTTCCTTTAATTGAAGAAAAGGAAGGAAACTTCATGAAATCACATTGATACTGTGCCCACCATCCCTCAGAAACTCTACAATGCCTTGCGCTTATAAAACACTTCCAACAGAACCAAATCCTGGAAGATGAACCATTTCTATTTCCCTTCGAAAAATATGAAAATATTAAAAGGTTGGGTTAACCATGAAAATACTATGGTTGTTTAAGCCTATGGCTGGGTCTGAAGGTAAACCCTGGGGTTAGCATGAAATGCAACTTTGGGACAGACATCATTCTGGAATTTTTTTATTCAGGCAATTTTTGGAGTCACTAGGTTCAAGTAATCTGAAATCTGCTTTAAAATCCTTTACTCTATGTAGTGGTTGGATATCCAAACTTTAATATTTGACAAATAGCTTCTTATCAATCAATCAATCAGGGAAATTATAAGCGCGCTACTCACCTGTCTCAAGGTGCTGGGGGAGAGGGGGAGCAGCTCCGGTCAGTCGAAGAGCCAGGTCTTGAGGGTCTTCCTGAAGATGTGCAGGGCGGGGGCACGCCTGATGTTGATCGGCAGCTCGTTACAAGTCTTGGCCGCGATGTAGGAGAAGGTTCTTCCACCCGTTCTTGCTCTGCGGATGCGCAGGGGTTCAGTGAGGGTGAGGTCGGCGGATCGGAGGTTCCTCTTGGGTACGTGGAAGGAGATTCTGTCGTTGAGATATTGGGGTCCGGTGTTGTGGAGGGGTTTGTAGGTATGGGTGAGTATCTTGAAGGTTACTCTTTTCTCGACGGTGAGCCAGTGGAGGTTACGCAGGTGATGGGTGTTTGTACATGTTGAGGGATGCCAAGGGCGAGTCTTGCTGCGGTGTTCTGTATGGTCTGGAGTTTGCAGAGTAGAGACTTGTTGATCCCGACGTAGAGGGCGTTTCCGTATCCAGTCTGCTGGTTATGAGTGCGTGGGTGATGGTCTTCCTTGATTCGGGGGGGATCCATTTGAAGGTCTTTCGGAGGATGCAGAGGGTGTTGAAGCAGGTGGAGGTGACAGCGTTGACCTGTTGGGTCATGGAGAGGGAGGAGTCGAGTACGATGTCGAGGTTTTGGGCGTGGTCCGTGGGGGTGGGGGGGTGCCAAGGGCAGTGGGCCACCAGGAGTTGTCCCATGCAGAGGGGGAGGGCCTGAGGACGAGGACCTCTGTCTTTTCCAAGTTGAGCTTCAGGCAGCTGCTGCTCATCCAGGATGCAACGTCTTTCAATCCTTCCTGGAAGTTGAGTCTGGTGGTGATGGGGTTCTTGGTGAGGGAGAGAATGAGCTGGGTGTCGTCGGCGTAGGATACTATGCTGAGTCCGTGCTGTCTGACTATGGCGGCGAGGGGGGCCATGTAGATGTTGAAGAGCGTGGGGCTGAGCGACGATCCTTGGGGTACTCTGCAGTGGATTTCTGTGGGTTCGGATAGGAAGGGTGGAAGTCTGATTCTATGGGTTCTGCAGGCGAGGAAGGAGCGGAGCCAGTCAAGGGCGGTTCCCTGAATGCCGGCTTCGTGGAGTCTGGTGGTGAGTTTGCAGTGGGAGACGGTGTCGAAGGCTGCAGAGAGGTCGAGTAGGATCACGGCTACAGTGTGTCCTTGGTCGAGGAGGGTGCGGATGTCGTCTGTGGTGGCGAGTAGAGCGGTCTCCGTGCTGTGGTTGCTGCAGAATCCGGATTGGGAGGGGTCGAGGATGGAGTTTTCTTCGATGAATTTGGTTAGCTGGACGTTGACGGTCTTCTCGTGACTTTGGCCACGAAAGGAAGGAGGGAGATGGGTCGGTAGTTCTTGAGGTCCGTGGGATCTGCTGATGTCTTCTTGAGTAGGGGTCTGACATCTGCGCGTTTCCAGACGTCGAGAAAGATGCCGGTTTCGAAGGTGCCAGTTAGCTTGATTATAAGGTGCACAGAGGGCACCATGAGATTCACCTGCGCATCACCATCAAATTGTTGGCTGGCTGTGGCATGTATAGCGTGATGTCTTATGAGGTCCAAGTACATTTTAATAAGTTCTAATTATACGTGTGACTAGAGTTGGGGAAGTGACCCAGTTGAACCGCGAATCTGCCAACTATTTGTTTAGGTCATGGGTAATGGAGACTTACTAATTTTGAGAGGTTCATGTGAATATTTTTGTTAATTGACACCTGGCGAGTTTATGAAATATTATGCTATAGTCATAGAACGCTAATGTGACATACAGACAAATGGCAACTATGGGCCTGATTATAATGGCGGTCGGACTTTTGTCCGACCGCCATCCTATCGGGGATGGGACCCCCGACTAGTTGTCGGCGGTCCCGCTACAGGAATTATGTAGCGACCGCCTTCAAGGCGGTCGCAATGTGTAGGTTTTGTATTGGGGAGTGTGCTGGGGGCTGCAAGCACACACCGCAGTACAGAAAATACAAATTTTGCATATCCCTGCACTATGTGGCAGGCACCATGCGGTGCCCGCCACATGGTGCAGGGATATGTAGAACCCAAGACCGAGAGAAAGAGTGCAAAGTCCCTTTCAACCTGCCTTCTCATGGCGGGTGAACCGCCATGAAATGGTGGGCGGAAAGGGACATTGTAATCCCTACGGCGGTGCCTGAGCAGGCACCGCCATTGTTGTAGGGATACAAGTCCCTCCGATGGACCGACGGGCTCCTTGAGCCTGTCGGATCTGTGGCGGTCGTTCTCTCTGACCGCCTACTATCCGCCTGCCATTGTAATGTGGCGGGCGGTAAAGCGGTGTCTGATGGCGGTGGGACTGCCACCGACGGCCTAATGGTGGCGGTCCCACCTCCATCGTAATGAGGCCCTATGTTCTTCTGCTCCTGCAGTGTGTAAGGCCAATTCATTTAATTCGATATTTTTCCAAGTTAATATAATGTTTTAGAGAGCACAGCTCGGAAACAGAAAGAGATCAACCTTGTTCACTGTTTCCGAGTTGTGTTGTCTGAAAATAAAAATCTAACTTTTGAAAAATATCAGGTTTAATGAATTTCCTTTACACATTGCAGGCACATTGGAAAAGGCACTCAGCTCTGTAGTGGGCCAGTGCCCATGTATGAACATTGTGTAGCCCCAGCTAATCTTAGATTTTCAAACTAGCAACTACTGGAGATAGAGGTAAATTGTTCACTTTATCGATCCAGGTCACTAATATGTCACGTAGCAACTATTTTCCCCAGTACCTTTGAACTTTTCTGCTGGTCATTCGAAGTTTTACCATACAGAAAATTGTCTTATGACCATATATATTTATTTGCTGATGCAGGGCGATAATGGTCAGGGACACTTTGGCGGTTCTTGAGGATTTGATAATTTTATCAATACTCTGTTAGAACTATGGGGCATATTAGCAAGACCGGCGATAACATTATCGCCGCTTTAGCGGCAGGAAACTGCCGCTAAAACGGCGATAATGGGCTTGCTAATATGCGTTATAGAATTCCAATAGAAGCCCAGGTTAGATGTGCAGGACATCTAACCTGGGCTTCTATTGAATTCTATAACGCATATTAGCAAGCCCATTATCGCCGCTTTAGCGGCAGTTTCCTGCCGCTAAAACGGCGATAATTTTATCGCCGGTCTTGCTAATATGCCCCCATATCCTTAATTTATTTGAAATCTTCTTTTATGATAAACACATACCAAACACACTTGGAAAGACTTGATTAATTCACTTCAGCCTATCCCCCATCCCTACCCTTCCTAATCAGACTGTGTGACACTGCACACGCATTCTCTTTTTAATCTTTTTGGATACAGTGGTACACCAATCAGACCTGCCACACAAGCTTCCACCTCATAGTATCACTGTACCATACAAATGTCTTACGTGAGGCCTGCATGGAACTGGAATTCCCAGGGGCAGAAGCTTGTACAGCAGCCCCGCTGTACCACATTGGAGGGCTACAGGTCCTTGCTTGTGGCCTGGCCCTGCTCTCAACTCTGCCATGGGTGCCTGATCTTCTGCTGCTCATGGTCTTTGGCTATGCACAGCGGGGTGTTGGCTGCAGGGTCATCAAGCCTTTGTAAGCACCCAGTACCGTTGGGTGCCAAAAATTAATTATCTTTTCTTAGTTATTTTCTTTCTTTGGGTATTGCGTTGCTCCTGCAATACACACAGGACTCGCTGCAGCCCTTAACAACAATAAAAAAGACTTGGTGGTGCCGCTCCCTATTTTAAGGGCACCACCAAGCTCAAAAAAAGTATAGAAAAATAAATCCCTTGCACGGCATAATGGGGCACTCCTTCAAAGGAGCAGCGCATAATAAGTGAGCTGCTCCTGCTACTCATTTTTTATTCACATTTCTTTTAATTCTTTACTGTGTGTGTTCCGGCACCCACCCATATATTATTTTTATAACTAGAGGGGGCCTCCCTCCCTTAGCCTTTCAAGGCCCAGGGACCCCATTGTCCGGGGATGTATTTTTGTAATATGGGGAGGGGTGAATGGACCCCTCCTTGAGCCACTAGCGGCTCTCGGGATCCCAAAACTGGTGCCTTTTTTTAAAAATATGGGAAGGGGCACACAGCCCCCCTTCCTGAGCCAGCATGGGTTCTGGGACTCCATACCCCAAGACCTTTTCTTTTAAAATTATGGGCAGGGGAGAGTGCTGTCCCACCTCCGTAAGCCTTAAGGGCCCCAGGTACCCCATCCCCAAGGGCCAATGGTAAATGCCCCGGAGCCCACCTGAGGCACCCACAAAGCATTACTTTAGAGACCATGGGTGAAGGCCCTCTAACCCAACCATCCTGATATATAAATATTTTTGAAACTTAATATCACAAAAGCTATTGAATGGATTTACACCAATCATAAAAAGCATACTTTTTGGACCAAGATCTAGCTTCCTGCCAAATGCTGTGTACTTCCATTCAACAGTTTTTGCAGTAGTGCTTCTTAAAAACGTGTATGGAAAATGAAAGGGGATTTTGCATTTTTGGGAGACTTCCTTTTTCGTGGCCCCTACTTTACAGATCATCCTGAAACTTTCCAAGCACAAACTAGGCACATAAGGACGTGTGTTTGAAAAGTTTTGTGAAGATTTGTCAGACTGCACTAAAGTTAATAGCAAAACAAAAAGGCATTTACTATGAAAACGCTGACCTAACTAACTAACCAACCAGTGGCGACTGTCATTGGCAAAAAATAAAAAGATATATAAATATGTATATTACCTACTGGCGGTCACCAGGAGGTAGTTAAAGTTAGGATGCAGCTTCCATAGGAAGAGCGTTTTTCATTTGGCAATTGCTTTGTTGTCGTTTTACGAATCCTCGCAAACTTTTCAAAACGAATGCGCCAGTCACTTCAGCTGCTGTCTTGAAAATTTTGGGGTGATCCATCAAGGGGGGGCCGAGAAAAAGGGGGTGGTCCCAAAACGCATTTTCTCCATGTCAATTTCCCTAGGAAACTTTAAACACGGCTACAGCCCGAACTGCTGAACGGAATTACACCAAATTTGGCAGAAAGGTAGCTCTTGGTCCAGAAAGCAACCTTTTTGTTAAATGGTGTAAATCCATTTAGTGGTTGCTGAGAAATTTAAAGAAATTGCCAGTTGTAGATCTTGTGCCTGAGATCTGATTGGCTGCCAACACTTCAAACCAGGAAGTGTTGGCGGCCATCTTGTGATTCAGTTGAACCGAGTCACAAGAAAAAAGATTTTTAAAAAAGAAAAGGGGGCAGGGTAGAAACACCCTGACCCCCAGGCCTCTTGGGGGGGTCCAGCCAAAAAAGCATTTTAAAAAGAATTTTTGGCAGGAGTCGCGTTGGATTCGTGACTCTCGATGAAAATGATTTTAAAAAATGAAGCACATATATCTCGATAACTTTGGTTTGTTCAGTGAATTTCTAAGGTTTTTAAATGCTAATTCCTAACTATAATGTCCCTGTAACCTTTGGTTTTTTCAGTGAATTTCTAAAGTTTTTGTTATTCTATTTCATAACTATAACGTCCCTGCATTTTTTTTCTACAATTAGATATTGAACATTACATCTACATGGTGCACCACTTATTGTTGTATTTGTAATCTATTTATTTAAAAGGACATTAATCATCTTATTTCATGATATTTTTGATTTACGTGATGATGACACGATCGCCTAGGACACACCGCGAATACCGTGTGTTTTTGACAATGTGTAAAACACATATATAGATATTTTTTACATAAAGTTTCAGTCTAGCTGTTTAGTAAGATATTAATTTAACTTTACCCTTTGTATTCATTTGTTGAAAAAACTACATCAAAAATGCGTTTTCATTGTTCACAGCGACACCGGAGGTCGTGATGACGTCAGTAGTCGCGAATAAAAATGACGCAGTGTGAAACATATATATAGACAAGTTTTACATAAAGTTTGAGTCTAGCTGTTTAGTAACATATTATTTTAACTTTATTTTCTCAATACATTTGTCAATATAGCAACAGTTTCAAAATATAAGTTTCCACATCGGTACTCTTGAATAGCACATGACTACCAAATAAAGAAATTTAATTGGTTTACACATTTTCCTTTATGAAACGAAGTAAACACCCATTACTCCCATCTTGAACTTTCCAGGTACTGGCTAGTTTATTATAGGAGCTGTCCCAAACTGATTTTGAAAATTGTGCTGGTTTTTTACTTTTTTGGATATTTCCACAAAAATAAAATGGCATCAGAAGAACCAGAGGAAGACCTACAACTGGTTGAAGTTGTTGAAGACCAGAAGGACTAAGCTGCACATGAACAATCTTCTGATGAAGTACCACCAATGAAGAAACAAAGCATAGCTTGGTATTTTTTCACTATTCCATCTGGTGAATCGAAGATTATAACTTAATTGGTGAGGAGCAGCATATATGAGAAGAAATTATCTCGGGGAAAAGCAAAAAAAAAGTCATATGGTACAATAAACATGTTGTACCTCTTGAAAACATACCGCAAGAAACAACTTAAAATTGCACAGAGAAAAAAAGGAGAGGAATCATCAGCCTCCAGACCTCCAGCCCCTGCTCCTGGAGACAAAGTTCCAGCTGAAGTGGAGAGAAGATGCAGTGAAATGTCACCAGAAGTGAAGCATTTTGCTACCTTCTGTATTGACTGTAACACCATTGTAACAGCCGGGGAGCAATCTGTGGATGTAATTTTGCAGAATGTGAAAAATCATACTTGTTAATTATTTTTCCTTTTTATTGCAGCAGTTCAACCACTGTGAAAAAATCTAAACAAAGAAAATTGTATTAGGATTTCATTTTGAACATTAGGCAGCCAAAACAAGATACAATGGTGAAGTGGTGAAGAGACTTCTTAGATGCAACTTAAGGCTGCTGGTATTATAGTACCTCCATTTAGTTTTTATCTGTAGTAACAGAATGTAGTCCTGTAATGTTTTATAAATTGCTTTCCTACAGTTAGAAAGAGACTTTCATTTCTATCAGCTTGCTGTAGACATTACCCGTAATAGGCCGAATAATGTCTCAGAAACACATAATTCATATACATGTCAACACAATACCACATTTTGTTATCGTAAACTGTCCTTAAAACTTCGGTTCTAGAAATACCAGATATGAGTTTGGCAACTTTTTAGGTACTATTGACTTGAATGTCATTTCTATGTGATTGTGTAGTGTGCAAAAGTTATATTAACTCCTTCATGAAATATGATTGCTATAGTTGTAAAAGTTCTTTCTGAACTGGAAATTTGTCCAGCTACAAAGTTTGTAATTTCACTTTCTAATTTAGTATCATCCTCTACATCGTTGTAGCATGACTATGACATATTTTCCATACCTTTCTAGTCACAACGTGGACCTATGTTCTGATCTGCAGTTTGGACAGGTCATATCTTGATGGGCATTTTAGGTTTAAATTTCAAAGGCCACAGCTTTACAATCTGGTAACGTCAAGTAGAGAAATTGTTCCGAATTGATTTCAGTACTAGAGGTGAATTCACATTGTTCACAGTTAAGGTTCCATTTATAAGTTAAACCAAATAATTCATCGATATTCACATCCTCTTCCTCTAATAGTCCTAGCATTACCATTATAAATTATTGAGCATCCTGCTGAACATTTTGAGAAAACACTACTAATCCAGTACACTACTCTACCTTTTAGAACTATCTGCAGCTCTGTTGGTGGTAACTTGCCTGTCTTTGGCTCCATATGGAGTATATATTTCACAATAAGACCTGACCAACTAAGAACAGTATTTTACAATTTTATGGACTAAGGGTCTAAATTCCCCTTATACGGCAGTGCAATTTTTACTTGCCTGTATGTCCTACTGTTCATCCTTAATATTCAATCACGTCATGTACCACACTATCCACCAAGCAACAACAAAAAGGTTTTTGTATTTTCACCACATTACGTTGTATAAAAAATATATGTGAAAGAGTGGGAAGTACCTCACGGTAGTAACACCAAGGGGGGCTGCTGGCATATAATTTACCAGTATGCCCACACTTATCATCACCGGTAACTTTCCAAGTAGAAAACAAAGATGAAAGTAAAGAGATTCCTCTAAACTGAGAAATCTATGACAAAATGAGTGAAAAAGAATAGGTGCATAAAGATGACACGTTCAGCGTGAAAAATCACTGCGTGCCTACCATGTCCCACACACAAGAGAGGAGATGCAACCCTCAATTAAAACGAGGTACCGCATACTAACAACAATGATTTATTCACTGTAGCAAGCGTCCTCACTTAAAAACGGCATCTAATTGGCCATTTATCACTATATAAGCCAACATGTTTCGTTGCATACTGTAATTCCGGCAACTTCATCAGGGCAAGTGTGGGACCGCTTAACACCATATGGAGTATAGCCTGAAATGGATGTATACTTTGGATAAGAATTGACTCATAAACACTTAAACATTGAAGTGGTTCAGGAATGGGAACCAGTACTAATTTGTTATGCACAGCTCTAGCTGGCATTTTATTATTCTCTAATTTATTGTAACAGTACTTACATATAACTTGCTGTGTGGACAAGTCAAAGCGTTCTTCTACAAATAAGTACACAGCAAACTTTTGCCAGTTATCATTTGTTTCTTTTTCACTTTTTAAATACAAGTCAACAGTCCGTGTTTGAATCTTGTAGTGAGTGTGTCGACAACATATACAAACATACTCTGGTTTTTCAGAGCACACTGCATTACATTTTATAATCCCTTCTTCAAAACTATCAACTATTATACCTGTGCCCTTTTCTGCAACTCCTCCTGTTATCAGCTCTTTATTTTCCATAGAGTCCTGTTCTGGACAAAAGAAACTAAACTGCACATCATCACAATCCTTTTCTACCTCTGCCACAGTACCATTCAAAAGGGCTCTATTCATTTCTCCTAAACCTAAAGCAAGGGTTTTCACATTGTACAGCCTTCTAACTCAAGTTTGCATTGCTGAGAGGTGTGCAGCTTACATCCTGAAATCATGAAAGGTGCTTTGGCACACTTTCTTTGATAAACAAGCTAGTGAGTGTCCCTCAAAATTTGTATGCTTTCTAACCTTGCAAGGATCCAATCCTTGTAAAGTACTTATTTTGTGTTTTAAGCTTCACCTTGGAAAGATATGTAGAAATGTTCTTAGTATAACAATGGATTGCTGTCGAATACTACAAACACTACTACAATTCCATTTTTTATACAGGGCCAGACTACGCCTTCCCTGTACCTCATCTGCAATAACGTATTCTATATTTCTAGGTACCATCACCTCTTTCGTTATAGTTCTTCATTTCAAAACATCGTCCCCTTTCATCAATAGCATAAACTCATGTGTTATCCTGGAGATAGCTTTCTTCATTAAAGAAAGGCTCAGTAGTAGAAGTAGGTATCCATTCTCCACTAAAAACTATACAAAGGTTACTTCTATTTACTAATCCTTTCTTCAGGTTGTGTCTCCTCATGTACAACACCATTTTGCCAAGAGTCTTCATTCTATTTATAATCAAAATGAAAAGCTTCCTCTTCAAAGCAAAGGCCTTATCAACTACTCCCTCAACTCGTTCTTTCTGTGTCAGTGCCTCTCTCCTTCTTCTATACTTCTTCATATTTCTCAGTAGATTTACAGCCACTCTACTATGAAACATCATGCTTCTGTCGCTTGGTTAAGATGTGTCCATCTGTGTTCTATTCGTTCCTGTTCTTGTAATATAGATTTTGGCCACTCCTATTCTTTCTCATAGTTTGCTTTTTATTTTCATTGTTTTGTAATCTTTGCAGGTGTTCACATTTTTAAGAAATGACTTTGGCCTCTTACCAGTAGCTCCTTTTTCTTTCACCAATTGTTCTGCATTTTGCCCCTTTTGTGTCTCAGTTCTGCATAGATACTGTAGTTGCTTCTGTTGCTTTTTCCTCCGAGCTTTTGTAGCCATTCTTACTGTCTGTGGTTATGGAGATATTGTTCTGTAAAAAAATAAGTATATTTAAATGTTTACTCTAGCCAACGTACCAACTACTTTACTACTGACTTACACATAATACAAAAACAGTTGTTATGTTATGTTGCTGTTATAAATCTGCAGATGAACCTAGCTATATAACTGCATGCACGTACTTAAGTATACATGCACGGATAGTGCGTACATGATTGTTTAAGTGCATGGATAGCACCAGGCAAATTGGATGAGTGCATGAGTAGTATTTCAGTGATTGGATGGGAACATGGTTGCTGCTCATGTGTTTTTGGTTGAGTATACAAGTAGTGCCTGGGTGATTAGATAAGTACATCGGTATTGCCTGGATAATTGAATGAGTGCATCAGTAGTGCTTGGCTGATTAGATGAGTGCATGACTAGTATCTGAGTGATTGCATGAGTCCATTGTTAAAGCTTGAGGGATTGGATGGAAGCAAGTGTACTGCTGTGGTGATTGTATTAGTGCAAGAGTATTACCTCAGTAATTGAATGAGTGCATAGGTACTGGATGGATGATAGGTTCACTGCAATGGTACTGCCTGCGTAATTGGATGAGTCATGAGTTGTTCCTCTGTATTTGGAGGAGTGCATGGGTTGTAAGTGGGTGTTTGGATGAGTGCATGGGTTGTGCCTGGGTGTTTGAATGACTGCATAGCTACAACCTTGGTGATTGTATAAGTAAATGGTTAGTGCCTGGGTGATTGGATGAATGCATGGGTAGTACCTGCATAGTTCAATGACTACATAATTAGTGCCTGCGTTATTCGAATAATGCATGTGTAGTGCCTGGGTGATTGAATAAGTGCGTGCAAAGTGTGTGAGTGATTCGATGACTGCCTGAGTAGTGGCTGGTTGATTGCATGAGTGCCTCAATAGTGCCTGGCTGACTGTGAAAGAACCTCCATTGCTGTTAGATACATAACAGTTGTGACTGTATCTGTGACACATTGTTTAAGTCCTTCTGTCAGTATCAAACTACCTGTTTTAGTGTATCTATTCTTTTCTACTGAGCTATGTTTGAGTGAAGTCTAGATATCACACTTGATATATAATTGGATGCATGGCTCTCAAGGAGCATACATTGCTCTGTTACTCAGTGTGCACATGCATCAGCAAGTTTCTAAAACTGAAAACAACAATTCTTAATTTTTCAAAGCACAAAACCTTTTCTTAATGGCATACCTACATAATTTCTCAAATATTTCTTGTGTCTCTCAAACATATATTCAGCATTTCTTAAAGAAAAGTTATACACCAAGTGAAGCTAGCACAAGAACTCTCAACAGACATTGTGCACTATTTTCCCTCCTCAAGCATGTTTAAATAAGTATACCATCCTCACCATATACATGAAATTTTCAATGGGCTTAAAGAACATAGATCACCATGTAAACATATATGTGATTTCATAATAGATATACACCTTCAGGCCTTCTTTCCAAAAATATATAGTTCTCTACATCTTTAAGTAAACTCAAGAGTCTCATCATACATATAACTATCTGCAACCAGAAAAAGCATATCTCACCATCTAAACATATACACATTTCTCATCTTTTATTCGTGACTACACTACTCATGTTTAATAATGTGACTAAACGTACTGCAATTCCCAGAATGCAAATAACATAAATGTTCCTCATTGTAACTTTCAACAATACTATACTGTTGTTTTTCTATAAAGTACACAATGGAATAAAGGGGCACTAATTCATATTCTTCTTACTTCCCAAAACATTTGGTATTAACATCTTAAATGCATACCCTCTGATATATTTTTTTCATATCACAGTTATACTCTTTTTTATCAAACTCCCATATACAACTTCATTTCTAATGTACATTTTTAAATAAGTAAAAGTTATGTACATACCAGTGAATTCAGTTCATAGATTATATTGTTGTTTTAGCTCTTTTTGGATAGTTTTGACACTGTTAGGATTTGTAAAAACTAAGCACAAGAATGGTACACCACTCTTATACAAAACAACTCTAAAATGGCAACCTCTTCAACTTTCTACTCTATGATCATTAGAAAGGCAACAAATGAAATCATGTCTTTTATTTTAGACTACTCTATCTCCACTTGTGAATGGTTAGCATCTGTTAACCCTTTCCCTCTCTTTCAAAAAGAGATTCCTGTCTATGCGCATTCGCGATGTTTTCACAATCAGCGTGGAATAATCGTGAAAAAAACGGGAGTCCAAACCTACATTTAGCTTCAGTTTTTTTAAAATTTAAATACTGCACAACAGTTTATTACATAGTCCTGAGTTGGAAATTAAAGTTTATCATTACTTAAATGCTCATAACTTCTCAACCTTTTTAGAAATGTTCTGTCTCTTTAACACACTTCCCCCTACACTCTTAACTGAGTGTGTGTAGCAACCCAGTGGAATCAGTAGATCACAAGTTCACAGCACATTCTAGAAGGACCATGCTACTTCCAAATCAGATACAGCAAGTGTGGTTTACTCCACAGATTCAAAAGCATGTCCATGTCTGTATTACATTTCTTTTTTTAAACAACAGCCAATAATAGGACTTCTTGCTAATGCATCCAACATACTACCTAATTGTATTCACTTACATGCTGACAGCATCCAATCAAATATATCTTTTTTTAAACAAAAGAAAATACCTCCATTTTAACTGCTTTTCATTTGGAAAACAAACTAATTCAGCTCCAGTCTTCTCCTGACTGATTGTTCTTTCACTTCAAAATGTCTACGGTGTGGATTTTTGGCCACAGCTATGTTTATTGGGCTAAAGAGGCTGCAAAAAATAGAGGTATTGACAGGGACTTGGGTTTGTCAAATGTAGAGATTAATTGGTTTGGCTAGAGAGGGTTAAAGTTTCATCAGTTGCTTGCTTTGGTTAAAACCATTGTGGATTGCCGAGCTCGTCACCTCATGATTGTGCACTGTGGTGGAAATGACCTAGGCACACTAACTGGGGTAGGACTGGAAATCCTAATGAAGGATACCTTTGCAGAACTGATGTCACTTTTCCCTCACACTGTCTGGTGTACTCTAATAAATGCTAAAGACAGAAATGGAAGTGGTCATATCAATTCTGTTCACATATTGACAAAGGGGTCGATTCCGATTCGGGCTGGAAATTTCACCGACCGAGCCGGACCCGGAGAGATTTCCGACCGAATCGGACCCGTGCAGTCCGACCGAACGAGTACGATGCGTCCGTATGTTATCGGACTCGAGTCGGTCGGACTCCCATTGATGTCAATGGGAGCCGGTCGTACAACGCGTACGCGGGCTCCCATTGACTCAATGGGTGCGAGTCTGACAAGGGCGCCCCCTACAGCGGGTACGCGGCGAAGCGATTCGCGCCGTACACGCATAGGTAGGGGGACCCATGGGTCCCCCTGTGTGCGACTCGCGCGGCTACGCGTACAGGGGGTCCGACACGGACCCCCAAAGTACGGCTCCGACAGCTCTTACGAGCCGGAGTGCGCGGCTCGGTCGGACTGCTCGCGGCGCGCATCGTACTTACCCGGCCGGGAAACGTCTCCATTGCGCGGTGCGAGTCGAGTCCGAGCGAGTCGGTCGGAGCGGTTCGAGCCGGGAGCGAGTCGGTCGGAGCGGTCGGGACGCCCGGACGAGTCGGTCGGCGATTTCGCATCGTACTCGCTCGGCCGGACCCGCGTACGGTTCGGTCGGGAAACAGGGCTCCGAATCGGATCCGGTAAAGCCGAATCCGATTCGGAGCACTACCGGCCGAGATCGGAATCGGCCCCAAAGCCGGGAAACATGTTAATAAAACTGTTTCTGCATTCCTCAGAGACCATCGCATGGGCTGTATCTATAACAATAAACTGCAATTTGACATGCATGGAATTTATAGAAATGATGGAGTGCACTTTACAGACGAAGGCAAAAGGGTGTTTCTGAGTAACCTTAAACTCTGCATCCGGCCTTATGTGAAGCTGTCATATACACACAACCAACACAATGGCTCTTGTAAGCAGTACCCGAAATATTGTTATTTTGTTTATAAAAATCGTTTTTTTTTGTTTTTTGGAATCTTTGTAACAACGTCACGATGGCCGTGAATAAGTCGCAAATGTGCAAAAAAAATCAGACATTCAATGGCCACCAGCTCATGCAAAAATAATAACTAAAGAAATCTATTCTAAATATTGCACTACACATATTACTATAGACATGCTTCTTTAAAAAAACATGTTTAAACTCATGTTTTTGCACACAGGGGGAGAAGTGGCGGAGAGAGGCGTTAGACTTCCTGGCTTAACGCCTCTCTCCACCACTTCTGAAACCCAAGGCTGCACCATATTTACAATGATATGGTGCAGCCTTGCGTATCCCCCTGCGATGGCGCTTAGCAGTGTAGCACCAATGCAGGCACCCTTGCACCATAGTGCAAGGGTGCCTGCGTGCAGGGGAGGATTGTATATGTGTAGGAAGGTGTCCCTTCCTACACATAAACAATCCTGAAATGCCATTTTGTCACTTGCTGCAAAAAATAGATGTGAATTTTAAACACAAGTATTACTAAAATTGTTTGACTGTCTACTTTCAAAACTGAACAACTTTATTTTTATTGCAGCCTATGAGTGTTTGCCTAAAATGAGGACTATACCTTTAAATGATGAAGTTAAGTCGTGGTCAGCAACACCTGCGGGCAGCAGTTAATAAAAGTGCTAAAGTCATCGTGCATATTCAGGTTGACAAAGGCTGCCAAGACAGCCGAAACGCGTTCCTGTTACTTTGAAAACATGCTGCCAAATAAAATGATCAATCCATGTTCGAGTGCAGGCTTCATTCAGAATGGGAGTGGAGGTGTTTTCATATATATATATATATATATCACTGCTTTCCCTTGAACCAAGGATGACGACGCCATGTGTGGGTACTTGAATATTTTATTTTCAGACCGCCATTGAACGCGTTTCGGCTGATCCCAGCCTTGCTCACCAATGACGAGGTGGCATTACTAGCAGTCTTTTAACTCTTTCCATTGTCACGTGCAGTGCTTCAGTTTAAACAATAATGAAGACAGACTGGTATTTCATGTGTGCAATTTCAAATAAATACATCGAATTAATTCACAATGCACATATATTTATTACATTTTTCAAGCTTTATTCAGTGCATGCATTTCATTAATTTTGCACCATTACATTATTTCATTAATTATTTTTCTTCAGTGCTAAAGGTGATCCAATTCCCTGGCGCACATTGTGCAAATAATGTAATGGTGCAAAATTAATGAAATGCATGCACTGAATAATGTTTGAAAAATGTAATAATTATATGTGCATTGTGAAGTAATTCGATGTATATATTTGAAATTGCACACATGAAATACCAGTCTGTCTTTATTATTGTTTAAATTGAAGCACTGCACTTAAGACCACGGCAACCAGCACCAAATCCAAGACCTCCAAGAGGAAGAGGCAGAGGAACAAGAGGAGGAAAGGCGCAAAGCAAAGAAGAGCCATCGGAGAAAAAGAAATGGAACAAGAAATAGAGATAGGGGACACTGCCAATGACAACACCATCGTCAATCTAATGAATATAACTCTGACTGATCAGGACAAGAGAATTCTGAAATTGGGTTTATCATTCTGCATTGAATCAAAAATGGATTATGTACAAACGCGAATTGATCTTTTTAAATTTATGAGGTTGTTAAAACTAAAGAAGCATTTTATGTCCCAACAAACATTAAGCCAACCAGTAAGAATAAGCAGTGAAATACAATATGAAGGATTACGGGTACAAGACATGAGCCTTATGATGAGTTTGAGGGAGCTAGAAAATGAGAACGAGAATGCACAGGGAATAACAGCCCCTCACAATGAGGAAGCATTGGCAGCAGAACAAGGCGTGGACATATATGGAGGAGTGCAAACGGATTTCAGACTTAGATCTCGATTCACGCCAATGACATGTAGAGACTCTATTGATATCTATAATGAACTGGTGACCAATGAACTGAAACAGTTGCATATACGTATAAACAATAAAAAATGTGTGAATGCACAAAGGCAAAAGGAATATTACACATTGATTAACAAGTTATCAAATGACAATAACTGCATTGTGAGAAACTCTGACAAAGGGGGCAATGTAGTGTTGTGGGCAAAGGACAAGTACTCAACTGAGGCATACAAACAATTGAATAATGATACATGTTATGCAAGAGTAACACAGGAGGTAATGACAACAACGCATGTAGAATATAACTGTGAACTTCAGGAGTGGCAGACACGAGGTTTAATCAGTCGTGATGAATTTTTATATCCCAGAATAGAGAACCCGACAACCCCAGTGGTGTATCTCATTCCTAAAGTCCATAAAGATGGAACAAATCCCCCTGGACGCCCTATAATTTCAGCTATAGGTAGTGCGTTTGAACATACCTCCAAATATGTTGACTCATTTTTAACCAGTTTTGTTAAAACCTTACCATTGTACATACAAGACACAGGTGACTTTTTAAAAAGAATGTATGACTTCCCCTGGGAAGAAGATTTTCTTTTAATTACAATAGATGTGTCTACTTTGTATACCAGTATTGATCACTGCGATGGCCTGAAGGCCGTGAACATTTTTTAGGGGCCAGGCCACTAAATTTATGGCATCATACTCAGATGTTGTTAAGAATGGTTGAGAGATGTCTTAAGAGCAACTACTTCCTGTTTAATGGTGAGCTGTTTCATCAACTATGTGGGACAGCGATGGGCACCTGCTTCGCCCCCAGCTATGCTAATTTGCATATGGGCTGGTGGGAGGAGCAGGTGGTCCAAACAAAATTTCAGGAAGTGTGGGGCAATCATGTTATACATTGGTATAGGTTCATTGACGACCTTTTTGTGGTCTGGAGGGGAACTGAAAAAGAAGCAAGTTGTTTTCTAGACCAGATTGAGATAAATGATTTAAATTTACATTTCACAAATACTATCAGTGCCCATAGTGTCAACTTTCTGGATTTAACTGTATATGTGGTGAATGGTAAATTAGAGACAAAACAATACAGGAAGCCTACAGCAGGCAATACGTTACTGCATGCAACAAGCTCTCACCCCAAGAACTTGATTAGAAGCATTCCATACGGTGAAAGCTTAAGAGTTAAATGCAATTGCAGTGATATTATGGAAACCAAGAAAGAAATCATGACCTTAAAACATCGTTTTAAAGCACGAGGCTAACCTGATGACTGGGTGAATAATGCAGTAGTCAAGGCAGAGAAGCAGTCAAGGGAGAAATTACTCTTTAAAAAGAAAACTGAAGAGAAAAATAAACAGCAATCAGAATTATTCCACTTCAGACTGATTACAACATACAACAAACAGCAGGCCAATATAAGAGGGTTCATGGGAAAATATTGGTACCTCATAAGGAACGACCCAGTTCTTGGAAAAATAGCACCACGTAATCCACAGATTACATTCAGAAAAGCCAGATCAATGAAACAAAGTCTAGTAAGTAACATGATGAAAGATGCTAAGGGACAGAAAGGAACCACATGGCTAACAAGGAAGCAAGGATTCCTGAAATGTTCCAAATGTAAAGCTTGTCTTTACGGGAAGAACATGGAAACATATACATCAGGGCTGGCACAAAGAGTAAAGAAGATTAGAGGGAAATTCACATGCAAAACAGAATACGCTGTTTATGTACTACAGTGCCCATGTGGACTTCGATACGTGGGGAGTACCATCTTGGAAGTCCACAAGCGTATTTTACAACATCTGCGTGCCATTAAACATGGGGACAAGAGTTACCCAGTGGCACGCCATTTTGAAGAACATCACAATAAAGATGTAAAAGGTTTAACGTATTTTGTAGTAGATGCAATAGCACCGGGCATCAGGGGAGGAAACAGAGAAAAAAGATTAAGAAAATTAGAATCCAGATATATTATAGAGCTCGATACGAAGAGCCCAGGGGGTCTTAACATTGGAGAGGACCTGCACACCCATCTTTAGTGTACACAGGACATATAGGTAATTCTCCCGTTCTTTCAGCAAATAGATTTTTAACAAAACAATTTTTTAACAAAATAATAATTTTTTTTGTGTAAGTTTAATTTTCACAAAACACCAATTTAGAGCACTTTTAAAAGACTGGATTGATTAATGTGCAAATATCCCGTAGGGAATACGCCCACTTGGGTGTGATGGCAACGATAAATGGCTAATTCGTAAGCCCACATGGGCAAAATAGGATGAACCTTCATAGTGATTTAAGGGGTGATCAATTCGGCGAGAGTAGCGAATTGAGTTGCACATATTGATGTATAATAACAATGTGCACCAGGGAATTGGATCACCTTTAGCAATGAAGAAAAATAATTAATAAAATAATGTAATGGTGCAAAATGAATGAAATGCATGCACTGAATAATGCTTGAAAAATGTAATAATTATATGTGCATTGTGAAGTAATTCGATGTATATATTTGAAATTGCACACATGAAATACCAGTCTGTCTTCATTATTGTTTAAATTGAAGCACTGCATGTGACAATGGAAAGAGTTAAAAGACTGCTAGTAATGCCGCCTCGTCATTGGTGAGTAAGGCTGGGATCCGCCAAAACGCGTTCAATGGCGGTCTGAAAATAAAATATTCAAGTACCCACACATGGCGTCATCATCCTTGGTTCAAGGGAAAGCAGTGATTTTGTAATGGACCAACTCCCGTGAGGTCCACTGAGAAGACGCGCCCTTCGTTCTGGCGAAACAGCGGCAGTGTGCAAGAGAATATACCGAAGGATATATATATATATATATATATATATATATAAATATATATACACACTTAGAAGCGAAGGAACAGTAACATGATCTTGGTATTTCAAAGGCTGCATGAATGGTTTCACGCCTGCTGTTTTGTTTTCTTAAATAAGAAGTGACTTTTATTCAGGCTACTGCAGCAGCTATGGATCAAAGCGAATGACATTTTTCTCGGGGCTGGAGCACGCATAATGTGAAAGAAGAACTGTGATTATGAGACACATTGGCAAGGACCGCAAGAACTTTAATATAATTGTTATAAATCAATGACTGATTAGATAGATTGCTTACATTATTGTGTGCATATGGTCAGGACCAAATGTCGAATACCATTAGGGGAGGTAAAAATTCATGAAAGTTATATTTTTCTGTGTGTGCAACAGTACGTTTAAAATTGCCGCAAATAATGATTCAGTATTGGGCTGTGGTGAATGTAGATAATTTTTAACCCCGAGTGCTGGACAATTGCCAGTAATGGAGAGCTGCATGCAGGAAATTGAACAGTATTTTGTTTATGTCTATCAGGCAATCAGAGTATATATATGGTGTTCAAAATGGCGTTTGTCAGGTGATCAAGGTTGTTGTACAACTGAAACGCGTCCTGTCCGGAGTGTTCTAATGGATTAAAATTGAGGCAACACTCTTTCATCTTGGAGTGCTGTTTCTTTCTTCAAAAGGGAAAGTTAGCAGTGCATATATATATATATATTCACTGAAAAAACAATAGGTTTCAGGGACGTTATAGTTAGAAATTAGCGTTTAAAAAACCTTAGAAATTCACTGAAAAAAACGACAGGTTTCAGGGACGTTATAGTTAGTTGGACATTTCACTCATACAAAACCAGAGAAATTTGGCCGGTATAGTTAGTTGAGCTAACTATAACTCGCGCCCCCGCAATGCACTGCTGATGATGTCACATATTACATCATTCATGACATGGTCAGTGACATCACTGATGACATCTCAAATGACATCACTGATGACATCATCCAGTGACTGTGTTTCTGTAAAGTTTAAATATGTTTTAGATATATATATGCCAAGGTGTATTGAAGAATGAGTGGGTGTATAAGTGTCTGAATGGATTTCACAAGTTTTTAAAATGCTAATTTCTAACTATGCCTACAGAGGTAGGACATGTGCAGAAAGAGGAAGAAAGGCGCAGAAAGAAGCAAGAGAAATGCAGAAAGAGGCAACAGAAGTCCAGAAAGAGGAAGAAAGGTGCAGAAAGAAGCAAGAGATATGCAGAAAGAACCAACTGAGGTGCAGAAAGAGGCCTTGTTGCAAAGTCATCCTGTGCCCCCAACTTTTTGCTGACTGGTACTGGTGGTAACTGACTCTGACTAACCAGGCCCGGAGCCAGTGCTATGCTGAAAGACACTTAGAATACAGTGAAAACACCTACATACACTAGGGTACACTATGGGTTGGGGTACCCCTGTGATTGGCATGACCTCCCCTGTAAGGCCCTACTACACAATAGGGCAGGGGGATTAAAACTACCTCTAAATCAGAGGTGCAGAAAGAGGAAAGAGAAGTGCAGAAAGAAGCAACAGAGGTGACGAAAGAGGAAAGAGAGGTGCAGAAACAGGCAAGAAAATTGCAGAAAGAGGGAAGAGGAGTGCAAAAGAGGTAAGAGGGATACAGAAATTTACAAGAGAGGTACAGAAAGAAGCAAGAGAGGTGCATAAAGAAGCAAGAGAAGTGCAGAAAGAAGCAAGAGAGGTGGAGAAATAGGCAAGAGGGATTCAGAAATTTGCAAAAAAGGTGCAGAAGAAGCAAGAGCAGTGCAGAAAGAACTAACAGAGGTGCAAAAAGAGTTAAGAGGGGTGCAGAAAGAGGCAAGAGAGGTACAGAAAGAGGCAGGAGGGATGCAGAAAGAAGGAATAGAAGTGCAAAAAGAAGCAACGGAGGTGCTGAAAGAGGCGCGAAGGGTGCAGAAAGAGCAAGAGAAGTGCAGAAAGAAGCAACAGAGGTACAGAGAGAGGCAAGAGAGATGTAGAAACAGGCCAGAAAGGTGCAGAAAGAGGGAACAGGGGTGCTGAAAGAAGCAAGTTAGGTGCAGAAAGTGGCAACAGAGGTGCAGAAAGACGCAAGAGAGGTGCAGAAACAAGCAAGAGAAGTGAAGAAAAAGGCAAGAGAATTGCTGAAAGAAGCAACAGAGGTGTAGAAAAAAGCAAGAGAAGGGCAGAAAAAAGCAAGTGAGGTGCAGAAAGAAGCAAGAGCAGTGCAGAATGAACCAACAGAGGTGCAAAAAGAGGCTAGAGGGGTGCAGAAAGAGGTAGGAGAGGTGCACAAAGAGGCAAGAGAGGTACAGAAAGAGGCAGGAGGGGTGCAGAAAGAAGGAAGAGAAGTGCATAAAGAGGCAAGAGAATTGCTGAAAGAAGCAACAGAGATGTAGAAAGAAGCAAGAGAAGTGCAGAAAGAGGCAAGTGAGGTGCAGAAAGAAGCAAGAGCAGTGCAGAAAGAACCAACAGAGGTGCAAAAAGAGGCAAGAGGGGTGAAGAAAAAGGTAGGAGAGGTGCACAAAGAGGCAAGAGAGTTACAAAAAGAGACAGGAGGGGTACAGAAAGAAGGAAGAGAAGTGCAAAAAGAAGCAACAGAGGTGCTGAAAGAGGCACAAAGGGTGCAGAAAGAGCAAGAGAAGTGCAGAAAAAAGCAACAGAGGTGCAGAAAGATGCAACAGAGGTGCAGAAAGAGGCACGAGGGGTGCAAAAAGAGGGAAGAGGGGTGCAGAAAGAGGCAAGAGAGGCACAGAAAGAGAAAAGAGGGGTGCAGAAAGAGGCAAGAGGGATGCAGAAAGAAGCAAGTGGGGTACAGAAAGAGGCAACAGAGGTTCAGAAAGACGCAAGAGAGGTGCAGAAACAAGCAAGAGAAGTGCAGAAAGAGGCAAGAGAATTGCTGAAAGAAGCAATAGAGATGTGGAAAGAAGCAAGAGAAGTGCAGAAAGAGGCAAGTGAGGTGCAGAAAGAGGCAAGAGAGGTGCAGAAAATGGCAAGAGGACAGCAGAAAGAGGCAAGAGAGATGCAAAAAGGGAAGAAGGGTGCAGAAAGAAGCAAGAGAGGTGCAGAAAGAAGCAAGAGAAGTGCAGAAAGAAGCAAGAGAGGTGCAGAAAGAGGAAAGACAAGTGCAGAAAGCAACAACAGCGGTGCAGAAAGAGACAACAGGGGTACAGAAAGAAGCAAGAGAGGTGCAGAAAGAAGCAACAGAGGTGCAGAAAGATGCAACAGAGGTGCAAAAAGAGGCAAGAGGGGTGCAAAACGAGGGAAGAGGGGTGCAGAAAGAGGCAAGAGAGGTGCAGAAAGAGAAAAGAGGGGTGCAGAAAGAGGCAAGAGGGGTGCAGAAAGAAGCATGTGGGATACAGAAAGAAGCAACAGAGGTTCGGAAAGACGCAAGAGAGATGCAAAAACAAGCAAGAGAAGTGCAGAAAGAGGCAAGAGAATTGCTGAAAGAAGCAACAGAGATGTGGAAAGAAGCAAGAGAAGTGCAGAAAGAGGCAAGTGAGGTGCAGAAAGAGGCAAGAGAGGTGCAGAAAATGGCAAGAGAACAGCAGAAAGAGGCAAGAGGGATGCAAAAAAGGGAAGAAGGGTGCAGAAAGAAGCAAGAGAGGTGCAGAAAGAAGTAAGAGAAGTACAGAAAGAAGCAAGAGAGGTGCAGAAAGAGGAAAGACAAGTGCAGAAAGAGACAACAGCGGTGCAGAAAGAGACAACAGGGGTGCAGAAAGAAGCAAGAGAGGTGCAGAAAGAGGCAATAGAAGTGCAGAAAGAAGCAACAGAGGTGCAGAAAGAGCCAAGAGGGGTGCAGACAGAGGAGAGAGAAGTGCAGAAAGAAGCAAAAGAGGTGCTCAAAGAGGCAAGAGGGGTGCAGAAAGAGGCAAGAGATATGCAGAAAAAGGGAAGAAGGGTGCAGAAGGAAGCAAGAAAAGTGCAGAAAGAGGCAAGTGAGGTGCAGAAGGAGGCAAGAGAGTTGCAGAAACAGGCAAAAGAGGTGCAGAAAGAGGGAACAGGTGTGCAGACAGAGACAAGAGAGGTGCAGAAAGAGGGAAGAGGGGTACATAGAGGCAAGAGGGATGCAGAAATTTGCAACAGAGGTGCAAAAAGAAGCAAGTGCAGTGCAGAAAGAACCAACAGAGGTGCAGAAAGAGGCAAGAGGGGTACAGAAAGAGGCAAGCAAAGTGCAGAAAGAAGCAAAAGAGGTACAGAAAGAGGCAAGAGAACTGGAGAAAAAGGCAAGAGAGGTACACAAAGAGGCAAAAGGGGTACAGAAAGAGGCAAGAGGGGTGCAGAAAGAAGCAAGAGACGTGCAGAAAGAAGCAACAGAGGTGCATAAAGAGGCAAGAGGGGTGCAGAAAGAGGCAAGAGAAGTGCTGAAAGAAGCAACAGAGGTGTAGAAAGAGGCAAGAGAAGTGCAGAAAGAGGCAAGTGAGGTGCAGAAATAAGGAAGAGCAGTGCAGAAAGAACCAACAGAGGTGCAAAAAGAGGCAAGAGGGGTGCAGAAAAAGGTAGGAGAGGTGCACAAACAGGCAAGAGAGGTACAGAAAGAAGCAGGAGGGGTGCTGAAAGAAGGAAGAGAAGTGCAGAAAGAAGCAACAGAGATGCTGAAATAGGCACGAAGGGTACAGAAAGAGCAACAGAAGTGCAGAAAGAAGCAACAGAGGTACAGAAAGAGGCAAGAGAGGTGCAGAAACAGGCAGGAAATGTGCAGAAAGAGGGAACAGGGGTGCAGAAAGAGGCAAGAGAGGTGCAGAAAGAGAAAAGAGGGGTGCAGAAAGAGGCAAGAGAGGTGCAGAAAGAAGCAAGTGAGTTGCAGAAAGAGGCAACAGAGGTGCAGAAAGGCGCAAGAGAGGTGTGGAAACAAGCAAGAGAAATGCAGAAAGAGGCAAGAGAATTGCTGAAAGAAGCAACAGAGGTGTGGAAAGAAGCAAGAGAAGTGCAAAAAGAGGCAAGTGAGGTGCAGAAAGAAGCAAGAGAGGTACAGAAAGAGGCAAGAGGGGTGCAGAAATGTGCAAGAGAGTAGCAGATAGAAGCAAGAGCAGTGCAGAAAGAACCAACAGAGGTACTGAAAGAGGCACGAAGGGTGCAGAAAGAGGCAAGAGAAGTGCAGAAAGAAGCAACAGAGGTACAGAAAGAGGTAAGAGTGGTACAGAAAGAGGGAAGAGAGGTGTAGAAAGAGGCAAGAGAGTTGCACAAAGATGGAAGAGGGGTGCAGAAAGAAGCAAGTGAGGTACAGAAAGAGGCAAGAGAGGTGCAGAAAGAGGCATGAGAGGTGCAGAAACAGGCAAGAGAAGTGCAGAAAGAGGCAAGAGAATTGCTGAAAGAAGCAACAGAGGTGTAGAAAGAAGCAAGAGTAGTGCAGAAAGAGGCAAGTAAAATGCAGAAAGAGGCAAGAGAGGTGCAGAAAGAGGGAAGACGAGTGCAGAAAGGGACAACAGGGGTGCAGAAAGAAGCAAGGCAGGTGCAGAAAGAAGCATGGGAAGTGCAGAATGAAGCAACAGGGGTGCAGAAAGAGGCAAGAGAAGTGCAGAAAAAAGCAACAGAGGTGCAGAAGGAGGCACGAGAACTGCAGAAAGAGGCAAGAGAGTTGCAGAAACAGGCAAGAGAGGTGCAGAAATTGTGAACAGGGGTGCAGAAAGAGGCAAGAGAGGTGCAGAAAGGGGGAAGAAGGGTACAGAAAGAGGCAAGAGGAGTGCAGAAAGAAGCAAGAGAAGTGTAGAAAGAAGCAACAGAGGTGCAGAAAGAGGCAAGATGGGTGCAGAAAGAGGCAAGAGAAGTACAGAACGAAGCAACAGAGGTGCAGAAAGAGGCAAGAGGAGTACAGAAAGAGGGAAGAGGGGTGCAGAAAGAGGCAAGAGGGATACAGAAAGAAACAAGAGAGGTGCAGAAAGAAACAAAAGAAGTGCAGAAAGAAGGAACAGAGGAGCAGAAAGAGGCAAGAGGGGTGCAGAAAGAGGGAAGATGGGTGTGAAAGAGGCACGAGGGGTGCAGAAAGAAGCAAGAGGGATGCAGAAAGAAGCAAGAAAGGTGCAGAAAGAGACAACAGCGGTGCAAAAAGAGACAACAGGGGTGCAGAAAGAAGCAAGAGGTGCAGAAAGAGGCAATAGAAGTGCAGAAAGAAGCAACAGAGGTGTAGAAAGAGGCAAGAGGGGTGCAGAAAGAGGAGAGAGAAGTGCAGAAAGAAGCAAAAGAGGTGCAGAAAGAGGCAAGAGAACTGGAGGAAAAGGCAAGAAAAGTACACAAAGAGGCAAAAGGGGTACAGAAAGAGGCAGGAGGGGTGCTGAAAGAAGGAAGAGAAGTGCAGAAAGAAGCAACAGAGATGCTGAAAGAGGCACGAAGGGTGCAGAAAGAGCAAGAGAAGTGCAGAAAGAAGCAACAGAGGTACAGAAAGAAGCAAGAGGGATGCAGAAAGAAGGGACAGAGGTGCAGAAAGAGGCAAGAGAAGTGCAGAAAGAAGCAACAGAGATGCAGAAAGGGGGAGGAGGGGTGGAGAAAGAGGCAAGAGGGGTGCAGAAAGAAGCAAGAGAGGTGCAGAAAGAAACAAAAGAAGTGCAGAAAGAAGCAACAGAGGTACAGAAAGAGGCAAGAGGAGTGCAGAAAGAGGGAAGAAGGGTGCAGAAAGAGGCACGAGGGGTGCAGAAAGAAGCAAGAGATGTGCAGAAAGAAGCAAGAGAAGTGCATAAAGAAGCAACAGAGATGCAGAAAGGGGAAAGTGGGGAGGAGAAAGAGGCAAGAGGGATATAGAAAGAAGCAAGAGAGTTGCAGAAAGAAACAAAAGAAATGCAGAAAGAAGGAACAGAGGTGCCGAAAGAGGCAAGAGGGGAGCAGAAAGAGGGAAGAGGGGTGCAGAAAGAGGCACAAGGGTTGCAGAAAGAAGGGACAGAGGTGCAGAACAAAGCAAAAGAATTGCAGAAAGATGCAACAGAGGTGCAGAAAGAGGAACGAGGGGTGCAAAAAGAGGGAAGAGGGGTGCAGAAAGAGGCAAGAGAGGCACAGAAAGAGAAAAGAGGGGTGCAGAAAGAGGCAAGAGGGATGCAGAAAGAAGCAAGTGGGGTACAGAAAGAGGCAACAGAGGTTCAGAAAGACGCAAGAGAGGTGCAGAAACAAGCAAGAGAAGTGCAGAAAGAGGCAAGAGAATTGCTGAAAGAAGCAACAGAGATGTGGAAAGAAGCAAGAGAAGTGCAGAAAGAGGCAAGTGAGGTGCAGAAAGAGGCCAGGGAGGTGCAGAAAATGGCAAGAGGACAGCAGAAAGAGGCAAGAGAGATGCAAAAAGGGAAGAAGGATGCAGAAAGAAGCAAGAGAGGTGTAGAAAGAAGCAAGAGAAGTGCAGAAAGAAGCAAGAGAGGTGCAGAAAGAGGAAAGACAAGTGCAGAAAGCAACAACAGCGGTGCAGAAAGAGACAACAGGGGTACAGAAAGAAGCAAGAGAGGTGCAGAAAGAAGCAACAGAGGTGCAGAAAGATGCAACAGAGGTGCAAAAAGAGGCAAGAGGGGTGCAAAACGAGGGAAGAGGGGTGCAGAAAGAGGCAAGAGAGGTGCAGAAAGAGAAAAGAGGGGTGCAGAATGAGGCAAGAGGAGTGCAGAAAGAAGCAAGTGGGGTACAGAAAGAGGCAACAGAGGTTCGGAAAGACGCAAGAGAGGTGCAAAAACAAGCAAGAGAAGTGCAGAAAGAGGCAAGAGAATTGCTGAAAGAAGCAACAGAGATGTGGAAAGAAGCAAGAGAAGTGCAGAAAGAGGCAAGTGAGGTGCAGAAAGAGGCAAGAGAGGTGCAGAAAATGGCAAGAGAACAGCAGAAAAAGGCAAGAGGGATACAAAAAAGGGAAGAAGGGTGCAGAAAGAAGCAAGAGAGGTACAGAAAGAAGTAAGAGAAGTGCAGAAAGAAGCAAGAGAGGTGCAGAAAGAGGAAAGACAAGTGCAGAAAGAGACAACAGCGGTGCAGAAAGAGACAACAGGGGTGCAGAAAGAAGCAAGAGAGATGCAGAAAGAGGCAATAGAAGTGCAGAAAGAAGCAACAGAGGTGCAGAAAGAGCCAAGAGGGGTGCAGAAAGAGGAGAGAGAAGTGCAGAAAGAAGCAAAAGAGGTGCTCAAAGAGGCAAGAGGGGTGCAGAAAGAGGCAAAAGCAGTGCAGAAAGAACCAAGAGAGGTGCAGAAAGAGGCAAGAGATATGCAGAAAAAGGGAAGAAGGGTGCAGAAGGAAGCAAGAGAAGTGCAGAAAGAGGCAAGTGAGGTGCAGAAGGAGGCAAGAGAGTTGCAGAAACAGGCAAAAGGGGTGCAGAAAGAGGGAACAGGTGTGCAGACAGAGACAAGAGAGGTGCAGAAAGAGGGAAGAGGGGTACATAAAGAGGCAAGAGGGATGCAGAAATTTGCAACAGAGGTGCAAAAAGAAGCAAGTGCAGTGCAGAAAGAACCAACAGAGGTGCAGAAAGAGGCAAGAGGGGTACAGAAAGAGGCAAGCAAAGTGCAGAAAGAAGCAAAAGAGGTACAGAAAGAGGCAAGAGAACTGGAGAAAAAGGCAAGAGAGGTACACAAAGAGGCAAAAGGGGTACAGAAAGAGGCAAGAGGGGTGCAGAAAGAAGCAAGAGAAGTGCAGAAAGAAGCAACAGAGGTGCATAAAGAGGCAAGAGGGGTGGAGAAAGAGGCAAGAAAAGTGCTGAAAGAAGCAACAGAGGTGTAGAAAGAGGCAAGAGAAGTGCAGAAAGAGGCAAGTGAGGTGCAGAAATAAGCAAGAGCAGTGCAGAAAGAACCAACAGAGGTGCAAAAAGAGGCAAGAGGGGTGCAGAAAAAGGTAGGAGAGGTGCACAAACAGGCAAGAGAGGTACAGAAAGAAGCAGGAGGGGTGCTGAAAGAAGGAAGAGAAGTGCAGAAAGAAGCAACAGAGATGCTGAAATAGGCACGAAGGGTACAGAAAGAGCAAGAGAAGTGCAGAAAGAAGCAACAGAGGTACAGAAAGAGGCAAGAGAGGTGCAGAAACAGGCAGGAAATGTGCAGAAAGAGGGAACAGGGGTGCAGAAAGAGGCAAGAGAGGTGCAGAAAGAGAAAAGAGGGGTGCAGAAAGAGGCAAGAGAGGTGCAGAAAGAAGCAAGTGAGTTGCAGAAAGAGGCAACAGAGGTGCAGAAAGACGCAAGAGAGGTGTGGAAACAAGCAAGAGAAGTGCAGAAAGAGGCAAGAGAATTGCTGAAAGAAGCAACAGAGGTGTGGAAAGAAGCAAGAGAAGTGCAAAAAGAGGCAAGTGAGGTGCAGAAAGAAGCAAGAGAGGTACTGAAAGAGGCACGAAGGGTGCAGAAAGAGGCAAGAGAAGTGCAGAAAGAAGCAACAGAGGTACAGAAAGAGGTAAGAGTGGTACAAAAAGAGGGAAGAGAGGTGTAGAAAGAGGCAAGAGAGTTGCACAAAGAGGGAAGAGGGGTGCAGAAAGAAGCAAGAGGGGTGCAGAAAGAAGCAAGTGAGGTACAGAAAGAGGCAAGAGAGGTGCAGAAAGAGGCATGAGAGGTGCATAAACAGGCAAGAGAAGTGCAGAAAGAGGCAAGAGAATTGCTGAAAGAAGCAACAGAGGTGTAGAAAGAAGCAAGAGTAGTGCAGAAAGAGGCAAGTAAAATGCAGAAAGAGGCAAGAGAGGTGCAGAAAGAGGGAAGACGAGTGCAGAAAGGGACAACAGGGGTGCAGAAAGAAGCAAGGCAGGTGCAGAAAGAAGCATGGGAAGTGCAGAATGAAGCAACAGGGGTGCAGAAAGAGGCAAGAGAAGTGCAGAAAAAAGCAACAGAGGTGCAGAAGGAGGCATGAGAACTGCAGAAAGAGGCAAGAGAATTGCAGAAACAGGCAAGAGAGGTGCAGAAATTGGGAACAGGGGTGCAGAGAGAGGTAAGAGAGGTGCAGAAAGGGGGAAGAAGGGTACAGAAAGAGGCAAGAAGGGTACAGAAAGAGGCAAGAGGAGTGCAGAAAGAAGCAAGAGAAGTGTAGAAAGAAGCAACAGAGGTGCAGAAAGAGGCAAGAGGGGTACAGAAAGAGGCAAGAGAAGTACAGAATGAAGCAACAGAGGTGCAGAAAGAGGCAAGAGGAGTACAGAAAGAGGGAAGAGGGGTGCAGAAAGAGGCAAGAGGGATACAGAAAGAAACAAGAGAGGTGCAGAAAGAAACAAAAGAAGTGCAGAAAGAAGGAACAGAGGAGCAGAAAGAGGCAAGAGGGGTGCAGAAAGAGGGAAGATGGGTGTGAAAGAAGCACGAGGGGTGCAGAAAGAAGCAAGAGGGATGCAGAAAGAAGCAAGAAAGGTGCAGAAAGAGACAACAGCGGTGCAAAAAGAGACAACAGGGGTGCAGAAAGAAGCAAGAGGTGCAGAAAGAGGCAATAGAAGTGCAGAAAGAAGCAACAGAGGTGCAGAAAGAGGCAAGAGGGGTGCAGAAAGAGGAGAGAGAAGTGCAGAAAGAAGCAAAAGAGGTGCAGAAAGAGGCAAGAGAACTGGAGGAAAAGGCAAGAGAAGTACACAAAGAGGCAAAAGGGGTACAGAAAGAGGCAGGAGGGGTGCTGAAAGAAGGAAGAGAAGTGCAGAAAGAAGCAACAGAGATGCTGAAAGAGGCACGAAGGGTGCAGAAAGAGCAAGAGAAGTGCAGAAAGAAGCAACAGAGGTACAGAAAGAAGCAAGAGGGATGCAGAAAGAAGGGACAGAGGTGCAGAAAGAGGCAAGAGAAGTGCAGAAAGAAGCAACAGAGATGCAGAAAGGGGGAGGAGGGGTGGAGAAAGAGGCAAGAGGGGTGCAGAAAGAAGCAAGAGAGGTGCAGAAAGAAACAAAAGAAGTGCAGAAAGAAGCAACAGAGGTACAGAAAGAGGCAAGAGGAGTGCAGAAAGAGGGAAGAAGGGTGCAGAAAGAGGCACGAGGGGTGCAGAAAGAAGCAAGAGATGTGCAGAAAGAAGCAAGAGAAGTGCATAAAGAAGCAACAGAGATGCAGAAAGGGGAAAGTGGGGAGGAGAAAGAGGCAAGAGGGATATAGAAAGAAGCAAGAGAGTTGCAGAAAGAAACAAAAGAAATGCAGAAAGAAGGAACAGAGGTGCCGAAAGAGGCAAGAGGGGAGCAGAAAGAGGGAAGAGGGGTGCAGAAAGAGGCACAAGGGTTGCAGAAAGAAGGGACAGAGGTGCAGAACAAAGCAAAAGAATTGCAGAAAGATGCAACAGAGGTGCAGAAAGAGGAACGAGGGGTGCAAAAAGAGGGAAGAGGGGTGCAGAAAGAGGCAAGAGAGGCACAGAAAGAGAAAAGAGGGGTGCAGAAAGAGGCAAGAGGGATGCAGAAAGAAGCAAGTGGGGTACAGAAAGAGGCAACAGAGGTTCAGAAAGACGCAAGAGAGGTGCAGAAACAAGCAAGAGAAGTGCAGAAAGAGGCAAGAGAATTGCTGAAAGAAGCAACAGAGATGTGGAAAGAAGCAAGAGAAGTGCAGAAAGAGGCAAGTGAGGTGCAGAAAGAGGCCAGGGAGGTGCAGAAAATGGCAAGAGGACAGCAGAAAGAGGCAAGAGAGATGCAAAAAGGGAAGAAGGATGCAGAAAGAAGCAAGAGAGGTGTAGAAAGAAGCAAGAGAAGTGCAGAAAGAAGCAAGAGAGGTGCAGAAAGAGGAAAGACAAGTGCAGAAAGCAACAACAGCGGTGCAGAAAGAGACAACAGGGGTACAGAAAGAAGCAAGAGAGGTGCAGAAAGAAGCAACAGAGGTGCAGAAAGATGCAACAGAGGTGCAAAAAGAGGCAAGAGGGGTGCAAAACGAGGGAAGAGGGGTGCAGAAAGAGGCAAGAGAGGTGCAGAAAGAGAAAAGAGGGGTGCAGAATGAGGCAAGAGGAGTGCAGAAAGAAGCAAGTGGGGTACAGAAAGAGGCAACAGAGGTTCGGAAAGACGCAAGAGAGGTGCAAAAACAAGCAAGAGAAGTGCAGAAAGAGGCAAGAGAATTGCTGAAAGAAGCAACAGAGATGTGGAAAGAAGCAAGAGAAGTGCAGAAAGAGGCAAGTGAGGTGCAGAAAGAGGCAAGAGAGGTGCAGAAAATGGCAAGAGAACAGCAGAAAAAGGCAAGAGGGATACAAAAAAGGGAAGAAGGGTGCAGAAAGAAGCAAGAGAGGTACAGAAAGAAGTAAGAGAAGTGCAGAAAGAAGCAAGAGAGGTGCAGAAAGAGGAAAGACAAGTGCAGAAAGAGACAACAGCGGTGCAGAAAGAGACAACAGGGGTGCAGAAAGAAGCAAGAGAGATGCAGAAAGAGGCAATAGAAGTGCAGAAAGAAGCAACAGAGGTGCAGAAAGAGCCAAGAGGGGTGCAGAAAGAGGAGAGAGAAGTGCAGAAAGAAGCAAAAGAGGTGCTCAAAGAGGCAAGAGGGGTGCAGAAAGAGGCAAAAGCAGTGCAGAAAGAACCAAGAGAGGTGCAGAAAGAGGCAAGAGATATGCAGAAAAAGGGAAGAAGGGTGCAGAAGGAAGCAAGAGAAGTGCAGAAAGAGGCAAGTGAGGTGCAGAAGGAGGCAAGAGAGTTGCAGAAACAGGCAAAAGGGGTGCAGAAAGAGGGAACAGGTGTGCAGACAGAGACAAGAGAGGTGCAGAAAGAGGGAAGAGGGGTACATAAAGAGGCAAGAGGGATGCAGAAATTTGCAACAGAGGTGCAAAAAGAAGCAAGTGCAGTGCAGAAAGAACCAACAGAGGTGCAGAAAGAGGCAAGAGGGGTACAGAAAGAGGCAAGCAAAGTGCAGAAAGAAGCAAAAGAGGTACAGAAAGAGGCAAGAGAACTGGAGAAAAAGGCAAGAGAGGTACACAAAGAGGCAAAAGGGGTACAGAAAGAGGCAAGAGGGGTGCAGAAAGAAGCAAGAGAAGTGCAGAAAGAAGCAACAGAGGTGCATAAAGAGGCAAGAGGGGTGGAGAAAGAGGCAAGAAAAGTGCTGAAAGAAGCAACAGAGGTGTAGAAAGAGGCAAGAGAAGTGCAGAAAGAGGCAAGTGAGGTGCAGAAATAAGCAAGAGCAGTGCAGAAAGAACCAACAGAGGTGCAAAAAGAGGCAAGAGGGGTGCAGAAAAAGGTAGGAGAGGTGCACAAACAGGCAAGAGAGGTACAGAAAGAAGCAGGAGGGGTGCTGAAAGAAGGAAGAGAAGTGCAGAAAGAAGCAACAGAGATGCTGAAATAGGCACGAAGGGTACAGAAAGAGCAAGAGAAGTGCAGAAAGAAGCAACAGAGGTACAGAAAGAGGCAAGAGAGGTGCAGAAACAGGCAGGAAATGTGCAGAAAGAGGGAACAGGGGTGCAGAAAGAGGCAAGAGAGGTGCAGAAAGAGAAAAGAGGGGTGCAGAAAGAGGCAAGAGAGGTGCAGAAAGAAGCAAGTGAGTTGCAGAAAGAGGCAACAGAGGTGCAGAAAGACGCAAGAGAGGTGTGGAAACAAGCAAGAGAAGTGCAGAAAGAGGCAAGAGAATTGCTGAAAGAAGCAACAGAGGTGTGGAAAGAAGCAAGAGAAGTGCAAAAAGAGGCAAGTGAGGTGCAGAAAGAAGCAAGAGAGGTACTGAAAGAGGCACGAAGGGTGCAGAAAGAGGCAAGAGAAGTGCAGAAAGAAGCAACAGAGGTACAGAAAGAGGTAAGAGTGGTACAAAAAGAGGGAAGAGAGGTGTAGAAAGAGGCAAGAGAGTTGCACAAAGAGGGAAGAGGGGTGCAGAAAGAAGCAAGAGGGGTGCAGAAAGAAGCAAGTGAGGTACAGAAAGAGGCAAGAGAGGTGCAGAAAGAGGCATGAGAGGTGCATAAACAGGCAAGAGAAGTGCAGAAAGAGGCAAGAGAATTGCTGAAAGAAGCAACAGAGGTGTAGAAAGAAGCAAGAGTAGTGCAGAAAGAGGCAAGTAAAATGCAGAAAGAGGCAAGAGAGGTGCAGAAAGAGGGAAGACGAGTGCAGAAAGGGACAACAGGGGTGCAGAAAGAAGCAAGGCAGGTGCAGAAAGAAGCATGGGAAGTGCAGAATGAAGCAACAGGGGTGCAGAAAGAGGCAAGAGAAGTGCAGAAAAAAGCAACAGAGGTGCAGAAGGAGGCATGAGAACTGCAGAAAGAGGCAAGAGAATTGCAGAAACAGGCAAGAGAGGTGCAGAAATTGGGAACAGGGGTGCAGAGAGAGGTAAGAGAGGTGCAGAAAGGGGAAGAAGGGTACAGAAAGAGGCAAGAAGGGTACAGAAAGAGGCAAGAGGAGTGCAGAAAGAAGCAAGAGAAGTGTAGAAAGAAGCAACAGAGGTGCAGAAAGAGGCAAGAGGGGTACAGAAAGAGGCAAGAGAAGTACAGAATGAAGCAACAGAGGTGCAGAAAGAGGCAAGAGGAGTACAGAAAGAGGGAAGAGGGGTGCAGAAAGAGGCAAGAGGGATACAGAAAGAAACAAGAGAGGTGCAGAAAGAAACAAAAGAAGTGCAGAAAGAAGGAACAGAGGAGCAGAAAGAGGCAAGAGGGGTGCAGAAAGAGGGAAGATGGGTGTGAAAGAAGCACGAGGGGTGCAGAAAGAAGCAAGAGGGATGCAGAAAGAAGCAAGAAAGGTGCAGAAAGAGACAACAGCGGTGCAAAAGAGACAACAGGGGTGCAGAAAGAAGCAAGAGGTGCAGAAAGAGGCAATAGAAGTGCAGAAAGAAGCAACAGAGGTGCAGAAAGAGGCAAGAGGGGTGCAGAAAGAGGAGAGAGAAGTGCAGAAAGAAGCAAAAGAGGTGCAGAAAGAGGCAAGAGAACTGGAGGAAAAGGCAAGAGAAGTACACAAAGAGGCAAAGGGGTACAGAAAGAGGCAGGAGGGGTGCTGAAAGAAGGAAGAGAAGTGCAGAAAGAAGCAACAGAGATGCTGAAAGAGGCACGAAGGGTGCAGAAAGAGCAAGAGAAGTGCAGAAAGAAGCAACAGAGGTACAGAAAGAAGCAAGAGGGATGCAGAAAGAAGGGACAGAGGTGCAGAAAGAGGCAAGAGAAGTGCAGAAAGAAGCAACAGAGATGCAGAAAGGGGGAGGAGGGGTGGAGAAAGAGGCAAGAGGGGTGCAGAAAGAAGCAAGAGAGGTGCAGAAAGAAACAAAAGAAGTGCAGAAAGAAGCAACAGAGGTACAGAAAGAGGCAAGAGGAGTGCAGAAAGAGGGAAGAAGGGTGCAGAAAGAGGCACGAGGGGTGCAGAAAGAAGCAAGAGAGGTGCAGAAAGAAGCAAGAGAAGTGCATAAAGAAGCAACAGAGATGCAGAAAGGGGAAAGTGGGGAGGAGAAAGAGGCAAGAGGGTTACAGAAAGAAGCAAGAGAGTTGCAGAAAGAAACAAAAGAAATGCAGAAAGAAGGAACAGAGGTGCCGAAAGAGGCAAGAGGGGAGCAGAAAGAGGGAAGAGGGGTGCAGAAAGAGGCACAAGGGTTGCAGAAAGAAGGGACAGAGGTGCAGAACAAAGCAAAAGAATTGCAGAAAGAAGCAACAAAGGTGCAGAAAGAGGGATGAGGGGTGGAAAAAGACACAAGAGAAGTGCAGAAAGAAGCAGCAGAGATGCAAAAAGGGGGAACAGGGGTGGAGAAAGTGGTGAGAGGGGTGCAGAAAGAAGCAAGAGGGGTGCATAAAAAAACAAAAGAAGAGCAGAAAGAAGGAACAGGGGTGCAGAAAGATGCAGGTGGGGTGCAGAAAGAGGGAAGAGTGGTACAGAAAGAAGCACGAGTGGTGCAGAAAGAAGCAAGAGACGTGCAGAATGAAGCAAAAGTAGTGCAGAAAGATGCAACAGAGGTGCAGAAAGAGGCAAGAGGGGTGCAAAAAGAGGGAAGAGGGGTCCAGAAAGAGGCACGAGGGGGGCAGAAAGAAGCAAGAGAGGTGCAGAAAGAAGCAACAGAGGTGCAGAAATAGGGAAGAGGGGTAGAGAAAGAGACAAGAGAGGTGCAGAAAGAAGCAACAGAGGTGCAGAAAGAAGGAAGAGGGATGGAGAAAGAGGCAAGACGGGTGCAGAAAGAAGCAAGAGAGGTGCAGAAAGTAACAAAGGAAGTGCAGAAAGAAGGAACAGAGGTGCAGAAAGAGGCAAGAGGAGTGCAGAAAGAGAAGAGGGGTGCAGAAAGAGGCACAAGGGGTGCAGAAAGAAGCAAGAGAGGTACAGAAAGATGCACGATAAGTGCAGAAAGAAGCAACAGAGATGCAGACAGACGGAAGAGGGGTGGAGAAAGAGGCAAGAGAAGTGCAGAAAGAAGCAACAGACACGCAGAAAGGGGGAAGAGGGGTGGAGAAAGAGGCAAGAGGGGTGCAGAAAGAAGCAAGAGAGGTGCAGAAAGAAACAAAAGAAGTGCAAAAAAGAAGGAACAGGTGCAGAAAGAGGCAGGAGGAGTGCAGATAGAAGGAAGAGGGGTGCAGAAAGAGGCAAGAGAGGTACAGAAAGAGGGAAGAAAGGTGCAGAAAGAGGCAAGAGGGGTGCAGAAAGAGGGAAGAGGGGTGTGAAAGAGGCATGAGGGGTGCAGAAAGAAGAAAGAGGGGTGCAGAAAGAAGCAAGAGAGGTGCAAAAAGAAACAAAAGAAGTGCAGAAAGAAGCAACATAAATGCAGAAAAAGGCAAGAGAGGCGCAGAAAGAAGCAAGAGTGGCTTGCACACCATTAGTACCAATTTAACACCCACATTTAGCAATAAGTAATAGGTGACCATTCTAGGTTTACAAAGGACCTTCCACCACATTGTAACACTTGACGCTGCATTTTTGTTAACGTTTGAGCCGTTTGAGCTAGAAACAAGGCTTTTTTTGTTCAAATCTGCAGATTAGGCAGCAGATGAGTTATGTGGCTAATGCAGAAAATGTATAATTGTGCGAAAGTTGGTGCAGCCAAACAGTCATATAATTCCAGTGGCCCTGCTCATACCTCTGATTAGGTCCAGAAGTGCTCCTCAGTTATTTCTTCTTTTTTTTGTCTCATTGAGTTCATAGTTTAGCTTTTATGGAAACGAGGAAGACTAAACCTGAGGTTACCACTCCACAACACAGACTACCATACCACATAATTACTCTCCGTAACACATAATCCTACTCTACATAATTCCTATACACTAAATACCACATACTTTCTATCCACATAATTTCACTGCACAACATACCACATAATTCCACTACACACAACCTACATCCACTCCAAGAACCATTATAAAACACTTTTAGATTTACAACGCTAATAGCTCAAACTCTTGCAAATGCAAGACCTATTACATTACAAATGCTTCTTTAACTGGTAGTCGCGTTTGCAGAGTGGTGGAGAAAGGGGGCTGGACCTCCAACCAGCGCTCAGGAATTCCACTGCGTAGGACTTACAGGAGGTACCAGGAGGGCTACTTGGCTGCCAAAGTCCCTTAGGAGTAAAGTGGACTTCATCCCCCAACCAGTACTGTGCCAGGAGGCGCGTTTGCAGAGTGGTGGAGAAAGGTGAGCGTAGCCTCCGAAGACCTCTTAGCAATCCCACAGTGTGGGATTTACTGAAGGTAACAGGAGGGGTAGTTAGCCCCTATGGTCAACCTTGGGGGCCAACTACCCCTCCTATTACCTCCAGTAAGTCCCACACAGCAGGATTGCTAAGTTCTCATAGCAGGCCACGCCCCCTTTCCCCACCACTCCGCAAACGCACTTCCTGGCGCGCTCTTGGATGGGGATTAATGTCCCCTTCGCTGCTGGGGGTCCTTAGAGGCCAACTACCTTACCTGATACCTCCAGTATGCCCCAGATAGTGGGATAGCTGACAGGTGGACACAGGCCATGTCCCCTTTCTCCACCACTCTGCAAACGCACCTCCTGGCGCGTTCTGGGTTGGGGAATTGAGTCACCTTGAATCCTGAGGGTCCCTGGGGGCCTACTAGCCCACTAGGTACCTCCAGTAAGCCCCACACAGCTGGATTGCTGAGAGTGGTCTGAGGCCATGCCCCCTTTTTACAAAACTCTGCAAACGCGCCTCCTGGCGCACTGCTGCTCGGGGGATGAAGTCCACTTTAGTTCTGAGGTCCTCAGGACACAAGAGGACCTCATCGCCCCACCAGCAGTGTGCCAAGAGGCACGTTTGCAGAGTGGTGTAAAAAGGGACGTGCCCTCGGACCGCCTCTCAGCAATCCCACTGTGTGGGGCTTACTGGAGGTACCTGGTGGGCTAGTTGGCCCCCAGGGACCCTCAGGAGTCAAGGGGACTTATTCCCCCAACTTAGAATGCGCCAGGAGGCGAGTTTGCACAGTGGTGCAGGGAGGTGGCGGGGCCTCCCGCGAGACACCGGCTTTTTTTAAATTTGCTTTTTGGAAGGGGGGCTGTGTGGCCCCCTTCCCTTTATTATTTTTGGGCCCTGGGGACCCCATCCACCAGGGCCTGAGCATTTTTTTGCTTTTTTTTTAAAAACGGGAAAAGGGCCACGGGCCCCCCTCCCATGGCCGATTTCGGCCCCGGGGACCCCATCCCCCGGGGCATGGCCACATATTTATTTTTTAATTATTTTTAAGGAGGGGGGCCGCGTGGCCCCCCTCCTGAGGCCAGTTTTGGCCCCAGGGACCCCATCCCCCAGGGCTGGGCCTTATTTATTTATTTATTTTTTAAAAGTACATAAGGGAGGGGGGCTGCATGGCCCCCCTTCCCTGGGCCACTTTTGGCCCCGGGGACCCACCCCTCGGGCCTGGCCTCTTTGATGGGGACCGTGGGGGGAGCCCCAATGCCCCCACGGTCCTGCCGGCTCCCCGCCTCCTGCGGGAGCCGGCATTGCTTTTGGGCAAGGGGAGCTGCTACCGTGCAGCTCCCCTTGTCCAAAAGCAATTCTGCTTTGCTTCTTGGAAGCGAGAGCAGGTTTCCTGCTCTCGCTTCCAAGAAGCAAAGCAGTGTTTGCTATGGCAGGGCGGGAGCCGTGCTCCCGCCCTTCCATAGCAAATGGCAAAGTCCCGGGGTGGGCACCCCGGGACATTGCTGGAGCCGGCTCTAGGGAGTGGTGGTCCCCAGGGCCATCGAGGGCTCCAGGAGGGGGGCCGCGCAGCCCCTACAAACATTGACATAGCCCCGGGGAGGTGGTGGTCCCCAGGGCAGTGTGGGGAGGGACAAGAGCCGCCCCACACCTGTAATTTAATTGGAGCCCTGGGGAGGTTGCGGTCCCCGGGGCTGCGGGGGGCCGTGTGCCCCCCACACAAAATGAGCAAAGCCCCAGGGAGGTGGTGGTCCCCAGGGCTGTGGGGGCCCCCACACCATAATTATGAATTGCCCCCGGGACCTGGCCCACCCGGGGGCTTAAAACAAACGAAGCGCGGGAGTCCGCGCTTCATTTTTATTTTATTTTTTCGGCCGAATTCTCGCACCCATCGCGAATTCGGCTGATTATAATTTTTTTTTAATTGCTTTGTTTGGCCCTGGGGGTTGTTGTGGGACCCCCTGAGCAGGCCTAGGGAATCAGGGTGTTTCTACCCTGTCCCCTTTTCTTGTTTTTTTATCTTTTTTCTCCTTTTTTCTTGTGACTCGGTTACCGAGTCACAAAATGGCTGCCAACGCTTCCTGGTTTGGAGTGTTGGCAGCCAATCAGAATCAAGCTCGTGCTCGGGAGGGTTCGCGAATCCTCCTCAGTGCTCAGATATCGATATTTTTATTTTTTTAATTTCTCAGGAACTACTGAACGGATTTACACCATTTAAAAAAACGGGTGCTTTCTGAACCAAGAGCTACCTTTTTGCCAAATTTGGTGTAATTGCGTTCAGCAGTTCAGGCTGTAGCCTGTTTCAAAATTCCTATGAAATATAACATGGAAAAGCGCGTTTTGGGACACCCCTTTTTTCTCTGCCCCCGCTTGACGAATCACCTCGAAACTTTCAAGACAGGAGCTGACCTGAGTGAACCAGTAGTTTTGAAAATTTCACGAAGATTCGTCAAACGGCGCTAAAGATATTGGCAAAAGAAAAAACGCTTTTTGAATAGAGACAAGGTCCTAACTATAACTACCTACTGGCGACCGCCAGTAGGTAATATATATATATATATATATATATATATATATATATATATATATATATATTTATTTATATATATATTTCGGTTTCCCAAAGCCACATTAAAACGGCCGATCACTGATAAATGGGTGCCTTTCATACGTGCAAGTGACTGCACAGAATTAGAAAGGTCCATCAAATGTCCATCAAAAACTGGAAGCACTCAACCGGTTCCCGATAATCCATTTTTAATCTGTTGAGACGGCAGACATGTTTCGACAAGGATTTGTCTTTATCAATGCCCATTACGTGGATTCACTTTGAAGCACTATTGTAGGGCTTCTCTCACTCCCATTGGTTAAAATGCTGTCCACTAGAATTCAACCATCGCTCTGTCAGCATGGACCCTTTACTAAGCACGTGAAGGCAAATACAATGCAGTGGACTTGGTAAGTCTTTAGTAGACGTATTACACCACATTGTGCTCAAAGTCCATAATGCATTTCACATCACTTTATCCACGCTGGCCAAATAGAGCACAAGGTGAACTGGAGCGATTCCACTTTAAAATGTAATCAAAAAACCTTTATTTAAAAAAGAAAATGAAGATAGCAGTAACAAGGTTGCAAGTCATATGAGGCCTTTAACAGTGTAATCCTATTAACATGAATATAGTACTAGCATTACTTGCACTCCATAACGCCTACCTTATGCTGTTGCAGCCTTGGATGAATGGATGAACCAGCTTTCCTGGTTAAAAAAATAGAGAAAAACATTTTATGTTGTTTGTTATGTTTGTGTCTAAATGTTAAGTTATGTTCAACATTAAATACAATAGAAAACAAGTGCACTATGTTCTGCCAACCTTTGTCAATGACAACCACCAGCTGCGCACAGCATGTGGCAAGGTCTGCTACACAGAAACCAGGCCCTGTGTCCAACGCCCCAAGCCTTCAGCTGCGCACATTGGGTGGGGATGCCACAAGGTCTGGCCAACCCACAACTGCCCTACCCCCCTAAGTAAGTGGCCTATCCCAACTGCACACTGCCTGAAGCAAGGTCCACTACACAAAACGAGGCCCTCTGCTCAGCCCCACGATTGAGCAAACAACATTCCTGCTGCACATGGCCCGCAACCTGCAGGGAGAGCCTTTGCCCAGCCTTCCAAGTGAGTGTCCAAACGATTGAGTGAGCAAACCCCCTGCTGAACACGGTTTTGGCCCAGCACAGCAAGTGTTTGGCCACTGCCCCCAACTCCCCGAATACATTAACAATAATTTAAGCATTAAAAATAGCACACATATATAAGAAAACATATTTAGCTTAATACAAATTAAAATTAATTAAAAAACAACAACATTAACTAATGGCAATTAATCATCTAAATAATTTACATATTACTAATTAATATTTTATTTACCATAAAACAGTAATAGAAGTAAAAAAAACAATAATTTATATTTTCAATATACAACCCATTGTAAATATTTCCATTTAATATTTAAATTACACACAACAAATTACAAACTATACTGCAACACTAATCACAACTAGTAGCTCAGTGTGGGGCTAGCTCCTGAATGGCCAGGTCTTGAGAAGTTTTCAAAAGGACAGCTGTTTTCAGTTGTCCTCAAGGCCAGGAAGAGGGAGTTCCAAAGTTTAGCCACATTGAAACTAACAGACCATCCTCTACTTCTGGCTCTTCTAGTAGGGGGAATAGTGGGCATATGAGTGTTGGTGGATCTTAGTGCCCTGTTGGAGGTGTAGGGGGTGACTAGCTGGCATAGGATAGTAGGTCCTTGTGAACGAAGGGCTCTATGTGCAGTGCACAGTGCTTTGAATTCAATTCTTTGGGCAACTGGGAGCCAATGGAGTGTGTCAGGGGATCCTGAGTTAAGTGCGTGCAGCTGCAATTTGAATGACCTGAAGTTTTTAGATGACTGCCTTGCGAGCACCCAAGTAGAGCAATTTGCTGTAGTCCAGGTGGGAAAGAGTCAATGCCTGGACTACAGCCTCCTTAATGTCTGGTGGAGCAGGGGAAGAATTTTACACAACATACGCAGGATTCCAAAACAGCTGGCTGCAAGTTTGGTGAATGAGTTTCCATTCTTGTATTTCAATATTGTTTACACAATATTTTGGTTATTCACCGTGCATATCGAATCCAATTGTCTCTTTCTAGCATGCTGCACTTCAATCACTGCAATTCCTGTAGTTCTCTTAAAATGGAATCTACTAGACATATATATATATATATATAGCAAAAACGGACTCCACACTACTCTCAGCAAGGATCCCACAGCACGGAGAAAGAACGATCCACAGGTAGGTTTTTTAACCAGTAAAGTGCATTTATTTAGTACACCATTGTGCAAGCATGGACGGTCTACGCGTTTCGGCTCCTGCCTTCAACTGGACCATAGAGTCTCGTCGTCCAGAACATCTATTTAAAGTGACAAAGTGCATTGTGATCCCTTGTTTATTTCTAAAAAATGTGCTAGACTGTTAACCCTCATTTTCCTCAGTCTTAATGGGATTTAATAGCTACCATTTGTAATGTATCTTCATAAACCTTTCTGTAAAGTACTAATATAAATGCAGTTCAGAGGTAGAATTGTATATACGCACAATATCAATCTTACAATTCAGGATCATTTTTTTAGGGAGGAGAGTAAAACTAAATTCAAAAATACACAAGATTGCACAGATAAATCAAGATATATAGAAATAGTTTGATCCAAAAAGCATGGACTCATTAACAATTTTCCTTTGTAAAGTACAGTAGAATAAATATCATTTGGTCCACACAGTATTGTTGATTTTAAAGTGCTTAGCGCAATATCTTTGTGCAAAATGCATATTTAGTCCAATATCTTCAATGTTATATCCATGTAAAATCAATTAAAAAACATCTTTTTTTGGTAAAAATACACAAAAGTGAATAACATTTAGTCCAAACACTCTTGTTGATTTTAAAGTGCTTTGTGCAAAATGTTTGTGCAAAGATGCATATTTTAGTTGGACTTCTTCCGTATTATATCCATATAAGATCATTCCATATCTGAAGAAATCTATATAGCTGCCATATGAAGTGAAGGTGCTTGTTGCAGTACATTCCTTTTGTACACCATTTTCCTTTCATCTTTTCATATCATCTGAAGTAGAGTTATAAATAAATATATATTTTATTCATAAATATTTTATCAGCTAAAAAGATTTTTAAAAAACAGGTTTCAGTTACTAGGATATAAAGTATCTATTTCATTATTGCACAGTTTTTATTACAATCCTCTTGTCCTTAGATCAAAGGTCTTTCATATCTTCTTTCTTCTTTTTTTCCCATACTGTATTTTCTATTTTCAACTCCTTTTCCCTTATTTGAACTAGTTTCTTGAATGTATCGTATTATTTCAATCAGTTTCTCAGAGATGTCCGTGCAACTCAGCATCTAAATTGTGGCCAAATGGCTTCTCTGTCCCAATGGCTAATATGCATCTTGATTCAGCTTTCCTCAGTTCCAGGGTTCTGTCCCCTCCTCGTTCTTTCTATTTTATTATTTTGATGCCAAAATATATCAGAGACTGATTTTCTCCTGAGTGTGTCTCCGCAAAATGTTTTGCCATGGGATATGCGAGGTCCTTGTTTTTTATTGCTCTCAGATGTTGTAAAATTCTTAGTTTTAGTTTGTTGATGGTGCTTCTGACACATTGTTTCTTGCACGGACATTCTAAGATATATATCACATATTTTGATTCACATGTGATATGATCAGCAATTTGCTCCACTTTTCCATTTTGAAGACGATAAGTCTGGGTGTTCCTGCCGTGTTCACACGCCCTGCATTTCGGACACTTCCAAAATCCAGGTGTGTTCAACCACGATGTATTGACAGTATTTTTAATTTCCAGATGACTCTGTGTCAGGAGGTCACCTAACGATGCTGTTTTACTGTAGGTTATTTTAGGTGTTGACGGCAGATTCCTCATCAAGGTTTCATCGAGCATAAGAATGCTCCAATTTTTCTTTATAATTTTCCTTAAGATCTTATTTTCAACATTATAGTCCATGATCAAACGTGTTGGGTCATCTTCTTCTACGATTTCATTTGTTTCCAGTATCTCCAATCTTGTTTTAGTATTTACTTTAGCTCTAGCACCTTTAATTATTTCTTGTGCATAGCCCCTCTACAAAAAGCGTGCATTCATGTCATCAAGATTTCTTTCGACGTCCTCATTTTCGGAGCAATTTCTTTTGGCACGGAGCATCTCTCCATAAGGAATGCTCCACTTTGGATGTTGTGGGTGCCCACTATTCGCATGAAGGATACTGTTGCTGGCAGTTGGCTCCCGATGCATCCTTGTGCAGAGTTGTTGGTTTTTGAGAAAGACTTCCACATCTAAGAAGATTACTTGATTTTTGCTGTGTGTGGATGTGAAGGCCAGATTGTATTTGTTGCTGTTCAGTGTTTGAATGAATGTTTCAAGTTCAACTGTTTCGCCTTCCCATATATATATATATATATATGATATATATATAGCAATTCATCCTGCGTTACTCAAGGTTTAGACAAACTCCATAAAATCACTTTGCTGAATTCCTTTAAATTGTGTTCTTTACCTGATAATAGAGACATTACATCAGAACTCAATCATAATAACTTTTTATAGTTGAGTTCTGACATCACAATGCCTGATGCCAGAGCCAGCAGCTTAGGAGAAAGGTGGGTGAGGTCTCAGAGCATAATTTAAGAAGCTGTTTAAAGGATCAAAATGACTTTGTAAGTAAACAAGGCTCTTTGCAGATGCCCCCCCACTTTTTGCCCCCATTTGGATTACAAAAGGCTGGTTTTCAACTCAGTTCACTGAATCTTGCTAACTAGACTCCAGTGCCTATGTTCTCTCCCTAAAAATGGTCTGTGCGACTTGGTAATCCTAAATTGGCAATGCCTTTACCTCCTTATAAGTCCCTAGTATATGGTACCAGGGGTAACTAGGGAATAGATGGTGAACGGGTCCCTCAGGCTGCAGCACGGTTTTGTGCCACCCTATGTGACCCAAGGAAACTACTGACAGCATGTCTGCCATTGCAGACTGCAGGAGCAGTGCGTCATGTGTGGCACAGTCAATACACTATCTTTAATGTATGTCAGACATCCCTAAGGAAGGCCTCCTCAGCCCAGGCGCCAGGGTGCAAGGTGAGGACATGCCAATATATCCCTATAGTGGTGTTCCCCATTGGAAACTACTATAAGTGTTAGCAGTCCATAGAATAACATAGGCTGCCACCCTGGCATTCTCGAGGTTGGCAGCCTTATTATGGTAATGCCAAAATGTGACATGTTTGGTATCGAACAGTGTGCCTTCCCACCCCTGACATGAGTCTCATGCCCTGGGTGACATGGCATGCGTGGTTTGCTCCCACACACCTAACTTCCCTAAATCTAGGATTTCAGGGAACCCTCTGGCACCAAAAACTCAGATCTAAACAACTTGCATCAAAGAAGGACTAAGAAGAGACCCTTGTTGCTGACAACAGGACTTTGCCCACCACACCAAAGCAAAAGAGGGATACTTTGTCCCTGTGGCAACAGACTTGGAACTGAGTGAAGAGCCTAGTCCTTGGCTAAAACTCAGCACTCCCTGAGAGAGGGACCCCTATGGAAGCCAAAAGCACCCTCAGATTCCCATGGACTAGTGGTACTAGTCCCCTGCAACTGCAGGTAAATACACTCACCAGATCCGAAGTATTGCTGGCCATCGAGCACTCAGTGGGATCACCCAAATCCAGGTGGTCCAGTGCAATGGGGGAGTTGTAGTCTCGCCTGCTAAGATCCGTCACTCCTCAGGACCCAGTGAATTTCCAGTAGCTTTTCACTGTGCTTACCGCTGACAAGGCTTGTTGGTCGCCAATCCGGCAACTAACCCCCACACTCAACACTGCATCTACAGGGGACACCGTGCAACTTTCATCCAATGTCAGCAGCTGCGTTTCTGTTGTGTTTTTGCATTCTGTTACTTGCAGCACCGTGTGAGCAGTAAAACCAGCATCCCCGCAGCTGACATTCAGCACCACGGACAGCCAGAACAACTCTGCACCCGGACTTTATGTAGGTAAAATTGATCTGACTGTCATGGCCCGGTCGAGTTGCCTGTGTGACCTTAGCCCTATAAGGGTTCCACATAACTCGACCTGCAAGTGACTGATTGTCACTAGTGTTTTTCCCCATTGATCGCAATGTTATATTTTTCATGTATTATTTTGCACTGATTTAATATTGCTTCAAAAATCTATAACTCTGGTTATATGTATGCTATTACACTCATTTTGGTCCCTAAATTAAGATACAAATACACTCTATTTTTATAAATTGGTGTCTGAATTTTCTTGAGTCGTGTCAATTACTTTCCGTCCATGTTGGTACTCTGAAATGCTTAACACGTTCCTCTAGTAAAGCCTACTCTTTGCCACTCTACCAGGACTGAGCTAAGGATTTAGTAGTGTGAATCCAAGGACCATCTTTGGGGCATTGTGATAGTATTACGTGGTGAGGTCTAACCCCCACACCACATAATACTCCATTTTACTACACACATGTTGGTATTCTTTCTTCTGCTCTCTTTTTCTAGCTGTACACTGACAAGCAAAATGAGATATGTATGGCAATATGTTTATTTTTTGCACTCCGTGTATATTTTTTTTTAATTTAGAATCTTTTTACGTGTTTCTACTGTGCCTTGTATTAAACTCCTTCTAATATCTTTTAACAACAAATATCTATAAACTTTTAATATGTGTATGATTCTGCACTAGAGATTCAATTTTATTCTTCATGTTTGGAAACAAGCACTCTCTTTCATATCAAAGAGGTATGCACTAAGTGGTTTGTGTGGAAGGTGATGGCATGACCATGTATTATAAGGAGCAATGTACTACCTGCTATACATGACAAGGGTATTGCAAGACATCTCAGAGTTCCATAACCTTATAAAGGAAGCCTGTCTCAGCCTTGTTCCTCTATATGGTCATGAAACTCCTTGGTGGCTTACAAAATACTTATAAAGCATGGAGGGGATACTTTATCCCATATATTATATCCATTAAACACTTCAGTGCTCATATCCTTCTTGCCCCTTGGTAAAGGCCATTTCTGTAAAACACAGATGGTTTTATGACCTTGTCAAATACTTTTGTTATATCCACTGGCGTACCAATCATTTATGTTTTTGTATACGTTAATACATCTGGTAAAGTCCAGAAGTGTGTCTCTTTTGTCAGTTCTTTGTTTTCTAAGTCTTTTTTCAAATGTTAGCTGTATTCCGAAATTACCCTGTTAGGAATCATAGTGTCTCTCATTACAACAAAACAGTCTAGAGTTAAAATTTCAAATGTACTGTACAATGTTTTTGCCATAGCTTGCATGAATCTCTTTCTTGTACCTTTCGCTGTTCGAGTACTTTTCTGCCCCACTCTTTTCTTCACAGGCTTGAGAAGATCATTCCCAGTAAAATGAGATGGCCATGTGGAATTTCTCTGTGAGTACCAAATGTTGTGTGATCATTGCTCATATTCATCCAATATCTAAACAGTTTTAATACTCTCCAGAGCCTTTTATTCAGGGCACATACGTTCCTATTGAATCGCACTTAGCACTGCTTACATCTAAGCACTCAATAAACTATCAGGAGGTGCATGCAAGCGACAACTAGTCATTTGTTTCTATGCCCCTTCTTTTCTGGATCATACCCATAAGAGCAATGCTCAGGGTTTTAATATTTGTGGTGTCTTAAGGACGTTGGTGGATGTGACACAGAGATCTCTTTGGGAGATGATACCATCATTTCCTCTCCTTTTTCTACTGGCCAAATGTCCTCTTGTTCATCAGTATCATCCTGCCAAACTCCTGAATATGTGACGGAGGAAGAGCCTGAACTTGTGCCAGGATGGAGAGGCAAGTTTATTCAATTTTCTGACAGGCAAGCACTGTTTAGATGTCTTGCAGATAATATTCATCCACAGATGGAGGAAGAAGGGCCCAGTGAGGGCATGGTTTAGCAACTTCAAGTGGTTCCTCTTCCCAAATTTCCAATTAATAGGAAAACAAAGGATCTTCTTTTGTAAAAAAGGAAGAGTCTTGAAAAGACTGTCTAAGCGAGATTCTTAACTAGATTTTACCCTATAATAAAGGGAATGTTGGATCAGCTTCTGTCACTCTACATCCTATGGGGGCTCAACTCTCAGGGTGCAGAGACAGAATATCGATGCAAAAATATCGATTTGCACAAATATCGAGTTGCAAATATTGTGGGTCAGAAATATCGACATACAGATTCTCGTGGTCAAGAATATCGATTTTAGGTAAGCAATATCAATGTAAAAAATATCGAAGTGTTTAATATCGTTTGCAAAAATATAATTGTTAAAAATATTGTTTGTTTATTAATGTTATGTATTTTAGAATTTATTTTATATGTATGTGTTGCATGTTTTTTGTATAAGAATTGTTTGTATTTTAAATATATGTGTTACATTTTTAGTAGTTATTAATTTTTTATTATTTGAATTTTGCTTTTTTAGTTCTGTAGCAGGTTGTGGGTTTATAGTAGAATAGGGTGGGAAGTACTTTAATTATATTAAATGTATTGATTATTTTTTATTTATTAATATTTGTTTAATTGAGATGTTATAGTGTTAAATGTGTAAAGTAATTTATTATTAATTAATTAATAATTGGTTGTTAATTAATTTAAATTAATTAATTGGTAATTAATTATGGTAATTGTGTAATTAATTTTATGTGTGTGTTCTGGTGTTTATAGGTGTTAAGGGTGGGAAGCAATTTATTTTTAATTGATGAATTAATAATTGGCTGTTAATTAATTTTAATTAATTAACTGGTAATTAATTATGGTAATTGTGTAATTAATTTTATGTGTGTGTTCTGGTGTTTATAGGTGTTATGGGGCCCATTACGATGGCGGGCGGAAGCACAACCGCCGTGCTGGCGGATGCAAAAACCACCAGTTACCGCCGGCACGCAGCAGTCCACACGCCCGCCCAATTACGATGCGAAAAGTAGGCCAAACACCGCCGGCAAGCCAGCAACACCGTCCGCCATCAAAGTGCGCCCGCACACGTAGCGGCGCAGCACAACTGACACACACCGTCCGACGAAACACGTCCCGCCCGGCGCATAAATTACGATGCCGCAAACAAACGGCTCCCACGGCAAAGAGACACCGCACGTGAAAGAGAGGCGGAAACACGGACGCAGAGCACGGACAACGAAGAAGCGGCACCCCGGGCATGAATCCAGCACTGCAGGCCCTTCCCATGCTTCTGCTGATGCACCACCAAGGACGCAACGTACCGCGGAGACGCAGGTAGGCACACACACAACAAGTGCACGCAAACAGCGCACACAGTGCAAGGGCGGATAAAGCGGACAACCCCCCACCAGCGCGTGCACACTACACATCCACCATTGCATCCACATATGACACACAGGCCAAATCCTAACATCGCGGAACACATGTGTACACACCACCTGGGACTAGGAACCAACCACCCCGTCACGGCCCCAAAGCGCCGATGACGCCGCCACACATGCGCACAACGCAGAGGCCAACCGCAGCGCCATGCATGCGTCGCACACAGACACAGGGACACAACCAAGCAGCACACACATCAGCCCCACCCCGAACGCACATGACACGTGACAGGCCGGCCACAGACATGTCCCCAACGCCCAATTCACGGACAACACCCAACGCAACACAACCGACGCACACATGTCAGTGAAGTCACGCAACAGCAGGACACACCCCAGTGTAACAAACATGGCGAAGCACACAGCGGCGGCAACACCAACTAGGAGAAGCAGGGCCCCTTCGGGAAGAGGAACGCCAGTACCACACTGAAAAACCCATACCACCCTGCACATATGAACAAGACACATGAAACGGAACACCAAAGAGCCCGGGGACCGACAACAGGTGGCCCAAGAATTACATCCACACACAAGGCCCAACGCAGAGCGGAAAGGCAGCCTGCCGCCCACACAAGGGAGAGCAGACAGCACTGAATGACCTTCCATTCCAACACCGAAACCACAGCCCTACGACAGAAGCCGGTGAATACAGCCATTGTCCAAGAATAGACCAACACAGGCATGCCGAGGAGACCGACCACAGGGCAGATAGCGCATATCACAGAAGCACACAACGGACGGGGAAGAAAGAAGAAAACACTCCCCCATGTCGGCCACATGCAAGTTAATTGGAAGGAGTCACACAGCACCGACCTTGAACTGTCTGAGAAGCATGTGGGAAGAGGGCCCGTGTCCTCCAAACAAGCCAACAGAACACAAGTCCTGTCTCCCCACGACTACACAGAGCTCACAGCAACCCCGGAGCGTGCACATTGCAGACTGCACACACAGCCGGAGCACGCCACCTCTACGAACCGCTGCGAAATGGCAACCGCAACACACCTACCCAACTACGCCGAAGAGCTCAAGCTGTACCAAACCAGCACGATACATACATTGGGATGCGATCTCCTGTCCCTGCTGAACGTAAGTTACCGACTGACTTACCGCATCACATTGTTCAGCTGCGTCATGCCCGTCTTCTACTGTCGGAGGTGTCCCTACCAGCATCCCGTCGAGATATGCCTCTCCAACCCGGCATGTCTGAAGGCGGACCTGCTACCACTACTCCTCCCTCGGGATGCACACGACAGGGCCTGCTCTGCCTATGGGGGCATGGCGTATGTGGCCAACATCGCACGCGCACTGAAATGGAACCACTGTGCCTCCACACGACGGATCATCGAGAACAGCTACATCGAATGTCACCCAGCATGCCCCATCATGGTCCTCCAAGGGACAACCTACGAACAACACCTTGACAGCCACCATCCGCTTCATTGGCTGGCAAACATGTACACCACCAATGACATGGAAGCCCTGCTGGACGGCATCGCATACCTGTCAACCTGTAAATACGTCGGACCACAACGCAGGTTCCCCGAGTGACCTATGAAGTCCAACCCCGCACCCATGCTCAGCTTCCGCACGGACTGGCCAGTCACCACCACAACAGCCATACCAAACGACCGGCAACTGTAACCACACCATCAACGACATCGCCATGACATCGGATATGACCGGGACATGCACACTGTTCCCCATCACATCCAGGAACACCGCATGCATCGTGGGAGGCAGTGGCATGGGCTCTGTGCATCGCACCCACATGGACGGAACTGCACGAACAACCAGGACACGACATGGATCCAGCGCACATGGACACACACACCGCTCAGTGGACATGAATAGGTCGCCTGGAGTCTGTGGGTGCTGCACCCCTCCCACCCCCGCCCCGGGAATCCCATACCAGGACCTTTGCATGGACGACAAGTGCATACAACAACAACACGACCCCAGTGACTGTGACATGTCCAGTAACCACCACAGTGCAACAACAAGTGGCACGCCGCTGCATGCACGCAAGCACATGCCCTGATGTCATCTCACATGCACGCGTGCATGAGGAACAACCGCAGCAAACCTGTCACATGGAACTGAGATGGACTGTGCCCATGATGCCGAGCGGTCTGGTAGGCTACATGTATACCGTCTGTGTCAAAGTCCGCAGCTCCGCAGCCATACGTAAATGTACATTAGCACAGCCTTGGCCAAGCAGATGTAACCCCACACCCTATCCCATTTGTAATCATGCTCAGTATATCCTCAACATGTATCCCGCTGCCAGTAGTGTCCACTATACTGCATCACAGAGGACAGAAGACTCAATATAATGTTTGAAACCAGAACTGTCTCCGCTGACTCATTTCACAAGTACGAATGAGAGAGGATGAGAGTATGTGAAGTACACGGCAGTCGTGACATGACCATGTAGTCCACTGGTATTGGATGTCAACGCAAATGAGTAGCACTACTGTGGAAGACACACATGTGTCGTGTGAAGTCGTATGGACGCAGTGCTCAGGTGGGTGGGTGCGACGGGTAGATGCGCACATGCCAAGTTGGAGCACGCCGTGTTGGGAGGGGTCATGAACAGTACACCACCGCTTCCCTGGGCATTGTGAGAGGACACCTGTCGGGGGGAGTGAACACGTGTGTGCACAGCAGCCGGGCACACGTACAAAGCGGTACCAGGCGCACCGAATGCCCACCCTCTGTGGACAAGCTGGATCCTGTTGTGCGCCCGCCATGCCCCTTGACAAGGCACACACAGCCCCAGTCGACCAGGTGTAACCCCAACATAGTCAATCCACACAGGCGATACAGGGCACGGGATGGCAGTGGAGCATGGTGTGTGAGAGGTCTCCTCGCGCTCCTCCTGGTCATATCACGCAGGCAATAGAACCTCAACGTCCAGCATGGCAAAAAGTCAAATGGAAGTGTAGGGGGGACGCACCACAGCACGAGCAGCACTGACGTCACGGGAGGTGGCTCGCACCATCCCATCCATTGCCCATCATACCAACCACGCCACAAGCCATTGCGACTAAGTGCAAGCGCGTGCGCCACCACCCCTGAGCCCTCCCCAGAGAGGCCAAAGAGTGAATGTGTGGGCCATCAGCCACAGACGGACGCGGCCTGGCCGCAAGGGCAGCCACAGCCACTGGGTGTCGCAGGTGGCGGATCCGGAAGGCGAAGACTGTGATGCATAGTCCATGCAGGCCGGGTCTCCATTTGGGGCACCACGCAGGTGGACGGCGTCCCGCCACACATCATACCCTGAGACAGCCCACTCGTGCAACTGGACCCACACATGCACTCCTTGCCCTCTCTGGTGCGAGCTTGGGGCTGCCTGTGCAAGCGCTAGCCTCGCAGGTGAGCATGCATATTGGGGGGCGAGGGGAGGACATGAGGGCTGGGGCGAAGATGACTGTATCACTGTCAGTGAGTACAAGGGATGACCCAGATGTGGAAAGGAAGAGACGTGTCCCGTGTGTACTGCAACTAGTCGCCAATCCAACTACCCCCCATGTCCGGAATGTAAGCCCGCACCTAGGCCCGCCCATCCGCCACATCGAACATACCACCAGCACGACAACCTTCCCATTCGAAACACTGACTGGGGGTGGCGACCAGTGAACAATCATGTGTAGCCTACCCACGCGTACATGTGGGCCCTCCATGATCCATGTCACCTGCGGCAAAGACATGACATGCGCAATGAGGGAAGTGAGGAGAGCTGTCCGCCCCACGCGCAGAAGGTGCATCAGCTCCACAGACCCAGCAGCGAGTCCAGCAGGGGTCACATGTGCAGGGGCAGCTGTGCCTGGTGTGAAGGCACATGCATATGGACAGCACATCGACCAATGTGTAGTCTGCCCACATCCACAGTCCATCATCATGCGGACATAGGAATTGAACACAGGGCAACACATCTTAGCTGGTGCACCCACCGTGACCAACAATGCGCAATCATCGACGTACCCGCCCTGTGCATGGCCCCCCACCCAACGGAGGCACATCCAGTGCCACCATCCCACACACACAAGCCTTCCACGGAACATGCTGTGTCCAATGGTCAGTACAGAGTCAGCGCCCATCTGGTGGATCCTGAACAGGAGACACATGCACACACATGCCAGCTCCCACTATGTACGACTGCCACCTGGCACGTGCAATGTAACCTCTCACCTGTGACGTGTGACTGCAAGCACACAGCCGTCTTGGCATGGGGCTGTCAATGTGGACACCAGTCAATGTTTCGGGAGCTGTGATCCGTACAGTGCTGTACATAGGGTGCAGTGCTGACACCTACTACTGTCTCATATCCCCTCGTGCCACAGGTCCCACTTGTATTGGCCGCTCAGCCCGTGCCCACATCGTCGTCGTCGTGTGCCATACTCATCCAGCCTCGGAAGCAGTACCATGCTCAGCAGACACTCATGTTGCCGTGGCGTTGCCGCTTGACGAATATGCAGTCAGTCCCCATCAGCACGCCCCGCAAGTCATTGGGGCCTAGATCCCCATGTGCATGCACATGGCAGTGGTATGTCTCACTTGCCATTGCCATTGTTGGGAGACCTGTGTAAGTGTATTGTGGCCGTGCCGTCCCAGCTTGACAGCTGGGCTGTGGCCCATGTGCTTGCTCAGTCATGTCAGTGATGTGTATGCGAAATTGCTATGTGCCGTGTTGCTTTGACATGTGTCCTCTGCCATTTAACCCAGGCGGAGACCGAACATTGACCGCCCATACCAATTGCTGGCGGACATGGACGATACAGAGGTAATCAGGAAGTTCCGGCTGGACAGGCCAACTCTGCATCGACTGTGTGCCATGTTAGAGCCCCATCTCCGTCCCCGCAGGGTGTATCCGACTGCTGTCACCCCCACGGCTAAGGTGATGGCCGCCATGCATTTCTTCGCCACTGGGTCATTCCAGCACACAGTGGGCAGTGGAGGAGGGATGTCCCAGCCCATGTTCAGCAAGGTGCTGAGGGATGTACTGGCAGCCATGATGCTGTACCGGAACAGGTACATCAGATTCCCCAGGGCTCGTGAATTGGCGGCAGTGAAGGGTGCATTCTATGCCCTTGGCAGAATCCCACACGTCGTGGGAGCCATTGACTGCACTCATGTTGGCCTTGTTCCACCACAGGCCACTGAGCACCTGTACCGCAACAGGAAGCACACGCACTCCCTGAATGTGCAAGTGGTGTGCCTTGCGGACATGGTGATCACCCACGTGTGTGCCAAGTTTCCAGGCTCGGCCCATGACGCACACATAATGCGCAACAGCATCTTGCCACGACTGATGGCCAATCTGCAACAGGATCGTGGCTGTATTGTCGGTGAGTATGTGGAGTGGTGTAGCGTGCTGGTTGTGCGATGCTGTCCCCTGTCCAGTTGGAATAGCAACGGTTCTCTGTGTCCCTCACACCCAGGTGACTCTGCGTATCCGAATGGGGCATGGCTGCTCAGTCCATTGAGGAATCCTCGCACCCCAGCAGACGATCGATACAATGAGGCACATGGGAGGACCAGACGTGTGGTCGAGCGTACCTTTGGCCTCCTCAAGTCCAGGTTCAGGTGCCTGGACCGCACCGGGGGTGCACTGGCGTACTCCCCACAGAAGGTGTGCCAGATAGTGGTGGCGTGCTGCATGCTGCACAATCTGGCCATTCGGAAGCAGATCCCCCTCATTGTGGATGACGGAGATCAACCAGGGCCCCAGCCCGCAGACCAGGACAGCTCGAGTGAGGTGGACAGCGGAGAGGAGGAAGCTGGGAATGTGCGCCAGCAGCTCATCGCCCGCTACTTCACTTGACGGTGAGTGTCCATGTACGACGGATGATGTGTCTGTATCTATGCAGGTGTGTGTGCTGTGTCAGGGTGGCCGTATGTTCACTGCGTGCAGTGTGTCAACGCTCCATGGCCAGGGTAGTATGCCACTGTTGGTGACTGTGGCATTGTGCCCTATTGCTCTGTGCGATGTGTGTACATTGCTTGTAGTTGTTGACATGTACTGTGTGATGGGTGTGTGACACACTCATTGAATGTGCTCCTGTTCTGTCTCCCACCCCTAGGTCCCTACAGGCCCTCCGGATTCCATTGCCATGCCACGCATCAGGTGCCTTTCCGCCCAAGGTGGCCGTTGTATTCCGTACAATAAAGACACAGGGCACAAACAGCAGTTAGTGAAAAAGGTGCATTTATTACAAACTGTGACATGTGAGTGTGTGTAAGGTGATGACAAAAGTGGTGCGTGCAGTGACAATGAGCTGTCGGTCATGGCTGCGTGATGATCAGGGTGTACCCACTGGTTCTATGTCCATAGTCCAACACACACATGCCATCCAGATGGCTGTGTGGAGTGGGATCGTAGAGCAAGTCAATGCAGTGGCTGGTCAAGGAAGGCTGGCGGAAGGCTGGCTGGCTGCCTCACTTGCGACTGGAGCGTGCGAAGTCCTCCCGGGAGATCTGTTTCCTCTTCGGACGGCCCCTTCCACGTTTGGGAGGGGGGTGTGTGGTGGCGACCTGCTGGTGGTGGGTGAGGTGTGCTCACTGGCTGTGGACGCAGGGGAAGTGGACACTGCTGCCCGAGCCTGCGCCCTAGCAGGTGGTGGCGGAGGTGGTGTTGCTGGCCTTGCCTGTGACCCCACCGCCACCACCAGCTGGCCCATGAGGTCCACGAGTTGGTCCATACGGGACACGAATTGGCCCATATGGGCGTCCATGGACCTCAGCACCCCCAGCACCTCCCGCGTGTCAGTGGCAGACCTGGCCCATTGTCCTTGGGCCTCTTCATAGGCCCCAAGGACTCTGGCCATTTGAGGCAGGGCATGGCTCCCAGGGGAGGCTGGCGTTTCCCTGACCCTGCTCCTCCTACCAGTCCTGCTGCCACCGGCCTGCCCACTAGCCACATTGCTCACCACGGTCCTCGCTGTGGCTCCCAGGGTGGATCCAGTCGGCCGGGCCACCACCTGCGCTGGGGCTGGTGCCAGCGAAGACGTGGTGGTGGTGGAGGCGGTGGTGGTCGGTGCGGTGATGGTGGCGGTTGCGGCAGTGGTAGTGGCCGCAATGACCGTGGGTGTGGCCGCAACGACAGTGGCAGCAGGGGACTGGGACTGTTCAGCATCCCTGGATGATGGGTTGGTGGGTAGGAGGGGTCCTGGGGAGCGGCTGGGCCCTGCCACGCCAGATGGGCCAGCTTGGTGGTCCGTGTCCGAAGAGGTGGACAGATCCTCCAGATCCGTGTGTCCTCGTTGGGGGCTTGTAGGCTGGCTGTGCTGGCTGCTGTCTCCATCCCCAGCGTCCAGCAGTTCGTCACCTGTGGAGAGAATGAGATTTGTTATTGTGTTGCACCTGGCGAAGTATGTATTAGTCGTCTGACATTGGCAGTTCGTGCAATCTCGTACATGGGTTTCCCGGAGGCGAGTGTGTGGCTGTGGCATCTGTAGGTGTGTGTGCTAGGCAATGGGACTGTGTGCTGTGCACATGTGGCATGGGACGGATTGGCCATGCCGATGGGTGTGTTGCTTTGCCCCTACTCATTGTGACTCTGGTGTATGCGGGCTCCTGGCCCATCCTGGGTCTGGTTTGTACTTTGCTTTTGGAGTTCAAATGGAACGCTTAGGAACGCATATGGCAACATGGGGGCCATGCCCCAGATTCGCATTTGGGAGGGAATATGCTTTTGGGGTTCAAATGGAACGCTTAGGAACGCATATGGCAACATGGGGGCCATGCCCCAGATTCGCATTTGGGAGGGAATATGCTTTTGGGGTTCAAATGGAACGCTTAGGAACGCATATGGCAACATGGGGGCCATGCCCCAGATTCGCATTTGGGAGGGTATATGCTTTTGGGGTTCAAATGGAACGCTTAGGAACGCATATGGCAACATGGGGGCCATGCCCCAGATTCGCATTTGGGAGGGTATATGCTTTTGGGGTACATGCTGTGAGCCATGGGTGCCGAACGTGACATGTGTTGTGGCAGCATGACAGTGCATGGTCTGAGGTGTGTGCATGCCTGACATGCCCTGCATATATGCTGTCTGTTGTGGTTACTGGACATGGCATTGGACGCATCGTTATGAGTGAGTGATAGTTGTGTGCCAGCCAACGTATTGCAGTTGTCCCATCTCCTTGGTGTGCGTGCTGCCCTGTGCCATGTGCATCACTGCAGTGCTCGGGGGGTGTGGCCCATGTTGTGTGTTGTTGCTCACAGTGTGTCGTGCGCTTAATTGACTTCTGGCACATGGTTGGTCATGGGCATGTGTCTTAGCGTGACTGCTGTATGTGTGGCAGCTGTGCGGATGACATGCCTTTCATGAGACTGGGGCTGACGGATGGGATGGATGGTATGTTGTATGTGCATGGTGTGTCTGTGTGTTTGATGGGTTCAGTGGTGTTCGTGTGCATTTCTGTTGTTCCGCTCTGTTGCGTCTAGTGTTATTTGTCTTACATAGGCGTAGTTGTGGGGTGTGTGGTTGACAGGCAGTAGGGGCTACATGGACAGGACTTCAATGGTGTTTCGGTTGTGTGTGATGAGTTGCACAGTGGCTGCCGTGTGGGACTATATTCAGTGTGGCTTGTGCATGCAGACGTGGCTCCTTGGGTGTTGCTATGTCTGTGATGGGTCATGTGGGGTGTGAGTCTGCTGTTCATGTCCGTGTGCACATTGTTCACTTGTTCGTGACGGTGGGCGGTGCTGCGTGTTCGTGTGCTACGTGACATGTCCCATGTGTTGGTGGTGTTATGGTCCTCATGCCTCCAGTAATCCAGCCCTGTCCAGTTTCCCACCTGCAAGTTGTTCGTGCGTGCACTGTACTGGATGCCACATGGCTCTTAGCGGGGGTGCTCCATGTTGCAGGTCTGTGGGGGTGGGGGGGTGTAGTGGGTCGTGGGGGTGGCTGTACACCCACTGACACCGATTGCTGTGGACCGTGATGTCTGCCTTTCGGCTGTCGTTGTGCACTGCGGTGGCTGACACGTGGGTGTGGGGTGTGGGGGATGCTCCTCCTTGCTGTGCTGTGGGACTGGGGCCTGGTATGTGTTGTACTTGGGCTGTCCACCGTCCCACCCACTGCACTTTGTGTTCCTGCCACTTACCTGTTACTTGTCGGTTGGTGCAGCTGTGCCTGACACATGGGTGTGGGGAGTGCTCCACCTTGCTGGTCTGTGGGAGTGGGGGCCTGGTGGGTGTTGTACTTCAGCTGTCCCCCTCCGACCCACTGCACTTTGTGTTCCTGCCACTTACCTGTTACTTGTCAGTTGGTGCAGCTGTGGCGGACACATGGGTGTGGTGGGTGCTCGTTGTGGCGCTTCTGGCATATTTGGGGACCTGTTGGTGGTTACGTGGCTGGCTTAGTGTACACATGTCCCCACGCATCTTACAGTTGTTCGGTTTGGCCTGTGTGTGGTAGTGTCTGTTGCATGTGCGTGTGATGTGTTGTGTATTGTGTGCTGGACATGGGGGTGTTTGTCCCTGGGAGCTGTGGCATGGTGGTTGCGCATGTGTGTACATAGCGGTGTGCTGGTATACATTAGTTTGTACTTACCAGCCTCCACTCCCCCTGCTAATCCGGCGAGGATCTCCGGATGTATTACGACTCGCACCTTCTCCTCCCACGCTTTGAAGGTCTTAAAGAGCGCGGGATTCCCTCCGCCAGTGACGGCAGCCAGCTCTCTGTTTTTGCCCTCCTTCTTCTTGACCAGGCTCTTTACGTCATTCCAACGTTTGTTTATCTCGGTTCTGTTCCTGGGCAGGGTCCCGACTGCATTGACCTGGTCTACGATCCGGGTCCACATTCTGTTTCTGGTGGCTAGTGGTGTGTGCTGGACCATGTTCCCATAGATTTGTGGGTACACCTTGATGATCTCGTCGACCATGACCGTCAGCTCCATGGGCGTGAACTTGGGCATCCTTTGTGGTGCCATGGTGTTTGTGGTGCTGGTGCGGTGTGTGTTGTGTAATGTGCAGGGGGTTTGTGGTGCCGGTGTTTGGTGGTGGTGGTGGTGGTGGTTGTGATGTGTGCGTTTCTGTGGTGTGCTGCTGTCCTTGCTGTGTCACTGTGTCCTCTCCTCTCCTCTCTGGTTTGCGATGCAGCAAGGGGTTGTGGTCTGTGGGAGTGCTGCTTTTGTACTCACCTATGTGGGTGTGTCCTCATGGTCTGTTGTTTTCAGGTGTGTTGTGTCTGGGGTTCTGGCCTTTGTATTTTTTGTTTGTCCGGGGGGTGTTTTCGGGATGTGTACTGTGCTTGTGTATTTGTGCGTGCCTTGCTGTGTGGACTTGTTGGCCATGTTGTGTGCTATTGGTTTTGTGTGCGGATGGTTTCTGTGCAGGTACGTGGGCGCCATGGCTTCTGCCGTGTCGATTCTTATCGGCGTTGTTTGCGCTGGCGGGCGGTATATTTGTTGTTTTTCCGCGCTCATGGCGGTGCGATCGTAATTTCACGTGCGGTGTGTCGGCCGTGAGGGCGGGCGGTTTTGTGTTGTCGTGCGTGTTTCCGTCCGTGGCGGGCGGTTTGACTCCGACTCGGACGATGGCGGGCGGTATTTTGTATGATTTTTCCGCCGATGGCGGTTTTCAGTTTGTGTACTCATAATGGCGTGGTCGGTGTTCAGGCGGTGTGTGCGGGCGGAATTTTGCCGCTTCCATGCCTGGCGGATTTTTTTACGCCGGGTATCGTAATGTGCCCCTAAGGGTGGGAAGCAATTTATTTTTAATTGATGAATTAATAATTGGCTGTTAATTAATTTTAATTAATTAATTGGTAATTAATTATGGTAATTGTGAAATTAATTTTAGGTGTGTGTTGTGTTTATAGGTGTTAAGGGTGGGAAGTTATTTGTATTTAATTAATTAATATATAGTTGTTAATTAATGTTAATTATTTGATATGTATTTTGGGTAATTGTTTAATTTTTTGTTTGTTGTTTTTACTTTTAAAGGGGGAAAGTATCAAGGCTCACCTGAGATTTCCACGGGAACGAGAGGCAGGAGGCAGATGAACAGGTCCCAACTTCCCACTACCACTAGCCCGCCCAACAACGTCAATGCTGAGCCAGTGAGCAGGGGGAAGAGGGGAAACAAGGGGAGAAGACAACTGCAGAAGGACCCTCGGCACGACCTGGGCAGCAGAACCTCTGGAAAAGGATCCCTCGGCATGACCTGGGCAGCAAGGACATGTCACTGGAGACGTCGGAAATCCTGTGAAATAAAGTATTATCAATGATCTACACTAAGATCTTACCATAACTTAAACACACCCACGTATGGTCATGAAACATATAAATGAAATGGCTACCTGTTTGGTTCCCCTCTATCGCTTCTGTCCAACAAATGAAAACCAGGAATTCTAATGCAACACTACCTAAACAGAACAGAAAGAAAGTTACTGAAAGCACTGGGCAAAGTAGTGTAATGAGGTGGTGTGTAGAAAAAGAATATAGCCCAAAATAATACAAACTGACTACTAGGAGTCAATCTAGTTAAGAAAATCAAAAAGTGTAAAAAGGTGCAGGCTACTTTATCTCATCTCTTTGAAAATGCAGGAGTTAGTGAGATAGGCAGCTCTGGGAACTGCCAGATTAGAAATTAAATAAAAAGGACCCTTAATCTCAGGAGTTTAAGGATTTTCTGCAAGCGCTGCTCTCTCCTAATATACTGAATCAGAACGTAATACGCCCCCTTACATCAGGAGAGCACACTTCATAACACCAATTATAATGCCAATCGTAATTGCCCCTTCAGGGAAATGCAGATGCTCAAAAATTACCAGAAAACTGTTAGCGGAGTGAAATGCAGGCTATTCATGCATACAGATGTCTGCCAATCATACCAGCGCAAAGCGCATTACCGCAATGTGAAAGGTGCTCGGTATTTGTTTCATATCGTTAGGGAATAGACAAGGCCCCAAATAGTGAGAAGCGGTTCCCGGGAATCAGGTGATGGAGTGCCCCCTGCACGGGACCGTGAGGCCACGAGGAGTGATAACTGTGGAAGAGGAGGCGAGGAGCCGGGCGTCTGTGGATGTGGCTGCAGCCGCCGTGACCCGGAAGTGACGTGGAGAGTATCCGGACGGGAAGGAAACGCTCGGAAGACTGAAACGCAAAGCGCTCCTCCCGTCCGGAAGCAGGTATTTACGCCCGTCAAGCTCCACCCCTACCGCTGAATGCGGCTGGGACGGAGCGATCATGACAGAAAGGGTGGGTATTAAATACATTTTAATTACTTTATTATTAGTTGTTAATAGTAATAGTTTTTAATTTATAAATAAGTTTTTATTGTGTTTTATTATTTTAGAGTTTAATTTAGGTGTGTGTTGTGGATATCATAGTGTTAAAGTGTGTGTAGGCAATTAATGTTTATTAGTTTTTTATTAATAATATTTTTTAAATTGATTATTAATTATGTTAATTTTGAAAAAAGGTAATTAGAAATGTTGAAGTGTTTTGTTATTGGTGGGGTGTTATAGGGTAGGAATTACAATAAATACATTTATGTATAAATTTATTTATTTGTTTGTAAATATTTTCTAGTTTAAAAGAATTTTATTTTATAAATCTATTTATCATTTTTTATTATATATTATTTGCAGGTTTTTTTTATATGTAATTAATATTAAAATATTTTTAAATGTTAAATATTTAATATTTTTTAATTTTCATTTTTAAATATTGTTTATTTTTTTAATGATTTTTTTATAATTTTTAATGTTTTTTAGTTTTTGTTTTACCTGTTTGAGTTTGAATAGTAATTTTTGTCTCTTCGCTATCCAACACTTTCCCTACTGTTGCATTGTTTGGAATAGGAATAGTACTTTTTACCCCTCCACTATCCAACACTTTCTCACTGGAGTGGGAATAGTCATTTTTACCTCTCCTCTATCCAACACTTTCCCTACTGTTGCATTCACTGGAGTGAGAATAGTAATGTTTTCCCCTACGCTATCCAACACTTTCACTACTGTTGCTCTCACTGGAGTGGGAATAGTAATTTTTACCCCTCCGCTAGCCAACACTTTCCCTACTGTTGCACTGTTTGGAGTGGGAATAGTAATTTTTAATCCTCCGCTATCCAACACTTTCCCTACCGTTGCAGTCACTGGAGTGGGAATAGAAATTTTTACTCCTCCGCTATCCAATACTTTCCCTACTGTTGCAGTCTTTGGAATGAGAATAGTAATTTTTTCCCCTCCGCTATCCAACACTTTCCCTACTGTTGCTCTCACTGGAGTGGGAATAGTAATTTTTACCCCTCCGCAATCCAACACTTTCCCTACTGTTGCACTGTTTGGAGTGGGAATAGTAATTTTTAACCCTCCGCTATCCAACACTTTCACTACCGTTGCAGTCACTGGAGTGGGAATAGTAATTTTTACCCCATCACTTTCCAACACTTTCCCTACCGTTGCACTCTTTGGAATGGGAATTGTAATTTTTACTCCTCCGCTATCCAATACTTTCCCTACTGTTGCATTCTTTGGAGTGGGAATAGTATTTTTTTCCCCTCCTCTATCCAACACTTTCGCTACTGTTGCTCTCACGAGTGGGAATAGTAATTTTTACCCCTACGCTATCCAACACTTTCCTTACTGTTGCACTCACTGGAGTTGGAATAGTAAATTTAATTATTTTGCTATCCAATATTTTCCCTCCTGTTGCACTGATTGTATTGGGAAATGTAAGTTCAAATATTTTTTTAAAGTTTAATATCTTAAATTATTGTAGAATGTTTTTTTCATATTTTAAATTGTTGATATATATATATTTTATTTTTAAATAATTTTAAAGTTTTAAAATAAATTAAAGATAATAGTTTATTAATTATTTTAAAGTAAATATATATATATATATGTATAAATTATTATGTTTGTGTGTTTATTTTTTTAAATTAAGTTTATTTGTTATATTTTTTTTAAAATGTATATTAAATTTAATTTGTTTTGTTAAAATTAATATTAATATTTACTATATTTAATATATATTATTTTATATATATATTTAATTCAATATTTTTTACATCTATATTTTGTACATCAATATTTTTGATTCAATATTTTGGTACTGACCTGTGTAGGTATGGGAGTCGATATCTTTGTGTTCTATATTTTTTTTCGATATTTTTTACATCGATGTTTTCTTCATCGATATTCTATCAGTGAACCATCTGTCAGGATACTCATCAGTGATGTCAGAAGATATTTCTGTCAGTAATCCTGTGGTCAGGCATGTGGAGTTGGTTCTAAGGAAAAGTTTTACTGTACTGAATCTAGTAACGAGAGCAGATGTTATGCTGTAAATGCCAACGAGTCATTTGTCAAAGGCTTTTAGGGCCTGATTTAGAATGTGGTTACTCCTTTAGGGCGATGGAGTATCTTATTCCATCACCCTGAGGGAGTAACTGCACTCTAAATTTAGAGATGTCTGCTGCCCCAGCAGACATCTCTTACGTTGTCAGAAACCACTATCACTGCGGTTCCTGTCAATGCATTGAAAGTGTGCCATATGGCTCCTGTCAACATGACAGAGCCATATGGCACACTTTCAATTTCTTGTCTTATTTTCCAAAAGACAATTGCAGAAAGGGATTTGCTTTTTGAAAAGAAAAAGTAATGACCCCCTCACCATGGGAGTTCTCTCCCATGATGTGCCCCATCAGGCCGTCAGAGGTGTATGTCAGTGGCGGAGACAGAATAGTCTCCACCATTAACATACTGAAAGTCTGCTGGACTCTAAATGAGGCAGGCAGAACTTCAGTGTGGTGGAAAAGGTACTTCATCACCTTTGTGACACGGTACCCTTTCTGCCGCAATCTAAATGAGGCCCTTAGTCTCTGTTTTAGGATTTTCAGGCTGGTAAAATATGTTCAGAATAGTCACCATCTTAATCATGAAATATTGATGAGGCTGTACACAGAAATGTAGCTTAAATTCTCGATATAATCAGGCAAGTTTATGTACTAGCATTCGAAGAAGTCCCGGACAGCTGGAATCCAGTGCTGGGACACTCTGGATTGGAGTAACCAGGTGCTTTACAAATGCTACCATAAGTCCTTACACGGACACTTACTGTGTACATTTCCTTGGCAGAGAAATGTATAACTTTAATGGAATCATCTCACCTGGTGCCTTCCAAGGTCATTTTACTAGGGGAATGACTGCTTCATGGGCAGATGTATTGGGAACACCTCCCAAGGACATTTGTAGTTCTGGTTCTTTGGCCACTAACTCTATGGAGACCCGGAAGTGATTCCAGAGCCGCGAGAGCAGCAAGGGCTGAGCAAGAGCCGAGCAAGTAGGAGCGGAGCGGAGCAGTGGCAGCGCGGTGCGGGAGGTGCTCACTCACTTCACCTCAGCAGGCAGGATGGCAGGGCGGTGGTAGTGGACAGCAGGTCTCAGCACTGGGGTGAGTGCGGATTTTGAGCCTCTGAGTCCCTAGCAGGTTTGTCACTGAGGCCGCCTGCTCCAGAGCACGCCGCACACCACATACTGGAGACGATGCCACTTCTGCCTCTGCCTCTACCTTTGGTTCTCATCCCACTCATGGGATCACTGCCTCCCCTGTGTGGGGGTGCATGCGGGGGCATTCGCCTGGTTCCTACTCCCTTCCTCCTAGCTGGTTCCTGCCAGGTTTTGACACAGTGGCAGGCAGGCAGGGTGAGTGAGTGAGGCTGTAAGGCAACACACAGGGTGAGTGAGGCTGCAAGGCAAGGCGAGATGGAGGGGGCAGTGTGGTGCCCGAGCTGCAGCGGTAGTAGCTACCGGTTGCTGAGCGTGAACCCGGGCCCAGGTGGAAGCGGGCCAGCTAGGTCTGGCTGCGACTTGCGGGAGGCTTGGTGTGTTACCGCTTGCGCCTTCCCCCCTGAGAAAAAAAAAATCCTGGACACTGCACTGAGCCTTTGGAAAAGCGCGTACTATAGGGCAGTGCGCCATTAGGATACGGGCCCCCGGGATCCGGCCACGCCCTCGTGGCTCCTGGCGGAGTGATTGGTCACCGCGATCTGCGAGAAGTACTTCCGGGTCAACACCGACGTCACTTCCTGCCGAGGCCGGTAATGGGGGGGAGGAGGGGGCAGCGGGCCTCTTTAGGGCGCATTGCCCTGACCCTCGCCCTCTCTTCCTTACTGCGCCGGCCCCGTGTGCTATGGACTGCGTGAATCTTGCGTGAATCTGGTTTTCAAGAAGCTCAACGCCGGGGCAGGAGCGGAGGTGTCACGCAAAGAGGTCGGAAGTGGTCGGGGATGTGACGGCGGAGAATCTTTATGGCCGCTGGAGTTTCTCTTTCTCGTTTTCTGGTTAATTTTAGTGCCTTCCAGGGCAGTGAGCGTCGGGAAGCTGGCCCGGTTGGGCAAGGTTAATCGGTGAGTGCGATGGTTCCGGTCACTTGCAGCGTTCCTTAGCATGGGTCAGGGTTAGCCTAATAGGCGTGGGGAGACCGCATTGCATTGGGCACGGGTGAGTTCCCCCCCCCTCCCCACCTTTGTTGTTGTAAGGCAGTCAGAGTCGGAGATTGCATTGGGGGTCTCAGTTGGGGCATTTCCGGGCGGGAACCGGCACATGCTGGTGCCCGATTGCTTGGCGAATAGTTGCTGGCCAGAGTTCTCGAGCATAGGCGCTACTACGGGTGCCAAGGGTGGATTGTTCGGTCTTCCTCTGGCTACGCATTTCCATGTTTGCCTGATTTACTATGAAACGCCCCGCAATGGCAGAGGTTTTCTAAGCAAAGCCCACAAGCATAAAGAAACAGGCCTGCTGGATTTGCTAATGTTTTTCCCAGGTGGTAATACATCCTTTGGGGGGGAATAAGCATGGATAACCAGCGTCGCTATTGTTAATTTGGGCTGAATTAGCGTGTGCACTGATTCCAACAGCGAGGGTGGTTGTGCATTTACGGACTTGGGTGGTGAGATGCTGGCTCCAATGGTGATAATACGGATGTAAATATCAGGTGTTGTTGTGTAGGCCTATGTCGCAGGGAGCGGCACCGACGCCGTAGGGGACAGTGAGCTGTGAATCAGTTATAGGATGTATGCATGCACGCAATGTTATGTTGGCAGACTTAGGGTGTGCACTGATTCCAACAGCGAGTGTGGTTGTGCACACACAGACTTGAGTCACTCGTGGTTCATAGTGAGTAGTTTGTGCGCCGATTTTCTGAAACACAGATTCCTTTTGTGTAATGATCCAAGCGGTGAGTTGTGTGTGCACTGATACCAGGAAGAACGCCTGAGCATTTTTGAGTGGACGCAGCGATGTTGGTTCTGGTTGACGGAGCGGGGGATCGGTGTGATTGGGGCGGCCCGTTTCCCTTCGCGACGGTTTCGGATTAGATTTCTTTAGGAGTGGGTAATGGGTGGCCAGCTGCCCTTTACTTTTTGTTGTCAGCGCCAGGGTTACAGGGGCTGGCAGAGATTTAATTAGGGAGCGGTGCTTTGGATTAAACTAGCAGGGCAATGCAGGGACAGGGCTGGCCAGAGCGCAGCCTCGGGACAGGCAGGTTGTGTCCCGGGGTCGGGAGAACCTGATGTTTCAATTGAGGAGAGTTGATGCTTGGTGCAGCCTCGGGACAGGCAGGTTGTGTCCCGGGGTCGGGAGAACTTGATGTCTCAATAGAGGAGAGTTGATGCTTTGTTGGGTCGGGGATGTGTCCTGCAGACAGTGACTGGCTTTCCCGTAGTGCAGCCACCTAGTCTGTACACTGGTGCACTTTATGTCACAAATCGGCATGATTTCCTCGCAGCTGCGTGCGTTTCTTTGAAAGGCGGCAATTTCCTTTAAGTATTAGTTGGGGAACTATCTTGCGGTCGGGAATGTATGGGGACGGTACCCTGACGTAGCGTAAATATTGATAGGCTGAAAACGGGGTTTATGCTAATCGGTGGTAACGTCGGCCGGCATCAGGAAATAGGCAGTTCGAGATGGGCGTAAACAGAGGGAGTCGTTCGTAAGGGTTCGAAGGGCAGACGGCATGGCCGGAGGCTATAGCGGTCATCAGCGAATTTCGGCGGGAACGCTCAACATCGGCCGATTCTGGGCAAATCGCTTATTCCCCCAATTTTTGGTGTGTCCTTTGTAATGCTCGGGAGCTTGTGCGAGGTGCTCTGATACCATATGGCTAATCGGTTGGTGGTAGTATTGTGACGGTGTAGCTAGTGAGGAAATTAGACTGGTCACATTGTTGAGATCGTAGTGAACCCCGGGTTGGGTTTCAAGTTTCGGTAGTGTTGTGACGGTGTAGCTAGTGAGGAAATTAGACTGGTCACATTGTGGAGATCGTAGTGAACCCCGGGTTGGGTTTCAAGTTTCGGCGAGGTCGCGCAACATCTTGCAATCCTGGGCGACTCCCTTAATTCCTGCATTGTGTGTGTTAGTCAGTAACACACTGGGTGCTCATGTGAAGTGCTCTGATGCCCACATTAATAATCAGGTTTGTTTGCCAGATTTCGATCACGTGGCTAGTGAGGACATCGGAATTGGCACACCTAGGAAATAGGAGTGAACCCCCTTTTTGGGATAGAGTTCGTCAGGGACACTCAGCAGGTTGGGATTGGGCCTAAGCACTTGATAGTTACGAGGGTTGTCGGTCGGTAACGCAAGGGGCGGCCGCAAGTGCTCCGATACTCTCATTACCAATCTGTGGTTAGTTAACAATTTTGGCAAAGTGGTTGGTGCCAAATTCATCTGAAGACTTTAGTGCGATACGTGGCCCCGGTGCGTGCTGTAAGGGGATTGTGGGGGCAATTTGTATCTTAGGCCTCGGTGAGGGGGCGTCTCCAGCATCGGGATGGCATCTATAACACAAGGGGGAGGAAAGGGCAGCAGGGGCACATAAGGTTGCAGCAGGAGATGAGGATGCCTAAGTAGTAAGGGCGTCAGGAACTTCGTGCGGAGGAGAACAGAGGAGATAGTGAACGCAGCCCGGGGAATAGTGAAGGGGGGATAATGTCCTAGATGTACACTTCAGGGGGCTTACAAATACACTGCCCATGTTCATCCCTGGTTCCCCTCCCCCTCGGCTGCACGACTCCCTCCTGTGGAGAGTGTTCAGGGGCTAGGGGTGGTGCTACGCAATTTGCGCAGGCACGCTTGCTGGCTTGGAACAATCTGTGTTCCTTGCTTTCATGAGTCAGAGGCGCCCTTATCACAGGGTACGCCATGTGTTCCAGTGTTGGCAGCGTACAGACAGGTCACATACTTGCTTTAAAAAATGGTACTTACTGGGCAGCATGTTCAGGTTGCGGGATTCCTTTTCTATCACCTTCAGAAGGCCAGTTGGTTGTGTACCTTTCATGGGATAGTTGGGGAGGTATTGTCCGGCGGTGCCACTCATCTAGACATCAGTTAATCCTGTGGTGATTAGCCGCACCTCTTCTGCGTTCAGTATTTTCAGGGCTTAACCCAGCTTACTACAGGATCAGGCATGTTAAGTATTGAGGGCTTGATGTCGTTTACCATGGCCGGGCCAGTAACCCTCCCCTTTTAGTTTAACAGTGCATGCGAGGCACTCGGACGTGACTTAGCCCTTCAATTTTGGTTTGGGTCTCTGGTTCAGCCAATAAGAGGGATTAGCTGCTGCTAGCTGGTTCTAGGGCACAAGTAGGGTGCACGCGGAGGCGCCGCCCCATTCCTTGCGTAGGGTGGATGCGGTCAACACGGCCAAGAGGGGAGGCCCTCAGGAATAGGCTGAACGTTTGTGTCCAGGTATAGGGGCGGGCATTGGGACACTTTCAGCTACTCCCGCAGTTTGCTGTTTTGTGTCCTGAGCAGCGATGTCAGCCAGAGAAGAGGCTTTGCTGATTCCAGCTGAGCACATAACAAGCACGAATTCAGGGGCCATGGGGCCTCCATTCAGGCAGCAGCTCAGATAGCTAGGTTGTCAACATCCCTTTGGTGGATAGGGGTCCGGCCCCATCACAGTCGGTAGGGCCCTTGCTCTGTGAGTGCACTCAGAAGTCATGACCGACAGTGCTTAGGCCTTCCAGGGCCTTTGCGTGTCAGCGGGGGAGGAAAGCCCCCCCCTCCTCTGTCCTATTGGAGGCCCACTTGGGGCGGCGAAATATGGGGATCACAAAGCAGGCTTGTATCTTAAGCAACAGAATGGGGTCACTTTCTTTGCCAAGCTTAGGGGACTCAGATTGAGGGCAATTCCTTCTTGAGGAGCATGATCCTAGCAAGATAGCAAGATACATGTTGGGTGCCCTCCACTCGGGGGCAGTCCTCGGTGGAAGTACCTTATTTCCCACAGCAGAGGCAGGGTCATTTTAGGGGGTCCTCAGGGGGAGCAAACTGGTAGGGGCACCGCAACTCAGGGCAATGGGGGGGGTCTGCAGTTCCTGGACCCTCTGTTGGTATGCAGACAAGCTCACTCCCTAGGGGAGGTGCTAACCTGAGCTTACTAGGAGGGGACAGTAGTTGAGCCCAACTCAGCTCAGGGGGGCAGGCTTGCCCCCCCGTCATCAGGTGCAGCCTCGTGCATGGTTTGTGCATAGCACATTTTGGTCTACCTACCGCAGCGGGGGACCGAAGTAGTTGGTCACTCTAATCAGAATTGGGGCTGTGCCATGCGCAGCAAGCCGGATATTTCACCGGGCGAGATTGAGGTAATATGTCTACCACAGTGGTGTGGGGGCTGGGACACTTGCCCGTGCGTTAGGCCCGTATCGCTCGTTGGCAGCAGCGGCGGGAGTTGAAGCTGGGGGCGGTGAGAATGCCTCCCTCGGGTGAGTGACTTTGGGGACCTTCAGATCACACACAGCGACAGCTGGTGGAAGAAGTCATGTGCCATGGGGGACTGCAGTTCCCTGAGCGGGTTATCCTACATTAAGGGGTAATGATAGGTGTGGACTGTGTCCCCAGGCCACGAGGGAAGCTCTGTATGGGTTTGCCCACATTGGGATAGGACGTGTCCAAGATAGCGTGGTCCCATAGTGCCAGGATGAAATTGGGGGGCCAGGACTAATGTCAAATGCCACCATTAATGTGTCGGCCAAGTGCTGAAAGGCCGGAATGGCGTAGCGGTGCCCGGGGCAGGGGCCTACCTGGTACTGTGCCCACAAATCGGGCATGGGAATCGTATGGTTAATGCAATGGTGGGCATGTGTCTACCTGGGACCCTGACTGATGGAGCCGGGCGTCTGAATTGGACATGGCTCTGAGCCTGTGGATTGTTGGAACTTGGTGGTGCAGCAGTGGTCTGGTGGTGGGGAGGGCGAAGGACGGTTGGCCCTGGTCGCCCTTGTGGCGGTAATGAGGCCACATAAATTGCCTTACATTGTTAAGGGGAGTCCGCCTGCATACACCCTAGGCCAGCACTGAGGGGGAGATACGGTAAGCTCACCCCAGAGAGTATGGAGACACCGGCTGGGGGCAAGGGCGCCAGTTTACAATCTAGGGCATGGGGCATCCGCCCCTGGTTATTCCCTACGAGCCCTGATGGGCAGCCTGGTGGTGGAGGGGTGGGCCCCTCAGGTGGCGGACAAGGACCAGAGGGCAGGGGCTCACCTCTCAAGGACGCAGGTGGGTTGCGCCTTGTGTGGCTCTCAGTTGGGGGGGTGCGAGCCAGAAGGCCCCTTAGTGCTGGAGCGATAGAGAACATTCTTTGTCGATAAAATTAAGTTCTGACATTTCTACGGATAAATTATGAAGTTATGATCAACATAAATAAGAAATATCGTACAGTCATCAAAGATGATAAATCTATGTTGTATGAAATTTGAATCTTAATTGATGATATATTGTTGTATTCCTCTTAGGGTGTCCATACACGGGCTTTCCTGTATCATGTCCTTATATAGGCACAATTCGCCCTGCCCTTATATAGGCATGAAATCCCAGTCCTTATTTAGACATTAAACCGTGCACTCCAAATACAGGCATGGTCTCCGACATCCGTCCACCCTAACGTCACAACGAGTTCTTGAAGAACAGACCCTTAGGCTTCGGGAATTTCCCTAGCACAGGACTATTGATTTCTTCAAGGACTCATCTATTATGCATGAACCGTTATACCTTAGGGGTTCATTCATGACGTCTTCCGCTGTCTGATTTATGCAGAGAGTCCAGCTTCCAGTGATTTGACTTCCCTTGCGGGGTGTTGGAGTTCGAGTCTGGAAAGAGATTCCCACCTCTCTCATTCTTAAGGTATGGAGCTGACGAGAACCTAGAGGAACTCTTGGCATACTTGGCATACTAGGTATACTTAGTATACTAGGCATCCTAGACTTACCATACTCTTAGTATACCGTAGTAAGGAATACTTCACCTACTTCATACCTCTCCCTACACCTAGGTTAGGTTAGGTACATTGGGGTAGAACTAGCTTAGCAACGCATCTTATGAGTACTCGCATTTTTAGTCTGTATTATTTATGTAAATGAATATCTGCTAAAGATAATGCTATCGCAGTATTATTTATTTCTACTGCTTACGCTGTACATTATTTATCTCGCATACTGTCTTGTGATCATAACAGCACATTTTACTTACACGAGAAACAAGACTGTTCAATAAATCTTTTATTGAAACGCCCGTCTATTCTTTCTGTGTAACTTTGAGAAAACTAAGCATGCACGATTGAGCTGAGTGAAATAGTTATCTATTGTTTCCACGACTCTGGGACACGTTCTGATTCTAAAGGGAAACAAAGTGGTCATATTTTGCGGCTGCCAGAAACTACTCCCTTCTTGTCGTCAAGGAGTTTCTAGTGGCCTCTGAGCTAGCTGGCACAAGTAATTAAGTTTAATATACTCGATAGGGACATATTGACCTTAGTCCTATGTCAAACCTATAGGGGATATTATTCCAATGCGCAGAGCCTATTAGGGAAATAGGAGCTACACTACATGGCGCCCAACGTTTGGTAAGGCGGTAATTTAACGTTAGATACTGAGTAACTCAGCCGTGCTTTTCTCTCAGAGACCCCTACCCATATACTCCAAAAGACGTCTGGAGTGGGCAGGGTTAAGTATCCACCACGGCTACATAGGGAAACACCCTATATATTAGCTGTTTGGTTTGCTCAACGTTGAAGGATACAGTGTTCCAAAATATTGTGCACCTTATCTTTGTTTCCTTGAAACTTGTTCTACATTTTTCACAAAAAAAAATGTCCACACGCGGGGACAATGACACCGAAAACGGTGTGGCTGCGGCTGACCCAGTCGTAACAGCTTTTAACATTACAGGTTTAAATGAAACCTAGGAGGGTGTTATAAACATCCCCCCAAACTTAAGAAGAGCCATCACTCTAAAACTCATAAAACACGGCCTGCCGCCAAGAGGTGGTAGAGCAGTTTTCGTAATAGAGGCACACGAATCCTTTCAGACCGAGGTATTCTATTCATGGGTAATATTTCCTGAATCCAATCCAGTAACACACGTGTTTCACTTCTACAAAGAAGATGATCCACCAGAGGAATATATTCCTTTCGAGGATATTGAAATTCCACTAACATACCAGGAGCATCAGCTCTGGTTTAAAGGCGCCCTAAAACATCACAAAAACATTACCAGGCTCGGTCCACTAGGTAGACCAGGAGCAACATGGCCGATTCTAGCCGAGCTACACACCTCATCCTGACATTGAAGAGATGTCAGACGAGGAATTACTTACTCAACTTACAGAGTTAATAAAAATTTACAGACAATTGGTCCAATATGTCATGCGGACTTTCACAGTCCAACCACCATTGACACTTCCAAATCCAACTCCCCAATAGGGGAATACACTAAAAATTACACCACAGATTCTATACGCAGTCATGGGTAAAATGCCCACAAAACGTGAGCAAATTCCATTCTGGATAGCTCAAAAAATTACTCAAATCGAAGCAGTATTTCCAAATACTAGCCCGTATGAGAAACACAGAATCCTAACTATCAGTTTACCAATGGGGATCACACCACAACTGGAAGACTGCACCACTTGGGGTTCAGTCTTTGCTGCCATCTATACTAAAACACATGGTATTCCATCAATTGCGGTAATACCAGATGTCCTGAAACAAATTCAAAATGAATACGGGGCAGAGCCTGCTCTAAATTTAGGTATGAAATTACTGAAAAATTTCGACCAGGTCTCAACAATAATATTATCTAATATTAAAGGGGAGGCATCAGCAGTGGCGATCCGCCAAAAATGAAGGGAATTCGATGTTACAGAACATCAAACTGAGCTACCTAGAATAATTGAACAATCATATGCAGAATTAGGCAGAGATAGTTTGGGTGGGAGACCAGTGAAGCCGAAACTATCTGAAAGTCCTGAGAAGGACTCAATTAAACAAACTCCTACATCTTCTAAAAAGAAGTGGGAGACTAATAAACAAAAGTCAAACGAGAAAGGTTCTCAATCCCGAGGTAGGTCTCCTCAAAAGGAGCCCTCTGAAAGGAGGTATAACCTCAGGAATAGGGATAATTTGAGAAAACCTGACAGGTATCAAGATACTGATACACGTTCCTCTCGTCCCTTTCAGATCTCATCACAGACTTCGGAAAGAAGAGGACGATCAAAACATAGAGAAGAACGCGTGACATCCAAAGAAGATAAACACGCTACAACAAACAAAACAAAACCTCAATTCTCCAAAAAGAAAGTAGTAGGTCTGAAGATCAGACATGCCGAGAATACTGAGAACACAACTCAAGAACGGAGAATGGACTCAGACAATGCTGGACAGTGCAGCAGAAGTCACAATAGTTCGCCAGAACCTGAAGGAACTTCTGGAGATAGTGGACTTGAATGAGTACATTTCAGTTGAGACTGTAGACACCAGGGTTAGTACTCCACAAAGGTTATATGAAATAACACTCCGGATGGAGGGAGACATACCTAGACAGGTGAAAGCACTTTTTTGGGAAAAACTATCGAGGGGCTATGACATACTTCTAGCAGAAAAAGACTGGCCACCACAATTTGTCAGGGAGTGCCCACACGGCGAGGACATTATTATGCCTGCCTTCTCCAACCATATTCCAATTCACCTAAACATACATATGCCAGGAAATGGGCAGTAGCCCAGGCCCCAGCATTATATAAAAATCATGTAGGATGGGATGAGGACTCACCTCACCATAAAATACATCTGAAACATGAACCAACTGCACAAAGGCAGTATCCAATAAAGCAAGAAGCTAAAAACAGGTCAGGGAGATCTTAGATCAACTTGAATACCAAGGGGTGATTGAAACATGCACCTCCTCAATGAACAATCCTTTGTTTCCTGTCTCCAAACCAGACAATACATATCGTCTAGTTTTGGATTACAGACACCTAAACACTTGTTCAAAAACTTTGCAGTGCAAAATGCACATAGCACAGCATTTATGAATAACATTGTGCGTAAAAAATACAAAACAACATTAGACATCTCAAATGGTTTCTTTTGTCAAAACATAGCACCTGAAAGCAGGTTTCAACAGCATTCTCCATACTGGGGACCCAGCGTCACTTTTGTCGACTCCCACAAGGGTTCAAGAACAGCCCAGGTTTATTCTCAGCGAGGGTAACGGAGTTACTACAAATTTATGACAATGAGGCATTGTCCTATGTCGATGACATATATCTGACAGACGATGACCTGGACAGATACTTGAACAGGGTGAGCACCATTATACTGGGCTTCGCCTCTGAAGGCTACAAATTCAACTTTAAAAAGTCCCGAATTGCCCATCTCAATGTCCTATTTCTAGGATATGAGCTTTCAAGTGAAGGCAAGAGCTTGGCAGCTAACTTTTTAGAAAAGTGTGCGCTGCTTCAACCTCCAAAAACGCAAAAAAACTTACAATCCATCCAGGGTTTCCTAAACTTTGTAAGAACATACATTCTAAACTACGCAGAAGGGTTAAACCTCTCTACGCATTAATCAAACCTGATTTTTCAATCAAAAATTGGACACAAGAACACACAGAAATCTTGCGTTCACTCCAGGCTAACATGTTAGCAACAAATCACTTACAAACACGCGTAAGTCAACGCAATTTGGTGATCCGAATAATTTCGGGTCAATGCGGATTCACTTACTTAACCTTCAATGAGGGTGAGAAAATACCAATTGCATACAAATCTCATTTGTACACACAAGCGGAAATGCGCTTCAGTTCAACTGAAAAGATTCTAACAGCAGTTCAAACCGCTGTAGCAAAAGAAAGAGCCCTAGCCCAAGGGAAACGCATTATTGTCGTAACCCCTGTACCAGCTTTAGAAGCGGTCACAAAAGCAAGCATTCCAAATGCTAAAGCATTACATCCAAGATGGATACAATGGGTTAATTCTCTTGCTGCAACAGATGTTGAATATGTTTTTGATCCTGATTTAAAAACACAAGCATTCCTGCAATATGAACAAGAATGTTCTCTGCCTACTGAAATTTTGCCTCTTGATCAGTAGGAATTCATAATTTACACTGACGGATCCGCACAACCCGCAATAGGGGGTAAGCAAGCTTACAGTGCAGCGTGTGCAATCGTTAAAGGTCGCATGCGAGATGGCATCTTCAGACCTATGGTCACAAAAACTCAATCTCTAGGGGATTGTACTGCTCAGCGAGCTGAACTACAAGCATTCAAACTGGCACTTGAAAGTACGGATCGAGAATTCCCCACGCTAATAGTGTGCGATTCCTTTTACTGTGTTCAGTCTTATAATGAATATATACAAAACTGGCTTGAAAATGGTTTCAAGGATGCGAAAGGTGGCACAATAAAGCACAAAGGGGCATATTTACAAGCCCCTTGCGCCACTTTTGCGCCGCCGTTGCGTCACGCATGTGACGCAGCGGCGACGCAAACCATGCGCCGCGTTGCGCTATATTTACAACGTGACGCATCTAGGGAGATGGGTCACGTAGTAAACCCCTGCGCCACATGAAACCTGCGTCAGGTTTCATGTGGGCGAACCGGCGCAGGGGGGTGCGTTCCGGCACAGGAACGCCTCGGAAAAGTGACGCAGTGAAATCTACAAGATTTCACGCAGTCACTCTCGACGCTGGTGCGTCAAATCCTTACGCCTGCTTCAAGCAGGCGTAAGGATTGACGCACCATGTTAGGATAGGGAAGGTTGGAACAGTGCTGGAGCTGCGTCGCGCTGCGACACAGCTTCAGCACTGCGCCAACCTTCCGCCGGCAGATGCGTCACGCATCTGCTTATCCTAGTGCCACGATGCGCCGCATTGTAAATGCGGCGCATCGGACGTGGCGCAAGGGTAAACTTGCGTGACGCATTTTCCCTGGCGCATCCCTGCTGATATGCAGGGATGCGCCAGGGAACGTAAATATGCCCCAAAATGCTTTGGGAACAAGTAGTTCAGTTGAAAAACGAACTACCAAAGGCTCACGTGATCCACACACTGAGTCATCAACGTGATGGCGTTCATGTTGCAGGGAATTCATTGGCTGACGAAGCCGCAAAGGGGGCTGTTCAGACGGCTTCCGTAGCTGCGATCACTCGTTCAAAAACGAAAATAGACGGTGAGATAATGTTGGCTGTCAATGCTTCAAGCAAGGGCAGCAGTGCAGCGTTACCAAAAAGTTTCCACTCAAGTACTCTTATGTAATTGATGCGAACAACGTTCCTTTTGCTCGAATCCCTGGAGTGGGGGATAGGGTAATTCCAAACATGGAACGTAGAGCAGCCTTGATTTATGAAACACATTTGGGGGAGGGTCTGTCACATCAAGGATCTCTAAAACAATTTTGACGTTAAAAGAGATGTACTGGTGGCCTGGAATGAATACAGAAATACACATATTCATCAATAACTGCTTAGACTGTAAATTACAGCGAGGAAGCCACCAGACGCCATGCTACAAATGTAGCTGCCCAGTGCAGACACTACTGTTAGACAGCATTAGACTATCTACGCGCATGGTCCTTCTGGACAAATGCAATCCCATAAATACTGAATCAAGGTTCCTATGGATATGGCCTCAGCGCTCGGCTGACGCTCGAACTGTTATAAAAGATTTGCGAGTCTTTATCGGCACATACGCAATAGGCACGCTACATTCTGACCAGGGCCATGCGTTTAGCTCTCAGGCTTACAAAGAAGCCATGGCCAGTCTGGGCGTTGCATTGCGTTACTCCTCTCCATTCCATCCTGAGGGAAATTCGGTTGTGGACAGGAAAAACCGGGACATAAAGCAGTCTATAACAGCTAGGGTATTAGGTTCGGGTGATGGGTGGGTCAGACATCTTAATGGGGTCCAACGCTCATTGAATAATCTGCCAAGAAGTTCTCTAGGGGGTCACTCCATATGAGGTCCTATTTGGGACAAGAATGTGGGTACCAGATCTCGATCACGTAGGCACAGTGGTGGAAAATAAAAAGTTTGATATCAAAGATCGTTTGGCTGTTTTACAGGAACTCAATGAACTAAGATCGAAACAAAGCAACGTATTCCTGCAGCCAACCACCACTGGGGAAAAACCGGCGGTCCCAGCAAGGCCTGTCTGGATTCCAAAAGTTGGGGATCTAGTCAGAGAAAAAATTGCGGACAAGAAGGAATTTGGACCTTCTTACAGACAACCAGTACCTGTCCTAGCAGTTCAAGGAACAAGAACAGTACTTCTGAGACCCCTTGCTGGAAGAAAGGAGAAAAGATTTGTGACCATCGACCTCATCAAACCACAGTATGTGGCCAATACTAAATAGTAGGCCTCGTGTACTCCGACCTAGTAGTAGGCGCACTCCTCTCGCTACTATCCAAGAGGTTCAGACTGAAAGACTGATAACAATCGAGAATTCAGCTGTAACAGATGAAGGACTAAGCAACAATGCAATGGAACTCATCCCTCTTGAAAACCAAGTAACAGTTCATCCAAATACACCTGTCTACACCAACGTAGCAAGTGATCAACTGGTTCCAGCGATTTCTACAAATCCTGATGCAATTCCAACAATTGACAGAACTGCTTCTGGCTATTTCATTAACTTTGATACGTTCTCAGAAGATCCGAGTGAACCTGAAACGAGGCCAGCATCATTGAAATTCAAGCAGCAAGTACAAGACTTTCTTCACTTTCTGAAAAAGACTTATTTGGTTTCCCCATGGATTGAACTCTGGATTACATCTGGACTTTTTGTTTTCCTGCTCTGGCTAGCTTTGGTTACAACTGTGAGCGTGCTTATAAGTGGCAGATACATCCATGTGAATACTGAAAGAAAAGACGTGAACGTACTTTTGAAACCTCATAAATCTTCCCATCGTGAAGCAAGAGACTTGTCAACAGTGAACATCACAGCTGTTCCTATACAGGATGGTATAGTGTGGGACAAAACAGATTTTGATATCTTCGGACCAACGGAACAATTGAACATTCCACATTTGTTTAAAATTTCACTAAGTGATCTAATCACGTCCAGTACCTATTCAGATGATTGGGACTTTGAGACTGTTAATGACATAATGTTTGACCTAGAAAAATCTGCTGCATTTTCTAAAAATGAATACTTAGAGGGTTCATCAGACTATGAAGAGCTGTATTGCTATAACCACTATGGTCATCATTTTTTGCATAAATCTGCATATCCTAGAAATGTGTTTATGTTTAACCAATGGGAGCATTGTCCTACACCACCACACGGTAGTTCAAAAACATTTGCTAACAAGTTTCCATATTTTTCAGGTTACAATACATCTGATCCAGAAACGTTTTACTATAAAAATGTGACCAAGACAGGACTGAAAATTATGTTAACAAATACAAAACAGATTTCCTCTGCAATATTTATTGCCCAACTGTCTAGACAGGGTTTCGACTTTTGGAAAGACACAATAGACACAAAAACTGTCTGGGGTACTAAAGATTGGCAAGTGCAGGGGATAGAAGCTTTATTTAGAGCCTGCATCGTCCCTGAACAAATAATGTTTTTGAATGAAACTATCCAGCAAACATCTTGTCTTGGACTAGCCAAGATCAAAGAGATGAACACACCTTCTGTACCAACACCTGCCAGTGATAATAATACACAGGCAGTGGTGACAGTTGACAATATACTACAACTCAACAGATCTAATCCTGATTGGAAAAAATGGTTGATCTGGCCCACAGACACGAACAACTGTCAGGAAAGATTCCTGAATAAAACTCAGGGCTTTACTATTCATAGGCCAGACCCAAGATACGTCCAAAGACAGCATCCGGGGGTAGTAACAACATACAGTGTAGGTAAATTATGCCTCGATTAGCTGCAGAAATCTACACTACAGGATGTGAAACAACACTTATCTTTACTTAAAGAAGACGCAAACCGTAGGGAATTCTTGCTTGGACCAAGAAAACCGCGTCAAAAACGTTTCATATATGCCGGCATTTATGCTGCCTATAATGAAGCATGAAAAGTGTCACAGATGGAGGCTGCAGAACGAATACGTGAACTTGATCGTATTAATTTAGAGAAAACCCTCTCTGTGGTCGACAATGGGTTAACAACTTTGTCCTCCAGAATATATTCATTGGATGGCATTGTATCCTCTGCTATCGACCTACTAGAGCAAGATTTGGCGATGTTACAGCAAGGCCAATCTCAATTACGTTCTATTGTGTTATTAAGCTGGACGCTGCAATCTTTGCATGAGGGCTATGTGCCTTGGCGTTTCATCAACACATCAGCTCTGTTTGCAGAATACAATCTAACTGATAAACAGATCGAACTGGCACAAAGAGGAGCAAAGTATACAGTGCTGAGCATTGAAAAACTGGAGAAGTTACCATTCACAGTGGCAGAAAAACCAGCTACAGAATGGCTCATTCATGGCAAAATCACATTACCTGTGACTACTTTTCAGTTTCAGTATTGCCTCAGACAAATGCAAGCAGGCAAATATGATAGGTTGGGTAAGGAATACATTAAGACATCTTGGGATTTACCGTATACATATAGATGTTGGAGTGGGGATCGTGAAGTGTTTTTGAGCGGTTCACTTATATGTCAGGACATTTTTTTACACGGGGCTTGCAATGGTTCTGTGGCAAATTTGTCTTGCCATCAGCAGGGTACACCAGCTGCTGTGATTAATCCAACGTTTGGACAACTTTCTAATGGGAGTTACCTCATGTTGAATGATCAAAGTTGCTGTGGCATGTTGCCAGGCGTCCCATATCTAGTGACGGTCAACTCCAGGGTCACTGGCTGTATGCAAGTATTGTTTGCCCCAATAGACACAGTCAGGGAGTCACCTCTATGGCCTTCGCTGAACGTCTCTTTTATAAGATTTGATACTTTAAGCAGAATGAAAGCCATGCTTTTACAGCAGACAGTGCCTTTGACCTCGGCCAAAGAAACCTATGATCTACAAGTAGCAAGGACTTCGGCTGAGATACAGACTTTAATACGTACAAACTGCCCTATACATTTCGTAGAAATGATAGGACGTATCTTTAACATGTCTGATACAACAGGGATTGTACATGTATTTAAGAGCATCTGCTCCGGTCTGTTAGCACCTTTCCAGGCAATACTCGGAATCATCCCGAACTTTGCACATTCGGTGTTTGGTGACATACCATTAGTTCTAGGACTTGTTGCCGGAATTCTGTTTCTCTTCCTGCTATTGCGCTATGGCCAGCCTATTCGCAGACATCACTCCGAGCGAAATGGAGAAAGCTCTCCTTGAACGAAAGTGCCGTGAGCAAATAGTACAGCTTTTGGGCATGACTCGCCTACGGGACCTTAACACAACGTGGTTCCTGTCATTCAGACCAATCTGGCAAGATTGCATCTTACCTGTTCTACGATGCCTGCTATGCGGTGAAGAATGCGTGTTGGACACCTGTCTGACATTTCCATCAGCTACGCCAACGGATGTCGATACTCTGCTGGACCCGATAACGGCCCATGCTCTGTGTTGTCCCCAGAGGCTGCCAATCCTGATGTCAGCATTCATTGAGATCTCACAGACGCTTCCTGCTGCTGCTGAGGTACGAGAAAGATCTACAGGCACACAGGTAACAACGGACGCGAACATTTCTGCGGCATCCTATGCTGCAAGTGATGCTTCACATCTCTGTGCAATTAATCTACTACACGAGGTGTTCCGAATGTCACCAGCTACAGTGGACGATGTTTTGTCTACAGAAATAGATGATCTCATGTTTACACCAGACCCGTAAACTGACTCTGATTGAGCCCACAGTGTTCCAGAGAAGCAGTAACAATTTGGCCTTCAAACTCCAAAAACTTGGAACTCTTCCCAAAATTGAACTTTTGTCCATTTTACGAATAAAAATGACACTTCAATCTGCTTAAAGTAGAACTAGCCTTATAGTACAGACTTTGCGGTACTTCCACAGACACTTAGTCATCTTGTTTGTCTAATAAGTTCATTCATTTTCATGACATAAAATGACTTTGATTTTTTGAACAACTTATCGATCATTTTTTGTCACATGTGAATATTACTGCTGATTTCATTCATATTGTATTTTATTTTTAACTATATGCCTGAAATGAAAAGCAATGCTTCAAATGTACAGTACCTTTTGCATTCTAATAGGTTTTTTAAACGCCTTTTAAATGGTTTTATGGAATATTTTAGCAATATGCGGTACTCCGTTTAATGTTTAGCATTTTTAATGTTTAGCATTTTAGTATTATCGTACACACGAAAGTGGAGTGGGTGTTGTATTCCTCTTAGGGTGTCCATACACGGGCTTTCCTGTATCATGTCCTTATATAGGCACAATTCGCCCTGCCCTTATATAGGCATGAAATCCCAGTCCTTATTTAGGCATTAAACCATGCACTCCAAATACAGGCATGGTCTCCGACATCCGTCCACCCTAACGTCACAACGAGTTCTTGAAGAACAGACCCTTAGGCTTCGGGAATTTCCCTAGCACAGGACTATTGATTTCTTCAATGACTCATCTATTATGCATGAACCGTTATACCTTAGGGGTTCATTCATGACGTCTTCCGCTGTCCGATTCACGTCAATGCTAACATTGTGAGGTACCTCTCAGGTATAAATATACCTTCCCTAGCCCTTGAAAACTAGAGGAGACCTCGACTTCAGAGGAGCCCGTTTCCCGGCCTGACGCACTGAGAAGACGCTGTCATCCCTGCACGCAGAGAGTCCAGCTTCCAGTGATCTGACTTCCCTTGCGGGGTGTTGGAGTTCGAGTCTGGAAAGAGATTCCCACCTCTCTCATTCTTAAGGTATGGAGCTGACTAGAACCTAGAGGGACTCTTGGCATACTTGGCATACTAGGTATACTTAGTATACTAGGCATCCTAGACTTACCATACTCTTAGTATACCGTATTAAGGAATACTTCACCTACTTCATACCTCTCCCTACACCTAGGTTAGGTTAGGTACATTGGGGTAGAACTAGCTTAGCACCGCATCTTATGAGTACTCGCATTTTTAGTCTGTATTATTTATGTAAATGAATATCTGCTAAAGATAATGCTATCGCAGTATTATTTATTTCTACTGCTTACGCTGTACATTATTTATCTCGCATACTGTCTTGTGATCGTAACAGCACATTTTACTTACACGAGAAACAATACTATTCAATAAATCTTTTATTGAAACGCTCGTCTATTCTTTCTGTGTAACTTTGAGAAAACTAAGGATTCACGATTGAGCTGAGTGAAATAGTTATCTATTGTTTCCACGACTCTGGGACACGTTCTGATTCTAAAGGGAAACAAAGTGGTCATGTTTTGCGGCTGCCAGAAACTACTCCCTTCTTGTCGTCAAGGAGTTTCTAGTGGCCTCTGAGCTAGCTGGCACAAGTAATTAAGTTTAATATACTCGATAGGGACATACTGACCTTAGTCCTATGTCAAACCTATAGGGGATATTATTCCAATGCGCAGAGCCTATTAGGGAAATAGGAGCTACACTACAATATATTGTCATGTTTATATGTGATGGTTTATAATAAACATGGCCTCTTTTACCCACAGCTCTGGTCGTCAAGTCTTGATTTGTGGGTCTGATGGGGGCGGGGCCGGGAACAACCTGGGGGGTCCGGGTCCTATGATGCGCTGAGGCGTGCTGAGACGTGCCCCAATTTAGAGCAAGGGTAATTGGAGTGTGGCAAAGCGCGGTGTGCCACCTCTGATGCAGACCTAGTAGATGCCGAGATTGGATCAAAAGCCGGTACAAGCGGAGGGGAAAGATTGGAGAGCTTGGAGGGGGCAACCCTGAAAAAACCTTTCACCAGGTCTGTTCCCTGTTCTGTTCTTTCCCTGCTCCGGTGATCAGACGTTCAGACTGCGGCGCAGAGAGCAGCTAAACAGACAAGCATTTGCAATGCAATAGGTCTCGCATTTATGCGAGTTTAAGCTATTGACATTGTAAATGACAATGCCTTTTTTTTTGTTTTAAAAACGAAAAAAAAAAATTTAATGCATTGTTATTTGCAATGTCAATAGCTCAAACTCGTGTAAATGCGAGACATATTGCATTGCAAATGCTTGTTTACGAACTGGGCCAAATAATCTGGACCTCACCCTTGAAACCTCAAAAGAAAGCAGCAGGAAGCCAGGCATGCTTTCATGATGAAGCACCATTGACGGTGTTGAAGCATCTCCCCACATCACTTCAAACGTGGCTTTTTCAGTCCGAAGCATGCATTTGTCCACATTTGAGACTAGGTGCCATCCAACTGGCACGGAGGGTACGATGTGGCTGTTCTCGTGGATAACAGTCCATCGTGGCACCAGGAACCCTGGCATTTAATCCTGGCTTCCCTTCTTGACCAGCTTGTGTGATCCTGGGCGAGTACATTTAACCCCCGAGACTCGGTTCCGATATCTGCTGAAAACTGGGAGTGTCTTGAAAGAGGCCAAAGGATGGATGCATGAAACGCATTTTACAAACTCTGGACAATTTACACCATTCGGTAGGTTTGAAACAACTCAAGACGCGATGAAGATAACTCTGCGAGTCAAGTTTTCTACTCTGTGTGTTTTCTTCAGGTTGCACAGTTTATTTCTGGAAAAAGGCGACGCGGCCTTTCATCCATTTAAGCAAAAGAGTTCCCTGTCCGATTGGGTAATGATAACAGTATAGGGAAATGTTCAATGCACAGCGCTATAAAGTGCTATGTTTATACTCACTGGGCAGGCATAACACAGGGAGGAAACGAAGCCACATGCAAATGAGGCGAGACATGAACCCCTGGAGGGATCTTTCGAGCAGGAGGGTGCTGCGCGAGACATGCACTCCCCAGTGTCCACATGGAATGAGTATAACAAACAGTATTGGGGGAGCTCACTCTCTGGATGAGTGCCACTTTGAAATGCGTATTCGACGTTATTCTCTCGCTTGTAATTACCAGTCCCACCGTTGTACAATTGCACATTACAGTTTGAAAATGAAGTGCGTGGGAGCGCCACAGCAAAGGGGCAGCTGCTGGGGCCGGCGGGGGTTAAAAAACATGAATAACGGGGATCAGGGAGGGGCAGAAAAGCCCCAGTTAGCAATTACAAGCAGGGAGAGCGGGGTGAATAACACATGCCCTACTCAAAAAACCCAAGGCGGACCCAAGAGACCTCAAGAACTTCCGGCCCATCTCCCTGCTTCTGTTCCCAGCCAAGGTCATCGAGAAGATCGTCAACAAACAGCTAACCCGATACCTCGAAGAAAACAGCATCCTGGACCCATCCCAATCGGGGTTCCGCAGCAACCACAGCACTGAGACTGCCCTCATTGCTGCCACCGACGACATCGGGACCCTGCTGGACAACGGTGAGACCGCAGCCCTCATCCTGCTGGACCTCTCCGCCGCCTTCGACACTGTCTGCCACCGCACTCTACGCGCACGCCTCCACGACGCAGGGATCCGAGACAAGGCCCTGGAATGGACCACCTCCTTCCTCGACGGCAGAACCCAGAGAGTCCACCTCCCACCTTTCCGATCCGAAGCCTCCGAGATCATCTGCGGCGTAACCCAGGGATCTTCCCTCAGCCCAACACTGTTCAACGTCTACATGGCCCCGCTCGAACGCATCGCCAGACAGCACGACCTCAACATTATCTCCTACGCCGACGACACTCAACTGATCCTCTCCCTCACCAAGGACCCCCTCGCCGCCAAATCAAATCTCCATGAAGGAATGAAGGCGGTCGCCGATTGGATGAAGATCAGCCGACTAAAGCTGAACACGGACAAGACAGAGGTCCTCATCCTCGGCTCCAACCCCTCAGCATGGGACGACTCCTGGTGGCCAACGACGCTGGGAGCAGCCCCGACACCCACCGACCATGCACGCAACCTGGGAGTCATCCTCGACTCAACGCTCTCCATGGCCAAGCAAGTCAGCGCAGTCTCCTCCTCCTGCTTCAACACCCTCCGCATGCTTCGCAAGATCTACAGGTGGATCCCGACAGACACAAGAAGGACAGTCACCCAGGCCCTCGTCAGTAGCAGACTTGACTATGGGAACGCCCTCACGCGGGAGCCCCGGCCAAGCTCATCAAGCGACTGCAACGCATACAAAACGCCTCCGCACGCCTGATCCTCGACATACCACACCACAGCCACATCACCCCCAACTGAGGAACCTGCACTGGCTCCCCGTCGACAGGAGGATCTCCTTCAAACTCCTCATCCACGCACACAAGGCACTCCACAAGACTGGCCCAGCCTACCTCAACAGACGACTCTTCTTCTACGTCCCCAACCGCCAGCTCCGCTCCGCCGACCTCTCCCTTGCCACCGTCCCTCTCATTCGAAGAACAACCACCGGCTGCAGATCCTTCTCACACCTCGCCGCCAAGACCTGGAACACCCTTCCACTAAGCCTACGACAGACCCAAGACCTGCTGACCTTCAGGAGGCTACTCAAGACCTGGCTGTTCGACCAGTAGCAGCACCCCCCCCCTTTCTCTCCCCAGCACCTTGAGACCCTCGCGGGTAGGTAGTGCGCTCTACAAATTCTGTGATTGATTGATTGGAAAAGAGGGAGGGGCAGAGACCAGAGACGAATAGATAAGGAGAGGATTTTCACGCATATATAAAGATATTACAGACAAGCCTTGCAGGCGGTTTTCCTCCGGGCGCTTGTTGACCAAAAGAAGTAAAAAAGCACTATAGCAAGCCTCATAGTGCTGTTTTTTTTGTTATTGCGGATGGGGGCTTGACAACGAGGACTTTGACTGGATTTGTCGCACCACACCAGGCTTGGAAGTAGCATGCTGAGCTGGAGGAATGCCGCCGTTCTATCGTGAACACGGGGAGCGCGTCGGTAACAACAACACACAGTGCTCCGCAGTCATTTACTGATGGATTAGCAAAGCCACGTGATACGAGTACAGATTTCAGTGAGAATGCCATTACATTTTTGTCTAGCGTCTTATGGTTTTGAACTCAGGGCGCGTTTATTTGACTGGATTTGTCGCACCACACCAGGCTTGAAAGTAGCATGCTCGGCTGGAGGAATGCCGCCGTTCTATCGCGAACACGGGCCGGCATTCGTACAAAACAAGGAAATAGTACCTAAATAAAAACATAAGAGCCCAGCAGCGGAACTACAATGTAGTTGGTCGGTGCTGCTTCCTGCAAAATGGACGTGAGGTATCGGACCACCAGCCAATCAATGAGCGAGATAAAAAGAGCAATGCCATATTTAACCAATGGCAAGTGACAAAACAAATAGAAACCCAATGGGTGGAGTTTCACCACTAATACTGATTACTTGATGCCTCGGCGAGGCAGCGCATGCGCTGCCTATGCGAGACCTAAAAAACTGCCAAAAGGGCACAGGAAGGGCCCAGGATGGGACACAGAAATTTAACAAAAGAAACAAAAACAACACATACAATATTAAAAAACGGGAGTAGAACAGAACGGAGGGGATGAGATCGAAAACAAAAAGCAGAAAACAGCAACAGTAACGAACAGCAACGAACAGCAAGTGGCAGCATTAGAACACTGCCAATGTCAGTACAGCAAACAATGTCAGGTGAACCATCACAGACAATACCACCGATACTGCGCACTGAGGAGCGAAGAGTCCAACTTATACCACAGTCACTGAGACCATTTCTGGCAATTGCCACTTTCTGTGCTAACTGGAAACTTTCACATTGGCTGCTTAAGAGCTGCAAGTGCCCATCCAAACCAAGGAAAGCACAGAAAACTGCCAGGAGAGGAGCAAAGAGAAAAACAACAAAACGACACACACTTCACTCAGCCAAAAGTACGATAACAGCCTCAAGAAGCGAGACAAAGAAAGTAAGGGGGAACCGCAACATGTCTGACCACCGCAAGAAGCGGATTCATAGCACACAGGAGGGGAGGGCAAAGGGCCCGAAGGAAAATCCCGAGACAACAGATTAGAGCCTGGGACCAGTGACACCTAAAAACCTTATACATAGGTACTTCACGAGGAAAAGGGCAGGCGTGGATGTAGCCACAGGTCCTCAACTCCCGCAGGCAGATGGGCCAGATGTAACGTCCTGGAGCCCTCTAGCCTTGAACAATACAAAATGTGATGCCAGCAAAGGCAGCCCTAACCTAAAGACGCAAACCACAGCGGAGATGACAGAGATGGTTGAGCTGGCTGAATTGGCAGATAACGAAGCAGGGAAAATCAGCACCCGGATAACTATTAAGGACAAGGTAAAGGCCCACAATGCCATGGAGAGAATGGAGAGCTCTCCAACAACAGAAGACATGGCAGAAGAGGAACCAGAAAGAAGGAAGTGCGCCGACTACATTAAACATTGTAACATGTTGGGCATAGAGGCGGATGTAGTGACAGAGGCCATCAAAACCTCGTCTACAATGAACATTGAGGAAGACAACACAAAGGAAGACATGGAGGACACAGAAGTGCAAGGCCAGAAAAACACCAGTAAGCATATGCACACGGAGGGGCAAAATTTTGCAAGGATGAAGAATAGGCAACTACTCTCAGTGGAAGCAATGATCTCCCATCCAGAGAACTATCAGCTTGACATGCAACAGAACGTGGCAGGGAGAAGGCCAAAACAGACCTGCTCGACTCCACTAAGTAGTCACTGGCCGGAGCATTGGCACCAATCATCAGACCCGAGTTCAGCTGACATGGCCAGCGAAGACAAATGCAGAAATAAAGAAGTGAAGTCAGGACAAACATACTCGAATCATCATATGCCCAACCAGTCCCTGACAAGCGAGGAAGCCCTGGATCAGATTATAAATACCCTAAACACCTACCTACTAGCGGCCGTCAAGGCACATACCTGGCAATTGCACAAATTAGAAATACAAGTAGATTTGACACATATGCTCGCTCAGAAAGCGTGCTCGCAATTGATAAAAAGATCGAAGCACTAAACTCAAAAATGGACTGCCTGCTAAACAAGAGCACCGTGGATACCCATAGACAACACAAATCATGCTATAATTGAGAAACTAACCTCACTTCCTGATCTTCTAACAACACTGATAAACCAATGCAAACTTATCCATGAAAGCAAACCACAGAATGAGAGGATAACCACACAACTAACGATAGAAATCAGGAAGGAGAACAAATCACCAATGTGCACCATTACATCAAAAAACACAAGAAACAAGCGGCGATAAGGTCTGCCATGCAAGCAAGGGCTTCCACACTCTATGATTGCAACGCCTTTGCAACTAAACAACAAAGATCTTGAGCGCAACCAGATCTTAGCACAAGCCAGGGGCAACAGCAGTGACACAGAATGTAACAACAATATAAAGAGAGGCACTCAGATCAATAAGGCAGAACCAGAGGCAATGACGACACAACTGACACGGATACAAAAAAAGAAATTGCGTAAAGCACATAAGGCCAATAAAAGAATAAACAAAACCCACAGAATTGCCCAAAATGAACTACAAATGGAAGCATCACGCAAACAAGAAAAGCATGAGGATACCATAGAAGCAACCAACTCAGAAGCTTTGAAGACCTACTCCATTTATCTCCCAAGGGCACGAACCGCACAAGCACTTGAAGAAGTTTCACAAATCGGACATGCTGGGGCAAGAATAGCAACATCAAAAACACCAATAAATACTGGATTACAAACGCAGCCAGGATCACTGGGAAAAAGGAAGAACTACACCCAGACAGTCCCTCAAATTTTTCAGCAGATTATTTTATCCCCACAAACAGCCATTGATAGGTTAAATGGCGAGGCCATCACACAAACAAGCTTTTGTACACAGAAACATTCAACCACGCAACAAGTGTCAGAGCTCGAGAGAGGAATGTGCACAAGAAGGAAAATATTGGAAACAAACCAGCAGAACATTCCGGATTGGCCAGACGTGCGAACTAAGGGAGGGCTTAAACCATCAACTGGGCTACCACCGGAAACAGGGCAGCTTCGAATATTTAGACAAAACACGAAAGAAGAGAACAAGCAAGTTCTGGCCAACAAAGCTAACACACAAAGGAATACGGCACACCAATCTGTATCAATAGCCGACTGTCCTGAGCCTCCATATTCCAAAACAAATGAAAGGCTCATCATTCAGTTAGACATGTCACCAGGAAATGGCGTAAATGGGGAACATCGAACGACATCGGCACTCTCAACCTTAATATTCACTCCTGAATTCAACACAAATGCATGGGATACATTAAACAGATCTAATATCTTGCATCTACTACATAATATACCTTCTCTATCCTACCTCACTACGGCACACCTAATTTCAATTAAATTTAAACGCAATTTAAACAACAACCAAAAAGAATCTACACTAACTGAATGGCAAAGTAACTTCGACTTTCAGAACATTCTGCGGGAGAGCGAGCAATTTAAGGACTGGGCAATATCAATCAACAAACCGACTACAGAAAAATACCCACATGTGCTGTCAGAGAGACAGCACACAACAGAACCCCCCAAAGGACTAAATACAATTTTAAGAGGAACCCAAAAGATTCCTTGTTCTTCTCTTGGGGGGAGTACGATCAAAATCCAACTGTGCAACAGCAGGAGTGAAAACCTTAAGACAGCGGAGCAACTAAAACACACATACCCAGAACAATTGGACTGGGCCTGGCTCCCTACAGCTCTTACGACCAGAGGGCGGCCAAATTCCAAGGGGAGAAAATGTAAAAAAAACAACAAACCGCAAAAGAAGTGCATTAAAGATACTTAACTGGAACGTGGCAGGCCTACATTCCCTTACGACAGATGGAAAGACACTGGAATTTCTAAACACAGGAGACATCATATACATGCAAGAAACGTGGTCGACTGTCCCCATTCCTATTCCAGGGTCCCAAACTTGTTATATACCAGCACACACAAAAAACCTGTTTGGAAGACCAATGGGTGGTCTCGCAATCTATGTGAAATTAGATTCACAACTGAAAATCAGAGAATGGTCGAATAACACCTGGCATTTACAAGCAGTCAACATAAATGGTCTAGCATTAGACGAAATGCCCAAGTCAATATCATTGATAAACCTGTACATAAACCCACATAGAGGCACAAAACTGGCCATAGTGAAGTACATAATCGAACAAATAAAGGCATTCATATATGAGCACCCAGGAAATCAGTGTATAATGGCTGGCGACTTACTTCAATACCTGCAATTTAGACCAATTTAAAACATCTCAAGGAGGCCAACAAGAACGATCCTACAACCATGCATCTGTGAATTCGACCTTGGGTCAGCGGCGTTAGTGGAGTCTACAGGGGGCACCACGACCTATACTTACAAAGACATATCGACTGTGTATTATATCTTTCTAAGCAGGGAGCTACTAAAGAGGAGCACAACTTACCAAGTACACCGAAGGAACGAAAGTGATCAAAATCCAATCACTATAGACATCAATATAAGTGCCAAGGTCCACAAAAACTTCAATCCAGTCATGCAAGTCTGAAACAAATGCGGGCCCACTGATAAAAAGAATTTAATGGGGCCCAGTTGATATGACCAACTATGAAGGTTGGAAACACACTATCATAACTGGTCAATGGAATCATGAAACAATAAGGGCAGTGCAGTGGTCCTCACTGTTCGATAAGCTCCATGCGTCACTAATTCCACAAAATCTAAAAAACTGTCAAACTTTGCCGAAAGAAGGTTGGCGGCCCGACTCCCTGGAACACGAAATATTATAGAAAGCAAAAAATCGTATTGACGCGCTGCCCAACAACACAGAAAGGAAAGATCTACAGTCACAGAAAGGAAACTGAAAGAGGCCAGAAATCAATACAAATAAATTGTGTGGAGATAAAAACAACAAGAAACGCAGGAACAGTGGAAACACATATACTCCTTGCTACCGCCCAGCAAATCTAAAGAGCTCTGGAAATATGTAAACAGCTTAGCAACTATGTCACATAGCAAGGAGAATGTCGTACCAGCAATCAAGTGGGAGCAGCACGTGGAGAACCTATATGTAGACTCTGACAAATCCAAGACCTTCCAGATTGACCAGCTGAAGAACACCTTGGAAGATCTGGAGGACAGTCACATAACTGTAAACAGGGTGGAGATACTGAAGGTACTAAACAACAGCCGGAGTGACGGGGCTCCAGGACCGAATGGCATACCAGGGATTATTTTTTAAGATGATCGAACTTTCTGGGATCCAGTGATGCTCAATCTGTTTAATGAATGCCTTGATACATCAGCCATCCCGGAAGCATGGAAGGGCTCGATCCTTTACCCAATTCATAAAAAGTTAGACCCAACCCAACTGGAAAACTACAGACTAATTGCCCTACTAGACGTGGATAGCAAAAATGTTGCCAAAGTCCTCCTAAAAGAACTAGAACAATGGATATCAGAAGACAAAATCATCCCGCCCTACCAGACAGAGTTTAGACCCAAAGCATCGACTCTAGATAACATCATCGCCCTCACCTATCTGGGCTCAAAGGCGCATGAAACAAGCACCTCACCCCTATATGCCTGTTTTGTTGATTATAGCGCGGCCTTTGACGGATTTGACCGCAACATCCTATGGAGAAAACTGGCAGGATGGGGCATCTCGAAACAACTGGTCGTAGCAATAGCAGCACTATACATGGATACATGGGTGAGGATCAAGCTAACACAATTACACGCCTCCGGACGGATCCTCACCAACAGAGGCTTAAAGCATGGATGCTACTTGCCCCGACTTTATTCAACTTATACACAGCAGATCTTGAGGAAGAATTACTGAAAAGTAGAAACTTTCCACCAACACTAGGATGAAAAAAATTACCAATATTACAGTATGCGGATGACTTGGTCTTGATGGACCAGACCCGCATTGGGATGAGGAGGGCCCTGGATATTTTACACACGTACAATAAACGCAATGCTCTTCATGCAAATGCCGGGAAAACTAAAGTCCTGATCTTTGGCCAATACCCCAAAAAACGCCAACTCAAATGGCAACTTGGCCCACTAAAGGTTGACATGGATTTCAAGTACAATTACCTTGGAGTTTGGTTAACGGACACAGGGAAACAAACACTGCAGACAAAGGCAATAGCAGCTTAAGCAGCAAAAACCACGTACGCTCTATCTACGCTTCACCATAAACTAAGCAACCACTCGGCCGAGGCAATCCTTAGAGTCATCGGGGCTAAACTTGTACAAACAATAAGCTATGGCCACCTCACCTATCCAGGAAGGCTAACTGAGACACTAGAGTGGAACCATACACTGTCATACAAGAAGATATTTGGCATGCCAAAGAACACTTGGTGCACTTTAATTCGACTAGAATTTAACCTAGTAAGCATGAACGTAGCATACAAAAAAGATATAATCACCTACTATCTGCAGGTGCGCCGGGCAGAACCTGAGTCCCTGCGGGGTGCCCTCATTGCAATGTTCCTGGACAAGAAAAGCGTCTGGACGAAGTACCTGGAGTTAGCTGGATCAACGTTAAACCTGGATCCAGCACTCTTGCTAGCTCTCCCCATTAGCAAAGTACAACTAAAAAACAAAGTAAAGGCACAAGCCAGAAAGGCCTTGAGGGATCTGGACTTAAACACGGCAAGAAGCATCAGAGGAGCAGAGGAGCTTGCAGCATCCCATGAAGCCTACCCCTGCCAACCATACCTGAGAGCAGCAATTGGAAAGCATGCATTCAAGAACATTCTATCAGTTAGGCTCCTAACAACACCCATTAGGGAGTTCAGGGCACATTGGAAAAACTGGGCTCTGGGGCAGGAGATTATGTAGGTTGTGTAAATACCATTCTGAATCAGGTGCCCATATTGTATGCTGCTCGCAAGCTTACTACAACAGAGACGGAGGTATTTAAGGCCTGTCTTCATGCAACATGAGATAAGAACATGTAAGGAAGCACTATTGCTCATATATACATCTGTTACTCCGAAGGTCCTAGCACAGTTTGGCAAATTCTTCGCGGAAGCATTTAGAGTATTACGAGAATCTGGATCAACAATGAGGGCCTCTCGCCAAGGGAAACTGACAATCCCACAAATATCTAATGGAGTCCCCACCCGCCTGCACGTCTAAACTCAACAAAATTGCAGGACTTCGAGCCGCCACTCCCATAAGCTTGTGCACTACAACAAGTTTGTACATGCCGTTCTGACACTCATTTAAACACTTGGGCATTTACTTTTTAAACTTTTGCGCACTTGCACAGATTTTAAAGTTTGATACATTCATGTCTGCAACATCCTTGCTTGCACCAGCTATTCTAATGGACAGAATGGCCTAGTCTAGTCAATCAAATAATTACAACCATTTTAACATAAAGTTCCATACTAGGCTCTGCAAAAGAGCTACTCAAAGACCTTTGGTAGCTAATCAACCTTAGATGAAACTTTACTTTGTTTTATTCAAGAATGAAGTTTGAGCTCACAGCTATGATCAGCCATGAGTCAAATAACGTACTTAACCAATGCACAATGTTTGGTCTACTTCCACACAAGGAACTAATGCTTTTATGCTTCTTTCAACAATGAATTCTGCTGTATTATGTATTGTGTTTTATGTTTTATCGTGATAAAAAATTGTTATGGTTTTAAATAACTAAACAATAAAATTCTTGACACTACCGCTATGTTTATTTCTCTTTATAGACTTGCAGTAAGAAATGTGAAAACTTTAATATTTGGAACTAGCGTCCTGGTGGCTGTTGGGTCTGCTTAAAGTACCCTTTTTGTAGTGTTATGCTTATTTGAATAAATTGATGTCTCAGCATTACAACAAAGCTGGTGTATTCTTTTTTAGATCAAGTTGTGAAATATTGCTTTTGCATATCCACAATTCTGTAGCAACTGGGACAAGGCAGGATTGAAGAGGTTATCCTATTTACATACCGGTAATCTTTATTATTCTGATTACCCTTCCTTGTCCTAGTACTTATGCTCCCATCATCCCACCCACTGACACAACTTTGATTCCTTGTGCTTGGGGACCACAGACTGTTGAGAGTGCTTATGGATCCTTTGTTAGCCCAGGCAGGCCCGGGTCTAGGGCACTTCAGGGAGGAGAAGGGATCAAAGTTTTTGAGAGGTGACATGGTTTCTGGGGAGGTGTTTCACATCTCAATTTTCAATTTTGTAAGTACTGAGACAAGGAAGGGTAGTTGGAGTAATAAAGATTACCAGTATGAAATCAAGACATTCACTGGGTTTTGAGCAGCTGGCCTAGACTGTCAGCAGTGCTATTTAAAATTAGTCATTAGTAAGAATGCACCAGATGGATTTCCATAACGGCTAAGACACATAGGTCTACTATTCATCCTCAAAGCATGCCTTGCTTTGACACACTGGATTTTGTGATGGGGCTGTGTGAATTAGTTGTTTAAGCTAGCACGAATATAAGTTATTTCATGTTGATGGCAATAATGCAAGAGCTGCAATGGACGTGAGCTAACGGCACGGGCGGTCTACCTCCAAGCTGGGGAACCAGGTTCGAGTCTCAGGAGAGACACTTAACATCCTGTGATTCTGGGCAAATCACTTAGGGCCTCATTATGATGGCGGGCAGACTTAAGTCCGACCGCCATCATATCGGAGACGGGACCGCCTGACAGGCTGTCGGCGGTCCCGCCATATGTATTAGGATGTGACCACCACCACTGTGGTCGCAATGCCTATGTTTTATATTGCGGTGGATGCTGCTGGCTGCAGCACACGCCGCAGTACAAAAAGTGGACACTTCACATATCCCTGCACTACGTGGCAGGCACCATGCGGTGCCTGTCACATGGTGCAGGGATATGTAGAGGATCACCATAGGTGCCCCCCAAAACCCCCTGCTGAGGGCCAGGGAGGAAGGGGGGGCCGCTACGGGCCCCCAAAGTCCCTTTCCACCTGCCTTTTCATGGCCGGGTAACCGCCATGAAACGGCGGGCGGAAAGGAACATTGTAATCCCTACGGCGGTGCCTGGCAGGCACCACTACCATTGTAGCTTATACAACTCCATCCGACGCACGGATGCAAGGCGGTCGGTCTTTCCCACCACCAACTATCGCCCGCCATTGTTAGATGGCGGGTGGAAAACATGGTTACGATGGCGGTGGGACCGCCACCGACGGGCTGTCGGTGGCGGTCCCACCGTCATCGTAATCAGGCCCTGAATCTTCCAGTGCCTAACAAAATGAATTTGCCCGTCTGTAACGCAGCTGGTGCTCATGTAAAGCGCTCTGATCCCTTCCGGTCGAGTTCACGTTATGTAAAAACTCCCAAAAAAGTAATAATAAATAACACAACCCACTGGAAAGGTGAGAAGAGAATATTTCGATGGCGAGTTCGCAGCCCCTTTAATTGAAGACAATTATGGCCAATCACCCAGCTCAGCTAATGCTCAGTTTTGTAATTACAGCTTTGAAACGGGACAGCAGCAGCTCCTCGGGGAATGCTCTTATTTAATAAAGCAGAATTCTGTCACCTTCCTAATCATGAAATATTGATGAGGCAGTAAACAACACCTCGGAGGTTTTAACCTTTGCCCCGTCTTTTACTGCGCCCTTAGAGGATTCGAACTGAGAGACCCATGCTGAATGCAAAGCACAACCTCCCGCCGGGCGCAGCTCCGTCCAAGTGCACCTTGATGCGGGATCATTTGATTTCCAGGACTCCTCTGACAGGTAAAGTGCCGTGCACCCGGGGCTCTTCTAGGCGGGCCGCGGGCGGTTCCTGTACTGCGGCCTCTGGGGGTTAAACTCGAGGTCGCAAAGGTTGTAAAGAATTTACTTTCAAAATTTCAATCTGTCGAAGGCTAAAACAGTTCTAAATCCGTTCTTGTAAGGACCGCATTAGTTCATAGGTGCTGCTGCAAAGGTTGTCCCTCAAGGACAGCTATCATGCTCAGTCAGCTGCGTTTGACGGATAGGAAGTTCACCATTTATCATGCATGACAATTTAAATTAATCAGGCAACGAATTATAAAACAAAAGTGTATAAAAAGAAGAATGTTTGTTGAAAGCTGTTGATTCCATAAACTAGTTGTTTGGTGGTAAAGCATGCTGATCCAGCATGTGGAGAACCCCCTGGCACGTCACTGCCCCATCACACTATCTTCTTCCATGATTGTGTTATCAGTTACTCTGCAAGGTTTTTCATTCCACAACAGGAGAAGAGAACCCCCTTTCCTTCTTTTATTCCTCCCAGCACTTTAGCAATTTGTTTTGCTTCTTAGAGCTACCTAGCAACCCTCTTCTAGTAATATGGTAATACGATAGCCACTTTGCAGGACGCTGTTCACCAGCAGGCACGATTGCATGCGGAAGTACTTTCATGCACCTAGACACTTTGTACATTACCAGACATTTTTTGGGGGTATGAGTCCCTGAAGCATTTTCTAGGTCTTGTTCCACCGTGCCCTCTTCTACTAAATGTATCTCTTAGTCTCTTTAAAAGATATAAATCTGACTGGGCTCTGCAGTTGTCTCTGGACAACCTCCCCCACGTGTGCTTTTCGTGTATGTATGTTAATATGTCAACATCTATGTCAATTTTTATGTTAACCTACATGTCCCCCCCAGGTATGAGTACCGAGAGCACAGGTTATGGAGCTTGTACATAAGAAAATAATGAATCATGGTTGGTGACAACTAATAAACCGGTGGTTAATTTAAGCTTTCACTGTGTTAAAGCATTGACTGACAATCCATCCCCACATTATACCCTTTTGTCTTTGCATTATTGTTTTGAGGCCCAGGTATAGTGAGGTCATTTGAGTAAACCCTATAGTATGCTATGATTATCTCTTCCTGAGCACTGCCACTTGCGTTGACAGTGGGGAAGGAGAGGGGAGTCAGTAGATTCTGTGGTCATGGAGAGGGAATCTTTCCAGTAGAGCCTCTACCCTTTTTTTCCCTCCCCACGTGCGACTCCAGAAGGATGAGGACAGCTAGGGGCAGAGTCTTCACACTTCAGAGTGCTCAAGTTTGGGTACTTCAGTTGGGCCCAGTATCTTCACCAACTGCTGTGAGAACCATCACCTTTGACAAAGATTGTGTCTGGTCTAAAGAAGGAAAACTAATCTATGAAAAGGAACCGGTACAAACACTTCCCTGTTTCCTTGTGGTTGACAGTGGGACCAACATCCCCTGTCTTGAAGTTGTGTATAAATGTAGGACCCATACTATTCCACTTGGTTGAAGGTCCAAATTCTTCACTGATAAAGGGAGTGTGCTCTGAAGAGTATTTGAAGAACTGTTGAGATCAGGGGCTAGTAATCTGATAGCCAGCCTTACAGAGGTGATGGGACATCACATGAAGTTTGTGAATCTTGCCAGAGAGCTTTGGGTCTGCCCAAGACAGGGCCTGCTAATAGAGGGGAAGGAGCACCTGACCTTTAAGGAAGAGCCTGCCTGAGGAGGAGAAGCCCAGTCACAGCTCCTGGAGCGTGGAGCAGCCCGGAAGAAACAGACTGGCCTTCATACAAGTGTCCACAACAAGCCAAGTGAATCGAATAATTCTTTGACCCCAGTAGGTGTCAGCCAGCATGACTGCAACTTGCCTGTCATCCATCATCAGCCAGAGAACTGATACTGACTCTGCCGTAGCACAGAGCCTTGTGATAAAAATGCCCATGATGCCTCGGTGGGAGGATTCCTATCACTAAAGAGCCTATGGGTGCTGACAGACCTGTGCTGTGCTCATCCGGAGCCAATGTCCTCAAGCAACAATGTTGAGAGTTAGAGGAGGCGGATAGGCAGCTCCCACTATTTAGAGCTGTGAGCGGGACCACTCACCTATGCTCCAGTTACCAGCTGCTTTATGCTTGTGTGTTCCAAACACCTGATCAACCATGAAACTTGACTGTCTCCCTCTGCTAGAAATCCAGTGGGTGAGACATCTTGCAAGTTATTTTTCATCCCTGCTTTCCCCATTTGTCACAGTTTTTCCGTCTTTCTCTTTCCTTCTCCCTTTTATGTTTTTCTCTCCCTTGCTCCGGGGGAAAGGCTGATGAAGAAAAGTAAGTATTGGTCCCTAAAAGGAGAGCAGATGGACCCCACCTGCCACCACCAACTCAAATTAAGCACTGGACTCAGACATGAAATGCTGAACAACCTGGCAAAAAAACGGATTTATATGACACCCTAGGTCCGGTTACCAAGTGACTCTATATCATCTTAGTATTTAACATTCCTTTTATAAATCATTGTTTTCTAAAGTGCAGTTCTATTGCAGTGATCTAAGACTAAACGTCTCAGGATGCTCTATGTTGGTAAACAAAACCCGGAACTGGAAAGGGGAAGCCGCACGCTCTCCCAAACTGCTTCTTTAACGTTAGCTCTCCCAAACTGCTTCTTTAACGTTAGCCCTACCAGTCCACCCCACTGAGATTGGTAAATTCCTACAAGGAGAGATTACCTAGTCATCAGCATCATCTACGGTCGTTCGCCATGCCATACCTCAACATTAACTATGACATTAAGGGGGATATTCACAAGAACGGGCGATAAATATCGCCAACCTAGGCCAACGCAATTTCACAAAACGCCGTTCATCGCGGGAAACTAACGCTGCGTCAACGGCGTATTCTCAACACGCCGGCAACAGGCGATAGTGCCCCGATAACGCGTCAAATGTCCGCGATAAAATTACCGGGACGCCGATAAAAAAGGAAACCCGAACGTGAAAAAAGTGGCGATGGGCCCAACAGCCATAAAAACATCAGCAATAAGCAGCGCAGGCCTGCAATTCCCACGTCAGGTGGGAAAAATCACCATAAAAGCTGCAACAACAAAAAAGAGAAATCAAAACCCAAACCCAAACAACTGAGAAGCACCATGGAGGATGCTGGAGCAACTACAGAGCCCAACCAGAACCCCACAAACCCCCCGGAGGACCAGCCAGGGACCTCGGGGAAGGAGAAGGGCAAGGAGAAGAAGAGGAACCCGTGATTCAGTCCGCAGGAAAGCAAGATCCTGATTACGGAGGTGACAGAAGACCACTAACAACTGTTCATCACCTCCACTGTGTCATTGGCAACCAAAAATGCAATATGGTAGTCCATCTTGGCCAAGCTGAATGTAGTCGGAGTGAAGAGAAGGGAAGTGGACGACTGCAAGAAGCACTGGAATGATGTGAAGCGCAAAACCAAGCTGAAACTCGCCAACAACCGGAAAGCAGCAATGGAGACTGGAGGTGGGAGTCCAGCGCCACAGCAGGAGCTGGATGAGATGGAGGAAATGGTGTCCACAGTCATCAGTGGGGAGACAGTGGCAGGAGTTGGGGGACCGGACACTGCTCAACATGACCTGACCCAACAGCAACAGGGTGAGTAACGACCAGGGACTGGGGGGACGGGGGGAGATGGGCCCAACGGCACACATGCACAATTAAGTATAGCACAGTGCACACCCACAATGACTATGGATCATGTCCCCGAACTCCCTGGCATACTGCAGCACACATAGAAACAGCAAGTAGGCCCCCATCGACAATGTGCCCAGAGGGGGCTCTCCCCACACATCACCAATCTCACAACAAACCCATGCATGTGCAAACCCATGCACATGCACAAGGCTGGCCCTCCACGGGGCAACAATGTAAAGTGGGGTATGCATGGCCATGTACTGGTCCAGCTTCAACACTCCACCGAATGTGACCAAAACATTCTAATTCACACAGATGTGTCATGTCTATTAGCAAGCAAGTATGAAATCATGGATGGATGTAGTGGCAGTGATACCAGAAAAAGGTACTCCCTGGGAACTGAAATCAATGCGCATGTCTGACCGTGACCCAGACAGGCAGTGAGATGACTGGGAATGTGTGAACTACCTGTGGCCTCAGTGCACCTAAACAACAATCTCGCAATTTCCCAACTTAGGCCCACGTCAATGTAGGAAATAGGGCTGTGTGTAAAAATGCCTAAGTCCAAGTTATGTGGATGCCACAGCTCGGAGCAATGATTTGTTTTAGTGTGCAGCGGCTGGACTCCTGGGATGGTCTGTGCGTAAGTGTGAAGGTCATTCCATGCAAGAGAACTGCGAGCAAGGACCTCTGTGTGTGGGGTGTGTATACATTGGTCCTTGGTTAGCGCTATGCGTAGTGTGGGAGTCATCATCAGCTGCTATGGTATCTCTCAGGGGGACCCGGGCGCATGCAACTCCAAGGTCGGAGATGCAGATGTGCTACCGCCTCCAGTACAGACAAAGGAGCTTTCCTCCCTAATGTTAGTTTGTCATTTGCTAGCATTCTGGAAGAGTGATGTGGTTTGGGGGGGGGGATGTCACTGCTTCGCCTTCCGGCACGGTATTCCTGCTGCCTATTTAGGTGGTGTGCATCTCCCATGTTGCTGAGGTGTTCACTGTGCCCCCATCCCCCTTACGTCCATGTTGCTCATGTTGTGGGACTTGAGTCACAGGGTGCATCTCTGCATCAGGGTGGGTCATATATGACCCCAAATGACACCCGCAATTTCATATTTGACCCCAAATGACACACGCTATTTCATTTCTGACCCCAAATGACACCCTGTTGTCTGATTTGGAACACCAATGACAGCCTACATGTCATGTATGTGTACACATGTGATAGGCTGCTGAGTGGGAATACGTACTACATCTGACACCCTGAAATGGCATCCCGAATACGTGACACCCTGAACAGCCTCTCTGTACAGAGGCGACATACCCACCATCTATTTGCCATATGTGAGATTGTTAGCACTCTATGTTGCACTTACACTTGTCCGAGTGATGTGCTAATGCAGAGGACTGACATGCACACAGGGAATGTGTGTTGCAATGAATTTATCTGCACATGCTGGTCATGTGGTCATTTTGTACTGTACCATGATTGCTAAGGACTGTCACAATGTGACGTGCTCATGCGAAGAAAATGTCAATGATTGTGTTCCTTCGGGCCATTCCTGCTGCAGTTGCAGTGGGGTGTGGCCCACCTGCCTCATCTCCCTCAGCATCGTCCGGTGCATCTGGCACTTGGATCCATGGGGCATTGCTGCGTACTCATATGTTGTGCAATACACAACATGCAATGATCAACTTGCACACTATTCCTGGGCTGTACAGGAGTCTACCACCTGTGACATCCAGGCACCTGAAACGTGACTTAGACACGCCAAATGTGCGTGCAACAATGCCCCTGGTGCGTTTGTGGGCCACATTGTACTGCCCCTGGGCCGGGGTGTTCGGGGCTCGGAGGGGTGTCATCATCCACGGGCAGAGTGCATATCCCTGAACACCTGTGAGAGGTAAGTGAGACCAGTGTAAACTGGTGGTTCTGCATGCTGTGTTGGCAGACTCACAAGTTTTGTGGTGTGTGATTTGTGTGACTTTGGGATTCATGTTTGCCATGTATTGCTTCTGGCAAATGTGCGGGGACAATGTGTGTTATGTAGCCTCACAGCTGCTCATCCCTCCCCCCGGGCCTATTTACCTGTGTGCGCTGCGCGGTTGCATCACTTGCACTCCTACGGCACACCTTTATCATGCCTGTCTGCGCATGTCCGCAAGCCTGACAACAACACTGCAATGTTGGCCATTGAAGGTGGGCGGCCACGTGTGCGTAGGCCTTGGTAAGGATAGGGCGGACACAGATGTGGAGTTCAGGCTTGGCTGAACTCGCACTGCGATTGGGGCTAGGCCTTTGGCTCATGCTGTGGCAATGAGGATACACACACAACAGTTGGCATGCATGAGCCAAGACCCCGAGCGCTCCTTCATTTTCCATTCGGGCGAGCCCGCACTCCGGGTGGATGCTACTGTCATGTCATGTCATGTGGGTAACACAATCAAGCATGAAACACTTTGGGTACGAGTGACGGCTCTCATAGAGGGCTTGCCACTTACACATGTAATACATGCTCTTGGCCATCAGCGCGTGGGACCCCACGCTGTAGGCAACACTCTGGCTGACGAGGCAGCCAGAAATGCAGTAGCCACTTGTTCAGTAGCAGCAGTCACAAGGTCTGTGACAAAAGTCGATACCGACACACTAGCAGCCGTGGCGGCTACCAAAGATGGGACGTAATACCCACAGGGGTTTCCGTCCAAATATGAATACCTCATTACCAGTAAGGTCGTTCACGGCAAGATGGGACTTGTTAGACGACACTTCTTGCCCCATTTGCCATGCACACTCGGAGTCTTTGGTCCACCTGTTATTTGTCTGCCCAGCTTACACAGCCCCGCGTCGCATGTGGTTGGCCCCCAAATTGTAGATCTCTGGGAACTAGAAGAAACGACGTAGCGCTCAGACTACTGCGCTCAGAAACAATGGCACCTCTTGTCATTGCCCTGGCAAAATTCTTAGGATGGGCATGGACTATTAGATCCCAGGCAATTTCTGTAGTGTAGTGTTCTGTATCTGCTTTAAGTACATGCTTCTAGTTTCTTGGCCGCCATTATGACTCTCAGACACATTTTCCATTTACTGATGATAAGAAATTGTAAGGCAAGGGTTGGGTATGATATTAATGAATTTCTCCGTAATGCACAGTACGATACACAATGAACTATATATGTATTTAGTATCCATAGGAGTTTTATAGTCTGATGTTTTTTAACTGTCTTAATGGGTTTTATAGTTTTATTGGAAGTTTTTAATGTTTTAAATAATTATCGGTCATGAGTTATTTTTTGTATTTCTGCTTTGATGACTAAATTGTCGAATAAAGCTAATATGACTGACTGAATACCAATTGTCCCCGGAACAAGTCCCGACAGTAACAATTCCTTCTGTTGGGGATCTGCTGATTCCCAATGAGGACCGCAGACATGCGTTGATCACAGTTGCACATGAGGGCATGGCTTCGGCGCACGCCGGTGTATCGGCAATGGTGTCCCTCTTGCAGCAACGTTCTGTTTCCGCCCCCGCATGGCATTGCTGATAGCTCTCTGTGGCCTTCTGTTCCCACTATGAAAGCAAGCTTCAACAAATTAAGGAGGCTCAAAGCACTGTTATTCCAACATGAGGTTGCCTTGACCTCGGCCCGTGAAACATTTGAGCTACAGGTGGCTCGGACATCAAGTGACATACAACCACAATTAAATAGCAATCACCTCCCACATTTTGGGGAGTTGATACACCAATTATACAATGTATCTGACACAGGAGGCCTTGCACCTTTTTTCAAATTGTTGGGCTCAGGTCTTGTGTCCTCGTTACAAAGGATATTTGGTGTGATTCCGGCTTTTATTCATTCCATTCTTTTCCAGCGCCTTTGGCTGGGTTGCCGTTGATCCTGTTGCTCGCTGGTGCTGTCCTGGTACTTGTTTTACTACTTCGTAATGGCTGACCCTCATGTGGTACTCGATCATCTGGTCCAGCTGGAGCTGTACCGTAGCCGATTGCAGGAATTCCTTGGTTGCCGGCCTATGGCTGTTGTGGGTGCTGCCTACAATGTGACTTACAGATACGCATACTTTACATGCGTACAACCAGTTTTTTGGTGCCGCGACTGTCCTTTCTCCTGGGCTTTGGATTTGCGCCTCTCAAACGCCATACGGCCTTGCCCTGATTACGACCGGTTGCTGTGGCCCCTATTGCGTCATGATCAATCATATGCAACTGGTACCCGCATGCTGATGGCGGCCGTGAATGGAGTGCTGGCACAATGGGACATCTATGAAGGGGCGTCGCACCTGCTGCACCACAGCTACATTGAGTACGCTACAGGTTGTCCGACCATACTTTTTGAAGCTATGGATTATGATGAGCACGTATGCTCCTTCGAGTTGTTGAATTGGGTGTTGTCCCTCCCGTCCGTCTTTTGGAACACCTTGCCTTCCAAGGTTCAACGGATCTCATATGATTCCGATGATTAATGTTCAACAAGACATTTTTATTATTTTCTTCTTCTCGTATTTTACCGCTAATCAACCTTATTCTGATTTTGATTTTATTGAACTTTGCCCCTGCTATGCTCAGTGCTTTGACTCTGCTTGCGACTTGGACCTTGTTTTAACTATTCTTCTGCAACCTGGCCAGGGGGAGGGTCTCAGGTGGCTTTAAGGGACCCCGTTGACATCTGCAGGTTAGAATGGGTCCGGAGGCCACGATGCTGCTCTAGCACACGACACTACAGGCTTCTTCTAATGCAAGAATGTGTTCGCTGGTCACATGCAAGCCGCTGGCTGCGCTGGTTCCCAGCTTGTTCCTGGAGTTTAGTCTGTGCATCGTGAGGAAGGTCAAACTACACCGTCCCCTTTGATTTTGATCTGGTCAGGCCCTGGCACGTTGACTAAACATACCCTGCAGCTGCTGTTTGTGGGACACGCACCTTTTTCTTGATGTTAGGAGAATGCATGTTACACGCAGACACACCTGAGGAGTGACTTTTCAAGAATGAGGAGCTATATGGAGCTGTGATGTGGAGACATGATCTATGTCTTAGGGGTATGGGGTCTGCTATACAGGCCCAGGGATCTGCTATGTTGTCATCTTGGTTTTCCCGTCCATGGGGAGGGAGTGTAGGTTTAATAGTCCTGTCTCCAGGATCAATATACATTGATTTCTCCTATTATTTTGTATGGACTTGCTACAATGCTGACAATGTTTGTATTATGCATTCTAATTTTAGTAGTAGCTCGTGTGCTGCATTTCAGGGCACGTTAGTTGATGTAAACATTTTGGACTGACTCAGTGGCTCTGTCAATCTCTTGTTGTGGATGAGTACGAGAGTCTGAGCAATGGGGAATAACCTGTTACCACGATCCCTGAGTGATTAGGGGAGTGTTGAGTTCTGGGTTGTCTAAACGACAGGTTCTCAATCTGTGTATAGGAGGGCAGGTGGGACACCATAGCTAGCCGGTCATGGGCTCGTGGGTACTAATGCCTGCACATTGATGGGATGCGTGTGCTTTCTGTAGCGGTAATTGTGTGCAGTGTCGGCAGGGGGCACAAGTAGGACATTTGTGCAGTGAATTGCCCCCAACAGGTGCGGGAAGCCAGCTATGGCGTAGATGCCTTGCTTGGTCTCCAGCTGTTCCTGCGCAGTGTGGGGGAAGTGAAGGTGCTGGGGTAACAAGCTGATGATGGAATCCAAGACAGGTGTGAGGAACTTTGATAGGGCTGGCTGTGAGACTCCTCCGACTTTGGCAGTTGTTGGTTGGGAGGTACCAGGGGCCAACAAGTGCAGCACAGCCAGCAGCTCTGTCTGCGGAGGGATGTTGGTTGTCCGCTGTGTTGGTGCCGTCAGCCTGTGGGCAATGTGGGTCAGGATGCGGTGGATGGTTGTCCTTTTGAGCCTGTAGTGGGCAATGACATCCTCTGGCGTTGAGTCTCTGGGGCTGGTGCATTTTTGGAAGGTCCGCTGTCTTGTTCTGCGCTACCTCGGTGGCAGTCCGGGGGGGGGTGGTCCTGGGTGTGGGGGTGGTCCTGGGGGTGGTGGCGGTGGGTGTTGTGGCCCTCTTGGGTCTCCAGGCTGCATGATTAGTGGCTCCATGGCATCTGTTGGTCTTCAGATGTGGCTCTGGGCTGGGCTCCCTTTGTGCTGCAGGTTTTCGTCCTACTTAAGGCCAGGATTGAGCAGGTTTTAAGTCCCTGCTGCTACCGCGCCTTATCGCCTGTTTTTGGACCGCATCGCCGATCTGGCTGGTCGTTGGGAATATCGCGAAGTGGACTTATTGTGGGTTTTTGCACGGGTACGCCTACTCTGCATATGATTAGCGTTAGTTGTCGCTGTCAGCCTTGGCGATGTTTTTGGTGGCAGCTATCGCAGGAAAACTGACAAAGTGGGCTGTTAGCGCAGACTTGTGAATGGGGCGATGGGTCTATCGCCACTTTCGTGGCGGTGAAGTGCCGCTAAATCGGCGATGTGTCCTTGAGAATATGCCCCTAAGTTTATTGAAAAATGCCTGATTTCCTGTTATGACTTCAACCTCTGTTCTTATTAACTGAGACTCACACATTCTTTTGGAGAAAGCCTTCACATCTGCCGTCCTCTCCACCTCTTCTTCACTCTGATTGCAGAAGATTGCCTCCCGTGGAAGGGTGTTTCAAATTCTGCAATTGTAACAAATCCCACCTCAATATTTCCTTTTAAACTTTGAGCCAATTCTCTAGCTGTAATTTCAACAACATTATTTACAGTAAATGGGGTCCCCGGGGCCTTATTTATATCAGACCGATCACACACAAAGTAAAAATTGCAATTAGACAACATCGAAGGAGGATCTAGTTGCAGGTTATACTGAATTCCAAGCACAGCGAAATTGACTAAATGTTGCAAGTTATAGATATCGTCTAGATGCCCTCGTGTGTAACTTCTCGCTGTCTATTGTCATTATTATTCTTTTCTGTACGTTTCAGAATATAAAACATTTTTTAAACCATTTTTTTGTTACCCTTGAGATTTTGTTAATGTGTTCTATCAGTCTTAAATTTTAATTTCTCACAGTTTCCCACTTTTTTAGTGCATGATTCTGGCAAGAACATCTGTGCTTTCACACTACCGCATTAAAATGGCTTCTGCTCTGTGTGCATTTGTTATTGACGTCGAGCTCTGATGAGTGACGGCTACACTGATGAGTTTTCTTGTAGCGCATTCACTTGTGCACTGGCAGACACCCGACAGAAGCTCCATTTCCGAATAGCACTCGTTATATCGCATAGAAATACCACGCATGCCTTTACAACGCGGGTATTACTACGCAATGTCAATTACAACGAGTACCATTACAACGCAAAATTTTACCACGACTATACCTTTACCACGCATGCCATTTCAACGCCAAGGCATGCGTGGTAAAGGTATACTCAAGGTAAACGTTTGCACAACCCCCCAACACTACACTAATTCCCTGACCCTCCCCCGACCCCCAGTCCTCTCCCTACAATAACACTGCACAACCCTGCACAACCCCCAGACACTACACTAATTCCTAAAACACTACCCTACACTACACAAACACCACAACACTACCCTAAACCCTAAAACTCTACCCCCTGCACAACCCTCCCCCTACCCCCAGTCCTGTCCCTACACTCTAACACTACCCTGCACGACCCCCAACACTACCCTAAACCCTAAAACACTACCCTACACTACACAAACACCACAACACTACCCTAAACCCTAACACGCTACCCCAGCACGACCCTCCCCCTTCCCCCAGTCCTGTCCCTACACTCTAACACTACCCTGCACGACCCCCCTACACTACCCTAAACCCTAAATCACTACCCTACACTACACAAACACAACACTACCCTAAACCCTAAAATACTACCCCCCGCACGACCCTCCCCCTACCCCCAGTCCGTTCCTACACTCAAACACTACCCTGCACGACCCCCGACACTACCCTAAATCCTAAACCACTACCCTACCCTACACAAACACCACAACACTACCCTAAACCCTAAAACACTACCCTACACAAACACCACAACGCTACCCTAAACCCTAAAACACTACCCCCCGCACGACCCCCAGTCCGGCCCCTACACTCTAACACTACCCTGCATGACCCCCTCGACACTACCCTAAACCCAAAAACACTTCCCTACACTACACAAACACCACAACACTACCCTAAACCCTAAAAGACTACCCCCAGCACGACCCTCCCCCTACACACAACCCTACACTACACAAACATTACTACACTACTTCGACACTACCCTAAACCCTTAAAAAGTAACCCCCACCCCAAGCACAATCCCCCTTACCTCTCTCTCCTCGTGGTTCCTCTCTCCTGGTTCCAGCGTCAACAGAGGGGCGGTGCACGTCGTTTTGAGGAAACGGAACAGCCCAGTTTTCTCACAACGATGTGGATAACCATTACATCGCATGCGTTTTAAAAGTGCATGCGATATAATGGTTTGCGTTGTAATGGTAGTCGTTGTTACATCGCATGCGTTGTTACGCATGCGATGTAACAACTTGCGTGGTAACAGCCTCGTTGTAATGGCTGTTTACCTCCATTTCCCTTTGAGTCCTCCACAAATAAAGGCAAGCTTTAGCTGCAACCTTGCTCCCAAGTGGTTTCTTTCCCCTACATAGGTATACCTAATGTTACACAGGCATAGCAAGTTTGGCATTTTTTTGTTAAACCAGACTGGTCTTCTTCCCTATTGACTCATTTTGTACTTTTCTTGCAGCTTTCCTTGGAACCTATGGCCCTCTGTTAGGGTCTGCTGTTCTTTTGCTATTATGTCCTGCAGCCCTGCCAAGCACCACGCCTAAGGGTTCAGAAATAGCACCGAAGCACACAGTTGTGATTCAAATACATTCCTTGAAAAGAGCAAAGTCTGAGTAGTCGCTTGTTGATTCAATGTAGTGTATCCATTTATTGTTCCATACACATCGTGATGTAGGCAGTTGGATTTCATAAACAGCTGACAAGTGTTTCGTCCAACAGGACTTTTTCAAGTCTGGATTTTGTTCCCAGTTGAGACCACGCAATGATTAAGACTGCTGTTAAAGTTGTCTAAGAACATGGTCGAGGTGTGGGCGAGAAAACGTCTTGGTAAGAATATTCCACACAAAAATGTCAACAGGGCATATCAGTCTAGCGGTCCCTGTAAAGACCCAGTGATGTGTAACTGGCAGATGGTAGTCACAAAATCCTAAAGCCCCAATGCGTTCAGAAGTGCAGCAGGACCATGATACGTCAGTGCGTAAACAGGAAGTCTTGTATCCGCATGAGTGTCCAAATTGACTAATGTCGTACTTTTCTTGCAGCTTTCCTTGGAACCTATGGCCCTCTGTTAGGGTCCGCTGTTTTTTTGCTATTATGTCCTACAGTCCTGCCAAGCACCACGCATAAGGGGTTAGACTAAACATTTTAGTGCTGTGTCCTTATCACTGCATTAAAATACTAAAATGCATTAGTCACACAAATAATAGCATTCCTCAACACCCTGAGGAACGCTTAGGAGCTCATGTATAAGCCTGGGCAAAGTTCACAGAGCGCGGAACTCTGCAAAGTGCAAAAAAACCTCTGCCGCGCTACGCGAAGCTCCGCAAGCGGCGGAGTGCGTTAGATAAATGCTGTTCGCAATGATTTTCAGAGCCAGATGTTTGTCCGCACTGTGCAATCATCGCAAACGGCACCATGCACAGCGCAAGCGGGCGCTGCTTCCTTTCTGCCGCTTGAGTAGATTTTTACTTGAGCAGCAGCTTTCTGATCGCGAACGGACAGTTTCTCAACGCGAGCGGTCGCGAGCATACGCGACCACTCGCAATGAGAAATCTGACCGCCCCCGTTGAGAAATCTCGCCGGGAGGTTGATTTTCCACGCTCGCGATCGCCAACTTGATGTTGACGATCGCGAATGAGGAAAAATCTTGCCGGGAGGTGGATTTTCCTCGCCCGCGCTCGCCAACTTGACGTTGACGAACGCGAGCGAGGAAAAAAACTCCGCTCTGCTTCACGAAGCGGAGTTTTTCAGAACTCCGCGAGCTCCGTGTAACGCGTGGTGCGGAAAACTTCATAAACTCCACGAGCGGAGCGGAGTTCACTGCCCAGACTTACTCATGTAGCACAGCATTAGCGATCATGCTGACTGGCGCAGCTGTGCTTAGAAAGTGACACTGAGCTCTTGTTTTACTAAATGACAGCCCACTGACTAAAAGGAACTCTTCTCTGGTGCGACAACGCACGTGAGTATCATAAAATGAACTTGAGGGTGAGCCTGAGTGTACCATGGGGCATATTTTTGATAACTGCCCCATCATGGCTTGTTTCCGGTTCAGGGAAGACCCAGCTTGGCAGTTCGGGCTAGGTCCAAACTGGGGTGGCGTACTGAGCAAAAGAACTCTGGATTTAACCCAGATCTCTTGAACTGGGGGGGATGTTTGATTTATTCAGCATTCTGTCCATCATTTGTTGCTGCAGCACTTTTTGCCGTAAGTGGGATGGGTATGCCCAGACGTCGGTCCCTTCCTCGCTGTGCCACTGGATTCAAGCTAGCCTGGCTGATAAGGGGTGATATATCCCGAAACCGGTCCCAAGATGCTTGTTTCCCGTCCAGGGAGTACCCGGCTTGGCAGTTCGGACTGGACTGTTCCCATGAGGAGCAGGGATGTGACTGATTTGCATATGGCTGGTCCAAACTGGGGTGATGTAGTGAGCAAAAGAACAATGGATTTAACCCAGATCTCTTGACTGGGGGAGAATGTTTGGTTTATTCAGCATTCCGTCCATCACTTGTTGCTGTGTGCAAGGGAAAGGGCAGGAATCTTTCACTTGTAAATTCACACATCACATATATGTTAGTTATTTTTGCCCAGTGACATTTTGTTTAGCCCAGTCCAGCCCTGCCAAGATTGTCAGGTCCATGGTGAAGTGCTGTCGCAGTCCAGGTTGTCCTTTCAATACTAAGGCTTGTAGTGGAAGGTATAACATGAGAGATCAGGACTACAAGTCCCACAATGCAATGCAAAAAGCCTGGACTGGAGCAGCACATCGTGCATAGACCTTGAAAGCCTGCTTAACCTGAATGTGACAATGCAGGTACCCTTGCACCATGAGGCAAGGGTGTTTGTCTTGGGCTAGGCAGCCAAAAATAGAGTGTAAAGTAATGGAATGCAATGGGGGTTGCCAGAGGATTAACTTCTTACCTGAGAGGGGATCCAGATGTTGAGTCTGTGAAGGCTTTCCAAGTAGGATCATGTGAAGAGCCACGTATACAGTCTCTAGAATGAAATCCTAATGCACGCAGCTGTCCTGATGTGCTGGGTGAGGTTTCACAGGTCTTGCCTGCCATGTCAGACCTCCTGTCTTGTAAAAATTAATTTTGGGGGTGGGGGTAAATGCAAGTGATGCACAACAGAGGTCCTTGAGGGTTTCTTGGATGCATAGATGGTGTGTGAGCTAGGTGGGCCCCTGGTAGTGTAGTGCCATGTAGGTGTGGCTGAGCACATTGAACTGACAGTGTGTCTGAATGGGGAGCCATTCAATCTCAAGGATGTGATGTGTGATTTGTGTGCCACAAGGTAGCCTGAGTGATAGTCACTCACTGCTGTATTTGAAAGGGTCACACTTGTGTAGCAGCTGTGAAGGGATGCTGTAGAAGAGGGCATTGGTGCACCAAATGTGACATGGGATGTGGGTTTGGGTGATGGTATAGCAGGGAGGCGTAAGAAGAAAAGTCTGACTATGCTACATATGTCAAAGTAGGAGGATGTGAAACAGGGAATTGTGAAGTGACAGGATGAGCTAGGTATCCAGGATGATGGACATGTGTTGGGGATGGTTGGAGGGTGAGGTGTCTGGGCCTCATCAAGTGGGCAACCAGGGCAGGTACATGCCACAGATTATCCTCACAACTATCTTGTAAGGTTCAGCATGAGCCATAACTCTCACATACAGGTAGGCATGTTCGTTGATTGCATATTGTAACAAATGATGGATAGTATAGGTGTCACCTGAGAGTCAAAGTATGATCTCGGTGTCATTAGTGTGTGAGAGTAAATTCATTCCCTGGGCCTAAATGATGAGTGCTAGTGGACCCATGGTACAAATGAGCGGGCTGAGTGAAGAAATTTGTGATACTTAGCAGATGACCAACTTGGCTAATAATAAAATGGTGTGAGCTTCAGTGGTTGCATATTTCCATGTGTGATGGTGCTTATCCCCTTCAGAGATGGTTCACAGGGCATATTGTACTGTACTCTGGAGATAACTATGTGTGCTGGGAAATCACATGAATGAATACACATAAGTAAACCATGGTAATGAAATGCCCATATCCATTCTTGCAGTATAGCAAGGCTGCTTGCTGTGAAGAGTTATGTGGATGTGTGTCAAATCTGAGTCCTTGGCCACATGAATACACAAATTGCATGCACCTCAGCACTGCAAGGCAGATTGGAGTTGTCTATCGTGTGAAAGGCAGAGTGCTTGCCCTAATGTAATAGATGACCAAACTAACATCACTTTGTGAGGAGATGTGGCCTAACTTATGGCTAGAGGGAATGCATGCACCCTGGTGACATGGTGCAATGTTCTCAGTAGTAGTGTCAATAACAGAACTTTGCATCAAAATAAGCATGATATAAAAATAAGCCAAGCAACATGGTAAATGATGCCCTTACCTGCACTCCCCCTGTCAGCCAGGGCATGCCAGCAAGCTGTGTAACTGCATTGTAATATGTGTTATGACACAAAAATGGCCCCCTTTTCACACAGTGGTTGTGTGAACAATGTACAGAGATTGCCATGTGCCATGTAACAACAGTGTAACTTGCACTCATTTACTGTTAGTAACACACGTTCAACACATCTATGTGTAGCATAAAGTGAATGAAATAGAAGTCTGCATGTCACCAAAATTACCAATGTTCCCATCTATCATAGATCATCATTAACATGTTACGAACAAAGCAACACCTCCCCAGCGGAAAAGGACATGGGAGACTCATGTACTTGAAACATACCAAGTAGTCAAATAAAGTGACATGCATCAAGTGCCACACTTAGCAAGTAGCCAGCGCCTGGACACTCTTTTGAGTAGCTGTGCGCTTTTATAAATACCAATTTACATTACATTTACATTACATTACAGTTTCATTACAAAAGGACAAGCAACACCTCCTGTCCAGCATCCTGTCCTGGATGACCAACCTGTTGGTGATGACATCCTGCCCCCCATGGATGATGACACCTTCCAGAAACCCCTTGGACTCCATAGAATCTCCTTCTCCTGACATGACAAGAGATAACAGTGCCAGAGGGGCTCCAGAGGAACCGCCACCCACAGGACATGCCCCATCTGCCAGCCCAAGCCCAGCTGCAGACTCCAAGGACCTCCAAGTTATCTTCCACTGACGAGTGGTAGGAGTCCACTAGCGGATGGTTGACATGGTGCAGGCGGGCATGGAGACCATTGTGGGCAGCCTAGAGGGAGTCCGAACATCCTTTAATCTTAATAAGGATACATTGGAGGCAATTAAAGGCACCTACCCGTGGCTCCATAGGACGATTGAGTCCCTAGCTGACATTGCTGGTGTTGTGAGGGAGAGGGAAGAACAACAGGCCGCAACATATGACACCAATGAGGTTGTCATAAAGCTGGAGACCATCATTAACATCATGGCATCTATGAAGCGCAAATTGGACTCCTACATAGCAATAATGGCTGTCCTCCATAGCAATGTTGTCACATTGCTGAGAAGCCATCAGACCTTTGGCAGCACTGTGCTGCCTTCCTTGCTGGCACAGACAAATACTGGCGGGGACAGGGGAGCCACATCTTCTGCCCCTGATGTGTGTGTGCCTCAGATGCCTCCCACATAAACACCACCAACTGCAAGGGAGGCACAACACCCATCAGGGTAGGAAAATTAGATTTCTCCAGTTTCCGTTGGAGAACTGCCAGATAACATTTTGTCTGTGGCATGTATTTGGGTAGTCCTATACCTTGGATGCCAGTATGCAAGAAATGCAAGGGATAATTGTTGGGGTTGTGTGTCAACTGAAAAATTGTGTAGAAAGCTACACTGGGATATGTAGGTTGAATATGTTCCTCTGCACCTGAGAGGCTTCACATGTTTTGAGGGTGAGTGTAATTACACATGACATCTATAGTGCCAAGTACATACATATTATAGCATAGGAGCAAGACCACAGAACCAGGAACAAAGCAACACCTCCCCAGGGGAAGAGGACATGGGAGACTCATGTGCTTGAAACATAGCAAGTAGTCAAATGAAGTGACATGCATCAAGTGCTACACTTAGCAAGTAGTCAATGTCAATGATGGTGGAGGTTCTTCAGCAGGTGTGGACACATTCATGACTGTAACCAGCTGAAAACAAGGACCCACTTGCACAATGGTGCAATGGTGTGTGTGGTAGTGGCAGGCACCAGTGTGTGCCCCAGCACAGCCAGTAATGTGTAATCTGTAGTGACAAAACCATCCCAACTACACATGCAGTATCTCTTACACAAGCAGTGCTACCATAGGTGACTATCTGTGTTGGACTGCGTGTCAAATCACACAAAGAGAACCACTTACAGTGCCTAAAGTATGAAGTGTCCTTAAGTTGTTATATTCCATATAGGACTGACCCTTTACCTAGTAACAGTACTGCTTACAGAACGTGGGGTTTTCCCTGAACAATAGCCTCATACATTATGCATGAGGATCCTTGGATTCTTGGAAACTCAACAGGACTACCATCTCCTGCATAATAACTATGTACAAGGTTCATTCCCGACGTCATCCTAAGTCCGACAGTGGCACAGCAAGGTAGAACCCCTGGGGATAACTTCGGGTATATAAACATCACATCTTGCTGAGATAGTTAGAGGAGATCAGGATTTCCCTGCCGACACACACTGACGCGAGACGCTGAGGTTCCTGCATGCAGATACTCCAGCTCGCAGTGGTCTAACATCCCTTGCGGGGTGTCCAGCTCGAGACCAAGATGGGGTCCCACAGTCTTGACCTTCAGATAATGGGGTTGACTTTATCCTAGAGGGATTCTTGGCTTAACACCTACATACATGCTAGGTACCCTTAGGTACATCTAGTTAGGGTAGCATCGTAGGAGTACGCATTTTATTGTCATGTATTTTATATACTTGCCTGTATTTATGATTATAGCAAGATGGTAGAAATCTACCATCCTTTTACTTTCCTAGTGCTTCTAATCATCTATATTTGTTACTGTCTAATGATTGTTTCAGCACACCTATTTTACACTAGAATAACGACTGTTCAATAAATACTCATTGAAAAACGTCCATACCATTTATTCTGTGTATCTCCCTGAGACTAAGTGAGCACGAGTGACTGAGCGAAAAGTAGTACACTGTTTCCACGGTCCTGAGGGATCAGGGTTGTCATGTTCGATAGTTGCCAAGAATTATTCTCTCCTTGGTAGGAGGAGTTTCTGGTGGCACTGTGAGCTAGCTGGTATACAGGCCAAGATATCCAGTGGGGGTGTCTGGAATCAGTCTGGACACCAAGCCTGCAGTGTATGTTGTCCAAACGCCCAGATCCTGTATAGGTTTTATAGGAACTACACGACAAAGTGACTCAATTGTGAAGTAGACTAACTCTTGTCCATAGGCCATCTCCCAAAGTAACATATACCTTCAAAGACTGCAGGGCAATAGCTACATCATGTACTCAACTCAAACCTACTCAGTGATAACAACTCTCAATAGTTTAATGATTACAATGTTGTGAAAGTAGAAAAAAGTGTAATAATAATAAATATATCCTAACTAACTACAACTGCCTATCCTACACCAACTACCCTTAACACTAGCTTACACAAACCAAACTAGTCCTAAACTAACTGCACCTACCTAACTAACCTTACCACTACCTTATACTAACTTAACTTATCTTAACCTATCCTAAACACTGAACACAAAAAACATGATAAACGTCAGCTCCAGGGCCGGACTGGTGATGCTGGGCACCAGGCAATCCCCTGGGAGGCCGGAAGGATGGGCGGCCTGTTTTTTCACAGGGGCTGGTTTTCTTACTGGGGTCGGTTTTTTAGCAAAATTGACCCCCAGTAACAAAATCAGAAGGCCACAGTGACACTCTGACCTCTGTATTTAGTGCGTGTGCGGTGCGCATAATTGCCACCCGCCTTATGGAGGCAGTGCATGCAGCACCAGAAGCCGTCCGGAAGTGCCAATGATTGGTCCGACTTGCGCGTCGCACCCAAAACTCTCACTGTCATTGCCAATGATAGAGAGAGTTTAGGGCGTGATGAGCGAGTTGGACCAATGATCTGCACCCCCTCGCCAAGTTCGACCGCCGCCACCGCCTGCAGCATAGTACGGAGCGCGCCCTCTTAATCAGTCAGGGAGTCACACGCACCAGAGAAACATCCAGCAGACAGCATTAGTCTGTGTAGGCCTGAGGCCTCCAGACTTTTAAGTAAGTGGAATTTACTGCTTTACAAAAGAATTTCAAAATAAAACACATTGGTTGTGTCCCTTTATATTAAAAAACAACATATTAGAAAGGTGCGCAATGAGCCGAAGTGCACTGAGCACGCACCGGGCAGGAATTAGGTCGTTTCATGCCATAATTTTTGAGATACCCTCTATTATGAGTTGCATGCATTCCAGGCCAGTGCAATTTGCCACCGAGTGATAGACCGCTGACAAAGGGCCACATGCATCATTGTAAATTGCGGTCGCAAAGGGGCAGATTCGCAGAATCTGCCCCTTTGCGACCGCAATTTTTGCATTTGGGATGCATCATCCCAAATGCAAAAATCGCTATTTCAGTAATCGCTAAAATTGCGATTATTTAAATTGCGATTGCATTTAGGGAATCGCAAATTGCGATTCCCTAAATGCAATGCAACAACCAAAAATAAATCGCGATTTCACAATTAAGAAACGCAAATTAGCATCAATTCAAAGTTGATGGTAATTTGCGAGAACTGCGAAAAATGCACAAAAGTGCATTTTTCGAAGTTCTATGTTGCACACATGCATGTCCTTGGGGCATGTGTGTATGCAACATGTGTTGAAATTGCAATTTCAGGGGTGCATCAGGGTGTCCTTTTGGCACCCTTGCACCCTTGAAATTGCATGTGCAATTTGCGAGTACCTATTTGGTACTCGCAAATTGCTCATGCAACTCCCATTGAATCCTATGGGCCTCTAGGCCCATAGGAATGAATGGGAAGCAATTCCTTATTTGCGAATCGCAATTTGCAAGTTGCAAATAAGGAATGTGTAGGAATCTCAAATTTATTTGCGATTCCTACATGTATAAGCATTTGCGATTCCTAAATTGTGATTTCTTAAAAATCTCAATTTAGGAATCGCAAATGCACAGTTTGATGCATGTGGCCCATTATGTTTTGTGTGAAGTGGGATGCTAAGATCGGTCCTATATTTTTTAATTTGCCATTCTCACGCCTTTTCCCGTGATTTCTCATGCAAACATGACTGGCAGTCAAACAGATAATTTCAAGTAAAAACTTGTGTAAAGAAATGCACATTTTTGAAACTTTTGGTGACAAAAAGTCTCAATCTTCATATATTTATTTGTTTATCTATTTAGAGGTTTTATAAAGCACGAAGAAGGCCCAGGGGTAGAAGAGCGTTTGTACAGTACAAATTTCACATAAATATCAGTTCAAGATGATAACTACAAAGCTGAAGGACAAGGCTGTGTGTTTACAGAGCAACGAGGGTACACGTCATTATAACTAGATATACATGGCATATTTTGCCAGTGCAAGGACAAGCTAGGAATCATTAGTTAGGTTACACAGGCCAATTTTACCAAACAAAAGAGAGGGGATTTCCATGCCATATTCAGTCCGGCGGAAGTTGAGGACGATCGGTTAGATTGTCAGGAATTACTCAGTGAGAAGAGATTTGACTTTCCTCTCCAAGACGGCAGGCGGTAGTTAGATCCCTATTTTTGGTGTGCTGCCCAAAAAGGAGGTTTTTTGTTTCTCCATTCTATGAGCTTCCAGGAGTAGCCAATCAGCACCGAGTAGGATGTGGTTGCCTCTAGACAGTGAGTTTTGTGGCCAGGTATTTTGGGGTGCCGAAGTTCAGGGCTTTATGAGAAGTGCAGGCTACCTTGAGGGAAGCACCTTGCTTCTATTGTGAGCCACTTGAGAGTGACGAGAACAGGTGTTATGTGTCTGAATCACTTTGCTCCGGATACTAGCCTAGTTTCTGCATTTAGGATGGCCTTCATTGGTGTTAGGTGTGATTTTGCGACAACGGTCAAGGGAGCATTGCCATAGTCAAGTCTAGATAAGACCAGAGCCTTGATTGCATTTTTGAAGTCTGGTTTGAGAAATGACAGGTTTGTACCTTTACAGCAGTCTGAGTTGATATAGAGCAAGTTTTGATGTGTAGTTAATGTGCTCTTGAAGGGGCAGATTTCTGTCCCCGATGATCCCCAGAGATTTAGAACTGTTGCTAATGGAACGGTCATTCATTGAACATTTTAGGCTCAACATTATTCAACAAATGGGCATGCAAGCCTCACTACCGACACAGTACCGGGAGGGGCCGGCTTTACGTCTCTCCATTTCAACAACTCAACAGGGCATTTTACCTCCATTTTAGCACCTTGGAGGTGTCACCACTAGGATTAATTTTTGTCATTGTTGGGCAGTGTTGGTTTTGGCTAAAATGCCCTTTAACTTTATCCCTGACAGTGATGAAAGCCTTTCATTAAAACTTGACTGTAATGTGAAAATAAGGCCAGGGAGTCTACAAATATTTTATGCTGTCTCACACTAAGCACACAGGGCCTGAGTCACAACAAATGTTACGACTAGTATCATTACGATTGCGGAGTCATCTGCTGCTTAGCCATGAATCTATGTTATATACTGTGCAATGGCCTGGGATTCCATACTGCACTGTTATATTTTGAAAAATGAGCCAACAGTCACATAATTTGTAATAAATGCAGGGCTTAAAAAACATTTTTACGAGTGTCCCACTGGAGCTGTTGAATGCCATGGTTGCCAAATACCAAGGGCAACTTAGTCTTGATTTCACCTAATGAATCTTTCTTCTGCCACATACACTTTTCTGATTTGTTTCTTAAATGCCTCCCCCCAGCCTTTTCACAGCACTAACAGGTTAGGAAGATGAAAGACTGAGTCAGCCTAGCTAGGAATCTAACTTGTGACCTGCATATCACCTCACTGATCTATCCTGCCTGACATACAAAAAAGCGCCACTGGCACTTTTCACTCTCTTTACAAACAAGAGCAGTCCCCAAGTGGCAGCTGTCCACGACACAGCACTTGAACCACAGTGGGCGACACTACAACGTCCCTCTCCAAGCACAGCTAGATATAGGCACAGCAGTCTCACCACACGTCCGCTTTGTACTTGTGTTATGTAACTACCTCTTCGTGTGAGGGGACACTCCTGCACGCTCTCAGGTTGCCCAGGTAAGACACCGGAGTGGCCCTACCTTGGTGCTTAATCTAATTTTGGACCTCAGACCGGGGGGTTTTCCTCACCATATCCACGTGAGCATGGCACACACTCCTTCAACCTCAGTGCCATTTCCAGTCCAGGCTTCATCCCTGCATTAATATCCCTCCGCCCTCACCACCCTTCATGGTGCCTGTACAAACAAACAAGTTAGACTGTTACAGGAGCCATGGTGATGAGTCTGTATTAGCCTGTGTGCATACACATACATATATATATCACACCGACGAAGCGTAGCAGACCAGGATAAACAAAGATAAATGCTCTACCACTGAGGGAACACAGAACGATGCCTGAGTTTGTATTTTCTTCCACTTCATTTTTAAAAGTGGCTGCACTGCTGGACTGCCACCAGTGGTCTGACTTATACTTTGTGTTCTCTGATTCACTACTCTTGTGTCTATTTTTGGAGTTCTCTGTAAGAATGTCTATGGGTACATATGATTGCGTAACCTGGTGCTCTTTAAGGTCATCATTTAATGTTTACTGTGCTTTGAAAGTCAATACAATGAAATATGTAATGAAACGTGTTTTAAAATGCATCATTTTGGTCTTTCTTTTTCCAAAATTTTCTTGGGGGAGAACCTCCCTCAAACTCCCCTAGCAGTGGTCGGGCTCGCTCGCTACGCTTGCTCACTATGCACCATGAGGGGGCTGGTCTGACAAAATTTGCCAGGGCTGCTTTCAGTTCCCAGTCCGGCCCTGGTCAGCTCCCTCACCCACCTTAACATACATAGATTGGCACAATACAAACAGCAACTATTCTTAAACATATACTAACTACACATTTAAAGCTAAACAAATCTATATATTTTTGTTTTTTTCCTTCATTTTTCATTTTTGGGGGATGTTTTAATTTTTATACAAACACTGTGCATCAACCCCCACCCACTAAAAACCATAAAAACCTTAAAACATTTTTCTAAACATATACCTATAAAAATATTTAAGACCTAACTGCACTAAACCTATTCTAATCACTAACGTATACTATGCCAAACAGCTATAAATGGTAAGAACAAATGTAAAAAAGGGAAGGGTAACATCCAAATGGAGAGTTCACAGTAATTGGGCAACCTGTCCTAGGGCATCCTCCATGCTGAGGACACGTTCCCACAGTCTTGCCTACTCCTGCGGGAAGCCATCCATCCTCTTATTAAGTTTCCTCAACTCCCTCACAAGGTAGTACTTGAAGACCGAGTCCTTGTGTTTTCTGGGCTTCCTGGCCCGAGTGGTTGGGGGCTGTGTGGCTGCAGGTGTAGGCAGGGTAGCTTCTAGGACGTGTGGTTGGGGTGGCAGCTGCTGGCTCTGGACACCCGTGCTTGCTTTCCTGGCAGCTGTAGTGGCTGCTGTCTCCTTCTTGGCATGGATAGACCATGACCCCAAAGACTGTTTTTATCTCACACAACTTAGCCATCTTCCTGAAGGACTTAGAGACGTGTCGGATGTGTCTATAACATCCCTGTCTCATCTCATAAGTCTTGGCATCTTCAGCTGACATGTTAACTAGGATGGCAAGGAAAAACAACTTTTAGCTCAAGCTGCACATGTACATGATGTGTGGTACAATAGGCAGACATTGTAATACAATCATATGTGCCTGTCCAGGCCAACTCAAGATTTTGAGATGGAGATATGGACAACATTCCATCTCTACAAAGCCATCTCCTACTTGAACAAGGAAACGAGTTAGGTGCCGTCTGTGTAGATGCACAATGTGGGACAGTAGTCACAATGAGATTACAATCATATCGTACAGAACAATGATTCACGCTAATGATGTGCAGATTTCATAGGACACATGATCCAGAAATTGAAATTTGGGGTTTTGGGATTGCATCATGCAAGTGAGCTCAGACTTACTCATCAAAATACGTGAAAGTGGTTAAGGTGATATAGTCCAAGTAGTGTGCCTCTGAGTTGCATACCCCATCTGGAGTCACACAAGGCAGCACACATTGCTAACTTCAACTACTCAGTATCAGGTAGCCAATACAAGGATAGGGGATTGTCATTTATCTACTGCAATACATGACTGGGGTATATATCTAAAATTTGGCCTCAGGCAAATGTACTGCAAAATAACATATTGCTTCTGGTTCATACCTGTAGCAAAAACACATGTTGAGACTTAATCAAACGTTCCTGTACACACATACTCCCAGGGTGGCTGTCATCTGCACACATTTAATATTTCACAATGCATCTCAGTAGTGTGTGTATACATGCTGGAGTACTCATCTGAACAAGAACTTTGTGGCATATAGTGCAGGGACTCGAGCACCATGATGCAGGTTGACAACGTCGTTGCCATCCAGTCTCACTGACCCCACCAGTATGTGCATTCCTGCATGTCCACTTCTACACAGTGCAGCAACATTACTGATTACCTTGCAGTGTATGAATGACTTCCAGAAATGGGACATAAGGGATTAACGGGCCTGGGTTTGGCATTTTTATGGCCAATCCATGTGCAGACTAGTGTGTTTCTCCAGCTGTCCCCGAAATACCAATTAGACTAAATCCATGCAAGGAGGTCTACTGACACTCCATAGTCCTTATAGCAATTGCAATTGCACAAACAGCCTTGACAGATACACACTGCACAGAGATCAGAAGGCTGACATTCAGTTAACACCTGGGAAGCAATATGACTACAACATTGCCATGTGTAGTTCCACATCTACATTGCCCATCAGTCAGTAAGTCATGCAATTATCTAGACAACACCATGGTTACCTAGAGTTGCAGGCCTACATCTCTACAGCCTCCAGGGCATCAGTGTAAATGTTCCTATGTCACAGCAGTTCACATAGTGATGACATGGCCTACTCTGAGGGAGGCTCAAGTACCCATGATGCTGGATTACGACAGACACACCAAGGGGGATGGTAAGAATTTGAAGATCTAGACGTACATATGATAATGTACAAACACACGTACAGACACACATGTAGACATGTCTTTTGTTAATGGGTAAAATGTATTAATGAAGAACATTTAGTCCCATCACAACAACAAATTCTACATCTATCGTATTCAGAATGGTTAGATATTGATGGCTACCCTGCTGACACTGTCATACATGTTTCTATTATGTTGCTTTTGGTTTGAAAATAGTGCTACAAACAAATTAAGTGTAACACTGGTGGTATATTTGTCCACGCTTATAGTCTCTCACACTGAAATGGTGCTGCAATAGAGCTCAAAGCTATAACATAACTGTTGATGGAACATATGTGGCATATTTACAGTGTGTGTGAGACTGATTTCATGATACCTACCTGTTCATACTTGCTTACAATGTCTGTGTTTTGATGTTGCACATCAGCAGCACCTGTGTCATACACAATTTTAGACATATGCAACAGATACCTGCCCAGAGAAGCTTACTAACAGACATTTGGCTGTGCTGCTACATATGTAGAAACCTGATTCATTTGGTTCATTCTATTTATTGCACAACCTGTTTGTGTTGAACACATGCAGCTTATGCAGCAGATGATGGTTATTGTGCCAAAAGTTGCATGACTATAGATGTGTTAACATAAACACAAATGTTAAGATGATTAGATCCTGTGGACCTGCTTACGTACACCCTACATTCACAATGAAATTCCTCCTTGTTCATCACAAATGAATCTGTAGGCTGGTTTTGTTGTGTTGCAACACAGACTGCAAAATGGTAGTAGGTGATTATTACCTCCAAGAATATATAGTATTGTTACAATTCACATAGATCACACACAAACGTCAAAATGATACATACATGTACTTATGACACTTACTGGTAGCTTTGGGGTCATGGAAGCTGTCCACCTCACCATGGGTGAATGGGAGATGTTCTCCTAGAAGACAAGAAATTGGACATTGTGTTGTAAATAGTGCAGGTACATGTGGTTATTTTCATTACTATGTCAGCCCAGTATTTCAGATATGCACAATAGCTTTGACACACATATCTAAATAGTACATTATTTTTGTGATGCATCTATTCAGCTTGCAGGCCTGAGCTGAATGGATGATGAATGTCTGAGGAATCCATCATCACATGCCTGACGCATGCCTCAGGCACGTGATGTATTCAGTAATGCTGGCCAGCAACATGTCATACTCCATTGTACCATGACACATTGGTGACACCATTGACCATTGGTAGAACTAAGTAGTGTTTTGATGGGAAAGGACAGGCAGACACCGTATGTGACATTGTAAGAGTAATTTAGGCTTTTAAAAGCACTGGTGCACAGAGTGCTCACTAGGGAGAAATCTTGGTACATTCCAACTTTGTGCAAGGATGCATGCTTTGTCAGCAGCTATTATGTTTTAGTGTTGCCCTGTAAAATCCACTGTTCTGCACATGTACATTTTGAAAATACCCACTATAATCTGCGCACATGAGTACCACAATGCGGCACACATAGTACATTTTACAGAAATGGAGTTTGGACATATATCTCCTGCTCAGTCATCAACAGTGGTGATCTGGCAATTTGGGTACAACCCCTGTCATTAGCATATGTTCTCTATGGGAATGCTCATAATTCCATGTATTTTCATTGGAAGCAAACCCCAGCAACCCATTGAACAGCCTCTTGTGCCAGGGTATAGCAATGCAGCAATTGGCACTGCGCTTGATGTAGGCTTGCTTAATGTAGCTACTCTGAGGCACAAAAATGTCCCTTAGGTAGCTAGATTTCCTTACAGTAAGTTATTTGAATGTACATGTTACACGTTGCTAAATGAAGATACAACTAAACAAATGATGTACATTCCTTGTTTAAGTTTTCCATTAGTGCTATAGATTAATTACTACATTCAGATGGTACATACATGCATACTCACCGGTTCTCCTATCTCCAGTCCCAGGTGAACAAAGAGATTGGCCTCCCCCCACCACGTCAGCCCATCGATGTTTGATTTGGCGGACGGTCCGAACAAGCCTAAAGGTCTGATTTAGATGCCAGCACACACGCTCCCACTTGTTTCTTTTGTCCTTTGGTGGGTACCCCTGGCTGACCCTACCCTCAGAGGCCAGCATCCTGGGCAGGTAAAGGACTCTCCCTCCCAAAAATTCTCCTCTCTGCCAGACATCTCTCTATCCCTCCCAGACAATGGGGCATATTCACAAGAACGTGTGATAACCACCGCAAGTTTAGCTTAACGCAACTTCTCACATCGCAGTCCATCGCGGGAAAACAACGCCATGTTAACGTAGCATTCTCAACCTGGCGTCACCATGCGATAGTCCCACGATAACGCGTCAAATGACCGCGTTAAAAACAACGCGACGCTGAAAAAATGTGAAACACCAACGCGAATAAAGTTGCGATGAGGCCAACCACGAAAAAAAAAAACAGCGACAACCAGCGATAGGCCTGCAATCCCCACTCGTCTGGCGGGAAAATGCACCATAAACAAATCAAACTGCGCAGCAACATGGATGCACCCGGAACGAGTGCCCAGGTCAACGCGAACCCCACAAGCCCCACAGACCACCAGCAAGGAACCTCGGGGTCGGGGAAGGCCAAGGAGAAGAGGAAGAGGAAGACGGGGTACAGTCCGCAGGAAAACCCGATCGTCGTCACGGAGGTGACAGAGCACCAACAACAACTGTCCGTCACCACCACCGTGTCATTGGCAATACAGACGGAAAAATGGCATCCCATCGTGAATGCAGTCGGAGTGCCGAGGAGGCCAAGATGCGCTGGCACGATGTCAAAAGCCAAACCAAGCAGAAACCCGCTGCCAACAGGAAGGCAGCAACGGCGAATGGAGGTGGGAGTCATGTGCCACAGGAGGAGCTGGAGCAAATGCCGCCCACAGTCATCAGTGTGGAGACGGTGCAAGGAGTCGGGAGTCCGGACACTGCTCGACATGACCTGACACAACAGCAACAGGGTGAGTAACGAACAGGGACTGTGGGGACGGGCACAATGGCACACATGCACAATGACGTGTAGCACACCGCACACCCACATTAACCCTGGGTCATGTCCCTGATCCCCGTGGCACACTGCAGCACACATACAAACATCAAGTAGGCCCCCGTTCACCATGTGCCCAAAGGGGTCCCACCCCACACATCACCAATTACACAACACACACATGCACCCGTGCGAAACACAGCAAAGATGCATATGTGAGAGCCACACTGACAATGCAAGTGACACCACATGACCAGCAGCATGTCTGGAGTACAATCACCATGACACTGTGCACGCCACGAGACTGAGGTGGCTGAGTGTGTACCACATCCAGAAAGGAGCAGGTCACACTGACACATCCACCTGCACAAACAACCACTGACCTCAACAACACATCTGCAGACAAACAATGCACAAGAGTCCAAAAACCGTCCAAGAGCACAAATGACCCAAGTCGCCAACATCACAGCACCTCAAAAGCACAAAAGCCAAAGGCACACCGCCTCCAAGGGATAAGGGGCAGCAAAATCACAGCTGCAGGTGCGACTCCCACACAAAGCAGCACACACACATAGCAATTACAGCACACCCACATGGACGACAATGTGGTACACAGTCCAACACCTACACTGCAGAACAGAGGACACAACTGGGTCCGCCTGTGCGTAGAAAATGGCCAATGACATCTGACATAGCAGGAAACTGTGAGATGCAAATGTACGTGTACAACCTCACCTACGTCATGTAGTCCAAATGTCCACTGACCCGCATCAAACAGTCCGCCCCTCCCAAACAGTCACAATGTACATTGTCATGAAGTCTGAATGTAAACTTGAACAATGCAGCAACATACATGCCAACACAATGTCAACAAGCATCTCCCCTTCACATTGCAGAGGGAAAAACAACACCTCCAGCAGAGCAGACCAAACAACTCTACAGTGATGCTGAAGAGGACCACCACACTTCCGACACCTACGCCCCACAACATTCCATGGACATCTTAGGCAATCGACCTCCAGGAGCAGGGCAGCACCGCTGCATAGAGGATACCCCACCCCCTGCACAGACAACACAGCTGGACGCACCCACCACCCCGGCTGGCTCCCAGCAGCCCACCGAAGCACACATCGCATTCCAAGACCAGGTGTCAGACTGCCAGAAGGGGGTGGCCGAACATGTGCGGGTGGTGTACTACCTCATGGAAGCCGAACCAGATCACATACGTGGGTGTCTAAGTCCCATCAGGGCCCACCTACACTCCCCAACCGAGACCCACACTGCGACAGAGACACATGCCTTTGCACATTTCCAGTACTGAACCACACCCAGAGCCACAGGATGATCATCCACACCCCCACGCTGGACTGGCATACGCCGGCCCAGTTCACTCCTCATACGTATTGAGTGGCGGACGACAAAGCTACATGTGCAATGTCCCACCCGCTGCCTGCGGTGACATGGCTGCGTCCTCTGTACACGGCACAATGTAATGTTGTAGTGCCCGGGGCACAAATGCATACATCATGAGCACACGGACACACTCAGAAAGTTCATTGAACTGGCCACGGGCACGTGCGCTCGACACCTTTATTGGTATGGTCACATGTACAGTGACGCATGTGCTGGATGTGTGTGGGGTGAGTGTAAGCCAGCCCTCATGGAGTCGTTGGTGCTGGCAACAACTTGAACAGTGATCACAATTAAAGCGGAAACAGAAAACACCAGCATAACAGAAATAACTGTGAAGCCTCATGGTGGTAGCCGGAGAAAGTACAGTGTTCACCCAACATGCAAGCAGAATGGTCCATGATTTGTGGTGCACTGAGTTAGTGGCACCTGAAGAGCTGAGCAGGGAACAAGCTGATGATGGCACCCACGACTGGTGTGAGCAACTCTGATAGTCTGGCAGTAAGACACTTACGACTCTGGCACCTGTTGTTTGGAGTTGGTCCTGGCGGCGGTGGCGTGTGCATCCTGCGGTGATGCGACGTCCGGGCAGGCCAGGACTCGATTTGATGTGTGAGCCCAGTTGGGCCGCAGTTGAGGCCGGAGGCAGCGGACAGCGCAGGGCCACAGACACATGGCGTTGATGACCCCCAGTCCATCGACCCAGAGGCCATCCAATATGCTATCGAACAGGGGCCATGACTTGAGCTGCACAGAGTTAGTGGCCCCGGATGTACTGCGGCCGGCACAGGCACACAGCCACGGGACGGTGACTTGCGGTGCAGTGAGATAGGGCCACGCGAGGTGAGCGGGTCCTCGTCAATGTCGAAGGTGAATGTAGCGGAGGTTTGCGGGGGACAGTGGAAGGTGTCCTCCAGGGCATGATGCAGAGGGTAGAAGCCAGCCGGAAGCGGCAAATGGAGGAGTGGAATGCCACAGCCTCGTTTTTGCCACAAAGTCAGTATCACTGACATGATGATGAAGACAAGCCCCAGTCCATAGACTCAGTCGCCACCAAAGTTCAATCAGAAAGTGTCCATGGATGTCGGGGAACAGACTTAGTGGCACCGGAGCTGGAAGGGGATGCAGTCTGCGATGAGGCCAGCACAATGATGTCAAGTCTGCCATAAATGATTCATGACTGAATTCACAATGTGTGACCTACTCGACCGCAGTGTAGGCCGAATGCGTTGTCATCAAGGGCCCACAGACACGTGTGGTTGGGATGCCATGCACATACTTTGTGTCACCACATCGAACGGAGTATAGTGATATAAACTCCGCCATAAAGTGTGTACTCGGCCATTGTGTAATCAAGACTCAGTTCCAAATGTGTGACCTACTTGACCGCAGTGTAGGCCCGAGGCAGCGGTCAGCAGGGGCCCATAGCCACGTGTTGTTGGCCCGCGATGCACAGGGTTGGTGACATCAGGGCAGTTGTCGGCAGTGTTCGAACACCTCCGTAACAATGGTCCTTTTCTCCTCCGGACTGAACCGCGTCTTCCTCTTACTCGTCTCCCTGCGTACAATGATATGAATTCCGCCATGCAGAAATCACGGATCAGTTCAACATGTGTGACCTACTTGAGCGTAGTGTAGGCCCGAGGCAGCGGTGGAGTACTTCAACAAAAAAGGAGTAAAGCGGGCCTGTGTCGCGGAGGCCGTGATGGTCTGAGGAGGCTGCGAAGGTCGCGGGCCTCAGGCTTGGAGCTTGCGCCGGCACGTGGTGGGCCCTCTTTGACACACGCCGGTGTCGGCAGGTGAGCAGGGAGGCCTGGCTGCGAAAGGCGGGCATGACGGTCCGGGGACCAGTGGCCCGGGGTGCAGCAGGCGCACAGGATCGCAGGCCACACCGCTCACGGCAATGGCGTCGTCCTCATGGCGGGGTGGGAGGCGCCGCCCTGGCAGACACGTTGGGCATTCCGGAAGAGAACCACGCCCAGAGCTATGTGCTTTTTATTCACACCCCTGCGCTGGCCTGGCATACGCTGGGCGAGCCCACTCCGCACATGCTTACAGGGGGGGACATCACAAGCTACATTTCCGCGATCTTCCCCACTGGCTGGGGTAACATGGTTGCGTCCACTGTCCACTACACTCCAAACACCAGCAGTGCATGTAGACATGGCTATGTCTGTGGTCTGCATACTGCAGTCTGTCCAGCACATCTCCGCCACACTTGGCATTGTGTACATACTCATTTATGGGTCACTTGCCTCCTTCGCACATGCCTGGTTCCCACCTCTCCCCACATTCCGGTACTGTGTGGCTGAGGTGCCATGCCGTCAATGGCTCATGTACATGGCTGACCAAGGTTGCCACAGTAAGTTGTGCTGTCGTGTCTGGTGGGGGGGCATGTTGTTTGGCATGTTGTATGTGATTTTGTGACGTGTGCAGTGCCAGAGTTGTGAGTTGCATGATTGTGGGGTTGAGGTGTGTGGTGTGTTCATTTGGTACTTGCCAACGAGCAGTGCATTCCCAAGGGTGCCATCCTGGAAGCGCTGGTTGATGTTGGACTGTCGGAAGATGAAGGGATCATGCACACTGCCTGGGTAGTTGGCAATGACATTGGTGAGGAGTTCCCTGTGGTCCACTATTGCCTGCACGTTGATGGGATGCGTGTGCTTTCTATTGCGGTACTTGTGTGCGGTGTTGGCAGGGGGCACAAGTGGGACAAGTGTGCAGTAGATTGCCCCCGACATGTGCGGGGATCTAGCTATGGCGTATAGTCCTTGCTTGGTCTCCAGCTGTTCCTGCGCATTGTGGGGGACGTATGGGTGCTGGGGTCCCTAGCTGGTGAGGGCATCCGGGACAGGTGTGAGGAACTTGGATGGGACTGGCTCTGAGACTCCTCTGACTCGGGCGGTTGTTGTTTGGGAGGATACCAGAGGCCAACAGGTGCAGCACAGCCAGCAGCTTTGTCTGTGGAGGGATGTTGGTTGTCTGCTGTGTTGGTACCATCAGCCTGTGGGCAATGATGTTCAGGATGCGGAGGATGGTTGTCCTTTTGGGCCTGTAGTGGCCATTGGCATTGTCTGGTGTTAGGTCTGTGGGGCTGGTGCATTTCCTGAAGGTCCGCTGTCTTTGTCTGCGCTGCCTCTGTGGTGGTCCGGGGGGGTGGGGGGGTGTCCGTTGGGGGGGCGGTCCTGGGGGTGGTGGCGGTGGGTGTTGTTGCCCTCTGGGGGCTCTGGGGTGCATGGTGAGTGGCTCCATGGCATCTGTTGTTCTTCAGGTGTGGCTGTGGGCTGGGCTCCCTTTTCTTGTGCAGGTTGACGTCCGACTTTGCACCAGGTCAGAGCAGGTGTTAATTTCCTGCTGGTAACGCACCATATCGCCTGTTTTGTGTTCCTATCGCCGATGTGGCTGGTCATTGAGAATGTTGCGTTGTAGTGTTGTCGCGGCTTTTTGCTCGGGAACGCCTACTCTGCATCTCATTAGCGTTAGTTGCCGGGGTCATCTGTGGCAATGTTTTTTGCGACTGCTTTCGCAGGAAAACTGGTGTTATGGGCTGTTAGCACCAGCTTGTGAATGGGGCAATAAATTTAGCGCGACTTTGGATGCGTTAAAGTGCCGATAACTCGGTGATAGCTCCTTGAGAATATGCCCCTATGTACAACCCAAAATAACACCCCTTAATACAATAACTACCCCAACAAATCTAAACCCTAAAAAGACAAACTCCCAACAATATACAGACAAACTTATCAACAATACAATATAACAGGACAAAAAAGGTAATACAAATACACAAGACAGGGACAGATCAGACAGGACCAAATATTTAGCACAGGCAATGACACTCTCAAATACACCTCCAACACCCAGCACAAACTAACAGAGAGTAAGAGGAAGTGAAAGTGAAAGTAACTTCACACTTCCTAGTTTGGATTCTGCCACACCCATTGTGTCATGTCCAGGGTGTGTCCCGCCCTTTTTTGACTAATGCATCATTTTTTATGAAGCATTGCTACTCCAGTGGCCATCGGGTGATGAACGCACACTGCATTAGCAATCATGTAGTCACTTCCACGCATTGTCGTCGATCCGCGGCTTATGACCGGCGCAGCTGGTGCAATGCACCCAACAACAGGTCCGATGCACAGGTTCTGAACCATACAAATGGTACAATGTGTAGGGTGTACTTTAGAGGACCTGGTAATGCTGGATTGCACACCTTGGGAACACTTCCATTGGTGCCAGAGGGAAGTGTCATGGTGGTGATCTGGGTGGTCATAAGTCCAGGTGGACTGACAGACTGCCCGTGCAGTCAGTCTGGGTTCAAGGAATGCATATGCATTCCTCATCACCCAGCCAGGGTAACAGCATGCCGCATGGCAGCAGAGCAGCACAGCAAGGCAGTACCCATGAGATTTATGATGACTCATCAGGTGTCAGAGCCGTCACCAGGCTACACACCTGGATGTCCTCCACAGTCAAATGTTCATGTGAAGATTGCGCCAGGAGCCTATGGCCCACTCTTTTGGGGTACCCATTCTGCCCAATCTCTTCATACATGCAATGTGTCAGGAATCCTTCCATGTGATGTGTCACGGATTCAACACACACTTAGGGAAGCACAGAGACAGGGTGGTCACCCATACTACAGTGCATGTGCCATCCAGCATGGGAGTTTACTGGACATCCTCAATCCATCTGGTAGGAATCCAATATTGCACATGTGTCTGTCAGACAGCCATGTCGTAGGCATAAAGCTAGGTGAGGTCTTCCATGTAATGTGTTGGCAAAGACACTCCTGCACTCAAGGCCATTTGTATGACCCAATATGTGTGGCACATTCACAACGGAACATGGTGCATGCACAATGCAAATCTATTATGACAATTGTCGACCCACTCGAGGCCATCTTGTGTAGCCCTGAGAAGTGTGATTGATCTCGGGTGACACAAAGCATTGCACACCACTGCATTGCCTTACTCTGCACCAGAGAGTGGTTCCATGAGTGTGGCATGGGGGTACCCATTCACATTGCATGATTTTAGATGCATTCTCAGACTCAGCTAACCAAGGGAATCTGGGAATGCGCCAGGATGTAAAACTGTTCCATGAGTGGAATTACAAGGAGTTGGACCTCTCATACTCCTTGTCACTTTGGGGCATATTAGCAAGGGCACTATCGCCGCTTTAGCGGCACTTTTTGCCGCTAAAGCGGCGATATTTATATCGCCCTATCAGCAAACTGTCTCTAACAGCAGTTAGCGACAGTTTGCGGGCATTAGCGCCCGTTTTTTTACCGCTTTGCATGTCAGCGATATTTATCGCTAATGACATGCAAAGTGGGCGTTCCCGACGAACAAACCTGGGAAACACTCGCTAACAGGCCTATCGCCTATTAGCAAGGTGGCCATGGCCCCAGTTAGCGACGTGAAAAGTCACGCTAACCGGGGTCATCGCCATTTATTTAACACCTGCAATTAGCAGGTGTTAGCCATACCTAACATGGGGGGTGGATTATGCTGATACGACCACAGGGTCGTATCAGCAAGGTGTTCTCCCTTCTCCATGCAACATCGCTGGTTTTTCAGCGATGTTGGCCCATTTCCCCGCTATCGCTGGAATATTCATCGCCATAGCGCTAATCGTTGCTAATACAGCGTTAGCGTGGCGATATATTCCAGCGATAGCCGGCGATAAAAAAAATCACGCTAAGCAGGGTTAGCGATGATTATCGCCTCTTCTTGCTAATATGCCCCTTTGTCTTTCAGTGAGTGCTGCATTCTACAGCATACATAGATGGTGGATTATGCCTCACAGGATATTTTGCTTAGCAGGAGAGGGCGCATTCATGCACAAATACATCCCGGCATGCAACACTGGCACCCTTGCTCCATGGTGAAATAATAAGGGGGCCTGTGTTGGTGAAAGAAAGCCTAAAACGCCCCAGTGCGGAATGAAATCCAGAAATTATTTGTATTCTATTAGATACAGCACATTCCTTCCAATTTTACTTTCACACATACCCGGGTAGTAGGCTGACTATCTGCTCTGCACTGTGTGGCCATGCTCATTAAATGCTTCTCTGTTCACAGTAACAGGACTTTGGGGGAGCAATACAGTGGTTCACATGCATCATGCTACCACCAACATCATGACATGCAGCGCACATACTCAGGTACCACACACCTTTTGGTTCTACACTCCCTTTCAACTTTGCTAGACTTTGTGAAGGCGAACACACACTACCGGCACACACACATTCACCATGTGCAAACTGTTCCACATTCGAACCTATGTGTTGTATATGTCTTGCACTGACATTTGCATTGTGCACATGGTTTTTATGAGGGACACATTTTTTTAAACAACATAATGTAGGGCAGGGGTCAGTGTAACACAGAGCAATAGAGCTTTTGAAGAGGTGAGTGTGCCAGTAGGCCTCACTGCATTGAACCAGGGTCACATGATCATGTTCACTGGTACTGTTCATTAAACATCATGCTACACACCCTTCTTTTTGCTCTGCATTATTCCTGGCAAAGGCAATGGTAGTGCATAGACTCTTCGGGCAGGTCTTTGTGTGGGCCTCCAGCTCCACAAATAGTGCAATCCATGGCACAGGCCTATGTAAAGGCACACACTCAAATGCCATTTCCCCTTTGGGATGATACAAAATGTGTGATCCCCTCAACTATGCCCTTGGACAATCAGGGCAGGGGTTAACTACTCTTAGCTTTCAGAGGTAAGTTCATACCCCGAAAACTCCATTACATCATGTTCAATGAAATAGTGTATGTGCACATACATTTGTGTGTGACATTTGACATGGAGACTTCACACTTCTGTCCTTTCTGTATTCTTGGGGCGATGTGATGGTTGCAAGAACATCTTCAGTGCCTTATTTCTCTCGGTAATGTCACACATTGCAAGGTCATCTGTTCATAGTGTAGTGTCACAAGCCTGTGAGTCTCTTCATATTGCTGTGCAATGCTTGGTAAATGTGTGCTTTGTTTTAGAGCCACATTGTCATATCATCGTTCCATTTAAGAAGAGCGTCAATATAATTATCCCTACGCTAACTGGGCAATAAAGATATAGCCTATGTGAATTGACCACCCATCTTTTAGACATTTTGTAAGTATGGTGGCGACGTGAGTTGATGAAATAAATATGTAGAGTGGAAGCATTTTCTTAATAAAGGGAGCTATTCTAAAATGTCTTATTATTATCATTACAGCCAATTCTTAGTAACTTGCTGCAAAAGTAACGACTCATTTTGAATCATCTGGATTCTGCTATCAGATCTACCTTAATCAGGTATAGATTGGGATACCAATAATGCGTTTCTAACATAAACGCTATATACTTAAAAGAAAGAAAAGTCGTATTTACCATCTTTCTTCTTCTTTTTCTTTTCTTTTTCTTTTCTCTTTCTTTATTTTTTCTAAAGTTGAAAACGATCATCGAAACCTTAGTAACGGAGAGGTTATCTGGCCGTGAAGAAGCAATAATTTACTTTGGGTTTGATACCCCCCTTTTTTTTTTTGAGTGCACGGATTACGAATAGGTATTTGGTATGTTTTTATTCTGTTTAAATATATAACAAATGATTGCAAGGATTTTTCCATGGCAGATCTTAAAATCGCCTTACATATTTCTTTATAATAAGATCTGTGATCTATTAGGGAAATGTCTCATGAATAACATGTGAGATAAATCGCATAGTTGTAAGGATATATAATCTTTTCACTTTCTTATGTGTTTCTCTTTCTATACACGGGTGATCAAATCTATAATCTTGTACTTATTATTTTTAGGAGTTATGTGGGTATTTGTAATTTATTTTATTTTCACTTTAACATATGTGTTCATAATTAGTTTCTCTTTGTTTTGTAGAAGGAATGACGGGATATTAGGTTCATTTTACTCTTTGATAATGTAACATGCAAGTGCTCATCGCATTAACATCTCTTTATACATGGGTCTTTGGTGAAATGGATTGAGATATTAAAGCAATAGAAGCAATCAATGCTCGAAAATATATCAGTATTATAAGATTGGGCCTTTTTTATGTATATGTAGTTTCTAGATATTCACTGTGTTATAGAATCTTATTGTGTTTAATTTTGCATTTCTTTAGAGAAAGTTGAGACGGGTCTACCTGACGAAGGCTTTACGCCGAAACGCGCGTCGTGTTTTTGTTTCATCGACCGCCAGCCTTTGATATGTTTCAATCACTCCTCTAGGTTTTTAATGAAATTGAATCTTTTATGTATAGCACTATGTTGTATGTGTAAAAACAATTTATATCAGTGTGTTATATATGTAACTGAAAAGACAAAGGAAAAAAAGATATGTGAGAAATCTTATAATATATATTTTTGATATGAAAACATAATGAAATTATAAAAAGAGATAAAGAAAAAGGAATAAGATTGACTGACTAATAAAGAAAAATATTTTCGTATCAAAGAATATTACAGTCTGGAGTCTAATCTATGGGGCAGATTTACAAGCCCCTTGCGCCACTTTTGCGTCACTTTTAACATGGGAAAAGTGACGCAAAAGTGGCGCAAGGGGCTTGTAAATCTGCCCCTATATGTTTATCTCTTATGTATTGTTTTTACGTCAAACTAGGCCTGATTCTTTGTGGTATATTATATCATATGTCTTGTGGTTAGCTTGTTGATTTACCCCCATAGATATTGTTCCCTACAGCTAGCAAGATTTATTGTTCTTTAGTAGGGGTCCCCTGTTTTCAAAAGCGTAAGTCTCGCAGCCTGTCTGTGAGGGGATAGCCTGTCTAGGTGTGTCCAGTACATGTATCTTGTCTCTGTCCATCTCCTCAAGGAAACTGTATAAATTTCAGCACTTTTGTGAAGTCATTCCATTATTTTGTGTTTTTATTTATTTATTTAATTTTTTTGTTGATTCTAACTTTATATTTTATTCCTTTTCTCTTCTTCTCCTCCCTTTTTTTCATCTTTTCCAGTCTATATCTATAGACTAGTTAAGAGTTTCTCTCTAGATATTTATCTATAAACATACAGTATAGATAAATAAGTTATGGCTAACTTAATGACTTTTGGGTTCAGTGATGATGACTTTGCATCAATGGTAGGAGGTACGGGGGTGTTTGGCCAACAATCATCTGTAAACACAGATAGAAATGAAGATCTCAATAAACTCATAGCCTTAAAGAAAAAAACGAAAAGAATAGAACTTCATGGACAATATATGTTGGAATACTTAAGAGCAGGAGTAATTCCCCAAGGTTTGAGGGTTAAGAACATCCCAGGACTATTTATTCAATTTAAAGCATTTTTGGAAAAATGGTCAATGATCGCGAACCGGTGTTCGCGAGATCTAATGATGTTGATCATTGAAACGGCCAAAGAAATGTTACAAACATTAATTTCGGAAATTTTAGAACTGGAAAATAAAATCAAAAATAATACAGTAGTAGATGAGGCAAAGAAAACATTACAGGAAATAGATCAAGAACTTATGTCCTATACAGAATATCTTCACAAGAGGAAAACCGATAAATTAAAAAAGGATATTCGTTTTTCGACTAAAGAAAACACATACCCATATTTAGCGGAACACTATTATTCACAACAGGAAGGGATGTTACAGGATCAACAAGATTATAGACGATACAACAGAAGAGTTACAACCTTCTCAGAAACATCAGACTCTGATAATGATAGCCCATCTAACATGTTCCAGAATAGAAATAGCCGATATGTATCAAGACCGTATCAAGCCCCCCAGCCTTTTTTAGGGAGACGCAATCTCCGAAGAGGCAATTGGAGGCCTCAACATCAACCCAGATATCGGGGAAACCAGATGAATCAAAATCAATTTCTGGTGACACGCAACGCACAATATTGGCGAGAGTAGCAGAAATCCCCATTTTCAATTTGAGTACCTCGGATTTAACACCTGCCACCCATTCATTGTTATGTAAAGGTCTCACTTTTGTTCCTCACTCAGGCCTAAATAGATTTGAATTGTTTAGTGACTTGATGGCATTTTTTCGTAAGATAAGACTTAAATTGTTTTTTGCAGGACAGGATACTCGGTTAACTCAGAGCAATAAATCGGGTCTAAAGCCTAAATCCAACTTACGCCCACGGTTGAACAAGTTCCACCGGAGGCCATTGTATTTGAACAGGTAGTCTACCAAAAAATGATTGCAGCCACTAAGTATGTACAAAAAACACCTTACAACATTCAACTTGAAGAACATCAAGCTCTGACTACCCTCAAAAACAATCCTGATATCACAATTAAAAGTTGTGACAAAGGTGGGGGGATAGCCATCATAAATACAATAGACTATGTGAGAAAAATGGATGATATGCTTCAAGATACTAATTTTTATTCTAAAATTGGTAGAAACCCAACAGATAAAATTAAAACTAAAATTCAACGCATTACTAATCAAGCATTGAGAGATGGGGATATCTGTGAAAAAGAATATGAGTATCTTAATGTTCAGAACCCTAAAATGGCCTGCATGTATGGCACTCCGAAAATTCATAAAAATGAGAAGGATCCCCCTTATAGACCAATCGTTTCTACGATAGGGTCTGTAACAGAACCCCTATCTAAATATCTGGACGCCATCCTGCGACCCCATGTTGATAAAACTCCAGCATATGTCCAAGATACACGACATATAATAAATCTAATAGAAGATGTTCCCTTTAATTCATCACATCAATGGCTAGTTACACTCGATATAGAAAGCCTCTACAGTAACATACCAATTCAAGGGGCACTATTAGCAGTGGAATGGTTCATTGAGATTATGAACATTGACTGCAATAAGCATTTTATTATTAAGTGTTTAAAGATAATACTTGAAGACAACATTTTTGAGTTTAATGGCCAATTGTTTCAACAGTCCAAGGGAGTAAGCATGGGTGCTTCTTGTGCACCTACAGTGGCGAACATCTACATGGCCAAATTTGAGTATACGTATATCTACAACGAAGTTGCACCATTTTTCGAATCTATTTGGAAATGGTCGCGCTTTATTGATGATATTTTCTTTATCTGGTCGGACATTGAGGATAATTTAAAAGAATTTCTCACATGGTTAAATCTGTGTGATGAAAATCTACATTTTACATCAGTTATTGATAATGATCAGATTGCATTTTTGGATATCATCATTAAACATGTTGATGGTAAACTTTTAGTGGATCTGTTTACCAAACCAACTGCACGTAATACGCTTTTGCATTATGATAGCTTTCATCCGAAATCACAGATAGATAGCATTCCTTTTGGTCAGTTTCTGCGACTGCGCAGGAATTGTACTACTATTGCTGATTTTGACATTAGAGCAACAGAGATGAGGAAAAAGTTCTTGGCAAGAGGCTATCCACGTAAATTGATCAAAGACTCTTATAAAAGAGCAAGGTTTTTTGATAGACAACATCTTCTAACAAGTGACAGCAAACAGAAAACCTCGACGTTAGTGTTTGTGACCAGACATTCTATGATGAATTCCAAGATAAGGCAGATTATTTCTTCTAGCTGGTCTATTCTAAATGTTGATAAGGAATCTACTGAGAAAATCCCTAAACCTTTGTTTGCCTACCGTAAAAATAAAAATCTCAAAGATCTAATTGTTAGATCACGCATGCCCCCTGTTAAACAACCAGTACAGAGAAGTATTGTGGGGAATGTCCCGGTAATAGGCAACTTTAGATGTGGAACCTGTAAGATTTGTCCTTTAGCCATAGAAAATGATAAGATACAACTTAATGGGCAAACGATTACGGTAAAACATATGACCAATTGCAAAACTAAAAATGTAATATACCTTTTGTTCTGCCCATGTGGACTAGGGTACATTGGAGAAACAGCTCGTGGCTTTAACACACGACTCACAGAGCATCGTTCCGCTATCCGCACCAAAAAATTGTCAGCGCCAATGGTAGAACACTATGTCAAAATGAACCACACAGAAAATGACATCAAATGGTTTATCTTGGAACCTATTCATCCTAAAAATAATCAAAGTAGTGAGTCGATCCGTAAGAAACGCGAGGTATATTGGATATTTACCCTTGACACTTTTAAGAGAGGCCTTAATCAGGAGTTACCTTGGGCTCAAGTTTTTGAATGAGTCAGGATAAATTCCCTACATCAGTATTTACTTAATGTCGAGAGATGTAGATGTAAATACATATTGTCTATATCGGAACATTGAGCATAATTGTCAATATGAATCTATTATCATGAAGATCGATAATGGGCTTATAACTGTAAAGATAGTATTTTTATGACAGACCCAAAATATATATAAAGGCGACTGACAGAGTAATGCATCCATACTCTATGTATTAGTATAGCTACAGGTGCCACACAAGGAACTATATATGCAGCTAATGTCCATGAGGGATTTTATGTAAAATATGTACCATTTATGGTTTGCTAATGTGATTTACACTCTAAAGTTTTTAGAATTATTGATAATAAGTGGTTATATGGGTTGAGATAAACATTCTGTAATGGATGCCATCTGTTAAGTACACCCGATGTCCTATTTTTATATCCATGAATGCTGGATGCGTCCGGCACGGCATGGATGACGTCAGACGCCGTCTAATCACGGTAAACATCCATCTATTTAAACACGGCGGCAAAAATGCCAAACCTTCGTCCTCACGACACAGAGATCACGTATGGCATGCCCGTAGCTGCAGCGATTGGAGGGTAAGTTTCAGAAAGTCGAACGGGAATTATCCTAATTATAGCACGGGATACATTCTATAATTATTTTGAGCCCTGTAACCAGTATAAAGACTGATTTAGGTTGGGAACATCGAACCAGCTAAAGATGTGGGGCTTTATGCATCACTTATAATAATAGCAAGATGTAATTTAATATATTCTACATATATATATGATTTGTGGAATTGGTGTGAAAATTGGTCCAGGATGGGACCATAAAGTTTATAAAAGATGCAGGGCTCTTTAGATTATATATAAATAGAGCAAGATGTAATACAACATATTTTATGTATATGCTCTATTTGTATATGTATTTGGGAGAATAATAGAAACCAATAGAGATTCTCCACTATTTCTGGTTTGTTCCACCTTATATGCGTATAACTGTGGTCATACGATTCATTGAGGAAGTGGAATTGATTGTTTTTGCTAGAGGCTGTTCAATACAATGGAGAACATCTTTATGTTCTCAGTAATTTTACAAACGGGTATATACATACACATCGATAATATTTGAATTTTTGATCTAATTTTTGTTTTAGAGCCACATTGTCATATCATCGTTCCATTTAAGAAGAGCGTCAATATAATTATCCCTACGCTAACTGGGCAATAAAGATATAGCCTATGTGAATTGACCACCCATCTTTTAGACATTTTGTAAGTATGGTGGCGACGTGAGTTGATGAAATAAATATGTAGAGTGGAAGCATTTTCTTAATAAAGGGAGCTATTCTAAAATGTCTTATTATTATCATTACAGCCAATTCTTAGTAACTTGCTGCAAAAGTAACGACTCATTTTGAATCATCTGGATTCTGCTATCAGATCTACCTTAATCAGGTATAGATTGGGATACCAATAATGCGTTTCTAACATAAACGCTATATACTTAAAAGAAAGAAAAGTCGTATTTACCATCTTTCTTCTTCTTTTTCTTTTCTTTTTCTTTTCTCTTTCTTTATTTTTTCTAAAGTTGAAAACGATCATCGAAACCTTAGTAACGGAGAGGTTATCTGGCCGTGAAGAAGCAATAATTTACTTTGGGTTTGATACCCCCCCTTTTTTTTTTTTTTTGAGTGCACGGATTACGAATAGGTATTTGGTATGTTTTTATTCTGTTTAAATATATAACAAATGATTGCAAGGATTTTTCCATGGCAGATCTTAAAATCGCCTTACATATTTCTTTATAATAAGATCTGTGATCTATTAGGGAAATGTCTCATGAATAACATGTGAGATAAATCGCATATTTGTAAGGATATATAATCTTTTCACTTTCTTATGTGTTTCTCTTTCTATACACGGGTGATCAAATCTATAATCTTGTACTTATTATTTTTAGGAGTTATGTGGGTATTTGTAATTTATTTTATTTTCACTTTAACATATGTGTTCATAATTAGTTTCTCTTTGTTTTGTAGAAGGAATGACGGGATATTAGGTTCATTTTACTCTTTGATAATGTAACATGCAAGTGCTCATCGCATTAACATCTCTTTATACATGGGTCTTTGGTGAAATGGATTGAGATATTAAAGCAATAGAAGCAATCAATGCTCGAAAATATATCAGTATTATAAGATTGGGCCTTTTTTATGTATATGTAGTTTCTAGATATTCACTGTGTTATAGAATCTTATTGTGTTTAATTTTGCATTTCTTTAGAGAAAGTTGAGACGGGTCTACCTGACGAAGGCTTTACGCCGAAACGCGCGTCGTGTTTTTGTTTCATCGACCGCCAGCCTTTGATATGTTTCAATCACTCCTTCTCTAGGTTTTTAATGAAATTGAATCTTTTATGTATAGCACTATGTTGTATGTGTAAAAACAATTTATATCAGTGTGTTATATATGTAACTGAAAAGACAAAGGAAAAAAAGATATGTGAGAAATCTTATAATATATATTTTTGATATGAAAACATAATGAAATTATAAAAAGAGATAAAGAAAAAGGAATAAGATTGACTGACTAATAAAGAAAATATTTTCGTATCAAAGAATATTACAGTCTGGAGTCTAATCTATATGTTTATCTCTTATGTATTGTTTTTACGTCAAACTAGGCCTGATTCTTTGTGGTATATTATATCATATGTCTTGTGGTTAGCTTGTTGATTTACCCCCATATATATGCTTTGTCAACTGTGTCATATGTGTGATGCATGACAATTTGGCCAGGAATTGAGCCACATGTGTAGTGTTTTGAGGATGGCCACACATGCATATATGCCTTCGTTACAAATGACATATTAACATGTTCACATGGTACTAGGCATTTGTCCATGACAACTGTCATTCATGAAATGTGATGGTATCTGCAACAACATTTGTTCCTGCAAAGTGCTGCCATTCTGCATGCTAACACATTGATGAGACACATTACAATGATGGGTTTGTCTCAGGCATGGACATATTGAGTGGTTTGTGTTCCAACACTCACTGAGTGCCATCTGAAATACTCTTTGCTGTTGCAGAACAAAGCAAGACTGCTAGCTGTGCATCACTGCACTGCTCAAGTGCTTGAGGACAGGAATGGTCATTTTGGATGTGGATATGTGTCATGCATGACCTTTCCCTTTAATCCAGTACAATACTTCATATTGCATTTCTGCACTGGTGGATTAATTATTGAGAGCCATGGCCCCACTTCGCTAAGCAGTTCTGTCAACTTGATTGTGACATGTTGAGGCCAACTTCTAGTCCAGAGGATATGAGTGACTTGATGTTTACAGTGAATATGACATAAAGATAACACAATGAATGAGTTTTATACATTTATTTTCATGTTGAACATTTCAGTGATTTTCAGACATTTTGTCCATCATGTAACAAAAAGATTATGAAAATAAATTTTGAGGCATGTTGTAGCATCACCCTGTCCAGCCATTGTGTGGTGGATCTCTCTTACATCCTCCTCTTTTTCCTCCATTGGCTCATGCTCTTCATGGTCCAAGTACCATGGGACAATAGTATGCATACAGATGTTGTGCAGGATGGCATATACCAGGATTATCTTTCACACCATAGGGGATGAGTATAGCATTGTCCCTCCGACATGTCCAGGCATCAGAACCTGGATTTCAGTACACCAAAAGTACGTTCAACCACAATCCAGGTCTTGACAAGTGCCTGGTTGTACTGTTGTTCCTGTTCCGTTTTGGAATGTGCAATTGGGGTCTTGACTCATGGCTGCACACCATATCCTTGGTCAGCTGAAAGTAGAAAAAATATACAACTCTTAATGATAATGCACATTGTTACAGCAACATTCCTGTCCATGTGTGTTATGGGTACTGAGTGACTTGTACACGTTTCTTACAGTATTAGATGATATGTGTCACATATACAGTTGACCATTGGTTTATACATGGCTCTTCCAGTTCTCTGTGTCAATGTTGACCATGGCCTGATACTTTGGACACTCCTACATGCCGACTTTCATGTTTAGCCAGTAGCTTACTGTGATAGGTATTTTAAAAGTTCTTGACCACCCTATGTTATGTGCACTCACTACATGTTCAAAGTGACAAATTATTGATCTGATTTACTGTCATTTGTTCATCCCTATGTAGGTTGTGACAGTGCCAACATGTTAGACTCTTTCACATACATATGTCACTGTGTAAACTCTGATGTTGTTGCTGGCCTACATGACATTCGACACAGCCTTTGAATTGCTCACTTACTTTAGCATGTGAATTTGCTGCGTACATGTGGCGCATTTCAAACATGTAACATGGATAGTTGTACTAATTGTTGTCAGCCTTCAGCTATTGCTTTTTGTCAGACAAGTTGTTATGGTGCACTTGGATTGACACATAGGTCTTGCAATGTGTGCCATCTTTATGTATGACACACTGATGTTGCTGCAAGTAGATTTCGACTACAGACCTGGACAGAGTACTTTGGGTTTTCACATGTATGTGTATGACTCTAACTTCTAGGTGATTCTGTGCTTCTATGTCTTGATTCTGTCATCATTGGTTTCCTGAGTACACTGTGATTCCTTGTCCTGGCTGTATTTCATTCTATGTTCATGACTGATGTATGACATATATGACTGCATTGTGTTTGGCTTTGTGAGTTTAAAAATTCTGGATTCATATGCATTTAATTTGGCCAACTTACACCACAAAACTGGTGATTGATCACATTGGACACCACCCGCACGATGAACTCCATCCACTCCGGATCACCAACCGACCCCTGCCCACACCACGTCTTCAACAAAGCCGACGCCACCATCGCACCCCATCTCCGGGACATCATCAACTCCTCCTTCCGCACCGCCACCTTCCCGGAGAGCTGGAAGCACGCCGAGCTTACCGCCCTCCTGAAGAAACCAACGGCGGACCCCACCGACCTCAAGAACTACCGCCCCATCTCGCTCCTTCCGTTTCCGGCCAAAGTCATCGAGAAGACCGTCAACAGACAGCTTGCCGCCTTCCTCGAGACGAATGGATCCCTCGACCCCTCGCAGTCCGGGTTTCGGGCCAACCACAGCACCGAGACCGCCCTTATCGCAGCCACCGACGACATCAGAACCCTAACCGACAACGGGGAAACAGCTGCCCTCATCCTCCTGGACCTCTCCGCGGCGTTCGACACCGTCTGCCACCGCACCCTAGTGAAGCGCCTCAGCAACATCGGAATCCAGAGAAAGCACTGGAATGGATCATCTGCGTTCCTCGCCGGAAGAACCCAGAGAGTCCGCCTCTCCCCGTTCAGATCCGAAGCCACCGAAGTCATCTGCGGCGTTCCACAAGGATCCTCACTCAGCCCGACCCTCTTCAACGTCTACATGAGCCCCCTCGCAGCCATCGCACGCCGACACAACCTCAACATCATCTCCTACGCCGACGACACCCAGCTGATCCTCTCCCTCACCAACGACCCCACTACCGCCAGAGCCAACCTGCACGACGGGATGAGAGACGTCGCCGACTGGATGAGGAACAGCCGCCTTAAACTGAACTCAGACAAGACGGAAGTCCTCATCCTGGGCTCATCACCCTCCGCCTGGGACGACTCCTGGTGGCCCCCGGCCCTGGGCACCGCACCCAAGCCAACGGACCACGCACGCAACCTGGGCTTCATCCTGGACTCCTCCCTATCAATGACCAAACAAGTCAACGCCGTCTCATCTTCATGCTTCAACACCCTGCGCATGCTCCGCAAGATCTTCAGATGGATCCCCACTGAAACCAGGAAGACCGTCACCCAGGCACTCGTCACCAGCCGACTGGACTATGGGAACACCCTCTACGCCGGAACCACAGCCAAACTTCAAAAGAGACTCCAGCGCATCCAGAACGCCTCCGCACGACTCATCCTGGACATCCCCCGACACAGCCACATCACCGTACACCTGAAAGACCTGCACTGGCTCCCCGTCAGCAAGAGAATCACGTTCAGACTCCTCACCCACGCACACAAGGCCCTCCACGACCTGGGCCCAAAGTACCTCAACGACCGCATGTCCTTCTACACGCCCACACGCCAGCTACGATCAACCAGCCACGCCCTCGCCACCGTACCACGCATCCGCAGAACCACCGCCGGAGGAAGATCCTTCTCCTACCTGGCGGCCAAGACCTGGAACTCCCTCCCCACTCACCTTCGGCGAACCCAGGACCATCTCGCCTTCAGGAAGCAGCTCAAGACCTGGCTGTTCGAGCAGTAACTTACCCCCTCCCCCAGCGCCTTGAGACCCTCCCGGGTGAGTAGCACGCTCTATAAATGCCGTGATTGATTGATTGATTGACATATGTCAATGTGGCTTGAGATATGTATGTGTATATCTACAATGTCAGTATGGCTGGGACATATATGTGTTTTGTACTGTTGGTATTACATTGTTATCCAATATTGACATTTATACATGTCTGGGGCATGCACTTAGATTGCATGCCACACATGGACTTTGCAACTACTTCTTCCAGTGTTGCTCCTGAAACTTTAATCAACATACAAGTATACTGCTATGTGGGACGCACTTACTCATTTACACAGGATTTGTTCTCACACCATTGAATTTGTGAACTCTTTAACTGATACCGAGACTAGGTACTCCATTGAGGTTACACTCATCTCACACTTATCTATTGTGTAGCCGTTGTACTCATATTGACTTTTCTGGAGTACCACATGGTTTTTGTCATGATTCATTGATCTGTGCAGATAATGTGGTTCCGTCCATTCACACAGTGTGGAATGACATATTACTACTCACAGATGTTCTGTAGCTACTAGGCCTGGGCGGTAAATTCCGTTCCGCTCGCGTAATTTGTGGAATTTGGGTAATTTTGCGTTCCGCGGAGAACGTGAAATTGCCAAAAATTCGCTGAATTTTTTGCTTGTTCGCACTTTCAAAATGCGGGCGGAACAAGCAATTCCTCGTGTTCGCGGAACTTTTGCGTGCTCGCAGAGATTTTTTACCATTTTGCGGAGCTTTGCGTAGCGCGACTATGCAAATTCCGCCCACCCCTAGCTACTGCCATTGTCAGATTAGTGAGGGAATGACAGAATTGGAAATCATTATCTACACGTTGCAATATGTTGTTCCCACCATGTGCACATGACAGTAGGGGCAAGATATTTGGCAAAGCGGCACAGTGCAGTGCTGCACTGTGTCACTGGAAAAGGGCAGTAGTGCACAGTATTTTGGGCATACAGAATATTCCTGTCCTTTCACCCTGCACTGGCACACAATGGGCTGCCTAGCACAAACTGTATTGCATGCAGGATTTTTGGGGGTACCATCCTGCACTGCATTAATCCTGGAATGAGTACCTCAGGACTAAAGTGCACTTCATCCCCCGAGCAGCAGTGCACCAGGAGGCGTGTTTGCAGAGTGGTGTAAAAAGGGGGCATGGCCTCGGACCACTCTCAGCAATTCAGTAGTGTGGGGCTTACTAGAGATAACAGGAGGGCTAGATGAACCCCAGGGACCCTCAGGAGGCAAGGGGACTTTATCCCCCAACCAACAGCGCGCCAGGAGGCGCGTTTGCAGAGTGGTGGAGAAAGGGGGCGTGGCCTGTGTCCACCTCTCAGCAATCCCACTATCTGGGGCTTACTGGCGGTATCAGGTAGACTAGTTGGCCCCTAAGGACCCCCAGCAGTGAAGGAGACTTTAATCCCCTTCCCAGAGCGTGCCAGGGAGCGCTTTTGCAGAATGGCAGGCAAAGGGGGCATGGCCTGCTATGAGTACTTACCAATGCTACTGTGTGGGACTTACTGGAGGTAATAGGAGGGGTAGTTGGCCCCCAAGGATGTTCTTGGGGGCCAACTGCCCCTCCTGTTACCTCCAGTAAGTCCCACACAGTGGTATTGCTAAGAGGTCTTCGGAGGCCACGCCCCCCTTTCTCCACCACTCTGCAAACGCGCCTCCTGGCACACTACGGGTTGGGGGATGAAGTCCGCTTTACTCCTGAGGGACTTTGGGGGCCAAGAAGCCCACCTGGTACCTCCTGTAGGTCCTACCCGCTGGTTGGAGGCCCAGCCCCCTTTCTCCACCACTCTGCAAACACGTCTACCAGTTAAAGAAGCATTTGTAATGTAATAGGTCTTGTATTTGAAAGAGTTAGAGCTATTGGCGTTGTAAATGTAAAAGTTTTTTACTAATGTTTTTGGAGTGGAGTGGATGTACGTTGTGTGTAGTGGAATTATGTGGTATGTTGTGCAGTGAAATTAGGTGGATAGGAAGTATGTGGTATTTAGTGTATAGGAACTATGTAGAGTGGGATTATGTGTTATGGAGAGTACTTATGTGGAATGGTAGTCTGTGTTGTGGAGTGGTAACCCAAGGTTTAGTCTTCCTCATTTCTATAGACGCTAAACTATGAACTCAATGAGACAAAAAAAAGAAGGAATCACTGAGGAGCACTTCTGGACCTAGTCAGAGGTATGAGAAGGGCCACTGGAATTATGTGACTGTTTGTCTGCACCGACTTTCGCACAATTATACATTTTTCGCATTAGCCACATAATCCATCATCTGCTGCCTAATCTGCAGATTTGAAACAAAAAAGCCTTGTTTCTAGCTCAAATGGCTCAACCGTTACCAAAAATGCAGTGCTAAGTGTTACAGTGTGGTGGGAGGTCCTTTGCAAACCTAGAATGGTCACCTGTTACTTATTGCCAAATGTTGGTGTTAAATTGGTACTACTGGTGTGCAAGCCACTCTTGCTTCTTTCTGCGCTTCTCATGCCTCTTTATGCATTTCTATTGCTTCTTTCTGCACCTTTCTTTCTTTTTCTGTACTTCTCTTGCCTCTTTCTGCAAATCTCTTCTACTTTCTCCACCTCTTTTGCCTCTGTCTGCACCTCACTTGCTTCTTTGTGCATCCCTGCACCTCTTTTGCCTCTTTCTGCACCCCTCTTCCCTCTTTCTGGACCCCTCCTGCCTCTTTCTGCACCTCTGTTCCTTGTTTCTGTACTTCTTTTGTTTCTTTCTGCACCTCTTTTGCTTCTTTCTGCACTTCTCTTGTATCTTTCTCCACCCCTCTTCCCTCTTTCTGCACCTCTGTTGCTTCTTTCTGCACCTCTCTTGCTTCTTTCTGCACCCCTCGTGCCTCTTTCACACCCCTCTTCCCGCACCCCTCCTGTCTCTTTCTGCACCTTTGTTCCTTCTTTCTGCACTTCTTTTGTTTCTTTCTGCACCTCTCACTTCTTTCTGCACTCCTTTTGCCTCGTTCTGCACCCCTCTTCCCTCTTTCTGCACCCCTCTTGCCTCTTTCTGCACCTCTGTTCCTTCTTTCTGCACTTCTTCTGTTTCTTTCTGGAGCTCTCTTGCTTATTTCTGCACCCCCTGGCCTCTTTCTCCACCCATCCAACTTCTTTCTGCACCCCTGTTGCCTCTTTCTGCACATCTGTTCTTTCTTTCTGCACTTCTTTTATTTCTTTTTGCACATCACTTGCTTCTTTCTGCACCCCACGTGCCTCGTTCTGCACCCTCTTCCCTCTTTTTGCACCCCTCTTGCCTCTTTGTGCACCTTTGTTGCTTCTTTCTGTACTCCTCTTGCTTCTTTCTGCACTCCTCGTGCCTCTTTCTCACCCCTCTTCCCTCTTTGTGCACCCCTCTTGCCTCTTTCTGCACCTCTGTTCTTTCTGCACTTCTTTTGTTTCTTTCTGCACCTCTCGCTTCTTTCTGCACCCCTTTTGCCTCTTTCTGCACCCCTCTTGCCTCTTTCTGCACCTCTGTTCCTTCTTTCTGCACTTCTTTTGTCTCTTTCTGCAGCTCTCAAGCTTCTTTTTGCACCCCCTTGCCTCTTTCTCCACCCCGCTTCCCTCTTTCTGCACTCCTGTTGCCCCTTTCTGCACCTCTGTTCCTTCTTTCTGCACTTCTATTGTTCCTTTCTGCACGTCTCTTGCTTCTTTCTGCACCCCTCGTGCCTCTTTCTGCACCCCTCTTCTCTCTTTTTGCACCCCTTTTACCTCTTTCTGTACCTCTGTTGCTTCTTTCTGCATTCCTCTTGCTTCTTCCTACACCTCTCTTGTTTCTTTCTGCAGCACTCGTGCTTCTTTCTGCACCCCTCATCCCTCTTTCTGCACCCCTCTTGCCTCTTTCTGCACCTCTGTTCCTTCATTCTGCACTTCTTTTGTTTCTTTCTGCACCTCTCTTGCTTCTTTCTGCACCTCTCTTGCTTCTTTCTGCACCTCTCTTGCTTCTTTCTGCACCCCTCTTGCCACTTTCTCCACCCCTGTTCCCCCCTTTTTGCATCTCTGTTGCTTCTTTCTGCACTTCTCTTGCCTCTTTCTCCATTCCTCATCCCTCTTTCTTCACCTCTGTTGCTTCTTTCTGCACTTCTCTTGTTTCTTTCTGCACCTCTGTCCCTTCTTTCTGCAACCCTTGTGCCTCTTTCTGCACCCCTCTTGCCTCTTTCTGCACCTCTGTTCCTTCTTTCTGCACTTCTTTTGTTTCTTTCTGCACCTCTCTTGCTTCTTTCTGCACCCCTCTTGCTATTTTCTCCACCCCTGTTCCCCCTTTTCGCATCTCTGTTGCTTCTTTCTGTACTTTTCATGCCTCTTGCCTCTTTCTCCATTCCTCATCCCTCTTTCTTCACCTCTGTTGCTTCTTTCTTCACTTCCCTTGCTTCTTTCTGCACCTCTGTCCCTTCTTTCTGCAACCCTTGTGCCTCTTTCTGCATCCCTCTTCCCTCTTTCTACATCCCTCTTGCCTCTTTCTGCTCCTCTGTTCCTTCTTTCTGCACTTCTTTTGTTTCTTTCTGCAACTCTCTTGCTTCTTTCTGCACGCCTCTTGCTTTTTTCTCCACCCCTCGTGCCTCTTTCACACCCCTCTTCCCTCTTTCTGCACCCCTCTTTCCTCTTTCTGCACCTCTGTTCCTTCTTTCTGCACTTCTTTTGTTTCTTTCTGCTCCTCTCTTGTATCTTTCTGTATCCCTCTTGCCTCTTTATCCACCCCACTTCCCCATTTCTGCATCTCTGTTGCTTTTTTATGCATTTCTCTTGCTTCTTTCTGCATCTCTCTTGCTTCTTTCTGCACCCCTCGTGCCTCTTTCTGCACCCCTCATCCCTCTTTCTGCAGTCCTCTTGCCTCTATCTGCACCTCTGTTGCTTCTTTCTGCACTTCATTTGTTTCTTTCTGCACCCCTTTTGCCTCTTTCTGCACCCCTTTTGCCTCTTTCTGCACCCCTCTTGCCTCTTTCTGCACCTCTGTTTCTTCTTTCTGCACTTCTTTTGTTTCTTTCTGCAGCTCTCATGATTCTTTCTGCACCCCCTTGCCTCTTTCTTTACCCCTCTTCCCTCTTTCTGTACCCCTGTTTCCCCTTTCTGCACCTCTGTTCCTTCTTTCTGCACTTCTTTTCTTTCTTTCTGCACGTCTCTTGCTTCTTTCTGCACCCTTCATGCCTCTTCCTGCACCTCTGTTGCTTCTTTCTGCACTCCTCTTGTTCTTTCTACACCTCTCTTGCTTCTTTCTGCACCACTCGTGCTTCTTTCTGCACCCCTCATCCCTCTTTCTGCACCCCTCGTGCCTCTTTCTGCACCTCTGTTCCTTCTTTCTGCACTTCTTTTGTTTCTTTCTGCACCCCTTTTGCCTTTTTCTGCACCTCTCTTGCCTCTTTCTGCAGCTCGGTTCCTTCTTTCTGCACTTTTTTTGTTTCTTTCTATAGCTCTGATGCTCCTTTCTGCATCCCCTTGCCTCTTTCTCCACCCCTCTTCCCTCTATCTGCACCCCTGTTGCCACTTTCTGCACCTCTGTTCCTTCTTTCTGCACTTCTTTTGTTTCTTTCTGCACGTCTCTTGCTTCTTTCTGCACCACTTGTGCTTCTTTCTGTACCCCTCCTCCCTCTTTCTGCACCCCTCTTGCCTATTTCTGCACCTCTGTTCCTTCTTTCTGCACTTCTATTGTTTCTTTCTGCCCCTCTCTTGCTTCTTTCTGCACCCCTCTTGCTACTTTCTCCACCCCTGTTCCCACTTTTTGCATCTCTGTTGCTTCTCTCTGCACTTCTCTTGCCTCTTTCTCCATCCCTCAACACTCTTTCTGCACCTCTGTTGCTTCTTTCTGCACTTCGCTTGCTTCTTTCTACACCTCTGTCCCTTCTTTCTGCACCCCTATTCCCTCTTTCTGCGCCCCTCTTGCCTCTTTCTGCACTTCTGTTCCTTCTTTCTGCACTTCTTTTGTTTCTTTCTGCAACTCTCTTGCTTCTTTCTGCACCTCTCTTCCCTCTTTCTGCACCCCTCTTGCCTCTTTCTGCACCTCTGTTCCTTCTTTCTGCACTTCTTTTGTTTCTTTCTGAACCTCTCTTGTTTCTTTCTGTATCCCTCTTGCCTCTTTCTCCACCCCACTTCTCCCTTTCTGCATCTCTGTTGCTTTTTTATACATTTCTCTTGCTTCCTGCTGCATCTCTCTTGCTTCTTCCTGCACCCCTTGTGCCTCTTTCTGCACCCCTCATCCCTCTTTCTGCAGTCCCCTTGCCTCTTTCTGCACCTCTGTTGCTTCTTTCTGTACTTATTTTGTTTCTTTCTGCACCCCTCTTGTCTCTTTCTGCACCTCTGTTCCTTCTTTCTGTACTTCTTCTGTTTCTTTCGGCAGCTTTCATGCTTCTTTCTGCACCCCCTTGCCTCTTTCTCCACCCCTCTTCCCTCTTTCTGCACCCCTGTTGCCCCTTTCTGCACCTCTGTTCCTTCTTTCTGCACTTCTTTTCTTTCTTTCTGCACGTCTCCTGCTTCTTTCTGCACCCCTCCTGCCTCTTTCTACACCCCTCATCTCTCTTTCTGTACCCCTCTTGTCTCTTTCTGCACTTCTGTTGCTTCTTTCTGCACTCCTCTTGCTTCTTTCTACAGCTCTCTTGCTTCTTTCTGCACCACTCGTGCTTCTTTCTGCACCCCTCCTCCCTCTTTCTGCACCCCTCTTGCCTCTTTCTGCACCTCTGTTCCTTCTTTCCGCACTTCTATTGTTTTTTTCTGCACCTCTCTTGCTTCTTTCTGCACCCCTCTTGCCACTTTCTCCACCCCTGCTCCCCCCTTTTTGCATCTCTGTTGCTTCTTTCTGCACTTCTCTTGCCTCTTTCTCCATTCCTCATCCCTCTTTCTTCACCTCTGTTGCTTCTTTCTGCACTTCTCTTGTTTCTTTCTGCACCTCTGTCCCTTCTTTCTGCAACCCTTGTGCCTCTTTCTGCACCCCTCTTCCCTCTTTCTGCACCCCTCTTGCCTCTTTCTGCACCTCTGTTCCTTCTTTCTGCACTTATTTTGTTTCTTTCTACACCCCTCTTGCCTCTTTCTGCACCTCTGTTCCTTCTTTCTGCACTTCTTTTGTTTCTTTCTGCACCTCTCTTGCTTCTTTCTGCACCCCTCTTGCCACTTTCTCCACCCCTGTTCCCCCCTTTTTGCATCTATGTTGCTTCTTTCTGTACTTCTCTTGCCTCTTGCCTCTTTCTCCATTCTTCATCCCTCTTTCTTCACCTCTGTTGCTTCTTTCTTCACTTCTCTTGCTTCTTTCTGCACCTCTGTCCCTTCTTTCTGCAACCCTTGTGCCTCTTTCTGCATCCCTCTTCCCTCTTTCTGCATCCCTCTTGCCTCTTTCTGCACCTCTGTTCCTTCTTTCTGCACTTCTTTTGTTTCTTTCTGCAACTCTCTTGCTTCTTTCTGCATGCCTCTTGCTTCTTTCTCCACCCCTCATGCCTCTCTCACACCCCTTCTCTCTTCCTGCACCCCTCTTGCCTCTTTCTGTACCTCTGTTCCTTCTTTCTGCACTTCTTTTGTTTCTTTCTGCTCCTCTCTTGTTTCTTTCTGTATCCCTCTTGCCTCTTTATCCACCCCACTTTCCCATTTCTGCATCTCTGTTGCTTTTTTATGCATTTCTCTTGCTTCTTTCTGCATCTCTCTTGCTTCTTTCTGCACCCCTCGTGCCTCTTTCTGCACCCCTCATCCCTCTTTCTGCAGTCCTCTTGCCTCTTTCTGCACCTCTGTTGCTTCTTTTTGCACTTCTTTTGTTTCTTAATGCACCCGTCTTGCCTCTTTCTGCATCTCTCTTCCTTCTTTCTGCACTTCATTTGTTTCTTTCTGCACCTCTCGCTTCTTTCTGCACCCCTTTTGCCTCTTTCTGCACCCCTCTTGCCTCTTTCTGCACCTCTGTTTCTTCTTTCTGCACTTCTTTTGTTTCTTTCTGCAGCTCTCATGATTCTTTCTGCACCCCCTTGCCTCTTTCTCTACCCCTCTTCCCTCTTTCTGCACCCCTGTTGCCCCTTTCTGCACCTCTGTTCCTTCTTTCTGCACTTCTTTTTTTTCTTTCTGCACGTCTCTTGCTTCTTTCTGCACCCCTCATGCCTCTTCCTGCACCTCTGTTGCTTCTTTCTGCACTCCTCTTGTTCTTTCCATACCTCTCTTGCTTCTTTCTGCACCACTTGTGCTTCTTTCTGCACCCCTCATCCCTCTTTCTGCACCCCTCGTGCCTCTTTCTGCACCTCTGTTCCTTCTTTCTGCACTTCTTTTGTTTCTTTCTGCACCCCTTTTGCCTCTTTCTGCACCTCTCTTGCCTCTTTCTGCAGCTCGGTTCCTTCTTTCTGCACTTTTTTTGTTTCTTTCTACAGCTCTAATGCTCCTTTCTGCATCCCCTTGCCTCTTTCTCCACCCCTCTTCCCTCTATCTGCACCCCTGTTGCCACTTTCTGCACCTCTGTTCCTTCTTTCTGCACTTCTTTTGTTTCTTTCTGCACCTCTCTTGCTTCTTTCTGTACCACTTGTGCTTCTTTCTGTACCCCTCATTCCTCTTTCTGCACCCCTCTTGCCTCTTTCTGCACCTCTGTTCCTTCTTTCTGCACTTCTTTTGTTTCTTTCTGCACCTCTCTTGCTTCTTTCTGCACCCCTCTTGCTACTTTCTCTACCCCTGTTCCCACTTTTTGCATCTCTGTTGCTTCTCTCTGCACTTCTCTTGCCTCTTTCTCCATCCCTCAACACTCTTTCTGCACCTCTGTTGCTTCTTTCTGCACTTCTCTTGCTTCTTTCTACACCTCTGTCCCTTCTTTCTGCAACCCTTGTGCCTCTTTCTGCACCCCTCTTCCCTCTTTCTGCACCCCTCTTGCCTCTTTCTGCACTTCTGTTCCTTCTTTCTGCACTTCTTTTGTTTCTTTCTGAACCTCTCTTGTTTCTTTCTGTATCCCTCTTGCCTCTTTCTCCACCCCACTTCCCCCTTTCTGCATCTCTGTTGCTTTTTTATACATTTCTCTTGCTTCCTGCTGCATCTCTCTTGCTTCTTCCTGCACCCCTTGTGCCTCTTTCTGCACCCCTCATCCCTTTTTCTGCAGTCCCCTTGCCTCTTTCTGCACCGTGTTGCTTCTTTCTGTACTTATTTTGTTTCTTTCTGCACCCCTCTTGTCTCTTTCTGCACCTCTGTTCCTTCTTTCTGCACTTCTTCTGTTTCTTTCTGCAGCTTTCATGCTTCTTTCTGCACCCCCTTGCCTCTTTCTCCACCCCTCTTCCCTCTTTATGCACCCCTGTTGCCCCTTTCTGCACCTCTGTTCCTTCTTTCTGCACGTCTCTTGCTTCTTTCTGCATCCCTCCTGCCTCTTTCTGCACCCCTCATCTCTCTTTCTGGACCCCTCTTGTCTCTTTCTGCACTTCTGTTGCTTCTTTCTGCACTCCTCTTGCTTCTTTCTACATCTCTCTTGCTTCTTTCTGCACCCCTCTTGCCTCTTTCTGCACCTCTGTTCCTTCTTTCCGCACTTCTATTGTTTTTTTCTGCACCTCTCTTGCTTCTTTCTGCACACCTCTGGCCACTTTATCCACCCCTGTTCTCCCTTTTTGCATCTCTGTTGCTTCTTTCTGCACTTCTCTTGCCTCTTTCTCCATCTCTCATCCTTCTTTCTGCACCTCTGTTGCTTCTTTCTGCACTTCACTTGCTTCTTTCTGCACATCTCTCCCTTCTTTCTGTAACCCTTGTGCCTCTTTCTGCACCCCCTCTTGCCTCTTTCTGCACCTCTGTTCCTTCTTTCTGCACTTCTTTTGTTTCTTTCTGCACCTCTTGTTTCTTTCTGTATCCCTCTTGCCTCTTTCTGTACCTCTCTTGCCTCTTTTTGCACCTCTGTTGCTTCTTTCTGCACTTCTCTTGCCTCTTTCTGCACCCCTCTTGCCTCTTTCTGCACCTCTGTTGCTTCTTTCTGCACTTTTGTTGCTTCTTTCTGCATTCCTCTTTCCTCTTTCTGCACCCTTCTTCCCTCTTTCTGTACCTCTCTTGCCTCTTTCTGCACACCTGTTCCCTTTTTCTGCATCTTTCTTGCTTCTTTCTGCACCCCTCTTGCCACTTTCTCTACCCTTGTTCCCCCTTTTTGCATCTCTGTTGCTTCTTTCTGCACTTCTCTTGCCTCTTTCTCCATCTCTCATCCCTCTTTCTGCACCTCTGTTTCTTCTTTCTGCACTTCACTTGCTTCTTTCTGCACATCTGTCCCTTCTTTCTGCAACCCTTGTGCCTCTTTCTGTACCCCTATTGCCTCTTTCTGCACCTCTGCTCCTTCTTTCTGCACTTCTTTTGTTTCTTTCTGCAACTCTCTTGCTTCTTTCTGCATGCCTCTTGCGTCTTTCTGCACCCCTCGTGCCTCTTTCTGCACCCTTCTTCCCTCTTTCTGTACCTCTCTTGCCTCTTTCTGCATACCTGTTCCCTTTTTCTGCACCTCTCTTGCCTGTTTCTTCAACTCTCTTGCCTCTTTCTGCAGTTCTCTTGTCTCCTTCTGCACCTCTGTTGCTTCTTGCTGCACTTCTCTTGCCTCTTTCTTTTGAGATGTCATCAGTGATGTCACTGACCATGTCATGGGTGATGTAATATGTGATGTCATCAGCAGTGCATTGCGGGGGCGCGAGTTATAGTTAGCTCAACTAACTATAACGGCCGAATTTCTCTGGTTTTGTATGAGTGAAATGTTCAACTAACTATAACATCTCTGAAACCTGTGGTTTTTTCAGTGAATTTCTATGGTTTTTTAAATGCTAATTTCTAACTATAACGTCCCTGAAACCTATGGTTTTTTCAGTGAATTTATGGATATATATATATAAACACGAGAGGGAGGGTCGAAGAGCTAGATTTTTAACGAGGTCCTACACCTGTGCTCCTCCTAGGCTAATATACTTCAAAACATAGGGGCCGATTCACAGAACTAATCTTTCGGTATTCACAAAAGGCATTTAGGAGTAGTAACTTTAGTACTCCTAAATGCCTTCTGTGAATACCGAAAGTGGTAAAGTTAGGATTTTTCTCAGTTTAGGAGTAGTAAAGTTAGGAATCCTAACTTTAGTACTCCTAAATGGCTTCTGTGAATACCGAAAGTCGTAAAGTTCGGATTTTGGCTCAGATTACTTTTGTGAATCGGGCCCAGGAGTCATAAGTGATTTCTGTGAATACCAAAAATCGTAAGTGCCTTCTGTGAATACCAGAAGTAGTAAGTTTAGGATTTTGTCTCAGATTAGTTCTCTGAATCGGCCCCATAGACTGGAGTAGTTCCTCTATGAGAAAAGGGAAGGGCCCTAATCTTGGTGGAATCCTGAACCAGGGCAAGGGCTTCCCGGGGATCTGAATGATCAGATCATAGTGCCCTCACACACCCAATAGGGTGTGGTGTCATGCTTCATCAAAGGGCGCTCGTCGTCAAGCCGGCGCTGCAATGCTTGACAGGCCTGGGGGCTCTTTGTCGGAGATCTTTTGATCTGTAATGCCGTTCTGGTGATTGCATGTGGGGGGGTCACAAAATATAGGGTTGTGAAAGAAGTGTATGGGAAGAATAAAAGAGTTTAAGGGAAGTTTAATGAGGTAATGGTCGCTTGACCTAGTAAAAACTAAGGGGCTACCCTAAGGCCACAATGTACCCTGGTAGCTTAAGTGTTACGAGTAAGGTAGGGTCGACATGTTTCACGCCTATATTGCCTGGAGGGTCAAGCGGTGTTTCATCAGGACCTAGATTAACTAAATCCTACCCTATATAGATCTTTGGACCCAGCTAGGGGTCAGGGTCACATGTATGAGCAATATATACTGCACCTGAAACGATGCAGTGGGGGTTGATTTCACCCGACAATCTGGAAAGGAATACCCCTTAGGTAAGGCAGAGGTCCTCCCAAATCACTACGGGAGAAAGTGAATGGCGTGGGAGAATATCCCTGGACCTACCCTCCTCTGCCAGCCTGTAGGTGATGGATATATGCTCTTCATGGTTTATTTTTGACCCTCTTTAAATTTGTCACAATTTAAAAAAAATGAATGCCATTAATTGCACTGTTATATCAAGTCACTTGATCCTGTTATTCGTGAAATATATTTTTAAATGATGCCATAAGGAATCACTTTTTTCTATTACAGTTCTTATCCAGGTTCATGTGGTATGTAAGGGTGGCTTTGTTTTTCCTTTGTCGCTCAAAATTTGGAAACTGTTTTGGTTACTGAATAGGCATATTTGACTTGTTTACTATATCAACTGTAGAAGACTGCACAAAGAGTAAAAACTGCTCAATATGTCAAATGTCACATTGTGCTGGTAGGCGCAACCATCTCCGCTCACATGTGGGCAAAACATGAGCTAAGATGCAGCTATGTAACACTGCAGGCCAGACCGTAGTTCAGTGATGGAATGTGTATGTATGTATGTATGTATGCATTTATTTATTTCTGCATTTATTTACTTATATTGCACAAACATACCGCCAATAATTTAAGAAAAGGATAGGGTTAACGTAGCAGTACATCATCAACCAATGGTCTACACAAAGCAAAGTTCAGAGAGCTTTTAATAAATGAAATAGGAATGAGCTAATGTCAAGAAAGATAGCACAAGATGAAGGAGCCCTTTTCCATAGAGGGGAGTGGATGTTCCTGGAAGAGCTGCATAAGGACTGAATTATGCTTTCAAATGATTTGCCTTCAATGCCTTTGTAAAGGACCTTAAGTTGGATAGCACTCGGAGGAGACGATCTAAGCGCTGCACAGAACCATACCGTTAGCGCTGTTTTCCCACCCTGCTTCTTATTTTGGTATTTGGGAATGTCTTTCAGACTGATGCTGCTGGATCTGTAGATTCTGATCTTTTGTAGTAAGCAGTCAATTTATGGAACAGAGTTAGATCTCTCTTCGGAATGATGTAAATATAGAACCCAGTAATCAGGACTTGCTTGTCGTTAGTGTACATTTGAAATTGTAATTGATGCTGGAGGCCTTGTATTGATGTAGAATAGAAGTGGCAAGAGGGCAAAGCCTTGGGAAATCTATTAGTAGTTATACTTTTGAGTTTGTAAAGAGTACAAATGCCTGAAGGCATCCTCGCGCTCTAGAAACTGCAACTCTAGGCCAAAGAGAAAGTACCCAAAAGCAGGAAGTGATGCATTTTCAGGGACTTCCGGACTTTCATATAGCATGTCATTGCAGGAAGCTCAAAAGGAAATTCATCCCAGAGAGATGTAGTATTATATTATGAGAAGACCCAACCACCCTGGCGGACTTTGCGGATTTTAAGTTGACATAACAAAAAGTGCTGGGGGAAGGGTACATACGAACATATTAGACAAAGCTCTGCTTTAAGAAGGTAGGGCTCATATGGTTCAGCGCTTTAAAGCAGATACAGGGATTTTATATCAGGACACGCTTGTGGATGGGGAGCCAGTGGAGCTTCTTTAGGCGCACAAAAATGGGAGCAAAGCAGGGAAGATTAAGAAGGAATCTCCAGCCTAGAAATTTTGCTAGAATACTGACTGATGGCAATCATAAGATATGGAAAGTGCTCAGACATTTGAAAATCCAAATTACGATATTACATAAATGGCGTTTTCAGCGCCTGGTGATAATCTCCTTTCCTGCTGGCCACCTTGGTCCATGAAAACTGAGCCTATTGTTGGAATTAAAGTACAGATTTAAACTATCTGGCAGTGTGTCTATTAAAAGTCAGATTCAGCAGTAGAGAGGTTCGAATAAAAATGTAAATCATAGCACACTCACATTTAAAACAGGATAACATGAGCAAGCATGATATGTTCTGAGTGAAACTGCAGCAGTGTACAGACAGGACAAACCAGGGGAGTTTCTAAAGCCAAGTTAAGTGAACGTTTCTACTATAAAGATGTGGAAATGACATTCTTGCTGCATCTAACTAATTAGTGAAAATACAAATCTGTATACCACATGGATTTTTTACGTTGCCAGAATGGCTTTTAGAAAGTTTATATTTTTCTGCCTTAATAGAAGCCATTTTGATTTGTGGCTTTAATATCCAGTTCTATTTGGACTCCTTGAAGATCACCAGTAATTGGTTTCCTTCCACCCTCTTCCCACCTTGGAAGAGATGCTTCATGCCCAATACACCAGAACAAAAGGCTTCCAGAGCTCCACTGAGCTCCCCATCCTATTCAACAGACTTCTGTTAAAGCAGCTTGAAATGATCAAAGATCTGGTTATAAAAAAAAGACTGCCAAACTGTCAGCACCTCCTATTTCAGCAACCCCAGTCAAACGACCATTGCCAACTTTCCCATTAATTTCATCCTACAGGTAACAGTCCATATGTTTTAGCAACCTTGTTTCAAAAGGATGGCATACCGTTGACCACCTTTGAAATGCAAGGGTCTCACAGCCTAATGAGGGTCCTTGTACCTGTAAGGGATAAGGTGTGTCTTCAGGATATTCATAGTAGTAGATTTATACGGTAAGTCCAACAGTGCTTGCTGAAATTCCCTAAGAAAATCATGACAGCATTCTTGAACATTCTTCTACTCCCTCTCTCAGCTGTATGATTCACCTCCTGGTTGACAGCAGTGACTTATGGCCAAAACAATTCCACAAGACTTTGCTCCCCAGTGGTAGCCAGAAGGGAGGGCTGTGTTTAGCTGAAATCGATTTGTGAGGAGCTAGGTGAGAGAGAGAAAGAAAAATGTAGACAAGGCTAGATGCAAAAGGAAAAAAATATTATCAAAGCAAATTTTATAGATGTAAAATTGCATATGGTATTTCTAATAAACGACACTGTCAACAAGAAATGATTTAATTTGTACTCAAATAATTCATCAATTGCCTCAATTGTTTATGGTGTGCCTTAATAGCTACTCCTTTTTTATGTCACATATTTGTATAGCGCCTCTCCCTGCACAGCCATTACTTCTAAATGTCAACTGTTATTTAAACTCTTGTATTCCATGTCATGTTATTCTAAGAAGTTCCTATTGTTTTCTACTGAAAATGGTTAATGTGAGAAGTTGGCCTGGTATATGCTGTCCACTAATTATAGTGGGCACCTTGCACCAGTCCAAACAACCCCTTATTGGAGATAGGTTAAAGACAACCTTATTGAAAGCTATCCTAGTGGTAGCTATGGAGAGCAGCCTTCAGGCTAAGTCTTGAAGGAATGTAAAGCAGCTTGTTTTACCAGTCTATAATCTCTTGAGTGATCAAATGAAAGAGCACCACACCAGGTATATATTCAAAATATATGTATTTATTGCTAAACACACCCCTCTAGTCTCTTTATGAGGCTAGAGTTCGAAGTACACAAGTTATAAGTTATTTAAACACAGTAATAGCACAAATACACGTTTGGGCCCTAGGGGCGTACCAAACCATATACCAATAAAGTGGTATAAGAACCACGACTGAACTAGACACTAGGCCTAGAGCCTCTAGAAGTGCTTGGACCACAAGGAACCACCCAAGGTAGTGACACAGGGGACCCACGGGGGACGCGTGCAGTGTAAATACACAACCACGATACGCCGTTAACTTCTATGGAGAAAGTCGCGATCAGGAAATTAAAGAAAAGGGACACTTAAAGAAGGACTTGGAGCAAACCCTTTGAGAACTAGGTCATTCTAGAGTCTCTACCCACGGGAGCACCGGAGTACTCGTGTTACCTCACCCAGGGAGGCCGGGTGCATAGGTGCCTTTCGGGGTCGGGTTTCGTCGTCGATTTGAATGGCAGATCTGCTGCAAAGTGCTGCTGGCGACCAAGTGGAAAGTGTCCGGGTGGATCCAAGAGTGGATCGGAGATCTGGAGCAACCAGGGAGCCCAAGAAGAAAAGGATTGGCCTTCGTGAAGGGCTACTAGCCAACGGGCTAGCGACCGCGAAGGAGCCTCAAGACGTCGCACGTAGAGCTGGCTCACAGGACACTCGTGGAGTGGAGGCCAGTGATCTTCGGTGCAGTTGGTGCTGGAGGGTAGGGCTACTCGGAGCCCAAAGCACGACTTCGTGGGAGACCCAGAAGAGGATGCACTAGCAAATGCGTGCGGTATCCAGGGGTCACGGTTCCACATTACCCACGACAGCTACGGGCCTCAGCTTTGCTGGGGACTCAGGGCAGCCTCTGGGAAGTCTGGAAATCCACCTCTGGTGATGCAAAGACTTCGGCGTCCGACGGGAGCTTAGGTGATGCAGACCAGACAATTGCTTCTTTGGTGCCTGCCAAGCAGGGGAGTCACTCCTTGACCCCAAGGGAGATTCTTCTGTCCTCTAGTCTTGAGTAGAGCATCGAAGGTCCAGGATTCTGTTTCAGAGTTTCGTCCAGGGATAATCTAAAGTCCTAAGGACTGGGTTCCTATACTTATACTAAGTTTAGGGGTTGGACTACTCTGTGGCCCCACCTATGGGTGGGTCAGGGCAGAGGGGTGGCTACACCCCTTTCCCTTTGTCCAGTTCGTGCCAAAGCAGGGGCTGCAAGCCCCTGATCCGGTTTGAACTGGGGTATGCACAGGGACACCAAGTGTGCCCCCAGTGCAGGACTTCAAAGCACCCGAAAGTGCTCCCGCCCAGCCCCAATACACATTATCCTGTCTGGGGAGGTGGTCACACCTCCCTGGGACAGGAAACCTATTGTCCAGGCCTCCCCTGCCGGAGTTTCGTCCAGCAGCCGGAGGCCAGACTCGTGTCTGTGGCAGCAGCATCCATTTTGTGATGCCAGGGCTTTAGAAAGAAGTTACCGGCCAGGCCAGGGTTAACATGTCTCTCCCTCTAGAAGGGTGGAATGCGACCCCCGCCGCCAGAATTGGCGGGGGGTAGTATTCCAAGATGTTTGACACCAAACACGACATGTTTAGGTGCAGCCATTCCAAAGTTAGCATTTAACGTGAGGTTATAATGCGCTTAAGAGTATATGGTCAGGCTGCACTACAAACAGCATCAGAGAAGGGTCTCCAAATGCTGCAGAGGGGCCCTGCTCATGCAGGGGCACCCTCTCACATAGGAACCACGCACTCTGCCTTCAGGATTGATAAGGCCTGCCATAGGAGTGACTTATAGGTTTATATGTGTGTATGTATTTAGTGATATAGGTAACCTATATCACAGTAAGGGGTGCATGCACCACCTTACCCAGGCTGCAGTAGCAGACCTGTGGTGTCAGTTTGGATGGCCTTCCAGGGGTGGCATAATACATGATGCAGCCCCTGGTAGGCCTCTGAGGTACCTATGCCCTTGGTACATAGTATACCATATACTAGGGACTTATAAGGGCACTCCAGATTCCAATCAGTGATGTGCCTAAGGCACATGGAAACCATTTTAGAGAGGAAGCAGCTAGGCTGGGGTTCTGATTAGCAGGGCCCCAGCCAGACTAAGGTCGAAAAACAGTGAAGCATCAGCAAAAAGTGGGGGTACCCATGTGAAGCAGATCCTACTCTCCTACAGTTAATCATGCAAACATTCATGTCAACCTCAATTTCTTGAAAAAGTATCTTGCGAAAGATTTTACAAAATAATACGGCATTCTGAAAAGACAATCTATCCTTTGCACTCAAATAAATCAGCAATTCTGTTAATTATCTGTGGGTGCTCTTTACTGTTCCCTGCCCTGAGGGAGCAAATATTCCAACCAACAATGAGGGCACTCAAGTAGAAAAATAGGAAGATCATCCACTTCTTTTTTATTCATTTAACATTCAATAGTTTATCTACAAATTTGCATTTCAGTATTTGTTCATTTGCAACCTGATTGCATGCTCCTAGTTAGTATACACTGCTGTCTTGTGAACCTGGGGAGCAAAGCCTTGTGAAATTGTTTTGGCCATAAGTCAGTGCTGACAAACAGGAAGTGAACCATACAGCTGAGAAAGGGAGAAGAAGAATGTTCTATAAGGCTGGCATGATTTTCCTAGGGAATTTCAGCAATCACTGTTGAACTTACCTTATAAATCTCCTACTATGAATACCTTCAAGACACACCTTAGCCCTTACAGATTGGTGCTTGGACCGTAGAAGTCGGAACTAGACAGCTTTGAAAGAATCCTTGCCTGCCTCCTGAAGGACTGATGGATATGAGTCTCATTTCAGTGTGAATCTATGACAACTCTGTGCCTTCTTTAAGGGACAGGGGAGCAGGCGCCTTGTAAAACTGAAAGACTAAAGGGGTTCAGGTTTTCTTAGGGACAAGCACTGCTGCTGTGGGACTGCTTTTATGGAAAGAAAATTGTGGGCAAAACAATAAACGGAGTGATATCTGCCTAGAAGAAAACAGAAACAGTTGGATCTAGACTTTTAGCTGTGGTCTTGTCTATAAGTATGAAAAGAAAAATCATACTTGAACCCAAGATGTCCAAGGAACATTCACCGGAAGATGAAAAAAGTTGAAACACAAAAACAAAAGTTACAGAACTTGTTGTACAAGTCGGAAGCTCTTGACAGTTGCTTTCATTGCTATTTTTCTAACCACGAAAATTGCTGTTACTGCATGAAGCTGATTTTTTCTAAGGACTAGATCTTCCAGTAACTTTTTCCTTTTGTGCTGGTGCCATTGCTTTATTTCCGTGCCAAAAACAAATGGGATGATGCTCAACAGTGGTCATATTTTTCAAAAACACAACCAACTCATTGTAATGTTTAAAAATATTACTTTCAAGACTGGTTTTTGATAAAATGTGTTACAGTGTGTTCTTTCTAACTAAATTAGTTTGGGAATTATAACATATTGATTTATCAACTTTATTTTGGTCTTGTTTTAGATTCACTACAGAGAGCTGCTTTTATTTTTACGTAATCGATTGTTTTAGCTACTGTTCACCATAATGTAACAATCCAATTTCCAAAAGTCGACCACAAATGCCCACAGGCTCATCGGAAATTCCAGCGTGCTAAGAATATGAGCCTGAAATTCTGAAGTTAACTCAAAATAAGAGCATGTTCACGATATGGGAACATCGTTTGAATGTTTAAAGTACTTATTTCACTTCCTACTTTCCTTAAGGGTTTCCTTTGGATTCACAGCTGTGGAAAGCATATTCGAGGAGAACTCTTATGATGTGTTTCATTTACAAGGAGGGCTGAGAAAGATGACAACTTAGATGTAGCTGTTTCTATCATGCATTTTAAGGTCAGATCATCATGAAAGAGGAGCAGGAGATATTTCAATGGCTGTGCAGTGCCTCACTGCATAAGGGTTTTAGGACATAAAGCCCTGGCTCAAATTTGTTTTAGTCGCCAGATGAAGCTATAGTACTCAACAGACATTTCCATGAGTTTCCACAGTTTAGGTGTAAATAACACTCCTGCTAAAGCCCAGCTCTGAATGTGGCTCTGGGCACTTTCAGCATTTGACTACTGACACCCGCAGTAGTGAATTTGCAAGGTTTAATTCCAGTTGAAATTTGTTCACATGCCCATACTGAAATTGACCCCCTACCCTACAAATAGTGGTTTGCAAGATTGCACAGGCACACACAACTTCGCAAATATTATTTTTAAATTCAAGAGATTCAGTAAGTGCAAAATTGACAAGGTTTATAAAAAAAGGGTTTGTATTCATTGGCCTTCTCCTGCAGTAGGTGAACTGGTGCCTCTTAGTAGCTATCCATCACCCCCTGGTGTCTGTTCCCCCTCCCTCTGCTCAAGCCTATTCCCATGGCAGCCTCTCAGCCCTGACAAGGCTACTCAGCTGACCCAAAGGTTTTGTCCTGCCCCAAGTCACAGTGTCCTCGTAGTCATTAGTGTGAGAAACTATACCACCAACAACCATTCCTGAAGCAAGCATCACTGGCACCTTTTTCCTAGAGACCCAATGGGAATGCTGCAGACTGACATGATTTCCTTCTCCGTGATATCCCACTGACAGCGCATCTTGTAATAGGAAATCATAATCACAGAGACCCGTTGGGCTGTAAATTTCACCTTTTTTTTCTTTCTTTTTTATTAACAGTTTTATATAGCGCGAACTTGACCCGAAGGTATCGGGTATCAGAGCGCTTTACATAGCACCAGTTGCGTTACATGAGGACACATTCATTTTTGTTAGGCACGGGGAGATTAAGTGATTTGCCCAGAATCACAGGATGTTCAGCGTCATTGCCGAGACTCAAACCCAGTTCCCCAGATTCGAGGTCGAACGCCCTAGCCGTTAGGCCAACTCCTCTTATCACCGAATCTTATCACGAAATGTTGCCCAGTTTGACCAACAAAAGCAGTTTCCCAACTTCGTCTTACTGCGCAGACAAAGTAAAAGTTGCACCCACCTATGTAGGATTAGTTTATCTGAAGTTTCTCTTGAATCATTTGGCTTCTTCTGCCATTGCAAGTAATTTACAAGAATAGTTTTGACTATGTTTCAATTACAGTGTTTCTTTTCTTTGGTAAACCCTCTAGGTTTTTGTGGGGACATTGGTAAATGTGGCAACTTGCCTTCACATGTGGAAAAAACTCCATCACCCATATCTTTTTAATAAATTCAGTTTCAAAATGGGCAATGCAGGAAATAGAACGTTTTGATCACTAAGATACTGGTACAATAGGGTCTTCTGTGCAGCTAGCAAAAGTACCAATTTCAATCCAATGGAAGCATCTAATTCATCAAAGCATTTCACCACTGAGAGTCATGAACTTCAGCCTGCAGACAGAAGCATCACTCAAGACATCATGGTTTCGTTCTGTGATTCATGGTTTATTGATATTTTGCAATGCAATGGATATTTGAGTTCTCTGCATTTCAAACACTGGAAACAGCTAGTCCTTCATTACTGGAATCCACACCCTAGTGACTTTCACATCAAATTCAAATATCCCTAGCTATCCAGAGTGGAGTAAGGAAGTGTGCGATGAGTTTCTGGAGAAGATTAGGATTTATCTGCTCTATGTTCCGTAATAATTACCACCAATGCAGCTATCATATAATGGACCAACACCTTAGGGTCTTCTTCCAAATCATGAGCCATTCTTTAAATTGAAGAACATTGACTCTCATCCAACAGGCTCACCAAAGTTTGGCATAAAGCCATCTTTAGTTTTTTTGCTGCAATGCACATAGCAATCATCGATAATGAAATTGTGGAAGAAGTCAGCCATAGCACAATTATCTTCAGATCTTCTGCCTGTTAATAGAAAACATTCAGAGTTTTGACTTTACATACATGTACATCAAGGGTGTAGATTTCATCCAACAGGAAAGGTGTTTTTGTAGAACCAACCTGAGATAATCATCTGAGGAAAGTGTTGGTGTTGTTGCAGCATCCTCTGTGGAAGAAGCATTCTTTGGCACGCTCTGTGATCTGTGATAGTAAAAGAGTAATTCTACACCATCAGTAATACTGTGACACTCTATTTCCCTTTCTCAACAGAAGTAGTGTTAAAAAGTCAGACACATTGATAATTTATCCTATTTTTTTGTTTCTTATTGGGTCGTCCTCATTGTTTGTTATGACCTTAATATATGTAGGAGCTATGTGATACTGTTAAGTTGCGCATTTCCTTTCGCTGCTACCAGTCCAGGGAGGACTGCAACATCCAGCCTGCTTTGCTCCACATGGCGCCCGGCCAATAGCGTCAGCACCCAGCGCCTGGAGGAGCTTAAAAACGGTTGCGGGCTCCCGCAGCGCGGGTTCCGCATTTCCTTTCGCTGCTACCAGTCCAGGCAAGGACTGCAACATCCAGCCTGCTTTATTCCACACGGCGCCTGGCGCCCTGCCAATAGCGTCAGCACCCAGCGCCTGGAGGCACTTAAAAATGGTCGCGGGCTCCCGCAGCGCGGGTTCCACATTTCCTTTCGCTGCTACCAGTCCAGGTAGGACTGCAACATCCAGCCTGCTTTGCTCCACACGGCGCCTGGTGCCCGGCCAATAGCGTCAGCACCCAGAGCCTGGAGGCGCTTAAAAACAGTTGCGGGCTCCAGCAGCGCGGGACACGCATGGGCGTGCCTGGGCCAAGAGCGGGCGAAGCCCGGGCCAAGGGCGGGCCCGTCTGCGCCCGTCAGAGACCGGAGGAGGCCGGACTGGGCCGTATTATTGACATTTCAGAGTAAGAGTGTACACAATTGTTAAACACTAAGAAGGTTTAAAGGAATAGACCATAGCTATATATCATAGTTAGCCTGAGGGGATCTCAAATATGAGTAGACGTAAATCACTCACCAGGCAGGGAGTGGCAGGGACTTTAGATGCCTTTCTAATCAGGGCCGAGTCAGCATTGATTCACGAAATACAGCTCACTGAGCGCAGGCTCTCATTGGAGTCACAATTTTCCCATGCCAGCTCCGCAATAACTACCCCTGTAGCGAGTAGCATCCAAGCCACCAATACATCTGTAACAGACTCATTCCAATCCATGGCGATTGACTTGGATAATAATGACTCTCCTGTGGCCAAGGAGTCCAATAACATAACGCAAAGTCTGACAGTGACCACTAGAGGTCAGAAAGCTAAATCCAAAGAAGGCAGCAATCCTGCTCCCCCACCTAAGAAGAGGAGGGGGCAGGGTCTTAACAAACAAAGTCATACTCAAAAGGCTCGGGGTTGTAAGCCCAAAATGGTGGAGAGGGAATCCAACCAGGAGCATAATACTACCCTGATTGCCACAGGGCACACAAGCTCATCTTTGGACCATGAGCAGGAGGAGTACTGGAAAAGGTTGGAAGCCACCGTGGTGGGTCTTTTGAACCCATTAAAGCAAATACTTACGCAAATTGAAGGGGGGCAAACTAACCTTGAGAGTACTGTACTCTCCATTCCCTCGGTTTGCTGTGATCCATGTGTATGTAGAATGCAAGCGGTCCCACCACTTGATCAACCTAAGGGTCATTGCGCGGGTGAGAGAGCACCACAGAACCAGGCACACTCAAATGTGGGAAGTATAAATGACCAGGCAAGATCTGAGTTGATGGGAGCAAGCGTACTCCAGTCATCCCAAAATCAAGTCGAGTCAATACTTACCACTCAGGGTATTCCTGTAGGGGAAAACCAGCTGGCGAAGGTTCCAAAGCGGATCACTCTAGGGGGGGAAGCTCAAACTCCAGGCATTAGGGGCAAGCCCTCAAACATCCCAAGACACCCAAATGTGGCTCGGAGAAAGTTATCGGATACGAGGATTTTACACCTTCCCCCGCAAGCCACACCATATACAGTCGTCCTGGCAAATGTCCCCCATCTATCATCAGGTGAAGATGAGCACTGGTCCACACTAAGAAATAAGTTGCTTCACTTCTTAGGCGCAAGGACGGGTCTTACTAACAAATTGTTTACTGGATTTAAGATGGCTAGGAGAATTGGATGGATTGGGAGCTCTAACAAGTCTATGCCAGGTGACTGTATTGTGTTAACGTTTAGTTCCCCTGAAATGATTCAAACCATAGTAGAAAGGGCTGGCACTAGGTCTGTTACCAACAAGGGGATAAATATCCTACCCCTGGGTTTCTTTTATCAACCCTCTAGGTTCATACAACATCCCTTAGAGGGAGAGATTTTCCTTGGGGTGGGACAACAAAGGTATGCCGTCCCGACCAGTAACCAATTTGATGTTTTCAGCACCTTAGGAGATATTGATTGACTGACTCGACAGGCCCAACACTCAACTTGGGAGGATGGGTCAGCAGGGAGTAGCGGTCTGGGGACTATAGCACACAAGAGTAATATGGAACAGCCTGACCTAGAGAGGGATATAAACATACAAAGGTGGGAAAAGGATGTACGAACGAGGGAAACCATCAAAGAGAACGAGGTTCCTCTGTTCGTACCCGGGAACCTTTCTGTCCAACTACTAACGGCAGCCTGTATTGACAATCCTAATAGTTATGGGCTTGCTCCATCCACTCCCCCATATAATAATGATATGCCTTCCTCTAAAGTTATTTCATGGAACATCTCAGGACTACGGTCAAAGATAAATAATCCAGTATGGTGTAATTACATCCAGAGTTGTGACATATTTTGTTTACAGGAAACCTGGTCTAGTGAACCATTCCATATTAATGGTTTTAAAACCTTTGATACTCATGCTGTGAAGGGATTAGGGGGTAGACTTAAGGGAGGTCTTTGTACGTACATCTCTAATAAGCTGGCAATTAACAAAATAGAGGCCTCTCTGGGGGACAGATTCTACCAGATAGTTAAACTGTTTTTTAGGGTTAACCAATGTGTAGTTCTAGTCAACTTTTATAACAACACAGCTCCAGAAGAACTCAATCAGGTGTTGAAAAACCTGGGTGGCGACTTGAGCTTGATTTGTAATACTAGCTCATTAGATGTTATGATAATTATGATGGGAGATTTAAATTGTGCATTGTGTCCCTTTGAGGGTAATAGAATATGTTGCCTTATGTACGAAGAAGGCCTTAGTAACACCCATTTCTGTAATACAGCGGTGGGGGAGTTGTTTAATGAATTCCTCGCTTGCACCGAACTGGGATTTGTGAATGAGCTTGTTTCAACTCCAGTACCAATGCCTTACACTTTTAATGGAAGGGGTTTGGCCTCTACAATAGATTATATTTTGGTCTCATGCAATTATGCAACTAGATTACTCTCTTTTGAGGTTGGTGATAATTCCCTGAGCGATCACTACCCGTTATGCTTAATGGTTAACTTGCCACTAAACAATCCGAAAAGAAGCAAGAACACCACACAGGGTATAGGTGAAATCGAACTTGATAAGACTAACGGCTACACCCTAAAATGGTCAATGGTGGACGCTATGGCAATGACAAAACGCTTAGTGATTAACTGCAAATCTGCCATTGATATTTGCCTAAGTGAACTGGCTTCTCATGATAGGATCGTAGCATCTTATATTGAAATATCCAATGAGCTCAGGAAATTATTGTCAGCCCAACATCGTAACAAAGCTAAAGATACGGGCTGGTTCAATACAAGGTGTACACGAGCGTACTTCAACTTGAAGCTTGAATTACACAGGCAGCCAAGAATTTTGAATAATGTCAGGAAGGCAAGATTGGAATATAGGCAGGCTATCAAGGAAAGAAAGAGCGTCATGAGAGAGGAAGCATGGGAATCCCTCCACTCAGCAGCAATGTTGAGAGACAGTGCAGCATTTTGGAGGGCAGTGAGGGCACCGTTTCTAACTTCTAGAGATGGCCCATCGATAGAAATTGCTATCTCAGAAGAGTACTGGATCAGGCACTTCTCACAGGTATACAATGGACTAGATAATTCCTCTCCCTCAACCAGTGTCAGCGTAGTGAGTAATCATGTTAATGTCGATCTGAAATTCACTTTAGAGGAAGTAAATAGAGCACTAGCATTAAGCCAGGTTGGCAAAGCCCCCGGTCCAGATGGCGTTCCCGTGGACCTGTTTAAATCTAATACCACTCTTTGGGGGCCGATTATAACGCAGGTCATTAATGCCAACTGCCAAACTCGACTCCCTAAGACCTGGGGGGAGTCAATAATTGTCCCCATTTTTAAAAAAGGGGATCGCCAAAACCCGGGTTGCTATAGACCAATCTCCTTACTTGACTCTATGGTTAAAGTGGCGGGGCGTGTGATTTTGGAGCGCTTGCAAGCCTGGGCAGAAGAAACACAGGTTTTATCAGATTTACAACATGGTTTCCGAGAGGGGCTGGGCACAACGGAGCAGTGTTTAAATTTGGCCATGCTAATTGGGAAATACACAAGGGCAAAAAAGGGTAGATTGTTCCTGGTCTTCGTGGACCTAACCGCGGCGTTTGATTCAGTTAGACACAATAGATTATGGGAGGTCCTCGAGGCCTTGAGGGTTGATCCACACATTATTGTTTTTTTAAGAAACTTGTATAGCGATGCATCAGCCAGTGTGCGCTTTGGAGTAGGGGGTGAGCGCACGGCTGCCTTTGCTGTTAGGAGGGGGGTCAGGCAGGGTTGCGTGCTGGCCCCATTCCTTTTTAACTTGTATATCAATGGACTGGGCGATGCATTATTCAGTAGTGCACAAGATTTCCCTCAAGTTGCTGGTTGACCCATTCCAGTTCTTCTTTATGCGGACGACGCAGTTTAAATGGCAAGAACCCAAATTGGTCTACAAAGGGTCCTTGACTGTTTCTCAGTTTTCATGAAGGATCTTGGTACCAATATATCAAAGACGTTTGTAATGAGATGCGGGCAAGGGACCATGAGACCAAAAGATATATTTGTGGATGGTCAGAAGCTAGTTTCAACTAAAAATTTCTCATACCTTGGAGTACAATTTAATCACAATGGCTCATGGGCTCAAACCATAACTATGAAAAAATTGTTGTTCATTCGGTCATCCACCGCCCTTGCAACTTTTTCAAAGAAATTAGGAAGGAAACCCTCGAAGGAGCTCCTACAAATATACAAAGCAAAATGCATTACTTCTGTTATGTATGGAGCAGGGGTGTGGGGCCTAGCTAACACTATGCTGCTGCAACAAGTCGAAAACTCATTCTTAAGATTTATTCTATCAGTTCCACCAAGTACGTCCTCTTATGTTTGCCACGAGGAGCTGGGTCTCCCTTTTATTTCTGACCTTATTAAAATAGAACCGATAGTGTTGTGGCACAGTATCTGGTCAAAGGAACAGACACAGCTAAATAGGGAGATTCTGCAGGACTGTCTCAAATTAGACGGGGCTTTAAAGATTCCTTGGGTGAGGTTTGTGCGTGACTTTATGACTGATTTAGGTCACCCAGAATACTTTACCGACCCCACGACCCTGCAGGCAATCCCTAGAAAAGTCCTTAAAAAGAAGGGCCTATGCTTGTTGGAAACTGTCAGATTGTCAGGAGAACTCTTAAAGCCTAGTGTTAGTCAACACCAATTACTATTAACTACACTAAGAATGGAGCCATATTTGTCATTTGTGCCAGGTACTTATGATAGAATGTTATTGACTAGGTTTAGGCTTAATACTGTCCACAGACTAGTGACTTTGCCTAAAATGAACGACTGGTCGCGACAGTTACCACTGTGTCCTTGTGACAACCAATCCTCTCAGTCCACTATACATCTAGTCCTTTTTTGTAAATTTTACTTAGAGTTAAGGAAAGTGTGGTTAATTCCACTTTTAAAATCTCAGGCGCTGAGGCAATGTCGCCCTGCTTTGATAAAACTGCAGTTCCTGGAGAATGAACATGTAGCATGGAGGTTAGCCATGTTTTTAAAGAGAGTGCTTCGATTAAGAAAAAGTTTTATTAATGATGAATTCCAAACATAAATGAACCACCTCTCTATATTTGTATGGTCTTTTAACTAATGAAATGTGTATGTATTTTAAAATGACCAAATTGTACTGTTTACTGTGATTGCATTTGCTTTTTAATTCATGGATTTTATTGTTGAATGGATTATTTTAATGCTTTTATGATTGTTAAAGAATAACACTCGAATAAAGCTTTCCTTGACCTTGACTTGAATAGATTAATACATGTAATAACCATATTTTGGGGTGTTTTTCCTTAATGTTTTCCACTCAATCTGTAAGCAGTCTTGGTACTAGATTAAGTGGGACATGAAGATAAAACAAAGATGCTCTGCCTCTTCACTTCAGAAGATTACCAAGGTGATGACAGATCATATTAGAATCCCTCCTACATGGAACTTTGCAGAAAATGACACTTGCCTAGATTACAAGGAGAATATTTAAATTGTCCACACCAGGCAGCAGGCAACGCTGTTAACTCTCCTCCCTTTGAGCATAAGAGACATTGCTTTGGCTTTGCAAATGTTTCTTGCTGCTATGTGAAGGTGTAGCAGTTCTATGGCTGTATGTAAGAAATCATAAAGTGATGTTTCTCTTTTATGTTGGACCTCTAAAGTCTTAGCTTTGAAATGGAAACGTGAACCACTCAAAGAATTCATGCAATAATGTTTTAGAAGCTGTATATCATTGTTATTCCATCTGTTTTAGATTATATGCCTAAATTTGGAAAGTGCATTAATATCTCCACAGGTGTGGCCTGTGCTATGTAAGAAATCAACTAAATAAATAAAATGAAATTCTGTCTACGTTGTTAAGATCTATGAAAAAAAGAATTTGTCAAGAAAAACCGAGAGATGTTAGTAGAACAAAAGAGACAAGATTCATTCTGTATGGCTTTCATTCAATAATATACACTGTGCCATGCTTATGTATGCATAATTAAACTAACACTATTTATATACCACACAATTGAAACAGAATAGTTTTTGGCCCCTTGCAGAATGTGCATAAGCCACTGAAGTATTGTGAAAAGCAGCGAGTCTCCTGAGATCCCCAATGCTGCCCGGCGCAAGGTCACCTTTAATCCACTTTGGATTCGCTATCTAAAATAACGAGGCAGGCGCTGGAAGCTGGAAGGCAAGAAAAAGGTTTATTACTCTTAGAGGAGACCACGTCAACTGCTGACACCAGGATGTCTTCAGGGAGGTGTTCTACTGGCAATGCTTTTGGCTCTTCCTTTTATACAGGTTTTACACAATGTATTTGTTTCATTTATCATGGTTACAAGCTTGGAGTCTCCGCCCCGGGCAGGTTGTCACACAAGCCCGACATTGTTTCATCAGCATGGTTACACAAGCCCAACATTGTTTCATCAACATGGTTACACAAGCCCAACATTAACTCTCCTCCCGCCCAGGTCAAAAACAGACAATTTAATTGCAGCTGGACCTTGCTTCAGGGTCTAAACACAAGTGAGACCGGCCAGATCTAAGAGTCCGTTCTGTTGATAAAAATAGGTCCCATTGTTGGCAAAAACAGGTCTTGCTGTGTGCAGTGCAATAAACCATGCTTGCAAGAGTCTGTTTGGTATTTGTAACCTGTTTGTGCAGGGATGAGAGGAAAGACGAGTTTGAGGCAGCAGGTGATGTTGATGTTTGTGGTGGAAATAGTTTATAGCCCCCAGCACACATATCAGGTTTGGTCAGAGAGTCAGAAGGCTGCTAGAGGACAGGGTGAAATGAAGGTGACCAACAGAGTACAAAATGGCTGTGGTCAATCAGAATGACTGTAGTTTATGTGCACGTAGGAACTTTCATCAGACAAGATGGCGCAGAATGTTCATGATTGTCGTTTTGTTCTTAACAGTCGCCCCTTTGAACATAACTAGCCATCTCGTCAGTCTATTTCGATCTCCATAATGTCCTGTATTTCTTGTTCATACATTACTCTCATTTTTGTTAACTGAGTGTCCATATTCTTAGGGCGCAAGGCACTTATGCAAAGAGAACACAAAGGTGGTATACAGTGTACACCCAAACAGCAACCACATATTGCCAATACTGGGACCAAGAGAAACATTGATATTTTCCAACCCCAGTCCTTCAAGATGCCCCAAAGTCAACTTCCAATTGTCCGAGTCTCTGATCCTTGATGAATTTCTGAAGACAGTCTGTGGAGATGTTCGATTGCTTCATAGACAGAGGGTGAATTATCAGGGATGTATATGCAGCAACTGGCACCAATGATGCGACATGCTCCTCCACGATCCGCTAGTACCACGTCCAGGACCATGCGGTTTTGTAGGGCCACCAGACGGACCGCTTGAAGCTCGGCAGTGTTGTTGGTGAGGATGCCAGCTGTGACGTTCAGGGCGGTTTCTACCGCTTGAGGCAGATGTCTGATGGCTCGGCTGTTTGCCATCGGACCCCATAGCGGGACGAGCCCTTTTGCTGCGTCAACGAACTGTGATGCGGCAGAGTCTGCTTGATCAGTGTCTTTAGAACGCTTTTCTCGATGATGCTCTGCAGGGGCTGTGTAGGTCGGTGGCAAAACAAAAGCGATGTAGCACGTGCCCCCAGTTTCTTGGGAGCCAGGTGTAGGCTTTGGTTCCACAGACAAAGTACATATTGGGTGATGCAACAAATGCTGGAGGGTTGGCAGTGTTCAAAGTCCTTACAATGTTACAAGTGCTGTGACCCACATTCTTAGTCCCACGGCCTTCAATGCATACAAGGCCAGAGACGTTCACCACAGATAGGGCCACAGTCAGTGTTGCAGCAGTTCTTTTCTTCAGGTAGGAAAATGTGGCTCTGACAGGATTATTGAACACTTGTATTTCCACTCGTTCTTTGGAGGGGACATTCATTGGGAATGTCGTATTGGAGGTGTGAGGGCAAAGGGAGCTGCTGTTCTTCCTGTTTGGTTTAGCCAGAACTCGTTGTAGAACTGAGCGATTGTCCCATCGGAAGTGGCATTGTCTTTGTAACTTTCTTGTAGGAGCATCATCCAGGCAAGGCAAGATCCATGAACAGAAAAGGGTGAAGGGATGAAAGGGATGGAATGTTCAGTGGCATGTGGTAGCAGCCCACAGACCCAACAGTTAGTGGCATTGGTGGCAAGATTGTGCTGGTGCAGCATCTGTACGAAAGAATTATTCCAGAATTCTTTGCGTTGTTCTCGGAGATGTGGCGGTAGTGATACCAGGTAGTGTTCTTTCTTTGTGATTGGTTGCATGGTTGGTGACAATGTTCTGTATGCAGGTGCATTCTCTTCAATGATCCTGAGTGTGACCATTAGTAGGAGGCAGGTGAGAAATGCAGCTACAAGTGCAATTGTCTTTGTACTGTGCAGTTCAAAAGACTTGGTGTCTTTGCGGTGGCTTTGCAGGTGTTCCATTTCTTCCATCATCTTAGAGGAGCTCACCAACTGTTAGGACCACAGACTTTTGTCTGGTGTTTTTCCTGGTAGCGTTGTTTGGCTGTGCTACCGATCTGAGACTCTGACTCAGTTAGTGGCCTGGTTGTTGGAGCTCCCCTTTTTGTCGATCTTAGGTTGTACCCTTCCTTGGATGGCACCGTGGGGTCGGGAAATTCAGACAGTTGGAGGGTGTCTTCTTGTGGGTAGCAACTCAGAGCTGGTCGGTCTTTTGCGAGTACTTCATCTTGCACCTCCACCTCTTCACAGGTTGCCAGCGTTGGAGGGACTTTCTTGCAGTGGTGGGCGTGCAGCCAATTTCTTTTTCCTTCCACTCGGAGGGCAGTTCGAGTGGTGATCAAGACTTGCCAGGGGCCCGTCCACCTGGGCTCCAGATTCTTTGTTCTTTGGAAGTTGCGAACTAGGATGAAGTCCCCAGGCTTTATCACATGTCCTGGGCCCCTGGATACGTCAGGCAAGGCTTGCTGCACCTGTTGGTGGATAATTGTTAGCTCGTTTGTCAATTTATGCAGATAGTCTGACATTAATATGTTCGGGACATCGTTAATGGAGGTGGGTCTTGGTGCCGCCCAAATGTTCATAGGCCTGCCGAAGACCACTTCATACGGGGTCCGTCTGTGTTTGGTCGGGGTGGAGCGCATTGATAGCAATGCCAATGGAAGGGCGTCGGGCCATTTCAACCCGGTTGTGGCAACTATTTTGGCTAGCTTTAGTTTCAATGTTGCATTGTGTCTCTCTACCAGGCCCGCTGATTGGGGGTGGAAGACGGCATGGAATTTTTGTTTTACCCCCAACCCTTTCAGTATGTTCTGTATCACTTCGGCTACGAAGTGTGGGCCGTTAGTCGCTCCATAAAATTCTGCAAAGGCCGTACCGGGGGAAGAATTCTTTCAACAATACTTTTGCAGTGGCTATGGCAGTATTGTCGCGGGTGGGATATGCCTCCACCCATTTGCTAAAAGCGCACACAACCACCAGGACATATTTTAGACCATGGTATCTCTCTAGTTGGATGTAATCCATTTGAAGGACTTCAAAGGGGTGATCAGGGACTCCAAACCCTCCCCGTGGTACTACTGTCCCTTTCCCTGGGTTGTGTTGTAGGCATACTATACACTGTTGTACTAGGCGCTTTGCAGATTCTGTTATCTTGACATTATGCCATACTCTTGTGATTAGTTCAATCATGGGGGTGGAGCCTATGTGTGCTGGTAAATGTGCCATGGTCAATATGGGGATGAGGTAGGCATTGGGTAACAGCCATTTATTTCCGTCTTTAGTTCTCCAGCAATCTTCCTCGTCTTTTAGTCCCACCTTTTCCCACTCGGTCAATTCGTCTTGTGTGCCTGTAGTCTGTATGTCCCTTACAGTGGTCCAAGCATCAGTCCATTGTTCAGCTTGTGACCTGGTCACATACATTCGTGTCATAGTTCTGTCTTCTGCCGTGGCTCGGGCAGTAACGTCTGCTAGCGCATTTCCCTGTCCAATGAGATCTGTCACTTTCCTATGTGCTTGGCATTTTATCACTGCTAGCTTTTTGGGGAGGAGGACTGCTTCCGTCAAGGCGGAGACTAAATCTCCATGCAGGATGGGTGTACCATGTGAAGTCAGGAACCCTCTTTCTTTCCATAGAATCCCGAAATGGTGAACCACCCCGAAGGCGTATTGGCTGTCGGTGTATATGTTAACTGTCGTGCCAGCTGCTAAAATACATGCTCGTGTGAGGGCAATGAGTTCTGCTGCCTGGGCGGAACGTTGGGCAATACGGGCTGTTTCTAGAATGGTTCGGGCTGTGGTGACAGCGTATGCAGCTGAGGTGGTGCCGTCGGGGAGTTTGATGCACGAACCATCCACCCATAGTTCTCCATCTGGCTCTAGAAAGGCGGTGTCTCTGAGGTCTACTCTACTTTTTGTTTGTTCATCGGTTAGTGTCACACAGTCGTGTAGTGGAGCCACGTTAGGATCGTCCTCGGGTAGGGGTAACAGGGTGGCTGGATTGAGGGTGGTGCATCGCTTTAGGGTAATGTGCGGTGCTAGCAGGGTCAACTCATATCCTGTCAGTCGGGCGCTAGTCAAGTGTTGGGTTTTGGTCTGGTTCAGTAGTGTGTCGACTGCATGGGGTACTAAAACAGTGACTGGATTGGAGAGCACTATTCCTTCGCTCTGGCGTATTGATACTGCTGCAGCTGCCACAGCGCGCAGGCACACTGGCAGTGCTCTGGCTACTGGATCGAGGGTGGCAGAAAAATATGCACAAGGGCGTTGTTTGTGACCAATTGATTGTGTTAGGACAGACAATGCACATCCCTCCCTTTCGTGTGTGTAGAGGAAGAATGGTTTGGAGTAATCTGGGGTTCCTAGGACTGGTGCTGAGCAAAGGGTATTGCGTAGTTCTTTAAAGGCTGTCTGGCATTCGGGGGTCCAGGGGAGAGGTGAGGGGATGTCCTTAGCTAGGAGGGAGAGAAGGGGTTTGACAATGAGGCTAAAGTTCGGTAACCACTGTCTGCAAAACGAGGTGAGGCCTATCAAAGAGCGGACTTGCTTCTGATTTTTGGGGACAGGGGTGCCTAGAATTGTCTGGATCCTGTCAGGTGTGAGTTTTCTCCCTTCTTTTGATAAAAGGTGACCCAAATAGGTCACTTGTGATTTACAGAACTGCAGTTTCTTTCGGGAGACCTTGTGACCATTCTCAGCAAGGAAATGGAGTAGTTTGATGGTGGCTGTGACGGCTATTGGTATGGTGTCTGCTGCTAGAAGGATGTTGTCTACATATTGTATTAGTGCCACTCCATCTGGCAATTGTATGGCGTCCAACTGTCTTTTAAGCGCCTGGCTATAGATACTTGGGCTCTCAGTGTACCCCTGAGGTGCTCTACAAAATCTATACGAACGGGAATTTAGGGTAAATCCAAAAAGATAGCGGCTGTCCTCGTTTTATAGGTATGGAAAAGAAGGCGTTCTTGAGGTCGATCACAGTGAAGGTGGTGGCAGTGGAGGGGATTAAAGTCAAAATTGTCGTGATGTCGGAAACTACTGGGTATTGTGGTACTACGATTTTGTTTACCTCCCGCAGGTCAATGATGAAGCGGTAGGCTTTCCCATCTCCCTCTCCCTGTCTCTTTACAATCGGTAGTATGGGACTGTTACAAATGTTGCTCACTACTTCCTCTACCACCCCTGCCTCTACCAAAGAGTGTATGATCTCTGTTAGTGCTTTCTCACCCTCTGGCGATATTTTGTACTGCGGTACCTTCGGTAGGGTTGCGTCCTGTCGTATTGTTACGTGTACTGGGTCAATCATCATTCGTCCTACGTCTGAATCAGCCCTAGCCCATAAGTGTGATGGCAAAGTGTCCAGTAGGGATGTGTCAGTCTCAGAGATGGAAAACATGTGCTGAAAAGGGTTCTCTCTATGGCGTTGGGGGTTGTCATACAGGATGACACGCACTCCGTCTGGTGAGCATCTGATAGTCGCATGGAAGTGTTTCAAAAGGTCGAGGCCCATAATGGCGTCTGGGGTGTTAGATGAGAGGAGGAATGTCGTTTCGACGCCATTGCTGTCAAGATTAAAAGGGATGGGCCGGGACAAAGGGTTGGTGGAGGGCGTACCGTCAAATCCTATTGAGGTCACATGTGAGCCTGACAAGGGTGCCCTTGGAATCAGTCGTTTGGATAGTGCACTACGTGTTGCTCCTGTGTCTACCAAAAATGGCGACCTTGTGCCCAGGACCTCAGCGGTAACATAAGTAACCCTGGGCAAAGCACTACGCTACGCTCGCGTAGTTTGTGAAGTTTGCGCAGCTTCGCACAACGCGAATTGCACGTAGCACAGTGCAAACACGCGTAGCGTAGCGTAGTGCAGCGGTCATTTTTTGCTTGCTCGCGGTCCTCAACGTCAAGTTGGCGACCGCAAGCAAGCAAAATGACATCCCGGCGAGACTTTTTCCTCGTTCGCGATCAGCAACATCAAGTTGCCGATCGCGAGCGTGGAAAATAAACCTCCCGGCGAGATTCTCAACGCGGGGAGGTCAGGTTTCTCATTGCGAGTGGTCGCGTATGCTCGCGACCGCTCTCGATGAGAAACTACCAGTCCGCGTTGAGAAAGCTGCCGCTCGAGTAAAAATCTACTCGAGCAGCAGTAAAAGACAGCTCACACTGTGCAAGATGCCGTTTTCAATGATTGCACAGTGCGGACAAGCATCCGGCACTGTGCAATCATTGCGAACAGTGCACTACGCAGTTCGCGTAGTGCTACACGTAGCTTCCGCGTAGCTCGCGTAGTGCGAACTGCACTTTGCGTAGCTTCGCGTAGCGCTACTTCGCGAACTACGCCCAGGCTTAAACATAAGGGCCTTGCTGATCAACGCAGAGCTCGACTGGATCCCTTCCTTGCCCCTGGCTGTCCTATGCAAAGTCGTACGTATTGTCATAATCTGTCTGTTGGTACTGATTCTGTCTGGGATGGTCAAATGCGTTCATTCTTCCTGGCCTTTCCTCGCTTGCTTCACTCGCGTACCCTCTTCCACGTCCTCTTCCTCTCTGTCCACTTGCTATTTCCCTCGCCCCTCTGCCCCTAGCAGCTCCTAACAAAGCCGGGCATTGGGATTTCCAGTGTCCATATTTTTTGCAAAATGCACATTGATCCTGTCCTAGGTCTTGGCATCCTACATATGATGTAGATGGATTGTTCCTAGGGGGCTGTACTCTAGGGGTATTCTGCTGGTTTCCTCCCCTATATTGCTCCCTTCCTGTATTCGCCCCCTGGAGTTGTGCTATCATTACCCTTTCCTTCAAGTCCTTCTTTTTCCTTTCTGTAGCCCTGTCATTTTCGTTTCTCTGATGCTCGTAGTACTGGGCCATTTGGAGAATGGCCGTCGGTTTAGATGCTGCCCAACTACTTTCGCTGGCTTGTAGTTTCTGGGATACATCTGGCAGTAATCCTTTGACATAGTTCTGCACAAATAAGTGGTGTCCGGTTGCGGTGGACATGTCTTGTCCACTGTAATCAGAGAACACAGTTTCAAATCTGGAGAAGTACTCTGAGACGTCCTCTTGTGGTTTCTGGCGGCATGCGGTTACTATGGACCAGTCTATCTTTTTCTCTGGGATCAGCGTTTTCACTTTCTGCACTATTTTGTCAGGGAGGTCTAATATTGCTTTAACTGGTTTTTGACCAGGGTTCCGCTGTTTATCTAGTGTGTCGAGTTGTACCCAGGTATGACCAAACAGTTCGGTATGGTCTACTTTCCTAACCTGTTTCCACACATCTGCTGGCAAACATAACCCGAAGACCAAGTCTATGTCGGCAAGTGTCATTATTGTTGATCCCAGAGCTGTACCTAGCTCGGTGTAAAAGGCGGTGGGGTTCTTTCGTAAATCCGGCAAAGATTTACGGAAGGTCAGGATGTCTTGTCTGCCCCATGGCTGATACACCCAATTGTAGACCACCCTTCCGCTAGCGTCTTGATGGTTTATATCGTCATTAGTCCCTTGTCCTCTAGGAGGTATCCAGTAAGGGGCAGCTTCTTTTATTGGCATCATGCTATCTGTTTTTTCCACTGGGGGTCCTGCTACCTTAGTTGTCCTGTCCCTATCTATCTGTCCTTGTTCTATGAGGTGACGCAATACTTCTAGTGGATGAAAATAGTTCTGCAACATCGCTGTCGCCTTCATCTCCGATGTCTACCTTCCTGTAGAGAGCCACTAATCGCTCGGGCCCTTCGTCTTGGTACTTCTCTTCATATGCAGTAAGGGTGTGGTAACAGAGACGTACAATAAAGTATTGTTTGCGGTTTTCAACATAGGAGTTGCATATGTCAGTTACATGCTCTTCTGTCTCCTTCCTATCTATGAGGGATTTAACTACTTTATCAATGCCTGCTCGCTCATTTTTACTTAATCGCGGGACCCTGGGCGCTCCTTTTTCTTTTGATCCTACCTCTACCACTGTATCCTTTGATGAGGCATTTGGTGTGGGTGACTCGGTGGGAGCAGAGGCGGTGGAGACTGAGGCGATCGTGCCATCTCCGGCTATACTTTGGTGGTCCTGGCGTTGTACTATGGGATGAGTAGGGGCGTAAGGGGGTGGCATGTATATCATTGGGGGACCTAACAATAAATCATCATCTACCCCCTGTTTTGCTGGTAAATCGGGGTAAAGAGTTAAGGGCGTTCTAACAGGGCATTGACCTGATATTTTTGATTCCTGTTCCTTTTTATCGATTTCCTTTTCTTTTAGTTCTTCTTCTAACTTTTTACAGGCTTGGTAAGCTGATTTTCGCGTTTCTTTATCTTGTCTAGCTTCGTCTCTTTTCTTTCGTTGAGCTGCCTCTTTTCGCCATAAACCAAAACTATCAAACATGGCTGGTCTAGCTTTCTTTTTGTGGAGAGCTAATTCTAACGTTTCTATTTTAGCGGGATCGAAAGATCCCGTCAGTGGCCACTGATTTACCCGGTCCTTCCTAGTGTATTTATGCCATAGTTTGCTATAAGCTACAGTGGCTAATCCATATTTCACGTACATGTCCTTGTTAGGGGTGCCTTCCGGCGGTGCCGGATGACTGACCTCTAACAAACGGTCCGGTCCAAAACAATCAAACAATCTAGAGAAAACAGGCATGACGTATTTAGTGGTCAAAATGAATATCTCAATTAATGTTAGACAAAAGTCTGCACTACCTGTCCTTCGCTGTCTGCAAAGAGAGAATATTCCTATTCTACGTTGTTTGCAAGCAGGGAATGTCTCAAATAACTCAAAAAGGAATACTAGTATTTCTATCAATCAATCAATTTAAGTCATGTTTTCTCACGACCTTACCCGGACCGTATGGACAGTTCTTCGTATTCCCCTTCCAGCGCCTGGTTGTCCTCTTACTCCAACAATCAATGCGGCGTTCCTGTAAGGTCCCAGTCAGGACCGCAGGTCACTCGAGAGAGGTCCGTTCGGAACCGGTGAAGTTCAGTCGATTGGCAGCCAGACGAGGGTCTCTTTCAGGCAGGTGCACTCCAATCATTTAGTCGTTCACTCCGTCGTTAGGACCTCTCTACTGGACCCACGTGTCTCTGATGGGCCCCCCGTTGGGTCGCCAATTTGTGAAAAGCAGCGAGTCTCCTGAGATCCCCAATGCTGCCCGGCGCAAGGTCACCTTTAATCCACTTTGGATTCGCTATCTAAAATAACGAGGCAGGCGCTGGAAGCTGGAAGGCAAGAAAAGGTTTATTACTCTTAGAGGAGACCACGTCAACTGCTGACACCAGGATGTCTTCAGGGAGGTGTTCTACTGGCAATGCTTTTGGCTCTTCCTTTTATACAGGTTTTACACAATGTATTTGTTTCATTTATCATGGTTACAAGCTTGGAGTCTCCGCCCCGGGCAGGTTGTCACACAAGCCCGACATTGTTTCATCAGCATGGTTACACAAGCCCAACATTGTTTCATCAACATGGTTACACAAGCCCAACATTAACTCTCCTCCCTCCCAGGTCAAAAACAGACAATTTAATTGCAGCTGGACCTTGCTTCAGGGTCTAAACACAAGTGAGACCGGCCAGATCTAAGAGTCCGTTCTGTTGATAAAAACAGGTCCCATTGTTGGCAAAAACAAGTCTTGCTGTGTGCAGTGCAATAAACCATGCTTGCAAGAGTCTGTTTGGTATGTGTAACCTGTTTGTGCAGGGATGAGAGGAAAGACGAGTTTGAGGCAGCAGGTGATGTTGATGTTTGTCGTGGAAATAGTTTATAGCCCCCAGCACACATATCAGGTTTGGTCAGAGAGTCAGAAGGCTGCTAGAGGACAGGGTGAAATGAAGGTGACCAACAGAGTACAAAATGGCTGTGGTCAATCAGAATGACTGTAGTTTATGTGCACGTAGGAACTTTCATCAGACAAGATGGCGCAGAATGTTCATGATTGTCGTTTTGTTCTTAACAGTATTTCTTAGGAATGGAATAGTGTCCTGCAGGTTTAAAATAAGAACATGCATAAAACCACTGAGATATCCTTGCACTATGGAGCACAGGTGTGTGTTTGCACGTGGCAGCCTAAAGTGTGCCAGTGCAGTAAAAGAGGAAAACAGCTCCTTAGCTTAGCAGATATGTGCTGTGTACTCTGTCTCTGTTTCACGCAATGTAGAGCATTAACTTTAGCCGCTGCACTGGGTTTTGTGAATATTTTGTATATCTGGGTCATAAACTCTAACTGGGTGCATGTGTCATGACACATGCACACGTCATGATGAGCTTGCATGCATCACAAGGCACACATATGCATGACCCAGGTTGTTCTCATTTGCAGGAGTCACCATGTATGCGTACTCATCAGGGGCCACCTTGGAATGGGTTTGCTTTAATAGAAAACCCATTCCAAGATTAGCAACTATGTGTGCAATATGTCCTGGCGCAAGCACTGACAAACCCAATAACTTGGCCCTTTAAATCCGAGACCTACTGGCTTTACCAACTGTTGTTAATTGTATGGCTTAATTATGAATGTAATTCCCTTCCGCAGAAGAAAAGGGACCTGAGGGTTCTTTTTTTCAGCCTAGAACCATCGAGATATCGATTAGGATATAATTCACAACCATGAGTCCAGAACTGGTGGAACTATCATCCTAGGTCTGATGGATCTAAGGATTGTGTGTTGAAAGTTCCAACTGCACCCTAACCCTTCTCTAATTGGCTAATGGCTGCCACTAATCAAGGGGGGGCCCAAGTATCCACTAGGGGGCAAATGGACTCTTCAGGCTCTTTGAATCTTGAGGTCGTAAGTCAATTAGTATATGAACGTAGTGGTTCCTGTGCTTAGGTTTATTTTGCTAGACTCATCAACTAATAGAATCTTACACCCTGCCTCCCTGAACTTCTCTGAATACAAGATGGTGTCAATCACGTGTCCTAACTTTGTTTGACTTTGATTTGCATGCGCCTAAATTGCAATAATCAAGCGGAGCCAGAGCTACTCGGGTATTTCATGTTGGTGTGCCATTAAAAGCTATTATATGATTACAAAAAAAGTTTAAGCGGGGTACCTCTTTGTATTTACTTTGCAATTGTTTCACATTTAGACCTTTTTATAGTCCCCGGAGTTAGTCAGGCGCTCCTGGAAGGACGGCCGCTCTTTTTCTTTCCTAGGCCCGAAGCATTGTAACGCTGTCCCTGAGTCTCTTAGGGGCATATTATCAAGGGGCCGCGATAACATTATCGCCGCTTTAGCGTCCGTTTTCGGGCGAAAAGCAGCGATAATTTTATCGCAATATCATCAAGGATACGCAAGCACGTGTTTCCTTGACTTAGCGCCCGTTTCCAGCACACCTAACTTCGCATCTCTAATGAGATGCAAAGTGGGCATCACTGGGCGTACCCCTGACGGACTACCTTGTTAAATATCGCGAAATGTACATCGCGATATTAACAAGGAGTCCCACGCATTTTTGCAGACGTTAGTTTTTGGCGAAAACCGCGGTTTTCGCCAAAAACTAATGTCTGCAAAAATGCTGACTTACCTATACCTAACAATGGGGGTGGATTATGCTGATACGACCACAGGGTCGTATCAGCAAGGTTATCGCCTTTTTCCATGGAACATCGCTGGAAAACCAGCGATGTTCCATGAAAAACACCGCAATCGCTGGGAAATTATCGCCATTGCGCTATGCGTTGTTAATACAGCGATAGCATGGCGATAATTGGCAGCGATAGCCGGCGATAAAAAAAATCTCGCTAAGAGCGGCCAGCGATAATTATCGCTGCCGCTTGATAATATGCCCCTTAGATGCTGCAACTCGCTATCCATTTTCCGTAAGGAGCTAAAAACCAGCGGGCTTATTTACAAGCCCCCTGCGCCGCCGGTGGGTCACTTTTTCAAAATGGGAAAATGAGACGCACTGGTGGCGCAAGGGGCTTTCAAATAAGCCCCCGGGTATTTTAGGTCTCACTTCTAGGCTGCTTAACCTGTCCTCTCAGCGCTGGGAAACCCAACCGGTAGCTACGCGCTGTACAAGAACTCAATAATAATAATTTGTCTTTATGCATTATTGCCGTGGTGACACATTTTCTATGTGATGTGGACTGGATTAAAATGTTGGTGCTCCATTCCATATTACAAATGCAACACAAATGGTGCAACGTATTTATTTACATGCGCAAATTTTTGCACACCTCCCAAATACTGGTATTTATGTGGTGTACATGCGATGTATAGGGCGGAAGACAGAACATGGTTCTGTTTCACCCATAGTCAGTTACAACCCCTCGGAATGGTTGATTTTTCCACCAAGCATTTCCCTAGTGGCCTGGAGGAGCCTTTGGTGCCGATTTTTAGGGCAGAGGGCCGCTGCTGGCGCCTCGGTCAGCGTCTCCTGCTTCCAGCAGGGGGGTGGGGGCTACTTCAGGAGATAAAGTGAAAAGATAGAAGAGAGTGATGAGAGAGCAATGAGGAATAGAGCACGGCTGGCTTTAATATTTTTGCTGGGACTACCTCAGGTTGCCAGCCCGGCCCTGCACCCCAGTGTAGTTTTCCTCTCACAACTGTTACTCGGCGCTCAAAACAGTTGCGTCTTTTCCTCATGAGTGCTATGAAGCCAAGTTGCGCCTTTAACTCGTGAGCATTTTGTACTTGAAGGGCATACGTTGTTGAGTATTTCTCAGGGGGACTATCGAGGGAAAGAGTTGTCAAACTGCACTCGCCTACAAAATGTTTAAAATACGGGCTATTACGCAAAATAAATCATCACAAATGGGCAGTTTTTAATCGTAACTTCGAGACATTCAAAAAGTTTTTTCTCTTTTTGTGAAAAATACGTAATGTCCAGAACAAAAAGTTTTTGCAACTTCGCATATCCCCATTAAGCGCATTCACTGAATTTCTGTCCATCAGGATCTTTAGGTAATCAGGCTGTACGGGCTCGCTGCTTCGCAACAGCCGGTCGGCAATGCTGAAAAAATGTTCGTTATGTCGTCTTAAAAATAAGCCGTGTCGCTTCTGAGAATCTGTCATTAAGAGCTCGTTTAAGCTCCTGCTGCCTGTTCTTTGATCATCATTGTCTTCTGCGCCGGCACCGAGCAGCGACAGAAATATGCGGAGTCAATGTCAGCAAAACATTGCAACACTATTCTCCCGCCTTGTGCTATTTTGTCTGGGTCGTGACCTCTCTAGCAGCTGCCTCTGCCACTTGCACTAATGATTGTAATTCACGGTTTATCCCAAGGACGGTGCTCTGACGTGTGTCCCCAACTTCATCCTGCTTCCAAATGTACTCCAAGCTCAACACTCACAGCTGCTGCCAACGCCACAGTAACTTTCTGAAGAGAGGCAACTTGTTTGAATAAGGCGGCCATGCATCTACGTTTTTGGTTTAAATCATTGCCAACTACTATTGGAATTCACATTTTGTAAAGATCCCCTTAGAATGTTGTAATATGTTCTCTGTTGACTACATCACCAGTAATAAAATTTGCAGGGAGGCAATGTCTTAAAGCTATAGCTTTAATTGTTGTCCAGGCTTGCTATTATTGTTTATGGACAACTAAACGTAGACATTATCTGTTGTGTGGTGATAATATTAATCTACAACCATATTGCATCCGCTATATCATGGTAAGTATGTTATTATTATTAGTTTTACCTTTTCATTGTTTGCATAAATCGTATTTACGATTGAAGTAATGTATTGTGCTTACCCTTTGATGTAGTGGTATGACAATAGAGTCATATTATTGTCATGCAATATAACTTATGCGATATAGTGAGGGCATAGCATATTATCAATGTCTAAACTTACCCAGACCCAGCCGCGGCCTGTGCAGGTAAGAGTAGTTGGGCCGTGTGGGGGGGATTTTGACAGACGATGACAAGGGAAAATTAATTATTTATTTAATTTTCCCTTGTCATCGTCCGTCGAAAAACCCCCTCCCCCACAGGCCCCACCACTCTTACCTGCACGGACCACGGCTGCCCAGACCTGTTGCTTCTTCTGGAATGAGGGAAGCAGGAGATATTTTGCACCCAAAAAAATATCACGTTCATTGCGCCTCAATGCCTCCTAGATAAACCTTTCTCTAATATATAGACCAAGAAGACGGATTCATTTTCACCCTATTCACTATGCTCCAGCTTTGGCAAGGAAGTGGTAAGCTAGTGAGTAGACATATTTTTTGCACTTCGGAGGATGTGAACTAGCTGTACGGAATTTGCGCAACTAAATTGTATAGCTGTTTGGAAGTACTCTGTGCAGCTAATTGAACAGGGGGCGGTGGTGATGAAAAGCCATTGCCATCTGGCAGACTTTTCTGTAGCGAGTGTGAAATCAGTTGATGATGTGGGTTTTGTTCACAGTTGGCAGATGTCCCATTCACGGAATCCACCATCAGGTTAATTCCTATGTTGACAATTCCATCACAAGAGGGTTGGTTGCAGTCTGTAACACAATATCGCTCTTTCTTGACTAGGAGGCTAGTCGGGTTGAATCAAGCAAAGGGTTCAAGTCTTGCACTGCTAGGGGGCGTGGGGACACTGGTGGTCCTCTTCTCCATGGACTGGGTTGTCCAGGTTCAGAGGGTCTTTGAGGTGTCGGATTTCTCCGTATGGGAGCTGCAGGTTTATTCAGCCCAGCCCTGACTCATTCAGGAAAGGCATGACACACCTCAAACCCCCCCCAGTGGCTGTCTACAGTGACTGCATATCCCCAGCCCTTGTCACTCCAAAGCCAGACAGTCAATCCACAAACCAGCAGAGGCACACAGGATGTCTAAGCAAGAAAATACCCACTTTCTATTTTCAAACACACAATATAAAAATTATCTTTACTAAAAGATGCATTTTTATATTTTGAGTTCAGGCTTAATAAACTCCATCTTTCTATCTTGTCCCAATGGGAAGTTATATTTATAAGATGTTATAAATAAACTCCCGTTCTATCCTATAGGACAGATAGCCTTTCAATTGTGAAAAACGAAATACACTGTATTTCACTATAAGGACATGTCACACACATCAGTACATGTCCTACCTTTCACATACACTGCACCCTGCCCACAGGGGTACCTTGGGCCTACCTTAGGAGTGACTCACATTTAATAAAAGGGAAGGTTAGGGCCTGGCAAGTGGGTGCACTTGCTAGGCCGACATGGCAGTAGAGAATGCACACAGACACTGCAGTGGCAGGTCTGAGACCCCTCTGAAAGGCTGCTTGTGTCGGTGGTACAATCAGTGCTGCAAGCCCACTTACAGCAGTTGACTTACAGGCACTGGGCACACACAGTGCACTGTACTAGGGACTTAGTAGTAAATCAAACAAGCCAATCAAGGAAATACCAATCCATATTCACAATTTACAGAGGGAGTATTTGCACTTTGGCACTGATCAGCAGTGGCAAAGTGCCTAAAGCATCCAGACCAGCAAAAACGAAATCCAGCACACACAAAATACAGGAGGCAAAGGCAAAAAGACAGGGGAAAACCACACCAAGGATGTCAGGTCTAACACCTATTATTTGTGAAGCCATCATGTAGCTGGGGAACTTGTTTTCACCTGTGTCCTGCACATGTACTTAAAATAGCTTCCCTGTTCACTTGTAATGGCAGCAATAGAGCTGACCAGCACAGAGGCATATATGTCTCGCATGTAGCATAGTGCACTCTGCCTTAGGGCTTTAAGGCCTGCAGTAGGGGTGACTTGCCTAAACTGCATGCAGTGTAAGTGGGCATTGCACCCAGGGATGTGTGCCATGTAGTTTTTTCACTTTAGTCTGCCAAATGCGATGCAGCGCGCGCAACGAAATTCATTTTATTTATTTATATGTTTACTTACCTCTAATCGGCCGTAATCCGTAGTTTACTACCCCCCACCCTGCCCCTCCCCCGCCCCACGTCAGCGCCCGGCAGCACTCCCACCACGGGCCACTACTGGTCCCGGCACAGCTCTTCCCTAGAGGGTCCCCTTGAACCTAGCAGCTCTGGTGTATAAGGCCCAAGTTCCTCTGGGTCAGTTCGCTCTAGGGCTGACAGGTCTTCTCCCTGAGGAGAGGGGACCTGAGCTTGTGGCTGAATTGAATCTGGTTTCCCAGTCTTCCTGCCTTTTCTCTTGGAAGGTTGGGCCATTATTCCAGGCTCAAACTCTTCTTTTTCACCATGGGCTTTGCATCGTGCTCTATTTTTCACACACACCCATTCAGGTATTCCCATCATAGCTGTGTGGGCTTTTCTTTCGACCTCATGCTGAGGACTCCAGATCATTTCCTAGCAGACAGGCTACAGGAATGACAGAGGATACCACCACCTTCGTTTGGCCAGTAACCCCTACCTAGTCTAAGGACACCATTGCCATGGGATGGGCCTTAGTTTGGTTGTCAGCATTGATGACTGTGAATGTCTCACCAGTCAGATACTGTTCTGAGGATATCAGATTTTCACTCACCATGGTGACACTTGCATTGATATCCCTCAGTGCTTCAACTCTGATCTTATTTATATGAGGCTGTTGTCTGCATTTTTCCATGTTAATGGGCCAGAAAGCCAGGGCACCTACATCCATCCCACCCTCTAAAACAAAAGTTGCTTTGGTGAGCCCTCTGACATGGTCAGGGCTCACCTGGGATCCCATCTGGAGACTTACCACTACATTCACTACAGGTGCTATATGGGGATTCTTTTTGTTGGGAGAGCTAAAGTCTCCAGTCTGTTGCCCATTAACTTTGCAATCATGGGACCAAGCCGTCTTGAGATTCCAGTTCTTACACTGGTACCCACCCTTAGACTGTGTATTGGCTCACCCTCCTGAACAGGTTTTTGGGGTCCTTGAGAAGACTATTTGTTTTTAACTTTAGACTGCTCACCATCTTTCCCTTGGGGGGCTTAGCAACCCCTTTCTTTTGGTCACCCCCACCATGAGTTGTCTTGATTACTCTTGTCATGACCCAGTGGTCTGCCTTCTTCCCCCACTCAGTGGACTTAGGTCTACTAGGTACTGATGTAAATTCTCAGGAGCACAATTACTCAACAGATGTTATTTCATATTAAGATTATAAAACCCATCATAGTATTGTACATTGTTACCTTTCAACCAGCCACCTAGTGTTTTCACTGAAAAGTCTACAAAATCTATCCAGGTCTGACTCTGGGTTTTTCGAGTTTCCCTGAACCTGATTCTGTTTTCCTTAGCGGCAAGTTCAAAGCCCTCAGTCAGGGTATCCTTCATGAGGTCATAAGACTCAGAATCTGCCTCATTCAGTGTCAGGAGCCTATTCCTACACTTTCCTGAGAACAGCTCCCAGGGAAGAGAGCTCCAATACGTTTGGTTGATTTGCCTCATGTTATTAAAAGCCCTCTCAAAGACTGTAAACCTTTTGGCAATATCATCCCCCTATTTATTATTTTGTCGCCACCAGAGATGCGTCCTAGGCCCATATCATCTCTTCTTTTCTCTATAGCCAGGATTTTTGCTTCTAAAACCGCCCTCTTGGCTAGTCTCTACAGAGCAAAGTCCTCCTCTGGGAGGTCTTCTCTCCCTCGGAGGGGAAGTTCCAAGCTCTCTTCCTGTCCACTGTCTCCATCCTGACCCTCAGGAACAGTGTCATCCTCTGGATGGTCTTTCTCAGACTCTGCCAAAAGCTCCTGTAGCTTTGCCTTGGTAGAAGTTGAGCCTGTTTCGATGTTATACGTTTTTCAGGTGGTCCTTAGCTGCCACATTGAAAGGGGTCAGGTCGAGCTCCTGGGCCAAATCCCCTGTAGAAAATATTACTAGGAAAGCTGGGACCTTTTTAGAAAACGACAAAAAATTCTAAAATAAACTTTTGGGCCTAGCTACTTTTATACTTTTTAAATTCTTAACATTTTCAATTGTGGGACTTAACACAAGGCTGCAACAGCTAGGTTTTAAACAAGTTAGACAAAATCAAAATTGGAAATAAATGCTTTTACTAATGACAATTTTGGATTCCTTGGTGGGATCACTTATTAACCAAGTGGTACAGCAGATGTCAAACCTTGTATCCCACTGCGGCACCGCCAATGTAGGAAGCTGCATCTTTATATGATATACCAAAATGAGGTATATTGTGCAAACAGTCCAGGAATTTCCTTATGAGTGAACAGCGGGACAGGGGCTTACTCTAGCAATCCCAAGGTGCTCTTCTAGGGGTTAGTGTGGTCGAGCAGTCTTAGGCTTATCGGAGAGGAGTATTAGACATATGTAAATACATACAATAGTCAATCAATGATGCACACAACTCAATAAGGAGATCAACACCAATTTAGAAAAATACCCCATATCTTTATATATTTTTAGGCACCAGAATCAATACGATCAGGTAAGTACGTTTTGCTAGAGAAATACCTTATGTTTTAAAAAGTGAACACAGTACATTTTTCAGAAGCTGCAATGTTATCCTATGGAAGGAAAAACATGTACGACATTCTGGTACAGTACAGTGACTTATGAAAATAATCTTCTGGACTTAAAGTGAGTATGGGGCAAGTTCCAAGGTAACACCAGCAGGTCACCTCCATCGCACTAGGGCGGCCGGGTGCAGTGGTGCAATACAGCATCTGGTGCCCAATGTTAGTCTATGGGGATCAGGTTTCGTTAAAAGAGCCTGCAGGTATTGACTGGGAGGCCAGTTGGGTTGAACCAAGCAAAGGGCTCAGGTCTTGTGATGCTAGGGGATGTGGGGACACCAGTGGTCCTCTTCTCCTTGGGCCGGGGCGGCCGGGTGCAGAGGGTCTTTGGGGCATTGTGTTTCTCCGTCCGGGAGCACTCACAATTGAGGGGGCCTGCAAAAAGAGGCTGCAGGCGATGTCTGGGAGTTCATGAGGGGTGAACCCAAAGTGGGCTCTGTCTCTTCAGGGCTGGGGGACCACACTGACACCGTTAGCCCACTTTGACTCGTCTGGGTGCTCGGGTGCAGTGGTGCTTGGCGGTGTCATTTTGGAGGTTCCTGCGTTCTCATGGTTTTTCTTGGGGTGCCTGCAGGATGCAGGGGAGCAGTTTAGCTGCTCCACTGGAGTTCTTGAGTCTTTATCGAAGGCAGGCCATCCTCCCAGGCTTTGGAGGCACGTCAGCTGCAGGACGAGACGTCTTTGGCGATGGTTCGACGGGGAACCACAGACAGGCTGGTAGGGCCGGTGCCAAGTCAGTTGCTCTTCTTCAGTCTTCTGCTTTCGCGACTCTTCAGTGTCCTTCTTCTACATAGGTCATCAGATTCTGATTTTCTGGTGCCAGGGCCACCCCTAAATACTGAATTTAGGAGTGTTAGGGAAGTGTAGGGTAGTAGCCAATGGGCTACTGACCCTTGGGGTCACTACACCCCCTATATGACCACTTCCTGTGGTAAGTGGGCATAACCCTGTCCAAGAGTTCCTAAGTTTGCCATCACCAAAATGGCTAACTCTGAAAAGTCGCCTCCACTTCAGGTAGCCCACCTTAGGGGTGGTACTAGCCTGAGGGTAGACACACCTATCTGACTAGCAAATTTACCCGCCTGCCCAGGTGCCAAAGGGCTCTGGACAAAGGGGGTTGGCTTCCTCTCCTGTGATAGAAGCCAGATTCACATATCAAAGGCAGTGGGCTGTTTGGTAATATGCAGCATGATTTTCCTCCTTGTATAATATAGAGCATATTTTTACATTCAGTTTCACTTGTATTTATAGAGGCCCCTGAAGAAGGGATACCTATCCCGAAATGCATTGGGCATCTTCACCATCAGAATGTACATGAAATTGGTGTCTTCAAGAATTTATACAACAATTTTGTTCATCATCCTTTGAGAGAATTGGATGCTGTGATTGTAGTTATATGTTTTTGCTTTTCGCTTGTTGAAATGGACACAAACTATAAAGTCCAATTTGTAATAGAATAAATATAACAATGATATTTGTGAATCTTACAATTGTGTAATGTAATATAATTTATGAGTAGGAGTTGAATTACATTCACAGCTGTGCGGCCAGGCATCCAGTGAAGTGTCACTGGTACAGGATACATTCATAGTTGAGGCAGGCAACCTCTTCCTGACCAGCCCTCATACTAGATTAAATAGGGTTAGTAACGTTTTCATTTGTAACAGAAGTTTAGGTGTGCGCAATACGATTTAGGTTACCCTGGGATGTGTGCCATGTTGTGTTTTCACTTTAGTCCGCACCGAGACACGCAGCCTGCAGTGGCAGTCTGGATGTGTTTGGTGAGGGGTCCTTTAGGGTGGCAAAATTCATTCTGCAATCCTAAAGGACCTTCTATAGCCTCCTTGACCTAGGTACCAGGGGTACCACTTACTAGGGACTTACAAGGCGGGCTAAAGGTATTGCCAATTGGGGTACAAATGGACAGTTTTTGGGAAAGAGAACTGGCACTGGGGACCTGGTTAGCAGAAACCCAGTGCATTTCCAGTCGAAATCACATCAAATGGCAGGCAAAAAGTGGGGCTGACCATGTCAAAAAGGGCTGCTTTCCTTCAAGGACACTGTTTTCAGTGCTCTCAGACTGGTAGCGGTGTCAGTCAAATGGAAATGTCCACTGCCTTTCTCAAAATTCAGGCAGCATTATGTTCAAAGTGTGATCTACATTACCACTGGTCACATGTTCTTTACTCCTTCCTAATCCTTCCTAATTTCTGTGGTTTATGCTTGTTTGGACATTACTTGCTCAATAGAAATCTAAGAGAGAATACAGTCTTCTTTCAGAATGTGCTGTGTCCATCATCTACATTGAGGTATTCACAAACATATATCAGTGAAAAATTATGGGCCAGCATAGACTCTTTTAGGCCTTACCTACAGACAGCTAAAGCTGTAATATACTTACCATGATGTACTGGGCGCAATACAGTTGTAGTTCAATAATATTGACTTTGGTATAGCGTAGCTGTCTGTGGTCAAAGATCTATTGTGAAGAATTCAACACATTGAGTGTGATTTGGGACAGTCTCGCTCATGACTGGATGTCTTCCATGTTTATCTCACTTTACTGGTCCTGATGCAGTGATTTTCCTGCATATTTATTTGTTCTGCTCACTGAGCATTTCAGTCTCACCATGTTTGATTGCACCACATATAATCTTCCACTGCTGATGCTAGACCTTTCATGGTAATACATATCATGGCCTCATTCCTCCCCCTTCCTTCCTGCCACATTCACATCCACCTCTCTTTTTATTAAAAACAATCCCACCAACACTCACTTTTTCCCTACAAGCGCCTTGTACTCTTAGTGCTGCCTGCTGCTGAATCTCTGGGTGGCCATCTTAAAATGTTTTTTCCATTCCAAGATGGCTGCCCAATGCACATACTTTTGAGGCAGCCATTTTTAATTATTATTGTTTTGTTTGAATGTTTTTTCTGATACTCAAACAATTTGAATTAATTAAAAATGTCCGTGACGCACATACTTCTGCATAGGAAAATGAATTCAAAGATGGCCATTGCAAATCCATTCACATTTAGGAGAAACAACACTGGCAAAGTCAATAGATTACATGGTTGGCCACTGTAAAAGTTGATGGTGGAGGCAGGAGACAAGATACACAATACAGGAGACACTTAACATAAAGTGCAGACTAACTGTGTCATTTAGACCCTTGTGAATTCTTTGCTGATATACCGGGAACAGTGTCCATGGCTTCTGCCACTCTGGTAGAGGAATGTCTGCCCTATTTAGAGATCCTCCATGCCAGAAGTAATCATTGTGCTGTGAAGGGATCCACCTCTTCAGAAGCTCCTCTTACAGCACGGCAGATTTGCCAAGCTGGTGTTATGTTTAACTTTTTTGTTTAGAGAAAGCAAACTCCCAAATTGAGAGTTTGTTTTCTCTAAACAGAAAAACACATGATTCCCAACATGCAAGGATTGTTTTTTGGCACTTGGTGGCCATTTTACATCTTCCCGTTTGTAAAATATCAGTGACTGTCACCCTATCTTTAATAGGGTGGTGCAACTGTGAATGTGACCTGGCGGCCCTTTGATTTTACACTGGTGGAGCTAGTGGAGTCTCCACCACGGCAAATACAGCACTTGTGTTGACTCTAAAAAGAGTGGGGGACTCTGAGTTTAGCAGGAGCATACAAGAGTGAAAACTGGTCCTAATACGAGTCTTCAAGCACTCTAATGCTCCCCAGGCAGTGCCAACATCTAGGCATGCAGATTCACAATAATTAATGTCAGTTGTATGCCTTGTCAGCTTTACATATCATGCACAAGTATTGTAATAAATGATTATGGAAACTCACGCTATAAGCTATTTAGGGAATGTGACACACAGGGTGAGATTGACAAGCTCCATGATAGTGGCCTTCCAGAAGAAAGAAGGAGCAGACAAATGGAAAACAGGATGGCCAGGAGGGTTCTGGAGATTGAACACAGCGGGACTCAAGTTGTAGCCAAGAGAATCAAAGGCAGTAAATTACCCAAAGCAATGACAAACACAAACAGAATTGAAGACAAGCAAGGCTGGGTTGCAAACTGAGACGAGATATGGATGACCCTCAGCAAGCACACAATTTCCAGATATTGCAGCACATGATGACCAGCCATTTATTGCAATTGACACACAAGTTCCTGTTTCAAATGTTGGCGCCATTTTGGGAAGGGTAGAAGAAATTCATGCTTAGTGACAACATTGCAATCTTGAACGGGGAAAAATGTCTAGGCAAAGTGCAAGTGTCTTTAGGCATTGGACGGTAAATGGACCTGCGGTGGTGATATTTTCACTGATGAAGTGCTGACCATAGGTGCCATTCTCTGTGGCCATATCAGTAAATGCCAATTTTCTGAAGGGTCTTAACAATTTGTCTTGGTCTTACCCAAAAGACCATGGCATTTTAGATGTCTGTTAAGTATTTGCATAGTTCCTGATAGTACACTCTACTCCTGAAGGACCAACCTGCTTTTTTGGATAGCACTTATGGAAGCCATAAAAAAGACAAGTAGAATGGACAAATGAAGAGTTCCAATGAACAATCAGTAGAACCATACCCCTTCCAGTCAACAAATGGGTGCAATTGACCACAAACAGTTCTAGAGTCTAGAATGGCATTGAGTTTGTCCTCAGGACCAACGCCAAGTACCACTAAAGGAGGAGTAGAAGGATGACGAGAAATACTAGATGATGAAAGTTTCAGCAAGGATACATGAAAGACAGGATGCATCATTGATGATCTGGTATATGAAGTTGGACAGCAAGTATTGATCTTTGTAGTAAGAAAAGGACCTACAAACTGAGGTTTATATTTTCAATGTAATCTAGAATTTTCAAATGGTGAGTAGACAAACAGATTGGGTCCCCCCTGTGTATACTGCACTCACAGGACTGTTGATGTCTGTTTATTTCTTGCACACAGTTTTATCAGCATTAAGGTAAAGAATAACTGGCCTATGTGTAACATAAGGTATTTACAATTTCTGTAACTGATGGTACAGTTGTAGAGGATGCACCCAACTGAAGTATATGGACATTATACCCATAATTGCATTGACACTAGCTAAACTGCATCACATTTATCCAGGATCGTCCCAAGAGCACCTCTAGTGTAGACAGGCTAGAGCAGATATATTGCACATGTACTAGGAATGCTCTATAGTGCACCTCTTCTGGGAAGAGGTCTGTGCAATACTTCACAGAATCACAGGTCATTCAAATATATGTAGGCTGGAGTTGTGCCTCCTTGGATGCCAAGGTCGTCAGAGGGCGTGGGTAGCAACAACACGCTTTATTGACTTGGCACTCATATTAGCCAGCACACACAATCACAATGCGATGGAAGGTGGCGTTGCTTTCTGGGCCGGCACTGTGGCTGGTGGCTGTGCTGCAATGGGCTGTGGCAGTATCAACAGCATTATGCAGGGAGGTGTTGAGGGCCTCTGTCAACATCCCTTACTCACTGATTGTGATGGTTTATTGCATGCTGTGACCCCGACTCAACTCGGACTTGTAGTCACTACCATCATGCGCACAATACATACATGTCCCTGGGGCAAGACCATGTCCCTCACGATGGGGCGGGCACGTAGTAATCCACACACCAATTACACTGTGAAAGAAGCTCTGAAGTAAGCCTTATATTATTTGTTAGTTTACTGTTGATTCTTGATATCCCATGCTTACAGTGATGACTCGCCACTGGACCAGTGCCTTTCTTGGTTGTCAGTTGGAGTGCTTATTTGCACTGTCTTAAAACTCAATAAAAATATGAGAAAAAAATACCCGTAAGTACAGTAGAATGGTGACATCTTAACCTAGCTGTGTAATGAACTGTTATACACAAATTTGGCTATGGATATCCACCTTTCCCAGCCTTCTTGATATTGAGTAAGAAAACACCTAAAAAAGTGTTAAATAGACTGATGTACTCTTTCTGCCTGCCCATCTTACTGAAGATGATGTGAAATGGGAGACACAGTTTGATACAATCACAACAGGCACAACATAAAGGCAAACAATTTCTTTACAAAACATTTAACAAGGGTTTGTGATGAATGTAATGACTTTAGTGGTATAAAAAGTCCCAATTTGGGGATGAAAAATTCAACTACCCATAAAACTGTAAATTAATCACTGGGTTACAGGGGCCCATTGGGGGTTGGTTCCGGAAAGTGGGTGAAATAGTCCCCTTGTGTTAACTTGTGGTACCTTTGACTGGATATGTATTGAGCGGGATGAAAATAATTATACTTTTTTATCCATTTCTGTCCACCAGAATGATAAATCAAGATATTAAATCTTGAGTGTATCAGATACCTGGATCCCCTGCTACTGCAGTATTGTGGTGTGTCATTGTAAGAATTTGTTTTGAAGTTTTTTTTTGGGTAGGTACAACAAGTTTACCATGGTCTTATTGACAGATCCATAGGGTCTGCTTGAATCCATTCTGTGAAGTTAACAGTAAACAGTGCTTGTCTCATTTCTTTTGCAAGGCCATCTGGTGGTAATTTTGGTACAGATATCACAGGAAGCACTAGTGGTGACAAAACGATTAGTTTGTGCCATGTTGTATGCCTTGACACGCTGATTTCCTGGTCAATAATGAATTGTAATTTGGAACCTAGAGAAGAACAACAACCATCTAGCATTTCAATAGTTCTTACACTTCCTGGATTTTAGGAAACCCAGTTTCTTATGATCTGTCAAAATGGTCATAGTGTGGTTGACTACTGCCAAGTAGCATCATCAAAGACTAAAGGCATCTTATGGTCTAGAACTCACTGGCTTAGATTGTATAATGTTGTTCAGCCTCTGATGGTGTTGGTGAATAAATGGCCACCAGATTCATTTATCGGTTTGTTCAATTCATTACGACAGTATGACCCTAATTTCTGAAGATGATGCATCCATGTGCAAGAGAAACAGTAAAGACACATCTAAAAATACATGCACATCAAAAGACTTTCTTAAGTGCAGAAAAGGAGGGTCCTGATCAGGACCCACAGAACTGGAACTCCTGTTTAGGAAAGGTGAGTAATGGGAGCAACCAATGATGAGACGGTTGGTATAAATTGACAATAGAAATAGCAAAACCAATGAACTATTGGATATCCTTGATGTAACTGGATGATGGCCACTGAATGACGGCTTGGATTTTCTCTTGCCTGTGTCTGAAATCTTGTGCCCTGGGAAAGAAACTTCTTAAGATTTGTTTTATTTAATTTTTTATAAATTTTTTAAAACTTTATTGAGAATAAAGCATGTTACATTTTATGCATTCAATTATACAGTTTGATCTCTAGTCTTTGGCAGAGTATCATCATGACAACGGCGCATTGAAAATACATGGCAACTTGATAAATATCCGGGTATGCAAACATCATTTTGGGCTGGCATGTATATAAGTCATAATATCTCCTCGTCATAGAGTTGCGGGTCTGTCACTGTCGGGGATTGCGCCTACATTCAGGTCCGCAGGGTCTGGGGTTTGGTCAGGGGATTCCTCAGTATCGTCTGATTGACAGAGGTATGTCACCAGGGGGACCCAGATGTCGTGTGGCCTACTCGCCAGAGGCATTAGGTTCCAGTATTCACTCAGGTGCGTCTGGCAGTGTGCTGCGTCTGCTAGCCAGTATTTGGACAGTGGTGCCGGCTTGTGGCCCCACTGGATCGCCACCCTGCACCTGGCCAACACCAACAGCATTGCAACCAGTCTGCGGCTAGCGTCCGGGACGTCCTTAACATGTCCCAGTAGACATGTGAGGGGGTCAGGTGTGATGGTTTCGGAGGTGATGGCGCTAATGATTTTGCACATGTCCTGACAGTAGTTCGCTACCTTTAGGCTTGTCCAGGCCAAGTGTGTAAATGTTGCGTCGGGTGCCAAACATCGTGCGCATCTCGCATCTACAGCCAGGCCCATTTTGTGAAGTGCCATTGGGGTGCGATAGAGCCTGTGCAGAAATGTAAAATGTATCAGGCGCAGTCTGTATTTGGGGGAGAGTCTTTTGGTCTGGTTACAGCAGTATTGCCACTGTTCTGGTGAAGGTCCTTCAGCTAGATCTGCCACCCATGTTTAGCGCGTGCGCTCAGTGTCCGACGGGGAGGCCGCAAGGGTAAGCGCATACAGCCTAGTGACAAGTCTGAATGGGGACGTCGTCGTGTGGATATATTCGAGTGCTGCATTTTGGCAGTGGGGAGTCCGGGAATGCGTCATTAATGTTTCTACAGGTTGCTCTGATTTGATAGTACAGCGAGTTGTCAAGTGGAGAAGTGGTTTCGGGGAGAGGGAGAAACTGTCCATTGGGATAGAGGTCAGCGTTAGTACGTATACCCAGTGTCGCAGCCTGGCGTGCCATACCACTGGTCTGCAGTGGAGGGAAAGAGGGATTGTTTGCTAGTTGCATCGCCGGCGCATTTAGGGTTTTGTCCCCTGCGCATCTGCAGATCCCCTCCCACGCCCAGCGCATTAATTCAACTGTGTTAATGTCACTTCTGAGGGCTGTGTATGGCAGGAACAGTGCCGTTTGAAGTGGCCAGGGAGAGGCGAGATCCGTCTCAACTGCCACGTGCGGTTGGAAGGGCGTTAAGTGTAACTAAAAATGAAGGAAACTGGCCTGGGCGCAGTGTGCATAGAGCTTAAAATTTGGAGCATCCATCCCACCACGTGAGAAAGGCAGCGTCAAGGTTTCGTAGGCAATGCGCGGCTGTCGACCGGCCCATATTAAGGTGATCATGTTGGAGCGTAGTCTTTTAAAGAAATGTGAGGTAAGTGGCAGCGGAATATTTAAAAACAAATATAGAAGCTAAGGCAGAACCACCATTTTGGCTATCACAATGCGGCCCACCAATGAGAGGGGGAGTTTTTTCCACACGAGAATTTTGGTTTCCAACCATTCCATAGTTTTACCGAAATTTGCTTTCCAAAGCTCCTCCGTGTCTCTGCTCAGCCATATGCCAAGATACTTAGTCGGTCCCGTGGCCCATTTTATCGGGTATTCCGTGTAGAAGGGCAGTGTTGCATCGGTTAAGGGAAAAAGAATGGACTTACTCCAATTTAATTGTACCCCAGAATAACCTCCGAACCGTATCAACTCTCTTGTCAATGGTGCCACATTTTTCTGTGGCTTGCGTATATACAATGCAACATCCTCCGCGTACTTAGAAGTCACCAAACTGCGGGTTGAGAACCCAATGCCGCGCTACTTATAGTGCTGTCTCAGCCGTGCTGCGCGTGGCTCCATCGCAATAGCGAATAGCATCGGCGATAACGGGCAGCTCTGCCTTGTACCCCTAGTGATATTTATGGGATCCGTAATTTGTGTGTAGAGTAGCTTGATTTTGTGAATAAAGGCTGGGCTGAGACACAAGCGGCCAAACAGAGAGAAGAGGAAGGGCCATTCTAATGAATCGAATGCCTTAGTGGCGTCCAGCAAGCCCGCCACCGCCGGCAAAGCAGGGTTGATTTGATGCATTATAGAAAAGGATTAATCAATCACGGGTGAATCAATCGCCCACAGGATCTGATTAACCAAGTTTTAAACGCAGCCCGGGGATCCATGCTGTATCCTCGACTCTCTCTGACTCGAGGAGTACAGCATGGATCCCCCGGGCTCCGTTTAAAACTTGGTTAATCAGATCCTGTGGGCGATTGATTCACCCGGGATTGATTAATTTAAACACTGCAGCTCCTATTCTTCTGATTTAGCCGTAGTTACGCCGCAAACACTGTGCGGACCATCACACGAGGGACTGCATCCTGACTTTACCTAACCATAGGTTTCCGCCCCTTCCCCTTTGTCCTGAGGAAGAACCGTCCACTGAGGATGTAAATTACCCTCTATGCGTCAGGGTTGAAACGTCGACACTCCCCCAGTGGGCCTGTACCTGATACCACCCCAGCCCTGCCCATTCCACAGATGATAAACTCTCTGTGCACCTCCAGAAAATCGGAAAACAACATTTTGGAGCTATCTGTCATGATTTCTCTGCCAAACGCAGAGTCATCCCTATATAAAAACCCACCCCTGTCCCGTGCAACCTGCACAACCTATTGTGTGACATATGTGTACTGTTTTAAACGTGAACATAATGATGTAATGTATGTCATGTTTTACTGGACGTTATGTTTGATTTTTAGGCACAGGTGTTTTTACTGAACAGGCACGTTACATGATGAGCATTTTTATTCAAAGCAAAGATTTCTGAATTCAGATTTGTAGAATGCCATATAACATGAACTTTTTCCAAGGAGCCAGAACAAAGTCATGCACTAAGTGTGCAATGGAAAGAGACTTCGACCTGCTCCGAGATAGCTTCGTGACGGTCCCACGCCTGCGGCAAAGAAAAGACCTCAGCAATGCCGCACGCCGCGTTACGCTGAGCGTACGTCGGCGTGGCGGCCATCTTGGGTGTGGCATTACTATTTAATGCCACACCCGTGTTCTGGAAGGTGCTTAGCCTTCCGTTTGTTGCCTAGGAGAGAGCAGCTTCTGGGACGCTTACCTGAAACTGACGCGGCTTCCCTCCGGCTTCAGTTTTCTTTCTTCCGGTGACATCGCGGCTTCTTGTCAAAATCCTGACTTCGTTGCAGCTGTTAACCTGCAGGGATAGAAAAAAGGAAAGTTAAGTACTTTTAACCTATTACGGCGCCCATCGCAAGAAAGCAATGCCTGCAGTAGCGTGATAACAATTTTACACGATAATTTTTGGAACGTTTTTCTTCTTCCCAAGAAAAGACATTGGAACTTTAAAAAACAATTTTATCCTGGATAAAGACTGTGACACTTAAAGTCTTCATGTTAAGTTAAGCAATAAGTAATATTGGAGTATTTGTTGTTTGTTTTCATTTTTGTTTATTTTGTAGTAGTGATGGAACACACCAGGGGCAACGTGAAAAAGTAAGTGTTTTTACTCCAAAAATAAAGACATATGTTTGTGAACACTGTATTTGTGACTAGTTTACAGCAAAATAGTGCAAAGAAGTAATAACTATTTATTTCTTCAGAAAAAGAAGATAGAAGCCCTTCACTTAACACGCCCCAGCACAAAACGTCAACACCACGAACAATCAACCCATCACAAGTCTACTAGGACGCAGTGCCCACCAGCTCAATCTCGCAGGTAGGAGAAGTAAAACTCAAATCATAGTATATTAGTTAGGATAAAAGAAAAAAACTGTTGTTGAATTAAAAGACAAAATATACACTATGATTTAATAAATCTTGTTGCCTCGTAGGTCGACAACAAGAGCCCACCAGCGTCCAGTATCCGGCCCTCCTCCCTGAACCCTATTACGTAGCTCTAGTGGAAGTAAATACACTGGTTATAAGGTAGGGTACTGGGAAGTTGGTCCATAGCGCCTCTGCGAAACTCAAATGCGCTTCTTACAGGTAAGAGTGCATGGTTGGTCTGACAGAAGGCTAAGCCCACGAAAAAAGTTTCACCCAAACGCTATGGATCAACCTCAGCAAATATCTCTGCACGATATTGCCACCATCTTGGCTGACATTAAGTCAGAGAATGCAGCATTACGGAGAGATCTTTCTGCTTTGCAGAGCAATATACAAGATCGTTCAGCTTGGAGTTTTCCCTCAACGCAAAAACCTCTTCTTAAGCCACCTAGTTTTCAGCCTGTAACTCAGACATTACATAGCTCTACAACCACCGTACCTACTCAAATACAAGTAGTAACCCTGGTTTCTGTTCCTTTGGCCCCCAGAAAGATTTCATGGGGATAGCAGTAAATTTACCATCTTTCTGAATCAATGCCATTTACATTTCATAGCAAAACCCACAGCCTTTCCGGACGATTCTTCTAAAGTGGCGTTTATTCTCTCTTATTTAGGGGGAGATGCAGCGTTATGGTCAGTTCACTTAGTAGAATGAGATGATCCACTCCTCTATGATTTCAGACGGTTCAAAGATACCATGAAAATATTGTTTGCCAAACATGTGTTTGTGCAATCTGCAGACAATGAGTTACTCAATTTAAAACAAGGCTCTTCAGATCTACTTCATTATATTTCCTTGTTTAATAGGTTAGTAATAGAAGATGATTGGCCAGAAGAAAAAGAGTATCCCTCTTTTATAGAGGACTACGAGATGAGCTTAAGGACATGATAACTCAAATATTAGATCCACCAGATGACTGCAGTGCGTTCATCGATTTAGTAGTTAAATTAAACCACCGTTTATCAGAACGTTAAGGCGAGCGAGGAAGAACTGAACACAAGATGTTACTGTTTAAGGAAAGGAATAATACCAAAGTTGATTCCAATAGTAAGGTGGATATGGGGGAACCAATGCAAATTGGAATGATTAGAGGCCCCTCACCAAGGAAGAAAAGGAAAAACGCCGTAAATTAAATCAATGTCTTTATTGCGGAAAGACGGGACATTTTGTAAAAGAATGTCCTACTCGTCCTAATAAAAGTAAACCAAAGACAGCTGAGGCGGTTGTAGTTCAACATTCGGAAAACTAAAAACTCGACGAAAGACGAGGTCAGTTTGTTGAGTGAACTCTCTAGTTTGGCCTCCACAGCTCCCGAAACCACCTTTCATCATCTTAGTATTCGTGTGACTTTAAAATCACTAGATAGCAATGCACATTCTTGGTCCGTAGATGCTTTAATAGATTCAGGTGCCACCGTGTAATTTCATTGACACTCAATTTCTGCAAGACTTAGGTTTAAAAATATTACCAAAATCTAGACCAGAAATCGTAAGAGCTGTAGACAGAAAGGAATTAACATCTGGGTTAATACAACATCATACCGAGAAACTTATCATGATGTGTTCCACCAATCATAGTGAACATATTACTTTCGATGTTATTGACGCATCCCAGTTTCGTCTCATTTTAGGAGTCCCTTGGTTGGTTCAACACAACCCTAAGATTGATTGGTTAAAGAAAGCAGTATTGTTTGATTCAGATCATTGTCGTGCAGTTTGTTTTCAACACAAGGCAAAAGAACATCTTGTACAAGGGTACAATTTTCCTAAAGACTCAAAAAGTGTATTACTCCTTGATGGTGTGCCCAAAGAATATTCAGATCTCTTGGATGTTTTTGATAAAAAGAAGGCAAACACCTTGCCACCCCATAGAGATTACGATTGCCGCATAGATTTGGTGCCTGGGGCAACCTTACCGTGCAGCCGTATATATGCCCTTACTGAAAACGAAAATGAATACCTAAGAACATACCTTGACGAATACCTTGCCAATGGTTTTATTAGACATTCTAAATCTCCAGTCTTCTCTCCCCTTTTTTTTATTCCAAAAAAAGCGGGAGAATTGCGCGTGTGTATAGACTATCGCGCTTTGAACAATGTATCTATTAAAAATTGATACCCACTTCCTTTGATACCCACTTTGTTAGATCAAATAAAGGATGCAACCATTTATACAAAACTTGATTTGCGTGGTGCATACCATTTTGTACGAGTTCGGGAGGGTGATGAGTGGAAAACGGCGTTTCGCACGAAATTCGGCCTTTTCGAATATCAGGTCATGCCCTTCGGACTCTGCAACGCTCCAGCAGCATTTCAATTTTTTATAAATGAAGTCTTGCGAGATTTTTAGACATCTGATGCGTGGTATATATTGACGATATACTCATATATTCTAAATCTTTAACTGTGCATGTACAACAAGTACGAGCCATTCTTCAACAGCTTTTACAATATTCTTTATATGTCAAATTAGAAAAAAGCATGTTTCATACTTCAAAGGTTGATTTTCTGGGATACATCATCAGCCCCTCAGGTGTAGAAATGGACCCTAAAAAATTGAATCAGTACTTACCAGGCCGAGTCCTTCTTCTGTGAAACAAGTCCAAAGTTTTCTTGGATTCGCCAATTTTTATAGGCGAGTTATCCACAATTTTTCTCAGACAATAACTCCCATCACTAAACTTCTCTGCAAAGGAGTAAAATTTGAATGGAATGACTTGGCAGAGAAAGCCTTTCAAGATTTAAAAAGACAATTTACTTCAGCACGTATACTGATGCATCCTGATCCTTCTCGCCCATTTATAGTAGAAGCGGATGCTTCACAGTTTGCTATAGGGGGTATTTTGTCTCAAAGGCATAAAGACACAGGACAAATGCATCCCATAGCTTATTATTCTAGAAAATTGTCCCCCCGCTGAACAAAATTATGCAATTGCTGACAGAGAACTATTGGACATAAAAGCTGTTTTTGAAGAATGGCGTCACTACTTGTTAGGAGCCAGGCACCGATCACAATCTATACAGATCATCGTAATCTCCAAACTTTACGATCTGTTAAAGCCCTCTCTGCTCGTCAATTGCAATGGACGTTGTTTTTTAATGATTATAATTTCATCATCACATATCGACCAGGAAAAGAAAACAACAAAGCGGATGCTTTTCACGCATTGGCATAGAGGAAGACAGTTGTAAACAACAAGAAGAAATGCAGACAATTTTACCCATGCATTGTTTTCAAGCTAGTATCTCTAATGAAGATGTGTTCTTAGAAATACAAAAAGAATTAAGAACAAAAACGGTTCTAGAATGGCAAGAGTTGTATCCGTTAATCCAGTGGAAAGATAATGTGTTATTCATGAATGACCAAATGTTTGTACCATCAAAAGCATTACAAGATCAGGTTATACGATTGCATCATGATACCCTTTGTCTGCACATCCTGGAATTACAAAGACTTACCAATTAATTAAACGGAAATTTTGGTGGCCTTCCATGTTTAATGACATTCGAGAATACGTCGATACGTGTGTCATATGTATTCAAAATAAACCTTTACATCAAGCCCCTAGTGGTTTGTTACTCCCTTTACCATTTCCTCCAAAACCTTGGCATATGGTTTCCCTTGATTTTATTGTGGAACTTCCCTTACCAAGAATGGTTACACTACCATTTTAACTATGGTTGACCAGTTTACACGCATGGCTCATTTTATACCTTTGAAAAAGCTCCCTTCAGCAGTAGAAATGGCTCAGGTATTTATATGAGAAATCATTCGTTTACATGGAATCCCGTCTATTGTTATTTCAGACAGAGGCCCTCAATTCATTTCTCATTTCTGGCAAAATCTAAGTAAATCATTAAACATGGAAGTGCGTACCTCCTCCAGTTATCACCCTCAAACAGATGGTTTAACTGAACGCACAAATCAAACCATAGAACAATATTTACGTTGTATGTTGATTAATTGTGACCAAGAATGGTCAGACATTTTATGAGCTTTAGAATTTGCTTATAACAATTCGGAACATTCATCCATAGGTATGTCACCATTCTTTTGTGCACATGGATACCACCCAATAAATATTCCAGGACAATGTCCATCTTTATTGGTGCTTCCATCAATAAGTGATTATGTCAAAAACTTGATATCCATTCAGCAACAAGCCCAGTTTCACTTGGTTAAAGCAAAAGAAAGTCAGAAGCGCTCAGCAGACTTACATCGCGCCTCACCACCTTTGTATGCTATAGGAGACAAGGTTTGGTTGTCCACAAAACATTTACGGATAAAGAGTAATAAAAAATTCAGTCCTCGGTTTATTGGACCATTTCCCATTGAATAAATTATTAATCCAGTAAGCATGAAATTAGCGCTCCCACCCAAATATTGTTTTTACCCTGTCTTCCATGTCTCTCTTTTCAAACCTTACAATCCCATGACTCGTACTAAAACATCTCCCTCTCCTATTGATGTTGAGGGACTACCTGAATTCGAAGTGAAAGCTGTACTTGATGCTAAAAGAGTACGTGGAAAGTTATATTATTTGGTGGATTGGAAAGGGTATGGACCTGAAGAACGGTCTGGGAGCCTCTTGCTCATTTAAAACATGTCCCACGTGTGATAAAGGCTTTTCATACTCGATATCCAGACAAACCAAAACCGATCCCTCTGGTTTTAGGGGGATTTTGAGAGGGGGTACTGTCATGATTTCTCTGCCAAACGCAGAGTCATCACTATATAAAAACCCACCCCTGTCCCGTGCAACCTGCACGACCTATTGTGTGACCTATGTGTACTGTTTTAAACGTGAACATGATGATGTAATGTATGTCATGTTTTACTGGACGTTATGTTTAATTTTTAGGCATCACTATATAAAAACCCACCCCTGTCCCGTGCAACCTGCACGACCTATTGTGTGACATATGTGTACTGTTTTAAATGTGAACATAATGATGTAATGTATGTCATGTTTTACTGGACGTTATGTTTGATTTTTAGGCACAAGTGTTTTTACTGAACAGGCACGTTACATGATGAGCATTTTTATTCATAGCAAAGATTTCTGAATTCAGATTTGTAGAATGCCATATAACGTGAACTTTTTCCAAGGAGCCAGAACGAAGTCATGCACTAAGTGCGCAACGGAAAGAGACTTCGACCTGCTCCGAGATAGCTCTGTGACGGTCCCACGCCTGCGGCAAAGAAAAGACCTGAGCAATGCTGCACGCCGCGTTACGCTGAGCGTACATCGGCGTGGCGGTTATCTTGGGTGTGGCATTACTATTTAATGCCACACCCGTGTTCTGGAAGGTGCTTAGCCTTCCCTTTGTTGCCTAGGAGAGAGCAGCCTCTGGGACGCTTACCTGAAACTGACGCAGCTTCCCTCTGGCTTCAGTTTTCTTTAATCCGGTGACATCGCGGCTTCTTGTCAATATCCTGACTTCGTTGCAGCTGTTAACCTGCGGGGATTAAAAAAGGAAAGTTAAGTACTTTTAACCTATTACGGCGCCCATCGCAAGAAAGCAATGCCTGCAGTAGCGTGATAGCAATTTTACACGATACTTTTTGGAACGTTTTTTCTTCTTCCCAAGAAAAGACATTGGAACTTTAAAAGAACAATTTAATCCTGGATAAAGACTTTGACACTTAAAGGCTTCATGTTAAGTTAAGCAATAAGTAATATTGGAGTATTTGTTGTTTGTTTTCAATTTTGTTTGTTTTGTAGTAGTGATGGAACACACCAGGGGCAACGTGAAAAAGTAAGTGTTTTTACTCCAAAAAGAAAGACATATGTTTGTGAACACTGTATTTGTGACTAGTTTACAGCAAAATAGTGCAAAGAAGTAATAACTATTTATTTCTTCAGAAAAAGAAGATAGAAGCTCTTCACTTAACACACCCCAGTACAAAATGTCAACACCACGAACAATCAACCCATCACAAGTCTACTATGACGCAGTGCCCACCAGCTCAATCTCGCAGGTAGGAGAAGTAAAACTCAAATCATAGTATACTAGTTAGGATAAAAGAAAAAACTGGTGTTGAATTAAAAGAAAAAATATACACTATGATTTAATAAATCTTGTTGCCTCACAGGTCGACAACAAGAGCCCACCAGCGTCCAGCATCCGGCCCTCCTCTCTGAACCCTATTACGTAGATCTAGTGGAAGTAAATACACTGGTTATAAGGTAGGGTACTGGTAAGTTGGTCCATAGCGCCTCTGCGAAACTCAACTGCGCATCTTACAGGTAAGAGTGCATGGTTGGTCTGACACTATCAATGAGGGACAGGCCTAAATGTGAACTGGTGCCATTATAAATCATAGCCGGTTTGCTTAGGATACCAAAGTGAAAATTGACTGTTTTGGTGAATTCTATCCTGACTTTATTACCTTCTTTCATATCTGTTCTATTCACAAGCACATTTTCCCTTTCACACTCCCTTTGGAGCAACCTCTCTGTTAAAACATCTAATATGGTGATCTGTTATAAAAAACAATTGAGATACAATAAACAGTCACTATTGGAGATATATTTGGTGCCGTTCTGTCATTTGAGGATGTACATATTTGCATATTTGATAAATGGTTGTGCATTAATAACCAGATGCTGAACATATACGTATCTGATGTGGTTTTTGAAAAATCAATGTTCTCATAATTAAACTGTTCTCATAACTAAACTGGATTTTAAAATAAGTATAGGACCATTGATTTCTATATCCATCACTTAGCCACAGCAGCTCAATCGAGTCAAAATATTGCTCTATGACATCCTGGGTGTCTCAGGTCCAGCGGGGTAAAGTTGGGAATAAAATTATATTTATTGCCCCGCTCAGGGTAGGTAAGATCTGGGAAAGGGCAGCGCCAGTGCCATGGTTCACCGAGAGCCTCAGGAAAGAAAAAGCTGTTTGCAGAAACAGGGAAAGAAAATGGAGAAATTCAAAAGGAGAGGGGGACAAACTAGTCTACAGAACAGCACATAGAGCATATCTAAACAACTGCAATATAGCCAGAAGATCACATCTAGGTACCAGAATAATCGAGGCAAAGAGCTCTTCTAAAGAACTATTTAAGATCCTTAAGGAGTTCACTAACCCTAGAGTAAACAATCCTTCCCACCCGCCGACTCAAAAGCTATGCGACGATTTAGCGAATCATTTTAAGCAAAAGGTCGATAAAATCTACAGCTCCTTGTGCACGGAAGAGGACCTCAGGGTGGTATCACATCTCCCGGAAGATCCCTGTTCTCCCCGCCTGGAGTCCTTCTCAGACATCACTGCTGAGCAAGTATTGCCCCTATTAGCGCACACTAAATTGGGCTCCCCGTCAGACCTGGCCCCTCCCTTCATCATCGCAGATCTCGCACCGGCCCTCGCAGACTCGATCACGGAAGTCTGCAACATATCATTAGCCATGGCCTCCTTCCCTTTCAAATGGAAAAAGGCTCAAATAAAACCTTTACAAAAAAAAGCATTGGCCGATCCTTCAGATCTACAAAATTATAGACCTATCTCCCTCCTCCCATTTTTCTCTAAAGTCATGGAGGCTCTGATCAATAAACAACTGATGGGCTACCTTGAGCAGAACAACCTACTTGGTCCTTCTCAGTCAGGCTTCCGTGCGCGTCATAGCACCGAATTCGCACTGACTGAAGTAACAGACACAATCAGGCTGGCGTTGGACAAGGGGACACCCACGATGTTAGTTCTCCTTGACTTGTCAGCAGCTTTTGACACCATCTCTCATAGAATCCTTCTGGATAAGCTATGAGAGATTGGTGTCAGAGGAATGGCCTTAAAATGGGAAAAAGCTTCCTGGCCGACAGAACACATTGTGTCCAATTGGACACGTTCACATCACAGACCATGGCTGTGGACAAGGGGGTCCCACAGGGATCCATTTTAAGCCCCACCTTGATCAACATCTATGTGTCTTCTCTGGCCACAATTATTAGATCGTGTGGGTTCGATACAATCTCATACGCGGATGATAGTCACTATGGAGACGGATCCTGCGTCGACCAGAGTAAAGTTTAAACACTGTATGTTAAGAATAGCCACAAGGATGACTGTGAACTTCTTACAGCTTAACTCCAATAAAACGGAGATTCTGCTGTTCGGAAAAGCAGAAGAGCTATGGACCCCTGATTGGTGGCCCTCAGAGCTCGGCGAATCTCCGACGCCAAAAAAGTGGGCGAAGAATCTGGGCATCATAATTGATGACAAACTTACCATGGAGGAGCAGGTGAAAACCATCTCGGGCACGTGCTTCGGTGTGATGCAAATGCTGAGAAAAATCTTCCCGTGGATCCCCTTTTCGGCCAGAAAAGCCCGTATACAGGCACTTCTAGTCAGTAGACTAGATTATGGAAATTCCTTACTGGTAGGAATTAGGGAAGACTTACTTACCAGGTTGCAAGTTGTCCAGAATACAGCTGCACATCTAGCCCTCAATCAACCTGTCCGAACTCCATCAGCTCCACTTCACAGCAACTGCACTGGCTGCCTATTAGGAAAAGAGCAGTTTTGAAGCTCTTGTGCCTAGTGTTCAAATCACTCCAGGGAATAGGTCCAGCCTATCTAATGAAGAAACTAAAACCATACATCCCCACACGCCAACTGAGATCAAGCAACCGACATCTGCTCTGCCCCCTGAAAATCAGGAGGGTCAGAGTGGGAGGACGCTCCTTCTCATACCTCGCCCCCGTCCATTGGAACAGACTGCCAGATGACATACGAGCCTGTTCCAATTTTGGACAGTTCAAGAAACTGCTCAAAACTTGGTTGTTCTGTCATTAACCAGTAATCCTCAGTCTGCTGCCTGTCACTTCGGCGCCGAGAGATCCCCCTGGGGATGATTCGATTGCGCTTTACAAATCCAAATAATAATAATAATAATAGTGATTATTTCACTGCGGGACGTGGTTCTTCCTGCAGTGTCGTCCAATAGTTCTGCTATATATGAGGAGGCTTGTGGCTTTCTCAGTAGATTCGCCAGAGTTTTCCCAGGGCGGTCGTCCTCTCCATATTGCTGGGCCTGCACCTCACGGCCGAGGTATGCCACCTCACGTTCAGCTTCAGTGTGGTACTCCATCGGCTTTAACTTTAAATTTGCCAGTGTAGCGGGAGAGGGGTCATTAATATATCTTTGGTCGAGTAACTTAATTTCTGCCTCCAGCCGTTCCACGGTGCCTCTAATGGATCTGAGCACCCCGGTTTGCTTAACGATGCATTCCCCCGGACTACCACCTTAAAGGTCTCCCAGAGGGCAGAGGGCGATTCCACCGAACCAGTGTTCAGTTAAAAAATTCAATAATGGCGCCGCGCAGCTCCTCCTTGAATGCAGCATCGCAAAGCGCATGGGGAGGTAGGTGCCATGCAAACATAAGCTGGGGAGTCAGCGGGACCCGCACGGTCAAGCACCCCGGGGAATGATTTAATAGGGTGCCCGCCAGGTGCTCGACGGATGTGGCCCAGCATGTGACATACAGAGTGACCAGCCACAGATCAATGCGGGACCAGGAGCCGTGTGTGTTGGAAACGCAGGTACCTTTACACCCGTGAGTGTGCCGCCAGGCGTCAACTAAAATGTTATCTTGCGTAAGTGTACGCAGTGTAGCGGTGGCCTGAGGGTGTGCAAACGTGCGCCCGAACGGTCCAATGCGCCTTGCGGTGCAATGTTAAAATCTCCACCCCATATCAGCGGGAAAGGGCCGATTGAGGAGATTAGTCTCCACATATGGGTGTAAAAATCGGAGTCATCTGTGTTCGGGCCATAAATGGCTGCCAGGATTACAGGCTGGGCGTAAAGAGTCCCAGCCAGTATCACATACCTGCCTTCAGTATCTATATGAGTTTGCGTAGCGCGCCAAGGCAAGCCTTTTCTGAATAGAATAGTGACGCCTCTTGCGTAGTTGGAGTAGAACGAAGAATAGGATTCCCCAGTGTCTTGAGCGCAATTTAGCTGCGTTGGTGGCTGTGAGGTGTGTCTCTTGCAGAAAGCAGACATCAATCTTATGCCTAGTGAGATATGTATGTATGAGATGTGCTTTGCGGTGATCATTCATGCCTCTGATGGTCCACGTTAAAAAGGTCACCTCAGTCATGCGTGGAGTCCAGTGATGGTGTAATATTGTGCCATCCATTGTCTGTTCTAATGCTGGGAGACAGTATGTCATAGAGCATAGTGTGGCTGTCATTGAATGCAATTGGTATCATATTCAAAATCAAACAGGTGCAACAATTTAACAAAGCCCAGGAACATGAGTTTACTACACCATACCCCCTAAGAGCTGCCCCTCTCCCCCACTCCAACCCCCAACTAGGTTGACAATCATGCTGCCCCCCGCCCAAGGAACCCCAACTTCGAAGGTGCCAACAGAACACAGGAATTATCCCTATGGGGTACGTGGGCTCAGCCAGACTTCCACAATGGAAAAAACCAAATCTTCCCCTTAAAGTTTAAATGTCTGGTAATTCATCCAGGATAAACATATAGTTGTCCCACAAACATGTAATTTGTAAATTTTATTATCAAAAATATATATATATTTATTTATACATAATACATATAAATTAATTGCTTCATATCACATATAAACATATACATTCATGCGAACAATAACAAATCATTAGTTAAAAAGAAGGAGAGCCCACTAAACATAATAATCCAACACATGACATAATGTAACAATCATGAAATAAATACGAAACAGACAACAAGACGAGACAAATTCAAACAGTTAGACAATAATAAACAACAGCAAATATATATATACTACAATACAATACAGTGATTATGCAATGGGTTGGAAATAAGAATAAACCAACAGCGAAAAACGCTGACGTGCGTTTCGGAACACTGAAGTACATAAACAATTCCTTCATCAGGGCGTAGAAATCAAAGTTGATTCAGTGGCAACAAGCCATCTGTGTGTCATGTATAGTCCACCGGATATGTGGTACAGGGGGCTCAATTAAAGTGTAACGCAGTAAGTCTGTAAGGACAACAAAACATAAAATGAATATAACTAAATAATCACTATCGGAGCTTGAAAAAGACCACTAGATAACCCAAGTGGTATGTACCTTAGTGGTACGTGATGATGCCACAAAGTGCCGTGTAATTAGAATCAGAATGAAATTCGTACTTGTAAAGCGCACTTATACCCCCAAAGAGGTGTCCTGGCGCTGTACGCATACCGCTGTGGAACCCTTCCTGGCTTTTGCCTGTGAAATGTCAACTCCTGGGCACCCCCAGGGTGAAGCCAGGCATCCCAGCGCTGTTGGGGCCGTTGTGGAGATTAAGCAAGCTATTGCCCAGAGTTGGACCCATGATTAGAATAGGCACCGAGACGAGAATTATCAGGTCCGAGGAAATTGAGCTCAAGACCCGCCGAGGCGGGAATTGAACCCTGGTCCCGGACCAGATCTCTGCATCAGGGTCTGCCACTCTAACCATTGAGCCACACTTCTCCACAGATACCATAATCCCCAAGAAAGAACACCAAATAAAATCTGTGTACTGTTGTGAAGAAAAATCGAAAAGAGAAGACAGAACATAAAAATAGTAATTAGAATATAGATAAAAAGGCTAAGATGGTATATATATACCTACATCCAGGGAATGACATAAAGACTTGATGAGTTGAAAGAAATATCCTGAAGTATCGTCAAGTTGAAACCCATGAAAGCTGCAAATCAGCCATCTACATCAGGAAACCGGAAGATGAAGGAATTCAAAATTAAAAAGAGCATAAACCTAACGCATAACTGTCTAATAGAATCTGAAAATTACAGTTTACTGTATATTATAGATGGAGTGAGCCATAAAAAGGGCTTCTGTAACTGGATAAAAACTGCTAAATCTGTGCACCGGGTCCAAGCGTCAAGAGACTAAGAAGGGCAAAAAGGGCACAATTAAGACCTCGCCATCCTACTTCTAAACAGTATCGGCAAATAAACAAGCATCCGATGGCAGGCAAAACGGAGACAAAAATATCCCCTACAATTCTATTGACCAAGTAATTACAAGCAGCAACCAAAAAGGCTTGAAACTGAAATATGCGCAATTTACATTAAAGCATTGCCCAAGCTGATAGAAAGTTAAGAAAGAGGGCTAGGTGCTTATATAATGAGTCCGAACGGTGTCCCAAAGATAGTAATTGTGGAAAGAATGTGAACCACAATTTTAACCAAAACCTAAAATACGTGAATGGTAGATAAAGGAGGACGCCATTACTTACAGGGGTGTCCACTCTGGATGCTCCAAGTGTAATACGAAATACGGGATAAGCTGTGCGTCAATCCTAAAAGGACATAAGTAAGCTGTGCCTCAATCCAAAGAGACTGCAGAGACCCGTAAATAATATAATCTAAAAAGAAAGAATATGAGCAAAATTACTCCAAAAGATAAGCGGGGCGCTATATAAACAGCGATGGTAAAGAATCTACCCAGCCTGAAGGGTGGAAAATGCCCTGTCTAACACCTACCAGTCAATCGATTCCGATGCAAAGAAGTACGGCATGTGTCGGCAACCGTCCACGGCCTGAAGAGAGAGGGGTAACTAGTACGACTTTATATATGGAGGCCGGTCGCATCTAGGCGGTAGAATAAGTAGAATTGCATGCACCTGGGCCAAAAACTCGGGCGGTGAATAATCTAGATCGCAGCCAAGACCATGAAGCATAAGGCAAGTCTCAAGCTGAGCGCCATATTAGACTAGGTTGCCACTGTGTAGGCATAATTGAAAATTAAAATTAAGCCAGGCAAGATATTCAATATGTAGGATAATCACGCCTTATCGATAGTAAGGGTGAAATACAAACCCTGAGGGTGGACTGAGTGAAATTCAGATCTCTTAGGAAAAAGCTCGAGACAGAATGTAATCTAAATGAAAACGGAAACCAGTTGACGTGAGGCGTGAACCTGGGCGCCATATTGGAATGGGTTTCCAGATTCAAATATACTGCGAAAAACGGTCAAGTAAGTAAAAATCGGCATGCTCAATGAGTATGGAACACACCAGTAACGTACAAAAATTACCCTGAATGAGAAGAAAAACTAATTCAAGAAAAGGACAATTAAATAAAAAATGATGTTAGCAGTCACTATATGTACGGCAAATAACAAGGTGCCAGGTGAAAAGAAGACGCCAAAAACGAGGATAAGAACCACGTTATTTAGGGAAGACACAACAAATGTTCTAAGAGACAATGTCAAAACCAATGAACAACTAAATACAAAGGAGTAGTCAACAAATTATGAGACGAACCAAGCATCAACCACCCTTATAGGATACAGAAGGGTAGGTATGCACAAAGAAGGAAGCTATAGTGCTGAAAATATCGCTACACAGAATAAAGGTCACACTAAAGCGTTCTCCCATGGAAGGTGATCATTAAGTCCGGTAGTTGCTGTATGAAGAGTATAGATCCAGTACACCTCTCTTTTACATCTAAGCCCGTCTATATTACCATCTTTGGGGTTGGAGACTCTCTCTAAAATGATCCATCTTAGGTCTTGTTCAGTGTGTTGTTTATTATACCAATGTTCAGCCAGACTTCCCCCTTGCCTATTAGGCAGGGTGGCTGAACATTATAGTTTGCAGTGAGGAGGAATGTGTATGATACTAATTGACAACAATTAAACAGAAACAAGGCAATGGTGTAAAGCTATGGCACTGTTGCATATCAGTTTTGAGGGCTATCACAGGTAGGACATCGCTTAGATCGCAGTTTCCCCGTTAGCAGAGTCAATCATTGTCACTTGTGCGGCCATCTTCGGACGATGCGGGTCGATCTCGGGGAGGGACTTCTGCAGTTGTTTAACAAATGTCAAAGCGGTTTTCGGGTCTGTAAAATATTGGGGTTTATCTCCAGAGTCGATACGCAGCTTGGCAGGGTATAAGAGGGCGTATGTGATATGCAATTGTTGAAGTAGTCATTTAGCAGGAAGGAAGTCTCTCCGGGCAGCTTGCACAGACAATGTGAAGTCAGGGTAAAATGAAAGTGTGTTGCCTTGGTGTCTGACTTCTCCCATTTCTCTTGCCTTCCGAAGAATGGAGTCACAGTCGCGATAATTTAGTAGGCGCTATTATTGCCCTCGCAGGGGCCCCGGTGGAGGCCACGGGCCAAGAGACCTGTGCGCCTGTTCAACAATGGAAAGACCAGATAGGGCTGTGCCAAAAAGTTTCTGCAACAAAGATTCTAAGTAGTCCTCCATTTTAATAATTGCAGTGGATTCAGGAATACCGATGATGCGGATATTGTTTCTTCATTCTTTGCGCGAATGATCTCTAGGACTTTATCCATCTTCAGGAGTCGTTGTCGATTCTCCAGTATCATCTGCGTCAGAGACCCTGGCCTCTAGCAGCGTTATGTGGGTATCATGTGAGTCCACCCGCTGTTTGACCTGGTCGAGACGGGATGTCAAGTGGTCGATCTTAGAGTCAATGGTCTTTAGGTTGGATTTGACCTCGAGTAATAAGGAGCGTATGCTGTCATCTTGCACTTCAGGTGCATCCGTCTGCCTGGCCTGCTCACCGGCCTCATGAGGTGGATCTCCGCATCTGCCTGTCTTGCGGCCTTCGAAGGTTAGCATCTGCCTGTCTTGCGGCCTTCGAAGGTTAGCTTAGGCTGTTTAGCATCAGCCTTCCCCATTGTGGCCGCGACTAGGAGGCCCAGCCCGACAAGGGAATCGTCAACAATGGCAGTGTGCAGCGGTCGCAAAGCGGGAGTTGGGTTGGTGAGGTCCACCCAGCAGGTCTCACACCTTACCACGACCCACCAGGTGCCCGGGTCCAGCAGCTCCAGCGGGCGGCCCAGCAATTAGTGTCCACACTACAAGCACAAGCAGCAGGAGGCGGTGGGGGCAGCGCTAGCTTGGTGTTCAGTATCAGGGCCGGTATGAAGTCCTACCCAGTAGGCTGCCCCCGCTCAATGTTGGGCCAACCGTGGTTGTTCCGCCCACTCGATGTCAGCCAGATCGGGTCCAGTGGCGCTGGGCAAGTCTGTGGTCCTTAGACCGGCGCGCTCCGGCACGTCCAGCGCATCCGGCGTGTCCGGCACTTGTGTAGTCCAAGAGTGCAAGGGGGGAACTCACCCCCATGCAAGAAGGTGTGGAGTACTAGCGGCCTCGCAGGGGAAGCAGACGTGCAATTGTAGGGTTGCTTCCGGGGGGTGTTGCGATGTGGGGTGCCACACTTCCTAACTAGGGCAGCATCAGGGTCGCGGGGGCCTCCGCGGCACAGGATCTTCAGCGCCGCAGCGCTCGTGTTTTTCAGGGCCCAGTCGGCTTAGACACCTCGCTCACCATGGCTCGCGTACACCCCGGGCGCGGGGCTCTGTCAAGGGGCCATTAGGTCTTAGCGGTGTGCCTCCTCCCTGCACCAGCACCTTACTTGTTCAATGTTCGGGAGCTCCCAGCGCCGCGTCACTGTTCCTCTTCGGCCCAGTCACTCAGCTGGCGGCAGGACTACGATTCCGCTGCCACAGCTCAAGCAGGGCTCCCGGGCTTGTGTATGCAGTCGGGCCGCACCGCCGGAAGGCCGAGTCACTTGCCCAGCCCAGCGTGGCCCACACCTCACCACATACAGCGGTGGCGCCCAGAACCCAGGCGGGGGCGCCGGCATGAGTCCAGAGAGGCAGCGAGCCCCAAGGCCTTTAGTTCAGTTCTCGGCATGGGACAGCTCGCCCACCGCTCTTCCCGTAGGCCTCAGTCACAGCACGGCCGCGGCAACACCCTCCTCCAGTCGGCGGGCCTCGGCGTTCTCAGTGTCCTGGGGGCTCCGGGACCATCAAAAACGGCAGCGCCGGCACTAGGGGCAATAAACAGCACAAGCCTGCCTTCTGTGCAGCTGCATCTCCCTGCTGCTAACGGATGCTGGCGGATTTTCACATTTGGCCGGCAGAGCTCGCTCAGAGCGCAGCCATCTTGCCGCTGGCAAAACCACGCCTCCCAACTTCTTAAGATTTAAAGGAACACTTGGACAATTTTGTGTACAATCAATATTGGTGGAGGCTCTGCAAAACCTCTCATACATGCTGCCTTAGTTCTTGAAGCATTGTTGAGAAAATTGAAATGTTGTTTAGATCAACAACTGCAAATCTGTCTAATAGATCATGCAAAATGTAATTGATGAAGTGTTGAAATGCCACTGGAGCATTATATTATTCGAACAGCTCTACAGGAGGTATTCATACTGCCCATGAGTTGTATTTAATGAGTCTCTATTCATCCCATACTTTTGATCCACACTAGATTTTATGCCACACGAAGATTTAACTTTGTGAACTAGCGGGCATTATCAATTGATCTCACAGAAAGGAAATAGGAGTGGGTGACATTTCCATATAGTGACTGCATTCAATTCCCTATAACCAATATAAGGGTGCAACTCCCCATGTGGTTACTGTATGAAGGAAATGGAGGTCCCCAGCATTTGATGTGAAATCCCTGATACGTTTTTTAAAAATACATTTCTTAAATTCTTGTTTCTGCTTCTGAGTTAATGCATATATGCAACCAAGTGAAATGTTAGCACTGGGCATGAGATTAATAGCACAGTCATAAGGCTTATGATGAGGTAATTGTTCAGCTTCTTTTTCCCAAAACACATCTTCAAAATTCTTATATTATGGTGACATTCTCTGTTGTTACTCAGTAATATATATATTCCAAATGTGGAAAAAATCTTTGTTGGGAAGCAATGTTGCTGGCAGTATGTGGAGTAACAAATAGTCTCTTGAACCCAATCAATTTGGGGGTTATGTTTTTTAACTATTGTATCCCCAAAATAATGGGAAAAGATTGAGCTTCAATCACATCAAAAGAGAGAGCCTGTACATGCACTGTATGCAGTGCCATAGCCAAGACTTCAATTTCTTGCACAATATCACCAGATGTTATGGGTTTCCATCAACAGCTTTAACCATTTCAAGAGTGTCTTTCCTAGTTGAAGGAATGCTCATTCTTCATGTGAAGGAATGACCAATAAAGAGGATTGATGCCCTGGATCCAGTAAAAATAAACCTCAACAGAACCAATAGTCAATGAGAACATCATGTCTAGGAAAAACAAGGGGTTCTTACTTCTTCTCTTTCTCTTCCATGGTAAGTTTTTGTCAAACTGAACCAATCTTCTGTAATCCTTCAAATGTTATCATTGTGGAGGAAGACTGAGGAGTAGGAAAGGCGTATATTGATCTACAAGAGTCAGTTTTTTTCTTATGTTTTCACCTACTTAGTAGTTGCAGTATTAACCACAATTGCATCTGTGTCCTTCAGTTCTTCTCACAGACCATGATAAAAAGCAGAAGCTGCTGCTTCATCAGTCCACATAGATTTGTATATCCTTGGTACTGAGCTATATAGATCTCTGACTCTTGAGAACATTGACATAATCTGAGTAGACCTAAATATGCTTCATGGGTGGTCTGTAGGCCACATATTTTAGTGTTGTTATAAAGATATCAAATTGAGGTAGACCATGATCTTGTTTTAATATTAAAGTGGTCACCCATTTGAAGGCAACTTTTGTAAGAAATTACAAAACAAACAATACTTTATCCACGTATGTTCTGAATTGGTGGGGCCTACTCAAGAAGTGCATGTGACACTGTGCCTAAAAATCTACACACCCTTTGGACATCCAATATACTTTTCTTGAGAAGCCATTCCTAAACTAGTAGGTACTAACATAAAAATAATAGTCTTAGAATTGGAAATACTAATCCCACCATCCACACGTACTCATAATAGAAATGGATGAAAGGGTTACTGACACTGGCCATGTTAGAGGATGCATTTTACTTTGTGCAACGTTAATGCAGTTTAACAAAATTGCCATGACTGCTTTTGCAGTTTTCATAACTTATCGTTTCTTTTTGTACATTTTCAACCACTTGTAACAAAGAGCCTAAGTGTTTATCTGTGATATCCATGAGTGACCTGGCAAACTGTCTGGGTTTGTCACAAATACTAGAATGATGGATGTCTTCCAACAACCAAGCATACTGATGCACAAATGATATGCAAGTACAAGGTAACTTTACTCGGAAAACAGGGAATAAGGGGTAAGTAAGAATGTAACAACGGTCACGATATGAGTCTTCAAACTGCAATACCCTGTAGACAGTACCAACAGGTACGTATACATAGTCCCAAAAATAAAAACAGAGCTCCATTGCCTTTTAGGCTAGGTTTGCACTATACAAATACCGCACACACCCAATTACTGTAAGTTATATAAGTTGCCAACTTTATACATCATGAACATGTAGCTTAATATATAAAAATTCATCTATCTTAAAAATGTAGTATAATAAATAACTAATTATACTCAGAGAATGACAATCTCCACAATACTGGCCAGCCAGAAGAAGGAATGGACAGAAAGCTGGAAGATCAGATAATCTGGAGGGTGAAGGGAGCCAGGAGCAAACTGGGAAGAGAAGTAGAGGAATCTTAGGAAGCATGCAGTTGTCAGGCACTGCAGTGCACATTGAGCAGTCTTTTAAACTAGTGCTGCTGGTCTTGACTCAGAAATTTCTGTCTGAAGGGTTAGCACTAGTTTTGGAAAGGCAAGAAGATATTCATGTTTATTGACAGCACCACTACTACTGGGGAAAATGTCAAGATTACTTGACAGTGAATGCAGAGTTCGGATGGTGTATTGGACCTTCTGTTGTGAAATCGCCACTTATGCAGTAGGGACCACAGGCCCATCATCTGGGCCACTGTTCCAAACATTTTAGCATTTCTTCTTGCTCTTAATCAAAGTGTCCCTGATATTGGGATTTCACACTTGTACTAATTGTGTTCTTGATGCATGCACCAATTTTGCCTTGTATCTTTCTCTGTGCTCTGTCTGAGGTTTTGCATATCTGTCCTCTGGATGCAGTGGCTGGCTTACGCCTTGCTCCCCTCCTTTGGTTGTATGTCGGATCCATGCAAGGCATTCCAATGCATTGCTTTACAACACAGTCTTTACAACAACCCGTTTTTACCACTGCATTCCTTTACCAAACAAGTCTTTACAAAGAGGTACCAATCACTATTCCAACTCCAGTCTGCCCAACAGTAAGGAAATCTTTGGAAGTTCAATGCCACTTCCACTACAGCAAGTCATTCTAAAGGCTCTTGTGGTAAAGGAATGCAGTGGTAAAGATGCCTCATTGTAAAGACCATGTTGGATGGGCAGTACATGGTTTAGACTTTGTGGTAAATGCTGTTTCCATCTCCTTCTCCCATTACTGTTTGCATTTAGTTTCTTAGGGTTACTGTGGGCTAATATGTGGTGACCTTTTCTTCTTCTTCTTGCAGACTCCTCCTATCCCTTCTGTGTTGGGATCTTGTCAAGGACCCCAGATCTTACTATGGGTTAAATCATGTCTGGGGCTTGTGTCCTTTGTCTGTCACACACTATTCATTCGCTGTGTTCCGGTTGCGATGTTGTGCTTTCTATGATGGTTCTGCCCTTCTCAGTCTGCATACCTTGCTTGGTCTTTGTTACAGAAGGTGATGTCCTTTGCTGTTCCAGCTTGCTGGTCCTCCACACATGGGCCTGTAGTAGCTCCTCTACATTTTTCTGGTCCTGGCTGACTTTGGGGCTTGGATTGCCCTGGGCATGAATCCTTAGCTTGTTGCATTCTTTCTTGTTAGGCCTGTTGGCACCATCCTCCATTTTGCATTGTTTTCTGGTGGTGATGCTCTCCCTCTGCTATTTGTTGGGCTTGCTATTGGGTCTGTCCTAAAGATGTTCTGCCTAAAGTTTCTTGTCTCCTTTTGGTTTTTTTTAGGTCTATCAGCCCGTGCTCTCTGGTCAGACTGAACCTGCTCTTGGCTGGGGTTTATTATTGGGGCTGTTTGATTCCTTGCTTCAAGTTCTGTGATATTTCTGTGTGGGGCTCCTTGGTTCCTTATACCAGGTCCTGTGGTATTTCTCTGCTCTGCTTGGTGTCTTTTCTAGAGATCCTTCATTCGACTGGTTGTGTCTGTGCTCTGGTAGGGGTAGGAACACCTTGGTGCATGGCGTATTTGTTAGCTCCATTTCATCCTGTCTCCTTCTGTGTCATGTTGGGTCATGGACTTTGTGCAGGACCCTCTTTCTCTGGGGTATTCTTGGGGTGTGTGTTTTTAGCTGGAGTGCCTAATCTACTAGATTGTGTCTTCCCCTTTTGTGACTTGGCTAGTTTTCTTTGCAGGTGCCCATTGTTCCTGGTTCTGAATATAAATTTTTCCTGGTTGCGAACTTTATCCAGTTTGCCTATCGTACCTAGATCAGGCTGATGTGCTCTTACACAAACATTTTGGTGTGGCATGGTGCATGTTTGGGACCTTGATCTTCTGTTTCGAGCTGCCACCTGACATTCTTATTTGACGCACCTGGTCCTTAACCCCAGTACGGATTGATGGTGGGCTCTCCCATGTGTTCTTTATTTAGCTTTTTGTTTTGCTTCAGCTTTAGTGTGCCTTAACTGTGTTCGTTGACGCTCCTTTCAATTCTAGACCGATGTCTCTTGCTCACTTTCCTTCTTTTGGGGGCCTCCTACAATGGTCATGCCTGCTGCCTTTTGGATTTTTGCTTTCTCTACTTTCTCGGGCAATGGTGCCTGGGCCTCTGTTGGCCTTCTGGGTTTGGCCCTTCTTCATGTCAGGGGTTTTCCCTTTCTGATAAGCTATTTTGGTGGATGATCAATGCTGCTCATGCCTGCTTCGGTAGAGCTGTATATTCTAACAAGGACAACCCCTTATATATGCCCACAGGGACCAGGGTCAATATACTTTGTATACAAAACAGTGTCCACCGTGGGACTCTTTTCAGACAAAACCGGGCATGCCTCTTATATCAATTCGGGAAGCACATCATCTAATGTATTATTTAAAAAACTGGTGGTACCTACACACTCTGGTAATCTCTACTACAATATACATATAAACAACAATTTCAAAAATATGCAAAGAAAGACTGACACAAAGTTTCTGTAGAAATAATATGTATTATTTCCAAAACATTCAAGAAGCAGACAATGTTCTAATAAATAATGCAAGTGCAGATGACGCAGTGCTCAAGTGTGACAAAAGTATCTCAAACTATACACATAAGAAACAAAATGTACAAATTCACTGGTTATATATTTACACGGCGACTACATGTGCATACTCTATTGCAACATGTGAGGCAATAAATGCTCAAGGTAACCAAGTGAAAGCATATGTCGACGTTTCTATCCCTATGGAATCAGGGGGTCTCCTCAGGACAAAAACTCGTCTGACTTATTACCTGCAGGACAATTAAGAAAGGAGGAAACCGAAACCAAAAATGGGGTGTCAGTCTAGAATCACTCAATGTTACAAATCTCTCTGTCGCATCACCCCAACTTACCAGGAGATATCCATCCTTGGTAAGGATATAGTTCAATATCTTTCCAGAAGTAAATATCAGTAAATGATAGTGCCAATATCACCACCAATTTGTAGGGCAAGCCTCGCGCAGTCTGAACTTAGATTCTGGAAGAAATATATATTATAATATATATATCTGTGTATACCGACACAGTCTGTATATACAACTTAACAATGATTCAGAATCATCTGTGGTGTCACCTTATCACTAATGCCCCATCACTCTCAGCGATCAAGTATACCCGTGCCTACAACCTGAATCAGTGTATTAGACACCAAGTGTACACTTGTGCATGCCGAAACACGGATATAGTCTACTGTGATGTATTCAGAGTAGCCCAAATGAAAGTCTGTGTGAGTCTACATGTAACATTCCAAAAGCCGTGTCCATCCTAAGTGATGCTAAATTCTAGGCTTAACTGTGGTACACCTCTACGGTCCATCACGACACCTCTCTAATACCACTGTTTGAGGATGTGTGATCCTGACCCACGGACCGAATTCATGCAAATAGTCAGATTGAAGAGCTACTGCTAGAACCATAGAGACGCACTATGCGAATAATCGACTGCGGCACGCTACGTGCATGTGGTTACATATCGGGGGGCATAACATCAGTGTCAAAAAACCATATCAAACCTGCTCAATTCATGCCAAATTGCCCCTCGCAGTCCAAGTCCTTACTCAATGGCACTCGGAAGACTTCAGTAGCAAGCAATCTGCAAGTACAATGTGCTCATATAAAGTAGCCCGCACTGTGAACTAAAAACATATTAAGTGACATCTCCATTACGTCCACACTTACTGCAACTGTCGGATGTTGTATTTCTCGCTTCCATCGCAATTATCCACCGGTACAAAATCTGATCGCCAGATGTAGCCGGAAGTCTACTACGCTATGTATCTACGCGGTCTGTGAAACACTAGACTGCTAACAGCGGGCACTATCTTGGAGCTCCTTATACTCTTGCGGTCTGTTCCTTCACTCTTAGATGTGAGTGTCCAATATAATAGTAATTCTAACTGCGCCTGTAATTAGTTATCCATTACAAAATAATGGGGTAACCCAATAATCGCCACTGGACCTGGGTACAATGCGGTAATGAAACAGGTGGTCCGTGACTGTTTTAAAGCAGAAATGAATTGTAATTTATCATTTGTGTGTAGCTTAATAAGTCAAACACTAGTAACGAATACCAAATTAAACGCAACAACATACCTTGCTATCCAAGATAGCATAGTTCAAAACATATAGTCAATGTCAGCCAAAGAACGCCAAGAGTTGTTTAGGTTCAGTATATTTAATTTCATATACTTAAAACATATCAAAGTTAATTTGATACAAAGGTTGCTCAAGGAAAAAGAGGGGAAGAGTGGGTGTGCTGGTGAAAGGGTAGAAAAAGTGAATAGTCACAGATATTTAGAGATTGTACATCTTTTATGCTTTGGCAATGGACTGGTAAAGAGACCAGTACTGAAAGGCCTGTCCTAAACAGATTATTTATAATTTTTTTTATATATTTTGTAAAATGCATAAATGCAACATCAAGTGAAGGGGATGGGATGTGATACAGGCCCTGTGTGGGTGGGGTGCGTCGACGTTTCGACTCGGCTTATGCTTAGAGGGTGACTTGTACCTCAGCTGCGAGTCTTCCTCAGGACGAAGGGGGACGGGGGCAACCTAGAATTCTTATCACTCTATGTACATACACCACGTACAAATATATGTCCACCCATCAATGTCATTATGTATATACACATTATTGTTGTCTCAATTTGAATCTTCTATATATGTATCAATGTCATTATGTATTTACACATTATTGTTGTCTCAATTTGAACCTTCTATACATGCACAAATGTATATCCCTATGTAATATAGTAATGTTGTACAACCTTGTGTATACTGATTGGGTTCTATACTGCATATTCCTTTGCACACTACTCCTGAGTTACACTGTAAACATGCGACTACGCGAGATTATCTGACACCAATGCGGTTTTCTCACGCGGCATATTGCAGTGTACATGCACCCCATCGCCTATTCTGGTTGGCCCCTTCCCCTATAGGGAGTGTACATACTTAAGTGTTATGCATACACTAGAGTCAAATGTTATGGAAACACCACCGATGAGGCATCTTCATAGGCACATGTAATTTTTTGCTATGAGATCTTTACATAGCCTCCTGCCGGCATTGTCCCCAAATGAAGTAATCCTTGCACAAGTGCATATTTAAAAACTGCTGATATCGCTTCAATTTATCAGCAGTCATCCCGCTCTCTGGCATCCACCTTGGGCCTCTGCAATGGAGCCTTGAGCTCGGGGCTCCTCGGATGACGCGCGGATGACGCGTGAGTCGAAACGTCGACGCACCCCACCCACACAGGGCCTGTATCACATCCCATCCCCTTCACTTGATGTTGCATTTATGCATTTTACAAAATATAGAAAAAATTGGAAATAATTGAAGGATAGAGCTGCCAAGGTGACCCTTGAAGTAAGGGCAGTGAATCCAGACTTTTACCTTGTAAGAAAGGAGCCGGGCACCGCACGCCTAGAAAAATGCATTCTGCCAAGTTCAATTGCAAGGAAGAACTGGCAGAGGGCTTCCGTTTATAAGCCGGTATGAGCCGGGGAAACGTGCACGTTGCACGTTCCTCCCTCGCGCGTCATCCGAGGAGCCCCGAGCTCAAGGCTCCATTGCAGAGGCCCAAGGTGGATGCCAGAGAGCGGGATGACTGCTGATAAATTGAAGCGATATCAGCAGTTTTGAAATATGCACTTGTGCAAGGATTACTTCATTTGGGGACAATGCCGGCAGGAGGCTATGTAAAGATCTCATAGCGAAAAATTACATGTGCCTATGAAGATGCCTCATCGGTGGTGTTTCCATAACATTTGACTCTAGTGTATGCATAACACTTAAGTATGTACACTCCCTATAGGGGAAGGGGCCAACCAGAATAGGCGATGGGGTGCATGTACACTGCAATATGCCGCGTGAGAAAACCGCATTGGTGTCAGATAATCTCGCGTAGTCGCATGTTTACAGTGTAACTCAGGAGTAGTGTGCAAAGGAATATGCAGTATAGAACCCAATCAGTATACACAAGGTTGTACAACATTACTATATTACATAGGGATATACATTTGTGCATGTATAGAAGGTTCAAATTGAGACAACAATAATGTGTATATACATAATGACATTGATACATATATAGAAGATTCAAATTGAGACAACAATAATGTGTATATACATAATGACATTGATGGGTGGACATATATTTGTACGTGGTGTATGTACATAGAGTGATAAGAATTCTAGGTTGCCCCCCGTCCCCCTTCGTCCTGAGGAAGACTCGCAGCTGAGGTACAAGTCACCCTCTAAGCATAAGCCGAGTCAAAACGTCGACGCACCCCACCCACACAGGGCCTGTATCACATCCCATCCCCTTCACTTGATGTTGCATTTATGCATTTTACAAAATATATAAAAAATGTTATAAATAATCTGTTTAGGACAGGCCTTTCTGTACTGGTCTCTTTACCAGTCCATTGCCAAAGCATAAAAGATGTACAATCTCTAAATATCTGTGACTATTCACTTTTTCTACCCTTTCACCCGCACACCCACTCTTCCCCTCTTTTTCCTTGAGCAACCTTTGTATCAAATTAACTTTGATATGTTTTAAGTATATGAAATTAAATATACTGAACCTAAACAACTCTTGGCGTTCTTTGGCTGACATTGACTATATGTTTTGAACTATGCTATCTTGGATAGCAAGTTATGTTGTTGCGTTTAATTTGGTATTCGCTACTAGTGTTTGACTTATTAAGCTACACACATATGATAAATTACAATTCATTTCTGCTTTAAAGCAGTCACGGACCACCTGTGTAATTAGTTATCAGCCTGCCAAACATACAATTGTGTGTAAATCCACCATTCAAGTCATCTAATGTACCCAATGACGGGTGTGCAACAAGCCAGTCCTTGCTCGATAAAATGTATATAACACCCACGATAAGGATGGATACCAATGGATCCGCGTCCTGCATATCTATGCATAATTAAATAATCTACATTATGTTGTATTTCCATAGTAATTGCATGTCTACAAACTCCATCGAATCATCAATGTTAAAGGTAGGAACATGTGACATAGGCTATAACCCTCAGTCTGTGTAGTTTTGAAGAACATAAATCCAATGCTGCCACTAGCAAACAGGCAGGATGGAGAGTCGTCTGAGCTCATCTACATCATTCAGCCCAGTGCGTTTACTCTCGAGCAAGTCCATCCATTTGCACTTCCTGCGGTTTAGTAGCTCGCTGATATTTCCACCTCGTTTATCCATGACAACAACTTCTGCCACCTGCCAGTATAGTTCATTTTCAGTGAGTTGCATTTCTTGATAGTGTCGGGCCAGGGGGGCTCCTTCCACTCTGCATCTTATTCTGCTCCTATGTTGGGCGTTGCGTTGTTTAAGCATTTGTGACGTCTGTCCTACGTATAACTTCATACACGGATATTTGATCACATAAATAACATTCCTGGTATTACAATTAGAAAATGATTTCAAAATAAATCTTTTATCACATGTTTCCCGAAATTTTGTGTCAGAAGTGAATGCACATGCTACACAACCCCCACATCAATGATGTCCAAGTAACGCAGGTAAACTCCATTGCGCCCTAATGTTGTCGTTCCTAGGGGGTTCCCTATGCGCCCTGACCACATGATCTCTGATGTTCCTATTCCGTTTGAAAGCAAACATAGGTCCTTCTTCACATGTTTCTTGTACCAAGGGCCAAATCTTGCGAATGATTTTCCGAATCTCATTGCTGATGGGTGAAAATAGTGCTAACCATTACTATTCTCCTGTTCTCATCTCTCTCTTTGGGGGTCAGGGTTGCTTCCCTAGGGCAAAACCAAGCCCTTTTATAGCTCTTTTCACTGTTTTCTTAGGATACCCCTTCTCTAGTAATCTGTTCATGAGTATTTCTGCCTCTTTGAAAAAATCTTTTAGTTTGCAACTTCTGCGAAGGCGTAAACATTGCCCATAGAGGAGATTATCCCTGAGCGCCCTGGGATGGTGGCTGTTGTATCTAAGTAAAGCATTGGTAACAGTGTTTTTTTTTATACAATGTAGTATACAACCTTCCTCCCCTGTGTTTCACAAGCAAATCTAAGTAGCTTACTTCTGTGTGACTGTAGTGTGTTGTGAACTTCAAATCCTCACTGCGTGAATTGATCCACTCTATGAATCTATTGAGGTCATTTTCACTACCGTGCCAAATCATAAAAATATCGTCAATATATCTCTTCCATTCCCTGATGTTTTCTCTGAATGGATTGCCCACATGATATATGTTGTCTGCCTCAAACTTGCCAACATAGAGATTAGCTACATTCGGCGCGAAGCAAGCACCCATGGCCACTCCCTTTCTTTGTAGGAAAAAGTCATTTCTGACCATGAAATAGTTCTGTTTAATTGCTATTTCCATAAGTTTGATAATGAGTCTACACAACCCTTCGTCTTTGTCTGTTAAGGAAAGTACCTGACGTACCACCTCAATAGCTTCAGTCTGTGGTATATTTGTGTACAGTGACTCTACATCCAGAGTCACTAAGATGTCATGTTCATGTTCAAACGTCTTGTCCTCAATGTTATTAGTGAATTGCATGCTATCCCTTACATATGATCTGAGTTTGGGAACCTCTTCTTTGATGTGAGTATCAATGTATCTGCATACAGGTTCTAGTATTGACCCACAGCCAGATACTATGGGTCTTCCTGGACGTTTGTCAAGTTTTTTGTGTACTTTGGGTAAGGTGTAGATAACTGGAGTCCTAGGGTGTATTTTATTAAGATATATATATTCTTTCTCATTCTAAATACCCTCATCCAAACCTGATGTAGTGACCTGTTGTATTTCTTTCTGAATCCCCTTAAGTGGATCACCTGCTATTTTTTGTAGCTTCTATGATCTGTGAGTTGTCTCATGATTTCATCATTATAATCCATGGTGTTCTGAATCACAATTGTGCCACCTTTATGTGCTGGTTTGATGTTGATCTCCCTATTTACAGCTAGTGACTCTAAAGCCGGTGGCTCCCTAAATGGAATATTATATGGTATGTACTTTTTCCGTGATTCAAGAGCATTAATCTGTCCAAGAACCATGTTTTCAAAAGCTAGGATCTCCGGACTCATCATATGACTAGGGGGATCAAATTGTGAAGGAGGGTGTAGTCCTGACCCCTCAAGCTGCGGAAGAGGAGGTTTATCTTTGAAAAAGTATTTGAGTCTCAGGGTATGAAAAAACCGATATAATTCGCTCTTTATTTAAAAAAATGTGGTTTCTCAGTGATAACAAACCCAAGTCCTTTACCCAACACCTCGTTCTCATCATGTGTGAGGACGTAATCTGAGAGGTTAAAGATTGGGGATTTAGTATTGGTGGGGTTAGACGAGTGGTATGTTGGCATATTGGTATCTACCAACTGTAATATTGGTTCCTTGTCTGCCTCTCTCCGGTCTGATAATTGTTGCTGCCCCTCCATCCTCGACCCCGGCCTCTGCCTCTCCCTCTCTGCCTGCCTCGTCGCTGTTCCTGCTCTAAAAAATGAGGAGTGTTGTTGGTAGAGCCTGTTGTTTGCACACTGGTGCTTAGTCCTGCGTTTGCCTGCTCATCCGAGCTAGCTGATGATTCAGAAAAGGTGACCCTCCGTACCCCGTACTGATTGTTTGGTGTGCTGTAAAAGTCAGGTCTTAAGTAAGGATATACTGATTCAATATTGAATCTGTATTTGTCTTTGTGTATCTTTCCTATTTTTCTGCCAAATTGTATCGAGTGGAATTCCTCTATTGTTTTTTTAAGCAAATCTAGAGCTGCTTGTGCGTTCTCAACCACCCTACTAGTTCTTATCTTTTCCTCTAGTTCGCCTATTTGGTGTTTCAGGGTATCGAGCTCTTCATGTTCAGTGTCAATCCCTAACACCATCCAGTGGCAAGAACAGTTATTACCCACAAAACTAAAAACAAATTTAACTTCTCGTTGTGTGTGAAAATTACTGGTATGATTTTTACTTGTAGGCCCACTGGTATATCTGCTTTGAGATATTCTGTTAGTAATTTGCCATGTAATTCTGTGCGTACAGTCTTTTTCTTTAATTTCTCTTGCTCTTCTAAATCAACACGATTCCCTATGTTAGGATTCGTGCCCATTGGCACTAAAGAGGCCCCCCTATATTCTTCGCTATATAGTCTTCGCTATAGGACAGTGTCTCTTTTGCCATAATCCTTACTAGTGGTAAGTAAGAAGTACTAATTCAAAACCGAATCAGTCCTTGCAGGCATCCGCCTGCACTCAATGTGTATATTCTAACAAGCACAACCCCTTATAGATGCCCACGGGGACCAGGGTCAATATACTTTGTATACAAAACAGTGTCCACCGTGGGACTCTTTTTCAGACAAAACCGGGCATCCCTCTAACATCTATTCGGGAAGCACATCATCTAATGTATTATTTAAAAACCAGGTAGTACCTACAGACTCTGGTAATCTCTACTACAATATACACATAAACAACAATTTCAAAAATATGCAAAGAAAGACTGACACAAAGTTTCTGTAGAAATAATCTGTATTATTGCCAAAACATTCAATAAGCAAATAATGTTCTAAATAATACATAAATAAATAATACAAGTGCAGACGACGTGGTACTCAAGTGTGAAAAAATATCTCAAACTATACACATAAGAAACAAAATATACAAATTCACTGGTTATATATTTACACGGCGACTACATGTGCATACCCTATTGCAACATGTAAGGCAATCAATGCTCAAGGTAACCAAGTGAAAGCATATGTTGACGTTTCGACCCCTATGGAATCAGGGGGTCTCCTCAGGACAAAAACTCCTCTGACTTATTACCTGCAGGACAATTAAGAAAGGAGGAAACTGAAACCAAAAACGGGGTGTCAGTCTAAAATCACTCAATGTTACAAATCTCTCTGTCGCATCACCCCAACTTACCAGGAGATGTCCATCCTTGGTAAGGATATAGTTCAATATAGGGATGTGTCTGGCTGGCTAGCCTGATCTTTCCAGAAGTAAATATCAGTAAATTATGGTGCCAATATCACCACCAATTTGTAGGGCAAGCCTCGCGCAGTCTGTACTTAGATTCTGGAAGAAATATATATATATATATATATATATATATATATATATATCACCATGTAAACACACAATGAGGCCCAATACTGAAGCAGATTTTATTTCGCAGTCCAGCAGCGCTTGTTATCTTTGCCTCAGTGTTGGCACCATAGTCTAGCTCACGGGTGAATTAACAAACGCCATATTGTGCTCGGGCGTATTCTTAGATAAGGTACCTTATTTAAGAATACGCCGAACGCAATATGGCGTTTGTTATTCACCCGTGAGCAAGGCTATGGTGCCGAAACATTGGGGCAAAGATAACAAGCGCTGCTGGACTGCGAAATAAAATCTGCTTCAGTATTGGGCCTCATTGTGTGTTTACATGGTGATGTTTAGATGGGCTGCTCCGTGCCCATGTGTGAGGCCGCCCTGTAGGGTCTGGGGCTCCGGTAACGTGAGACTGTCATTGGGATTTAATTGAGGAGCCTGACCCACTCGCGCATCCAACCTACTGAGGATACGCCAATGTGGCAAAAATGGATTGGCGTGAGGAAGGGATTCGAGCAGGGGGACCCCTTCTACGATCGTGCTGAAAGCGGATTTCTTTTCAAAGTCGTTCGCAGAGTGACAACACTGCGGCATTTTAACTCACCTGACTGCTGTTACGAAGACCACACTAACATCAGTGCATGTACCGAACAAAAAACTCCTAGTACAGGTACAATATCTGAGGACTTCCATGTCATTCATCTAATTACAAATGCACTGTGGGACTTGAAGTTGATTTAAAAAGTCACGTGATGTACCTTATTTAAGAATACGCCTGAGCGCAATATGGCGTTTGTTATTCACCCGTGAGCAAGGCTATGGTGCCAAAACGTTGGGGCAAAGATAACAAGCGCTGCTGGACTGCGAAATAAAATCTGCTTCAGCATTGGGCCTCATTGTGTGTTTACATGGTGATGTTTAGATGGGCTGCTCCGTGCCCATGTGTGAGGCCGCCCTGTAGGGTCTGGGGCTCCCGTAACGTGAGACTGTCATTGGGATATATATATATATATATATCCAAGAAAGAAGTGGCTCAAACAGATAGATTCACCAAAGAACAAAAATATGTTTCCACTACACAGCTTCCGCCTTCCTCAGGTAGTACTACCTGAGGAAGGCGGAAGCTGTGTAGTGGAAATATATTTTTGTTCTTTGGTGAATCTATCTGTTTGAGTCACTTCTCTTGGATATTTTATTTCTTTGTGACTCATTGTATCCTTTGGGATCCAGATTTTTGCCCTGGCTGGCTGTTGTTTTCTTGTGATCCTTCATCTATATATATATATATATATATATATATATATATATATATATATATATATATATATATATATATATATATATGTATACCGATACAGTCTGTATATACAACTTAACAATGATCCAGAATCATCTGTGGTGCCACCTTATCACTAATGCCCCATCACTTTCAACAATCTAGTATACCTGTGCCTACAACCTGAATCAGTCTAATAGACACCAAGTGTACACTTGTGCATGCTGAAGCACGGATATAGTCTACTGTGATGTATTCAGAGTAGCCCAAATGAAAGTCTGTGTGAGTCTACATGTCACATTCCAAAAGCTGTGTCCATACTAATCGATGCTAAATTCTAGGCTTAACCGTGGTACACCTCTACGGTCCATCACAACACCTCTCTAATACCACTGTTTGAGGATGTGTGATACTGACCCACGGACCGAAGTCATGCAAATAGTCCGATTGAAGAGCTACTGCTACAACCATAGAGACACGCAATGCGAATAATCTAGTGCAGCATGCTACGTCCATGTGGTTACATATCGGGGGGAGAATTACATGTGGTGTCAAAAACCATATCGAACCTGCTCAATTCATGCCAACTTGCCCCTCACAGTCAAAGTCCTTACTCAATGGCACTCAGAAGACTTCAGTACAAAGCAATCTGCAAGTACAACGTGCTCAAGTAAAGTAGCCCCCACTGTGAACTAAAAACATGTTAAGTGACATCTTCATTACGTCCACACTTACTGCAACTGTCGGATGCTGCGATACTTCGACATCATAGATGTGAGGGTTGCGTAGCATGTGCATTCACTTCTTACACGAAATTTCTGGAAACATGTGATAAAAGATTTATTTTTAAATCATTTTCTAAATGTAATACCAGGAATGTGATTTATGTGATCAAATGTCCGTGTATGAAGTAATACGTAGGACAGACGTCACAAATGGTTAAAGAACGCATCACCCAATATAGGAGCAGAATAAGATGCAGAGTGGAAGGAGCCCCCTGGTTCGACACTATCAAGAAATGCAACACACTGAAAATGAACTATACTGGCAGGTGGCAGAAGTTGTCGTCATGGACAAATGAGGTGGAAATATCAACGAGCTACTAAACCGCAGGGAGTGCAAATGGATTGACCTGCTCAAGAGTACATGCACTGGTCTGAATGATGTGGATGAGCTCAGACGACTCTCCATCCTGCCTGTTTGCTTGTGGCAGCATTGGATTTATGTTCTTCAACACTACACAGACTGAGGGTTATAGCCTATGTCACATGTTCCTACCTTTAAGGCTGATGATTCGATGTAATTTGTAGACATGTAATTACTATGGAAATACAACATAATGCAGATTATTTCATTATGAATAGATATTCAGGACGCGGATCCACTAATATCCATCCTTATCTTGGGTGTCATATACATTTAATCGAGCAAGGACTGGCTTGTTGCACACCGGTCTTTGGGTACATTAGATGACTTGAATAGTGGATTTACACACAATGGACACAGCTTTTGGAATGTGACATGTAGACTCACACAGACGTTCATTTGGGCTACTCTGAATACATCACAGTAGACTATATCCGTGTTTCAGCATGTACAAGTGTACACTTGGTGTCTATTACACTGATTCAGGTTGTAGGCACTGGTATACTAGATCGATGAGAGTGATGGGGCATCAGTGATAAGGTGACACCACAGATAATTCTGGATCGTTGTTAAGTTGTATATACAGACTTTGTTGGTATACACACATATATATTATAATATATATTTCGTCCAGAATCTAAGTACAGACTGCGCGAGGCTTGCCCTACAAATTGGTGGTGATATTGGCACCATCATTTACTGATATTTACTTCTGGAAAGATCAGGCTAGCAAGCCAGACACATCCCCATATTGAACTATTTCCTTACCAAGGATGGACATCTCCTGGTAAGTTGGGGTGATGCGACAGAGAGATTTGTAACATTGAGTGATTATAGACTGACACCCCGTTTTTGGTTTCTCTTTCCTCCTTTCTTTAATTGTCCTGCAGGTAATAAGTCAGACGAGTTTTTGTCCTGAGGAGACCCCCTGATTCCATAGGGATAGAATCATCGACATATGCTTTCACTTGGTTACCTTGAGCATTGATTGACTCACATGTTGCAATAGGGTATGCACATGTAGTCTCCGTGTAAATATATAACCAGTGAATTTGTACATTTTGTTTCTTATGTGTATAGTTTGAGATATTTTTGTCACTCTTGAGTACCACGTCTGTCTGCACATGTATTATTTATTAGAACATTATCTGCCTATTGAATGTTTTGTAAATAATACAGATTATTTCTACAGACACTTTTTGTCAGTCTTTTCTTTGCATATTTTTGAAATTGTTGTTTATATTTATATTGTAGTAAAGATTACCAGAGTCTGTAGGTACCACCTGGTTTTTTAAATAATACATTAGATGATGTGCTTCCCGAATTGTTATAAGAGGGATGCCCTGTTTTACTTTGGTAGATCTACATGATGAAAGGACAGGAACGAGGAAGTGAGGAAGAAGTGATGATTCAACTACTTCCTGGTAAACTCATTACTGTCTGGATTCTAATTCCATGTCCCAGTAATTACAACCCTTCTACCCTTCGAGCCCTGTTTCAATTTCAGTCTATTGTGCTGCTTTGGTAGTCGAATCAGAAGATATCTGGGCCGAGGTGGTCCTTTATAAGTGTACCTGGAAATGGTGGTGTTTAAGTTTTTCTTTTTAGGTGGAGACCCTGGTCCCTGTCTACAGGTTATGGTCCTGGGACTGGGACTGGGACAGGAAAATAGAATCAGAATAATGAGATCACTGATAGGTGATTGAAGGACTGCATTCAACAATTTGATTTTGGTATAAGAGCAGCTGCACAGTGCCATGTTCTTTGTGCATTTGATCAATTAACACAACTCATGCCCTGCTTTTGGAAATGTGGAAAGATCTCTTTTCATAACAACTCTGCCACCATGGTCTTCTGCCATCAACTGAATGTCAAATGTTAATTCTGCTCAAAGGCACTTACCCCGACTGACACTCCGATGGAGCTCTATATATCTAACCTGCTGAGATTTTTGTGCCTTATACTTTATATACCGTGGACGAATCCTTGCGCAGACTGGAACATCATGCATTATTTAACAGAGAACGAATGCATCTGTGGAATTACAAATGCTCCCTGCCGCCCTCAGGCCTATATCCTGAGTTCACCTCTTCTGTTTCAAAATTCACTATGGCTCCTTTTCAGTATCGCATTATACCATGTAACAATTTGAAAACAGCATTACAAAAGTGTCCCATTTCGAGCTAAGGATATGATAGCCCAGGTAATAAAGTAAAAGACCAACTATAACATTGTTTTTGCCGGAAATATGGCAGCCTAGAGCTAATATCCTGATAAAGTCAGTTTTCCTTCAAACACAGACGACCTGCTAAAAGATATTATGGCAACAGCATTTTATTCGTGTGACTTGCTTTTGTATCAGGATATAAATCTTGAACTCACATAAAACCTTTTCTATGTTGCCTTCAGATGCCAGTAAATCCCTCTCTCCTGTGGTGAATGCATTTGTTCGTCTAACAAAGAATTGATGCATGTAGCTGGTCGCCCCTATTACGCCATATTATATGATATTGTATCTGTTTATATGCAACAAAAAAGGTATAGCTTCTGGAAACGTAATAGGAACATGAAACGCTCCGTTGGAAATTACACCACTATTGGTCTTGATAAAAGAGCGTACACAGATGACTGAACAGAACACTGAGGTTGCAGGTATATAAAAATCACTATGCAGAACAATAGCTCCCTGTTCTTGGAGCTGTGCATTACTTGGCAGTAGTGACAGCATTTTCCCTTCCATGGAAGGAACTGTCTAACTCAGATCTGTGCTTACTGTACAGGTGTGTTGCCTGAAGTCTCCAGGATCAAAGCCATCCTCTGAAACCTTCTTGAACAATGTTTATTGAATTGTTTTGTATTCCGAGGAGGTGTCAAATAACCGCAAACCACCATGCAGAGCATTCCATAAAGCAAACCCCATAGACATGTAGGTTCTTGCTCTCAAAGCAGCCACACTTGACAGAAACAGCCTTCAGGTAATTTTAAGAGGGAAGACTTGCAGAGCAATTTAAATTATTGAGCATCAGCAAGCTGACGTAGATTCTGGGGAACACTTAATATAGTACAGTCAAGAGAAATGTCCCCTTGGTAGGCCTAATCACAAAACTCTCACACTAATATCAATAAACAATATCACCAAAACAAAAATACTAGCTTGGAAAAAGTGAATTCTTAGTAAATTCAATGCGGGTCAAGTAATCCTTCAACAATTTATTATAAGTTGATACATTAAAAACACATTACAGTTATTAATAATTCATAAAACCCAGATTCATGTAATTACATATTTATTTTTTTAAACAATTTTTTATACCAATTCACTTAAAACCACCCCAAATGAACAAAAAGACTTTTCTATTACGCAAACA